>CM060886.1:58645508-59845508 GCA_030762935.1 Hymenopus coronatus
CAAAGCACAAGCCTCTCTGAAAGATAAGTCAGTAGAACTGTTATGTAAAATCAGTTAGGAGATATGATAATTCAATTGGTGATAGTGTAATTACTGGAGACCGGATTATATGCCAAAAAAAAAAGTGTCAAAATATGCAATATTAAATAATATAAGATAATGATTAGTTTTATACATATATTTATATTATTTCAAAAACGATATGCAATCGACAGTTTTTATTATTTACTTCAAAGAAAAACGTATCGTTGACAAAGTGGTTTACATTTTGTTACTATGGTAAACAGAAACAATCTGGTACTCTTCCAAATGTTTAGTAGTAAAATTGTGTCGTCGATCGCTCAACACATTTTTATAAGTAAAAAGGTCCGTTCTACATCCACTGAGGTCACTGGGTGAATTTGGGTGCTATATTGGCACTTATTATTTCTGGTAAAAAGTTCACCCGTCCCATTAATAAAGCTATCAATTTGACACAAAGGTTCAAAGTCTGGGTTATTGTTCAAAATGTTTGTACATTTTTAAGTTTCTTCGGGAATACATCCGGAAAGGAGGAGTTCATTCATTACCTGAATAGACTCGGTCAACGCTAAACCTAGAATTTAGAGCATCAAAACGAGAACAAACTAGTGGCCGCCCTTTTAAACTTAAAACATATTGTAAATATAGATGCGTCATCACAAGTTTTTGGTTAAAATATGCAACAACCGGTGAAAAAGGGCTAAATAGCAAAAACATGCAAATGTATACATTATTTCCCAATCGCTGTCTACATTATCCGAATAGACAACCCAAATGCCAGCAATAGGTATGGTAGAATATATCTACCATGGGGCCCGGATTTATGGCAATGCATTTTTACGTGGCTAACGAAATAGGCTACAGCGTGAATCAGAATTACGTAGCAATGGTAGTCTTAATCATAGCTATCATAGAATAACCTTAAGAAGTAACTGTTTCCTACGAATATAATGCTCAATGTATTTGTTTATGTGTAATATGGATGGACCAGGCGACTGGCGAACCAACATAGTCATCAGAGCCACGGACTCCACAGATGGTGAAGAGGAATGTATCGCATAACATCTAATTGCTGAGGCATTTGAAAAAGCCAATAAAAATTTATCAGCTATTTACCACAGCCGTGGGGAATTCGGTGTCATGACATTCTTATATTTATCGCACATGGTGCGCCATATATGAAAAGTCTGAAATGTTCCATTCACATGAATTTCTCGATCTATTCACAACAAACTATTCTTATAAAAAGTTATTTTCTATCTATTTCACCTAATTGAGGAAACCTTTAGCAGAAATGCTCTGTAAAGAGGAAGTGTAAAAATACATTAGACTAAAGTGATAGTCAAAGCTTCTAAAACCTGTCAGCTAAGGCATGACCAGGAATAAAACAAAAGAAAAAGAAAGACGGCTTCCCGTTTGATAAAAGTTTTAGGAAATGGAACATTTGCATCAATAACCAAGAATAGCTCAGAAATCGTTAACTCTCTTACAAAAACATCTACATATTTTGGTGAAATATGGTGTCTATCTCGTACGTTTTACCATTTAAGTAAATGTCGTCCAGAATGAAGAAGATATCCCCACAAAATTCAAGATTTCATTTATGACGAAAAATATCTTAAACATATGGTATTTTGATCAAAATCATTAGAGTTATATCTGAGAAAATAAACATTTTCGAAAAACATCCCATATAAAAGGAAGTTTAGAGTGGAGGGATTTTCTCAAAAATCTTCTTGACGCATCCTTGGAAGATGGTGAACTTAAATGTCTAGTTTGGACTTTCTCTATAACTGTCTGGATACACTCCACTGCCTCTTTCACAATCTTTAAAAATGTTATCAAAGCACAAAAAGATGTTTTATGAATATTAAGAAGTATATTCTTAGGGTAATTTGTTTTTTAAAACACTGCAGTTATGAACATCTTGGTAGTGCTTAAAAACTTTTCTAAAATTTGGTATAAAGCCATCCATTCATTCATTACAATTACATTGTTTACGCAAGCTGTAACGTGTTAAGCCTTTCTGCCAAGGGTAGACAGATACTACGTACGACTTCAGATATTGTGTATTTGATTTCTGTAAACGAACGTCGGAACTTGGCACAAGAGTGGAACAGCTGTTACACATTTTCGTCATACGGTGTAGAAAAAGTTACACTATCTTATTATAGCAAGCTCTCAACTTTACTGCCGATTTGATTCCTCGCGTTCTTGGTATAATATGGTGTGTATACAAATGTACTTTCTCTACCTCTTCTTTAAAAACATTCTTACCGAAGATTATTATTAATCTATTTCATGCTAATCGAGACAAATTTTTGTAGAAATTATTTTATTTCATATTTTCCTGTTCGTACGAGCTGAATAAGGGAATACATCAGGCTTAAGGGAAATCAAATATTTTAAGAATAGATCGCTATGTGATGTCAGAGGTTATCTGCTCTTAGAAAGATCGCGAAAAGCGGTTTTGCTATTGAAAACTATAAATAATGACAATTTAAATATGTAATAAAGTATCGCGGAAACTGTTAATGCCACAAACATTTATCTTGGCATAAAATTATATGTTTCAACTAGTTGTACTTTTCCTGTAATAAGTTTTTTTGTAACGCTTCCGGTTTACAAATTATAAAAAAATTAATTCAAAATGAAGATGATTTCTCAAGCTATTCAAGATACCCAGTTTTATTTGTCATGTAAACTCCTTAAATATATGGTATGTTAATCAATTTATTAGAGCTATTTTTGAGATAATCATAAATAGTTTAAATGTTCCCAAGTAAAAGGTAGTTTATGGAGGGGGTGCTTTCTTGAAAATTTCAGGTTGTGTCCTTGGAAAAATAACTTTTTTATTCACGGACACGGACCATTTTAAAAAAATCTGAGGTGTTCCATTCACGTGACTTTCTCTATCTGTTCCTCCAAAATTATTCTTGTATTTACATCATGCTAATCAAGATAAACATTAGCAGAAATGGTCTTATTACTTGCTTACTTATAAGTAGGAGGGAAATAAGGGAATACACTAGACCAAAGTGATAGTTAAAGCTTTTAAAAACTATCGCTATGAGATTGACATATACATTTCTCTTTCCATTGCCAGGAGTAGGAAAGTGTTACTTTCTGTATGAGAGAAGTTAAACTAATTGAAAATTGAAACTAATAACAAAGAATATTTCGGAAATCGTTAACGCTACAAAAAATGTATATGGTGTAAATTTTGTGTTCTAAGGTGATCTACGCTGTTTTATGTCGTCACTTTTGTCTATGTCTCATACAGTTTATCAGTTAACAATACTCAGTTGTATCTAATTCGACGTGAAGAGTGCAACACATGTATAGAATAAAATATGCTAGTTATGGGCTGTCTCAAAGGTTATAGGATGCACATGCATATACAAATACATACAGGCAGTTTGAAAACGACACGAAACGAAGATAACAGTCGATTAGCTTATACTTTGACTTGTCCGAAACTTGATGTCGCAACTTTCAAACTCTTCTATTTAAAGTTTTATGCGTGTTTACAAATCGCACACATTTGGGATTAGGCAGCGAAGGAACAACGGTTGTCATACGCCACGTAAACAACCTCAGAACGTGTTATACGAAACACAAAACAAAACCCACATGCTACGTGACTTGGTGACTTGTGCTGCGCCAGCGTGTCTATCAAACCACGCCTACACCACGCGACTGGGACCTTCGCTACCAGCCGGCATCTCTCTTGGAGTGGGCCAGGCACGTGTCATTTGGTTATGTACGACTGCCTAATCCATGGTTATTTTATGGCACTTTTTGTATATGCCGAATATAGAGCTGAACGGTATGACCAACAAGGTCCACATCTTCGTTTGGTGTCGTTTTGAGACACCCTGTATATACACGCATACATACATATAGCTCATTGTAACGAGGATATAGAGAGGCAATAAAATAAATAAAATAAACATCTGTATATTAAACCCTGATAACTAATTACATAAACCAGGGCAAAATATCCCAAACTTTATACATTTATTACTACTTATATCAATTACAAATTTAATTATACAATTTAAATTTACAGATATAAACTTAACCTAACTTAGCCAACATTTTTTATAAATACCAATTAAAATCATAATTACTATCAATTAAACTTGTGTTAATATTTAATGTAATTTTCAATTTAATCAATATTAATTTTGTTATAATTTCGTATTTTTAATATATATATATGTATATATCAATAATTTTTATTTAATTTTAGTATATAGTTTTATTATTGTTATTATTTATTACATTTATTTTATATTATTTATTTATACTATACACATTTATTTTAAAAAGCATTCTATTAAGTAATTTAATTATATTACTCTCACTATTATTATATTATTACTTAAAATTTTATACATATAATTACTATTTTACTTATAAGATTTAAAATAAAAAAAAACATTATATCAAAAACTTTAAAATACCTAATTGTAATTTTTTAAACTTTATATTTATATTTATTTAAAATTCTCTAAAACTTAGTATTATAATTACTTCCAATTATATCAAGTCCCCACAATTTTAAAATTAAATAATTATATTACTTAAATTTTTCAAAGCCATCCATATTCAATGTAAATTTATATTCAATTTAAATCTACGTTAAATACAAAATTCAAAATTATAATTTGATTAAAACCTTTTAAAATATTTAAATTTAATTCAAATTCAGGGTTTTATTAAATATTTAAAATTAAATCTAGTAATTTTAAATTACTGGTATCCAGTTATTGGTAACCAATATAGAGAGATGGGAAATGTTCCCGTCTCTAGAAAAGAGCGTAGTATATAATACCAAGGTTCATCTGAAAAGATGGTGAATTTAAGTCTTAAAGTGACGACGCTCAATGTTTTTAGAAGGGAGTTTGGAAAGAAAGAGGGGTAGAAAAGTTAATAATGTACGGTTGGAATGTGATGTGTTGACACATTAGTAATAATGGTTTAAAATTACTGTGAACACGTCAGTAAGCAGTAATTGCTTACAAAATGTATGGCATTGATTGTTTACAGCCAAAACTGGTGTGAAGACTAAGAAAGACTTGACTGTTGTACTGGATGCAATAAAGAATAAGAAGAGTGTACCAAATATTGGAGGAAACTATTCCTATTCCCTGGAAACTTCGTGACCAAGCAGTTGTATTGGCATTCACTTGACCATCGTCTAACCTGGCACTGTCACATAACTATAAATTAAACCTGGCTTATTCCGATTACGGATCCTCTTTCGTATCCTCAACTGCGCATACAAGCTGGCCCAAATGCCTCGTAGATATCTCTTCGTGGGTTAGAGCTGTTGCAGAACTCAATGGAACTACAAGCTAAAACCCGCCAGGGGAAACTGGCGAGAGCGATCTTTGTTTTACCCCTCTCAATGTGCGCCACCCGCTCAACGACTCCGCTGATAAGCAAGAGGGGTAGAACGAATATCAGTTAACCGGCCGGTTTTAAGTTGAAATAACGCCGTTGAGTTCTGCAACTCTTTTAGCGCACCAACAAATCCCTTCTACGTCCTCGACTCACCTACGCTTACCCGTTTGGAGAGGAGTGACTGCTAGCAAGATCAATCGACTATATGTAGGTCTTTCAAAATAAAGTTTCTATAGAATTATACTGAATGCGTCTTTGTCCATTGGCAACGCTCAACTTTATCGCGGCCGCGCTGTGGCCGAGTGATTAAACCACTCATATCTCACCTAGACGGCCCGGGCTCGATCCCAAGCGACCGCATGTGAGATTTGTGGTGGACAAAGCGGCAAGGGGCGGGTTTTCTCCTGGTTCTCCGGTTTCCCCCACCTTTCCATTCCACTGGTGCTGCATCTGCATCCCATGTATCACCAGTGTCAGCGCCTGCTGTGCCACAAGTAGTAAAATCGTTCGTTAAAAGCTAAAAAAAAAAAAAAAAAAAAAACTTCATCGCGAACTAGGACAATGTACGCGTACCATCTCTTAACACATCCATTCTCAGACACAGAGTACGCTGTTCAGGCTTTAACGTCCACATTCTGTGAGGTTATAAAGCTGACCTTCGCCCTTCTAATGACTTGAACATAATACAAAACATAAACTCTCCCTACTGTGTTTCTGTCATTAGAACCGCAAGAAGGGAAAGAACAGGTTTACAACCTGTGGACGTTAAAGTCTGAATACGAGTGTAACATATTTCTAAAAAAGGTTCTCTGGAGATCTGTTGGATCTAGGGTAGTTCCCCGCAAAATATTCTTCTGTCATCTGATAATGGTTCCGACATTGAAGATTAATAATTCTCTGAACAATCCATACCTAGGGTATTGTGTGACAGAGAGGCTGACCTCAAAACTTGCTTCTTTTCTGCTGTTCCATGTATTTTACTTTGTTCTCCTGGGTCTGTAATGCATGGATTATAAAACAATAATTAATAACAAATTTAATTGAAACCAAGTACGTTATGGTAATCCATTAAAGTAAAGGGAGAAATCTTTGGATAGCTCCAAAAAGTAAGCAGTGTATTCTATAGGTTTCGAAAAACTTACGCTAGTATAGTGTGTATATTCGCTTAAGGTTATGCATCGGTAAAATTGTGAAAAGTTAAATAAATAAACAAATATATATATACTTATAGGTATATTGTTTCATAATAAAATGATATGAATTCTAAACTGTAAGAAAATATATCTTTTGCCCACTTGGCGAACTTTCGTACCATTTCTGAAGGTATAGATGGGTAAGAGCATGCTTATTTATAGGCACTCCCAAATTTAAACCTTTTCTCGCAAATTTTTCTCTAACACTTTTTCCATGCTTAAAATGTTCTACATGATGCAAAATTTCACTAATTTGTTTAACAATTTTATACTTCCTCTCAAAAAACATTAAAAGATATGATATTCATTTTTCGAATTAATGTTCCAATGTTGATAAATACATCATTACTTTTTGAAAAATCAAGAGATTTGGTAAGTACAAAAACTAATAATTTTCTACACTAATTATGGGTAATAAATAAAAAAAAATCTGGTGTGTTCCGTTCACATGACTTTCTCTACACCTCTGTAACATATTGTTAATAAGCTTATTCTTCTATCCACTTCATAGTAATCGAGATAAACTCTAACAGAAACGGTCTTATTACCTAGTTCTTTATAACTTGAAGGGAAAACACTAGGCTAAACCGACAGTCAAATGTTTTAAAATGTGGTTGCTATGGTATTGAAATTCATTTCTTTGCGTAGCCAGGAGCTAACAAGTTTCTGTATGAGAAAAAATTAAGTATTTTAAAACACAATCAATAACAAGGAATATCTCGAAGAGGTTAACTTCAAGAAAAATGTATAAGACATAAAGTGTATGTTTTAAGGAGCTCTACATTTTTGTGTAGTAAGCTTATGTCTATCTCTTACGGTTTACTAAGTATGCAAAGTTAAACAAATATCATCCAGAATAAAAAGGTCTTCTGAGCTGTTCCCAGAAAATTGAAGATGTACATTTCCTTTGTCATGTAAATATCTTAAATATAAGAGACTAATCGAAATCGTTAGAGCCATTTTTGGGAAAGCAAGAATTTCGATTTTTTTTCCATCTAAAGGATAGTTGGGGGTGAGGATATTTTCTTGAAGTCTTCGTGTCGCATCCTCGGAAGAAACTGAACTTAAATACCAAGTTTGGTATTTAATGGACGTTTCGTTTTTGAGCTCTGCTGCCCAAAGTCACACTCACACAGCCACACACAGACTTTGTTCTAATTTTTTTTGTTGGATTCAGGAGGTTCTCAAAACATGTATTTCCTGTGAAATTTTCGTATCCAATTTTTTGGTGCAATACAATACTTTCTCTATACACTGTGTGCATAGTACGTGCAGAGAAAGTAATATATTATGCGAAATCTATTTGTAAACCGATTTATGTAAAACTGGACTCATTTATATGAGTATTTTTAAAAATTCATCGTATGGCTCACTTTTACTAGAATAATGAATATAGACAATACTTATTTTTATTTAAATAACCATGCCAGCTGAATTTTGGCACATGACAGAAATATCACCACTATTGTGTACAATAAATTCAAGCTGGTAGTGCATTTAAGACTCCTTTCGGGGCTACTTAAGGCTCTAAAGTGTTCCGTAGTATAACTTTAGAGTAAATGTATACAAATACTCCGTACTCTCGTGAGCTAGGCTACCGCAGGGCATGGTGATTCAATCCACTATCTACTAAGAATCACACCCGGGACAGCCAGAGGCGAAATTCAAGAAAAAGTCGATTACTTTGCAGTCAATCTTGTCATCGGTATATTATTTGTTTCTATTCTCTGGTAAGGATTAGTCATTCTTGTGCAGTACTGGAAACAAACAGTGAATGTTTATTAGTGTAAAATAAATTCGAGATAAAGCGTTAAATAGAATGTTTAGTAAAAACCTTTTATCAACTAATGAGGCTAGAATAGTTAAGCAAGATATAATGGAGTTTGGACTGTTGGGGCAATCGGTTATTTAGTGTAATATCTTAGCCAAAGTGAAGGCTGGACTTGATAACAAAGCAATTAGCTAATAATAATCGTGGGGTTATGAAATTAGTAATTGATCGCTGTATATCATGACAATGTAGTGTCCGAGAGCAACTTCTATTATAAGGTAGTGAGTAGTATAATAGGGTACATTGGATACAATTGATAGATTTTCGGCTAACATAATTACTTTCTATAACACTTATCTATACTAAGTGGAGGCAGTAATGTATTCTAAACAAAAACTCAATAACGATATTTCAATGAAAAATACGATTTGAGATCCTTGAATCCAATAAAAGCATTTTTAGATGATGGTCTGTGTGTGCCTTTGTGTCTGTGCTCAACATCATTCAAAAATGAAAAGCCAGTTGAGTACCAAACTTGTCATTTAAGTTCAGCATTTTCTAAGGATGCAACCAACCGTAAGAGAAAGACAAAAACTTACTATACAAAAAATACAAATCTCGTTAAAATTCACAATTTGTCAGACTTTTTTTTTAATAGTTAACTATTTCCAAGATATTCCTTGTAACTGATTTCAATTTTAAACCACTTAAACTTGTTTTCAATCGGGAGGTCATTTTTCGTTTCATATCTCTTTTGTTTTAGTCCTGAGCTTGCATAGCAAACCGAATTCCAATTGTTTCACAGTGACCAGCTATCGCTTTAGCATATAATGTCCCCTTATTCCCTTTCTACTTACAAGGAAGCAAGTAAGACAATTTCTGTTAATGTATATCTCGAATTTTTCGAAAAAGCCTCTGATCGACTCATTCTGAACGACTTTTCCATACCAGGTAAGACATAGGCAAATGCTTACTACGTAAAAATGCAAATTTTGTTAAAGCACACAGTTTCTGAGACCTTTCTTCATATTGGTTTGAATTTCCAAATAGTTACACTTTTCCCAGATGGGAAGTTGTTATTCATTTCTTTTCTCTTGGCCATGGAAAGAGTAGGAATTTCATCACAACGACCAGCTCCTAAACGGTTTGACTATCATTTAAACCTAAAGTACTTTCTCACCATTTTACCTACAAGAAAATATGTAATAAAATCATTCTACAAATATTTATCTCGATTATCATGAAGTAGAAGGAAGAATAACCTTTTGTAAGTATAGTGTGTAGAATGGCTAAAGAAACTCATGAGAATATAATTTTTTTTCTAATTGTAGTGAACAGATTAAATCGTTAAGTTATACGAGTAATGTTATATATCATTATTTTAATTTAAGAGAGTTCAGAAAAAGCAGAAGATATAGATGAAGGTTTTTTCTTGATCCCAGCGATGAATACTGAAGACTGGAAGGAACCAAACTTCCTCCTGAGACGTGTGTTCACGAGGACCGCTGCACATGGATTTCATGACAGAATATGCAATCAAAAAGGGTTCCACCTTGCGTCGAACCAGTGTCAATGTACGCTATGCGACCAAACATGCAAATAGTACCATTTACCTAACAGTATACCAAGAAATAAATATCTTGCATTTTACTTCCAATGATATGTATTCCTTCTGATATACACAGTAAGTTTAATAAATAATTGCAATTAAAATACAATTCAATTTTAATTGTGTTATAATCAATTGCGTGTGCTGGCTTTATTGCTGTAAACATATGGATAAACAACGTGAGAAACTTGTTGTGTTCCATTCACATGACTTTCTCTACCAGTTCTGCAAGCAAACTATTCTTACAAAAGATTATTCATATATCTACTTCATGCTAATCGAGATAAACATTAACAGAAATTGTCTTACTTGCTTCCTTGTAACTAGAAGGGGAATAAGGGGACACCATATGCTAAAGCGATAGCTGGT
This sequence comes from Hymenopus coronatus, assembly GCA_030762935.1. Classification (NCBI taxonomy): domain Eukaryota; kingdom Metazoa; phylum Arthropoda; class Insecta; order Mantodea; family Hymenopodidae; genus Hymenopus; species Hymenopus coronatus. Next base: position 58,655,884 of record CM060886.1, read on the forward strand.
CACTGTGAAACAATTGGAATTCGGTTCGCTATGCAAGCCCAGGACGAAAACAAAAGAGATATGAAACGAAAAATGACTTCCCGATTAAAAAAAAGTTTAAGTGGTTTAAAATTTAAGTCAGTAACAAGGAATATCTTGGAAATAGTTAACTATAAAAAAGATCTGACATAAACTGTGAGTTTTAACGAGATTTGTATTTTTTGTGTAGTAAGTTTTTGTCTCTCTCTTACAGTTTACTAGTTATATAAAAGGCATTCAGAAAATTCAAATATACGTTAAAATAAATTTAAAAAAATATTTTTTATCATGAAAATATCAAGTGCAGTATTTTAATCAAAATTCTCTCAGTGATTTTTTAGAAAATCAAAGTTATTGAAAAATGTTCCTTGGAAAGAGTAGTTGGGGTGGGTGATTTTTCTGAAAATCTTCAGGTTTCATCCTTGAAAGATATTGAATTTAAATATTAAGTTTGGTATTTAACCGACTATTTTTTTGACTTATGCTGTCCACAGACACACACAATCACTCAGACACCCGCACGGATTTTTTTCTAAAAATAAATTCTTATTCAGGGATTCTCAAAACATGCGCTTCCAGTGAAACCTCGGCAGCAGATTTTTGGATGGAATACCATACCTTTTCTACCTACTCTGTAAGTACATACCAACTATAAAAAGTAATAAAAATTAATTACATGCTCAAAGTTCACTGACTTGCGTATTTCAGTAGAAACAATAAATTGAGACTCTTGAAAGTTAAACGTATATGTACAAACGCTTATAAACTTCTAATTGAAAATTATTGATGATAATAACAATAACAATAAATAATAATAATTCATCAGAAACGAGGCTTTACTGTTACCTCCAGCTGACCGCAGAAGGTTTAGGGCGATTTTATGAATTTCATTAATATTTGGGTGTGGTAGAGGAAGTCTGCTAAACACTGTGAAGTTCAAATTATTTTAAGTAGTTTGTTTTAATTGTTATTGGATATAAGGCATATTTATTAACTGACTATTTTTATAGTTCCTGTGCTACCCCTCATCGTGGTTATCTAATGATAATGAAACCAAACATGGAGACATAGTATAGCAACTATTCACAGTGAGAGACGAAATTGCGAGTTGTATTTTTGGAGTATCCCACATTATTAGCTATTAAGGCTACTAGATTGTGACCTCAATCTGGTTCTCATTGAAGAAAGCTTTCTAAATAAGTGTGGGAATTCTCCCATAATTATCTTGTAAGGATGTGATAGACATTTTTTGTACATTTCAAAACATTATTTACCCGTTTTATAATAAATCGAATACAAATTGACAAAGACTTGTTTCTAATCATGTAAGTGCATTGTTGTGCTGCTTCAACTTTTCTCAGTTTTACTTTCTCTACAGATACTATCTACTTAGAAATTTGATGTCAAGATTTCCCCAAATATATATGTTTGAGATCCCCTACATCCAAAATAAGCACTTTTAGAAAAAGCCAGTGTGTGTATGTGTGTGTGTGTGTGTACAGCATAACTCAAAATACAAAAAGTCGATTAAAGGCCAAATTTGGTACTTTAGGTTGCGACACGAAGATTATCAGAAAAATCCCCCACCCCAAATATCTTTTATATGGAACATTTTTCAAAACTTTTTATTTGCTCAAAAATAGCTCTAACGATTTTGATTAAAATATCATATTTTTAAGATATATTATACTAAGTGAAATGAATATCTTTAATTTATAGGAACAGACTCAGAAGACCTTTCATTCTGGTTTACTTTTTCATAACTTGTAAATCGTAAAATATTACAATAACTTACTACAGAAAAAAATTAGATCTCGCTAAAATATACAATTTGTCATAATGTGTAAATATATAAGTAAATACTTACAAATTATCTGAAATGGGAATTTGTTACTCCTTTTTTCTTTTGTTTTATTCCTAGCCTTGCGAAGAGAACTGAATTTTAATCATACAGCAACCACCTTTTTTAAGGAACTAAGTAGAAGGGAAATAAGGGAATACGCTAGGCTAAAGCGATAGTAAAATATTCTATAAGGAACTAAGTAGTAAGATAATTTCTGCTAATATTTATCTTGATTAGCATATAGTAGCTAATAATAATAATAATAATAATAATAATAATAATAATAATTACAGAATAAATAGAGAAAGTCACGTGAATGGAATAATCGGATAAATGCATTTAGAATTTGGAGAAGTATTTTTGTTTCTTTTGTCACTAAGTTTTATTTATTAAATGAACATTATTAATTGCGGAGAAAAACACACATTTTAATATCTTAATTTGTACAGATGCAGATATTTTTAAGCCTTAATCTTCAGCTAATAAAATAATATAACTAAGACTAAAGAAAGTAACGTTAACAACATAAATTTGCTCTATCTATTCAGTGTAAAAATTCCTCCATTAGCGACTTAAACTTCCAGAAAATGTAATTAATATAGAGTAAAATACTTACACCCAATCTGCAGAGTATATTACTAATAAAAGCAGAAAGACAATTTTTTGGAGGTATTGCACATCCCAGTACTGTTAAGGGCATATTTTGTAGATCTTGATATGCATAATGAATTTTGATTCCTAGCCATGTCTAAAATAAATGATCCAGAATGAAGCTTCGTATTTTGAAAATATCACAAAGCGCCATTTAAAACGTTTCATGATGACAGTGGTAGTATCTTTTTGGGCGATGTGAAAGTCACATAAATAAAAATGTTATTTTATGTGTATAAAACCGTTTGTCTCTCAACTCGGGTAGAACTTTTGAGAGCGAGTGAAGATATTAATAGAACCCAATATCAACATATTGTACAGTCAAGATCAAAGTTGGATCTTCTGTATCATCATGTATCCGTGAATTGTGTAATTATCTAAGCCATGAAGACTGTGCGTCACGTATTTTCCTTTCCCTACCCTCGTCCCAAATCATCACGATTATATGAAACCAGGAAGTATAAAATTACCAAATGTGACATTTTGTGTTTTGATGAAGTTAATACGTCTTCAGGATACTTGTGGTTTTGCACTCTTTTAAAACAAGAAATAAATCGCAATGTAATCTCGCTAAAACATTGTTTGGATTACCATTTTTAATTACTTTCTCTATACGTAATTAGGGTAAAGTGACGTTAAACTCTAATAAAAGTGAGCCAAGTCATTGACACTTAACTATCGATTTAGTTCACGTTGGAAATCATTTCATGAGAAGCTGTTAAAGAATAGTAATTAACATAGGTATCTTTGAGACATTCATAATTGTTTGCATTGGATTTTTTAGAAAAGTGAGGAAAGACAACTTGTGCTATCTGAAATTTAACGCATCTTTTGGGAAAATGCTGTTTAAAATGGTTAAAATAGTGCTTTACTAAGAGGAAACGCCAGACAGTGATGCCAATATAAACAATACGCCAGACAGTGCTGCCAATATAAACAATACAAAGTACGCGAAACATTGTCAGGTGCGTCTGTATAGTGATATTAGGCTTGTAGTATATGATCTGGTATCTAATGGAAGAACATGATATCATTTGATATTGTGTAAAAGATACTCGAAGTAAACAGAACATCAAAATTAATACTTTCCTGCCTCTACAGTCAAGTGGTCTGAGTTCTGGCTTCTCAATTCTATAGGTCCCAGGTTCGATTCCCGACTGGGACTGGAAATTTTTCTTTAATCAGAATCATTCCGTACTCCACATAGAGTCTGGAATTTTGAATATGGAATGGATGTCAGTGAGTTATACCAACTTTTATCATCGAGCAATAAGATTAAAAGTATCTTTCTCAAGGCAAAGCCCAGATGTGAACAAGGAAGTTTAAGTGCACTATTCAATTAAAAAAAAATGTCTGGTGTGTTCCATTCACATACTTTCTCTATCTGTTCTGCAAACAACTATTCTTACAAAATATTACTCTTTTGTCTATATCATGCTAATCGAGATTAACATTGGTAAGTGAGTAATGTTGGATACACTAGGCAAAAGCGATAGTCAAAATCTTTTAAAAGCTGTCTTTATGCGATTGTTATTGAATATCGGTTCTCTTTCCATGGCCAGTGGTCAAGCAAAAGAGGTATGAAATGGATGAGGGCTTCCTGTGTGAGAAAAGTTTAAGTATTTCAAAATTGAAGCCAATAATAGGCAATATCTTGGAAGTGGTTAAAAAAACTGTAGGTATATGCCATAACTTTTCATAAATTGTGTGTTATGAGATCTAAATTTTTGTGTAGTCTATCTCTCACAGTTTACCAGTTACAGAAAGTTCATTCAAAATGATTAGAACTTCAGAGGCTATTCCCAGAAAATTAATAATAATAATAATAATAATAATAATAATAATAATAATAATAATAATACCTGTAATGCACGATATTTTAAACAAAATCTTTAGAGCCATTTTTGAGAAAATAACAATTTTCAAAATTTTTGCATGTAAAATCTTTGTGTCGCAACCTTGGAAGATCTGAACTTAAATATAAAGTTTGGTAACTAAGGGGTTCTCAAAACATGTATTTTCATTTACTTGGTATAGTCAGCAGAGGAACAGAGGAACTTGGTACATCGCTGACAGCGGTTTTTTTATTAGACATAGTAGAGAAGGTATTGCATTCCACACAAAATTCGATATTGAGATTTCACTAGAAATGCACATTTTAAGGTCCTTGTATAAAAAGCATTTTTAATTTCTCTATTTAGTACATAGATCTCGATACCGAAATTTTACTGGGAATTTTAGCGTCCCCTGAAAAAAATTAGAAAAAGGTATGTGTATGTCCGTATATCTGTGAGTCCAATAACTCAAATAACGAAACGTCGGTTAAATACCAACCTATGTATTTAATTTTAACATCCTCCAAGGATGCAACACGAAGATCAAGAAAGTAACCCAGCCCCAAACTACCATTTACATAGAAACAATTTCAAAAATGTTGATTCGCTAAAACTGGGTCTGAATATTTTGATTAAAATACCGTGTATTAAAGATATATGACATATAAAATGCATATTTCGAGTTTATATGAATAGACTCTAAAGTCCTCTTCATTTTGAATGATTTTCGTATAACTGTTAAACCATAAGAGATAGACAAAACGCTACTGCACAAAAATATAAAACACACAATTTATGTCATATACACTTTTTGTATGATTAACATTTTCGAGATATTCCTAGTTATTTGTTTCAATTCTAAAATACTTAAACTTTTCTCATATAGGAATTTGTCAACTCCTGGCCATGCAAAGACAAGCAATTTCAATCACGTAGCAACCAGGTTTTAAAAGAATTGACCGTCGCTTTAGCCTAGTGTATTCCCTTATTTCTTCTTAAAAGAAAACAAGCAATAAAACAATTTCTGCTAATGTTTACCTAAATTAGCATGAAGTAAAATAATACGCTTTTTAAGAATAATTTATTACAGAGATGTAGAAAAAGTCATGTGGATGAAATAATCAGGTTTTTAGAAAAAGATTTGCGCGCACACATGTGTACGTGTATGTGTGTGTCTTTGAACAACATAATGTGTGGTCTTTGGAAAAATTTTGGTTTTCTCAAAATTCATTCCAACGATTTTGATTAAAATACCGGATATTGAAGTTATTTACATGACAAAATAAATGAAGATCTCTTCGTTCTGAATTACTTTTGCATAACTGGTATGATAGACAAAAATCTCATTAAAACATGCAGTTTTTGTCATATACTTTTTTCATTCCTAGATATTCCTTGTTTATTGTTTTAAATTTTAAACTACAAACTTTTCTTAAACAAAATTTATCATTCCTGTTTTTTTTACACCTGGCTATGACAAAGAAAACCGATTTTCATCCGCATAGCAACCAGCTTTTAAAAAAATTGACTATTACTTTAGCCAGAAAATTCCCTTATTTCACTTAATTTGTCACAGAATAGAACATGTGAATGAAACACATCGAACAGTTTGTTTTTTTTAAAAATTACTCTAACGATTTTGAAAATATCCTAGATTAAAGGTATTTACCTGACAAATAAAATTTATATCTTGAATTTTCTGCGAATGGTCTCTGAAGACCTCTTTATTTTGCCGAATTTTGTTTAACTGATAAATCATAATAGATAGACAAAAACTTACTACACAAAAATATAGATCTCGTCAAAACACATCATTTATGTCCTTTACGTTTTTGTTGTGGAGTTAACCGTTTCCGAAATATTTCTTTTTATTGGTTTCAATTGTAAAGTACTTATACTTTTCTCATCGTATTTCTTTTGTTCTACTCCTGGTCAAGCAAAGCAGCGATTTGCACTGACAATCACATAACGATAGCTTAAAACATTTGACTATCACTTGGTATTGCGCATTCCTTTAGTTCCCTTCTACTTATAAGGAACGAAGTAATAAGAATATTCTGCTAATGTTTATTCTTTTGTAAGAAGTTTGTAGAGCAGCTAGAGAAAGTCATGTGAGTGTAACACATCAGATTTTTCTTCAAGTAAAGAAATACAATAGATTTCCTCCAAAGAAACAAAGGAGCAATGTTAAGGTGGTCATGGAACTACAGCTCCCCCATACATAGTATGTGCTGCTGTACCGAACCTTCACTTTTTTCAGTGAAACAAAACCCGATGTTTCGGCGCCTCTCCAGTCAACTCTGGCAAACTTCCAAACCTATAGCACGTGTGTAATAGCACAGCTGAATACACAAATATCGATAGATTATTGATGCTCTTCCTACATACATAAAGAAAAAAAGATCACCAAGCGATAGCAGCCCCCCCCCCCTCTAGGTCTCTGACGTTTACTAAAGGTAGCAGCCACAAGGAAAATAATAAGTTTTTTGTAAGCTTTGTTTATTCATTAAGAGGCTTTCTTCCCATATGGAGTGCCAAAGGTTTCCGGAAGTGAATTAAAAACGATGCAAATCAAGCTTGATTCCATCGACATTTGAATTTCTTAGCATTCATTTTACGAAAAGTCAAAATAACTCCTGAATAAGTGTTTTTAGGAACACTAGGAATGAGTTTTCTAACTATTTAAAACTACTGATTTGAAAATTGGCACACTTAATACGAGTTAATAAAGAAATGATGCGCAAAATCTGAAAACTCTAGTTCAAATAGTGTCTCAGATAAATAGCTTTTAAAGTTTAATTACCTTAAAAACTGCAAAATATCAAAAAGTGTCTTGCGTGTTATCATTTGTAAGCGAAGTATGATAGACATACTTTAGTACAATGAATATAAATAAAATATTTGCTTTAAGTTTAAGTTATTACTTGCGGAGAAATACATTTTTACTTTATCTATACGTACTATGTACTTAGTGTATAGAGAAGATATTGCACTCCACCCAAAAGTTACATACCAGATTTCACCGGAAATATATGTTTTAGGGTCCCCTGTAACCAAAAAAAGCATTTTTAGAAAAAGGTCCGCGCGCGCGTGTGTGTCCGTGCGTCTGTGAACACGATAGCTCAAAAACGAAAAGTCGGTAAAATAGCAAAGTTGATATTTAAGTTTAGTATCTTTTAAGGATGCGACACGAAGATTTTGATGAAAATCTCCCCAGCCCAAACTACCCTTTAAATGGAACTTTTTTCGAAAAGTTTGATTTTCTCAAAAATGGCTCTAACGATTTTGATTCAAAATTCGTATATTAAAGGCATTTACCTGACAAATAAAATGTATATCTTGAATTTTTTGGAAATAGCCTTTAAAGACCTCTTTATTGTGGATGATTTTTTATTGAATTTTGCATAACTGGTAAACCATAAGATATAGACAAAAATGTACTACACACAAAATGTAGATCACAATAAAACACAATTTATGTCACAAACATTTTTTTGTGGAGTTGAACCTTTTATGAGATATACCTTTTACTTTTACACTTTTCTCATGCAGGAATTTGTCAACTCCTGTCCATACAAACAAAGGAACGTCAGTCACATAGCAACCAGCTTTTGACTATCACTTGACCTATGGTACTCCCTTACTTGCTTCTACTTAAAAGGAAGCAAGTAGTAAGACTATTTCTGCCATTTTTTCTCGATTAGCAGGAAGTAAATAGAAGCATAAGCTTTTTAACAATAATTTGTTGCAGAGATGTAGAGAAAGTCATGTGAATGGAACACATCAGATTTTTATATAATGGACATGAAATTCATGCGTTGTTCACGATTACTATTCGTGACAAACGCGCGTCACGATCTCATTGTTAAATCTCCTGTGCGAGCCAAAGGACACATTGGACCTTCTTCCGCTCACTCATATCGTGAGCAATTGAACGGCATGGCTTACATCATTCTCGCCTAATTAGCTTAACAATTAGCTTCAATCCTTTCTACAGTATGCAATACATATTTTGTGATAACTTTCACTGCATTAAGAGTTGCAAAATGTATTAATTTTTACTTTCTATACTTACCCCATAGTTCATAGGTAGAGAAGGTATTGCATTCCATTAACATAAGATACTTAGATTGCACAAATGTTTTGAGGACCGCTGTATAAAAATCTTTTTTAGAAAAAGGTCAGTGTATGTGTCTGGAACATGGCTCAAAAACGAAGAGATAGTTAAATACCAAATTTGGTATTTATGTTTGGTATTCACAAAGGATGAGACACGAAGATTTTCAAGAAAATCCCCTCACCCCAATCTACCCTTTACATGGAAATATTTTTGAAAATTTTGCTTTTCTCAAAAATGGCTCAAACGATTTTGGTAAAAATTCCATGTATAAATGTTGTTTATATGGCAAATAAAATGCATGTCTTGAATATTTTGGGAAAAGCCTCTGACATCTTCATTCTGGATTTAGAATTCGTGTCAATACCTTTATTGGTAATGTTCGATTATAATCGAATTATCAACTTCAAGTGTTTTGCATAAAAGTAAGAAATAGACAAAAAGTGGCTACTCTAAGTATGTAGTTCTCGTTAAAGCACCAATTCATATCATATTTTTTTGTAGAGTTAACCGTTTTCGAGATATTCCTTGTTAATAATTTCAATTTTAAGCTACTTAAACTTTTCTTAAACGGGAGGTCATCTTTCGTATCATCTCTCTTTTGGTTTACTCCTGGCCGTGCAAAGCAAAAACTGAATTTCAACTGTTTCATAGAGTGACCGGCTTTTTAAAAGATTTGACTTTCGCTTTAGCCTGGTGTATTTACCTTATTTTCCTTATACTTATAAGGAACTAATATAAAAATGCTAGTGTTTATCTCCATTACCACGATGCAGCTAAAGGTATAGTCTTTTGTAACAATAGTCTGTAGAGAAAGTCATGTGAATGTGACTCGTCGGATGTTTACTTTCTCTACCACTTACACGGTAGGTCGATAAGATATTGAACTCCACCAAAAAATTCGATACCTAAATTTCACTGGAAATGCATGTATGGAGGCTTCCAGATTAGAAAGATTTTTAATAAAAGATCCGCGCCCGCGAGCATGTGTTTCTATGTACGGCAGAAGCAAAAACAAAAGGTTGGATAAATATTAAACTGAAGATTTAAATACTCAGTATTTTACCAATATGTAACACGATTTCCAAAATATCCAATAACTTTTACATGGGAATTTTTTCATATTTTATACTTTCTGAAAAAAATAGCTCGAGCCATTAATTGTAATGCAATTATACTGAAGATATTCACGTGAGAAATAAAATTCAGAGATATAATAACTTAGAAATCCTACGCACTGGGAAGAAATGTTATATAACGTTGATTAGGTAAATGGTAAATGTTGAGCGATAGAAGAAAACATACTTAACTTAGTTCGACTTACCCTCCCCTAGGAATTATACCTGGATGCCTAGAGTCAGAACCTCTCGAGCAACCAACAGGTATCTAATCATAGAATGAAGAAGATAGAACGAGGGATCGACCCTAGCATGAGAGTAGGAGAGAATATTATATAAAATGTAAACGAAATTTATGATATGAAATAGTTGCAATTTGTGGAATCATGGGTGTGGAAAATTGGAGAACCCGGAGAAAATCCGCCCAGACATCAATTTGTCCACACATCATCAGCCAGGAAGGAAAACACCACTCTAATTATCTCTACATTTATATAATAACTGTTTACTTGTAATTTATTGTTGTTTTTTGTTATCGTATTATATTCAATATAATGAAGAATTGTCATATGAACCAAGTACTCGAACCGTGTACGTCTGTCGCAATGAAACCTCTATAATCAAGCGAGTTAAAATAAAGATTTATTTAAAAAGAAATCCCACATATAAGCATACGGGATTCTACCCCTGCCGCCTTAGAAGAAAACATACTACACAAAAATGTAGATCTTTTTAAAACACAATTTATTTCAAATGACTTTTTTGTGGCATAACCCATTGCCGAGATATCCGTTATTAAAGATTCTAATTGTTCTATACTTTGTCATGCTCTGTCATTTTCAGTTCTCGGATTGCATGCAAAAGGTATGACTTTTTTACTTTCTCTAGCCCCGTATGAGAAGATGTCGAGATTTCACCGGAAATATATGTTTTAGGGTCCTCTGTATCCAAAAAAAGCATTTTCACAAAAAGGTCCGTGTGTGTGTCCGTGTGTCTGTGAACACGATAACTCAAAAACGAAAAGTCGGTAAAGCACCAAACTTTGTATTTAAGTTTAGTATCTTCCAGAGATGCGACACGAAGATTTTGAGAAAAAATCCCCCCACCCCAAACTACCCTTTACATGGAACTTTTTTCGAAAAATTTGATTTTCTTAAAAATGGCTCTAATGATTTTGATTAAAATATTGTATATTACAGATATTCAGCTGACAAATAATATGATAATCTTGAATTTTCTAGGAATAGCTTCTAAATACCTGTTTATTCTGGATGAATTTTGCTTAATTTGGCATAACTAGTAAACCGTAAGAGATAGACAAACACTTTATATACAAAAAATGTAGGCCTTGTTAAAATACACAAATTATGTCATATATATTTTTTTCGTGGAGCTTACAGTTTTCGAGGTATTCATTGTTATTAGTTTCAGTTGTGAAGTACTTATACTTTTCTCACACGGGAGTGTGCGGTTTTCTTTTGTTCTACACCTGGCCAAGAAAAGAAGGGATTTGTAATGACAGTCGCATAACGACAGCTTTTAAAACATTTGACTATGGCTTTAACCTAGTGTATTCCCTTACTTTTTCCTACTTATAAGGAACTAAATAATAAGAATATTGTGCTAATGAGTACCTCAATTAGCAAGATGCAAAAAGAAGAATAATCTTATGTAAGAAGTTTGTAGAACAGCTAGAGAAAGTCATGTGAGTGTAACACATCAGATTTTTATTGTTGCATTTATACATCGCCTTAACTGTAATTGTCATATCGCGGCCTTTTGCCTTTGGAGTATATTGCCTGTTAGGAATGGTAATACTATGCATAGTTGTTAGTGGATTTTATTCTTTGGGTTTTAAATATTAGAAAGCGCGCGCACACACACACTCACTCTCTCTCTTTCCTTTCAAACTCTGGGGAGGAATGAGAATAAGCTTGGCTAAAGAAGAGTTCCCACATCCAGCCGTGAATCGAGCACACAGTTTGTGTGAGATTTATAACACTAGTATACCAGTTCCTAAACATTTTACTATCGCTATTCCCTTTGTATGTAAAACGGAATCGGTACGGTAGCTGTTTCTGCAAAAGTTTAATTCGATTAAAATGAAGTAGATAGGTAAATAAGCTATCTAACTAATAAATGATAGAGGGTAGAAAATACTAAATGAATGTAACACATCTGATTGTTATTTGTTATGAGAAACTCCCAAATCATAATCAAATATCAAAATATAGGATGATATATTAACTTCGGTCTTATAGACAGAAGAAATAAGATGTGTTTAGTGTATGCTTTGTGAACGATCTGAAAGCAAATATATTGTATCGTGTGTTTATGTTATTTGAATAAGGATGGCGATTGCAACAAACTTATGGAATGAAACATGGGCTCCTCCACTTAAGAGTGTGGCATATGTATTATTATGAATTTATACACTCTCTTGTATAATTGCAAATCGTATCGTCCTCGTTCAACCTGTATCGTTACTGCATAATTAAAAGCTAGAGTCAGACTGAAAAATTCAATGCTATAACCGGAATTTCAACCATGAATCTCTTGGTCCCAAGTTGCTCTAACCACTCAACTACCGTGGTAACACGCCAATAAAGCATTACATTTCGTAATCAACTCACGCGTTTTTCCCCAGTAAACCACACAAGGAGATGACACACCCCAATGGAGACTTACAATTCTCAAGTACTTTTTCGGTCTGACTCAATCTTCATAACTCCTGGCCTTCACATCGGTGTTTTTAAAAGGGCTAAGAATAAGAATGAGGATGATTTAGCTTGGATTAAAAAAATAGTTTAATGAAGCTTCGGTGGATATAGATTAAATTATTATTTTGATTTATTTAAATATTATGGATTAATTATTTTTTCAGGTTCTATATGGTTTATACCTTTAATTTTTATAATCTAAATAAAGTTATTAATAAATGTTTACGTTGGTTTTAATTACTTTAATTAAAGGAAGAGATGTTCTTTTAGTATAGAAGAAACGATTATTTCACCTAAAAGTTGGTTGAAAACTATGAACACCGGGATTTGAAGTACTTTACGACATTATAAGTCGCCATTGGAGTATGTCATCTGAATATTATTTGAAATCTCCTTGTGTGGTTTTATGGAAAAAGCGAGTCAGTTGGGAAATTTAATGTTGTATCGGCGGTTGTCATGGTAGTTAGAGCAACTGTACAGAGACCAAGAGATCCGTGGTTCAAATCCCGGCTATAACATTGGGTTTTTCGGTCTGACTTCATATTTCTAATTTCTGTCCCATAGACCGGACAGTGTGGAAGAAACAATTATTTCACTCGTTAAAATAGGCTATTTAGGAAACATCCCAATTTTATATAGATATGAATATTCGTAGCTGCAAGCCCAATGAACTTAACGCTTCTACAGCAAAAATCTGATGTGTTCCATTCACATGACTTTCTCTACATCTCTGCAACGAATTGTTAAAAAGATAATGCTTCTATTTACTATATGCTAATCGGGGGAAAAAATGGCAGAAATAGTCTTAGTGCTTGCTTCCTTGTAAGTAGATGGGAAATAAGGGAGTACCATAGGTTAAAGTGATAGTCAAAAGCTGGTTGCTATGTGATTGAAGTTCTTTTTATTTGTATGAGCAGGAGTTGACAAATTCCCATATGAGAAAAGTATAAGTATTTTAAAGCTGAAACCAATTACAAAGAATATCTAAAAAACGACCAATTCCACGAAAAAAATGTGTATAACTTAAATTCTGTACTTTAACAAGCTCTACATTTTCTGTTAAGTTAGATTTTGTCTATCTTTTACGCTTTACCAGTTATACAAAGTTCCGTAAAATTCATCCAGAATAAAGTAATCTTCACAGCATATTCCCAGAAAATTCAAAATATACATTTTATTTGTCAGATAAATATCTTTAATATCAAATATTTTAATTAAAATCGTTAGAACTGCTTTTTAGAATTTAGAACATTTCGAAAAACGCTCCATGTAAAGGGTAGTTGGGGTGGGGAATTTACTTGAATATCTTTATGTCGCATCCTTGAAAGATGCAAACTTAAATACTAAAATACTTTTCGTTTTTGAGCTATGCTGTCCACACACACACACACACATACACACACACGAAGGGACTTTTTTTAAACATTATTTTTTTATTCAGGTCGACCCAAAACATGTATTTCCGGTGAAATCTGGGTATCAATTTTTGGGGGGTGCATTACAAAATCTTCTCTATACACTATGTACATAGTACATGTAGAGAAAGTAATAAAAACTACTACTGCTGCTGCTACTACTGCATTATTTGTGAGGACGAATGTCATAACCTAAAACTCTGACACATAGTCGAATAGAGCTATGATCTTTGAGCTTTACATGGTGTAAGCTTTGAACGATTTCAAAGCAGCTTCCTAGATTAGACCAGTTATGAATGACCTGGATTTCAGCCCGAACCTACAATAGTAATCACTTCCGGGTGGATCAAATTGCCGCAGAGTAGAATAAGTAAATATCGACATTGCCCTCTGTGATCGATCAATCGAGCGCGGGTATTAGGGCCATCGTACGTGGTCACCTCGCTGTCATGGACATGTTTGCTCGTTAATTTCCACATCATTTGATACAAGCTCAGAGAAACTTACGTGATGCGGGCAAATGTGTGAAAAAATTCAATCGGCGCCAGTCATATTCAACACTTGCAACTTCTGATTATGGATTTACTGCTAGCAGCTCGAAAGTAAACGGAATTCTAAACAACAGATGTCACAAATATAATGACATTGGGAAAAGAAAGCATTAATGGAAAGCTGAAATACAGTCAGAGTTGAAGTAGAACATTAATATCAAGAGATAGTTAATTATATAAATCTATTAAAATAACTTAGGCACATTTCAAAGGTTAATATCAAGGGTTTTTTCTATTTTCTGCATTAATCATTATAGGTTATTGCCTAATTTTCCACATTAGGAATATTAACTTTATTATATAAAAGATGCGGAAGTAATACACGGTATTTACATACTATTTCAATGTTTGTTACAATTGATCTCAAAAGAACAAGAATTTTATGTATTCCACTCAAGTGATTTTTTTTTAACACTCGGCTGAAGAGGAGTTGCAGAAAACACTCTTATTTCCTTGTAGTTTTACACGGAAAATAAGGGAACTAGCCTACAACAATAGTAAAATCTTTTGGAAGTTGGTTGCTATGTGATGACCTTGAAATTTCGTTCTCTTCAAATACCTAAGAAATAAAAAACAACAAAAAACAAAAAACAAACGAACAATGAGATAGGCGACATTCCATTTAAGAAGAGTATAAGTACTGGAAAATTTAAACCAATAACTAGAAGAACTATTGAGGAAATGGTTAACCTAAAGAAAGAAAAGAAAAGAACAAAAAGCTGATGTGCTACTTTCACATTACGTCCTCTGCCTAAGCTTCAGCAAACTACTTGCAAAAGTTTATATTTCTATCTAGTTCATATGTTTCAAGATGAACATTAGCAGAATAATGGCATTATTTCGACATTAATTCCTTGTAAAAGGAGAATAAAGAAATACAACAAGCTGAAGCGATAGTCAAATCATTCCCTGTCGTATTGTGAGGTCATTGAAATTTCGTTCTCTTTGCTTGTTCAGGAAAAAGCTTATGAATAACAGCTTTCCATTTGCGAAAAAAGTAAGTAAATCCACATCAAAAATGCATTTGATATAAATGGTATATTTTAATGAGCTCTAGGTTTGTTGTATAGGAAATAAGTTTATCTCTATCTATTATGATTTACTAGTTATGCAAAATTTACTCAGAATGAAGAGAACTTCAGAGGCTATTCCTAGGAAATTAAAGGTAGACATTTTATCATGTAAATATCTTTAATATGCGGTATTTTCATTAAAATCATTTTAGCCATTTTTAAGAAAATAATGTTTGGAAGGAATTTCCATGTAAAGCGTAGTTTGAGGGATTTTCTTGAAAATCTTCGTGTCGCTTCAAGTAAATATCAAGTGTGGTACTAACGAATATTTCGTTTTTAAGTTTTGTTGTTAGACATACAACTACACACGCGCGCAGCCTTTTTCTAAAAATGTCTTTTTTTAATTCAGGGATCCTAAAATGTGTATTTCCAGTGAAATCTCTGAATCGGAATGCAATATCTTCTCTATGTACAGATTAAAGAAAGTAAAAGGAAGTCTAACCCATATTCATAAGAAGGAAAGGAAGGTTCGTACCTACATTTACAAACTTGTTCTACATCACTATAGGATTTAATGTAAAATAATATGTGTTCCATTCACATGACTTTCTCTACAGCTCTGTGATAAATTGTTGTTAAAATTTAATTCTTCTATCTACATCATGCTAATCAACATAAACATTAGCAAGACAATTTCCTTATTACTTGGTCCCTTGTAATATAATGTGTTCCATTCACATGATGTCCTCCAGCTGTTCGGTAAACAAATCTTTTACTCAAAAGATTAATTCTTTTATCTACATTAATAACATAAGCAGAATTAGTGTTATTACTAGCTTCCTTGTAAGTTGAAAGGGATATAAGATAATGCACAGACTAAAGCGATAGTCTCGTCCATTAAAAGCCGTTCGCTATGTGAAACAATTGACATTCCAATCTCCTTGCTTTCCAAGACTAAACAAACGAGAAACGAGACGAAAGATATCTTCCAGTTTAAGAGAAGTTTAAGTGACTTAAAATTGAAACCGGAATAATCTCGAAAACAGTTAACCCCCCCAAAAAAGTATGTATAATGACATAAATTGTTATTTAATAATATCTACATTTTTGTGTACTATGTTTTTTTCTGTCTCTCTCTTGCGGTTTGCCAGTTATATAAAAGTTATCTAGAATGAAGAGGACTTTAGAGGCTATGCCCAGAGAATTCAAGATCTAAATTTCATATACAGTATTTTAATCAAAATCGTGAGAGCTATTTTTGAGAAAATCAAAATTTTCGAAAAATGTTCCCTGTAAAGGGTAGTTGGAAGTGGAGGATTTTCTTGAAAATCGTCGTGTCGCATCCATGGAAGATACTGAACTTTGATACCAAGTTTGGTATTTAACGGTTCTTTTCGTTTTTGAACTATGTAGTCCACAGACACACACGCACGGACCTTTTTCTAAAAATGCTTTTTTTGGAACCAGAGGGTCTCTAAACATGTATTTCCTGTGAAATCTCAATATAGAATTCTTGAGTGCAATACAATGCACTATGTTCATAGTACGTGTAGAGAAAGTAAAAAGTACACATTCAACAAACACCGCCTAAGGCTACGAAGCAAGTTGTTGGACATACGCTATATATTTGTAAAAAATGTATATGTTTTCTGTAGCAGGCTCATTCGTTTGCGGTTTTCCAGATATATATTTACTACATATTAAATTCAATGCGCATGTGGAGTTCTTAGAGTAGGCATCAAGTTCGTTTTAAGCAACGCTGTTCACAGATACCCGTAGACCATTTTCTAGAAATCCTTCTTTTTGTCGATTCATAGGTTTTAAATTAAGTTATTTATGTTTAAGTCCTGGCTCGAAAGCAGGATAACAATCTATACCAGACTTGTGGTTTTGTGTCACTCGGTGTCATTACCCTTTTCTACCCCCTTCCTGTGTACCTTGCGGGTGGCCTGCCGGACGTAACAGCGACGCAGAGCTAACAGAATAGGAACTCCTTGGATGATTGGCAAACCTAAAACTAATGTAAGTGAGTTGATTAAACCGTGTTTTCCCTCCTGCGGCATTCCTGACCTATACCGCGAAGAAGGCAAAAATAAGTTTTTATGAATATTTTAAAATTCACTGCCTTTTAATTAAAATGCCTGTTTTATTTTAGCTGAATATTAACACGCTGTTTTAATACATAGTGTGCTGAATTGTTTTAAAAGGTGGCGCCGTGAGTAAGTGGTTATACCGCTCGCTTCCCATCTAGGCGGCCTGGGCTCGATCCCAAGATTACCGATCCCGGTGGCGGCGCTCGCTAAAGTGTCTCGCTTTGGCGCTTCGTGGTGCACTGGATCGTGGGTTCGAGTCCCGCCTTGGGCATGGGTGTTTCTGTGTTTGTAAATGTGTCTATGTTTGTGTATGTATATGTAAAAGGAAAACGTTAAGAATAACAAAGTCTACTAAGGTAATATAGGAAAGTGGAAAAAATGGAGAAAAAAGGAATACAGCGCTTGAGCCCTGACAAGCCTCCGGAACTGTATTCTTTATTATGAAAAAAAAAAAAAGACCCGTATGTGGGATTCGTGGTGGACGAATTGGCGTCTGAGCGGGTTTTCTCCGGTTTCCCCCGCCACTCATTCCACCAATGCTCCATCTCACCTTTCCAATCATCAATTTCGCTTACATTTCACATCATTCACTTCCTTATGTTCATCCCTCGTAGCAGGTTCTCCATCCTGTGGTTTTGTGCCGTAGGCTCCCCAACAGCGACATTGCATATTCTAGTTCAGTTTTAGATTTGAACTGTCATTGGTCAATTGACCAACATGGCTGCGAATACGCAAGCAGACAGAGGAACAGAAGACTGAATTTCGCATTGAAAAGAAGAGCCGATTTTCAGAAACCCCTTTTTCGATCCAGTTCATTTACACACACCTAACCTAACCTCGAAGAAGTCTAGAAACCCGTCGTTCACTTGTCCCGTAGACATATTGTCTCCGTAACCAATAAGAAAGGCTCAGAAACGACTCAGTCTAAAACTGAACTAGAATCTGCAATCTCGGTCCCCGACAGGCTTCTGACCCCTGGGCATTGGCTTGTAAGTCCTAGGGGGTGTCAGTCCTACAATTACGGTGAGGGTAAGCGGATTACGAAACAAAACGATTATTTTAAAAACAAGATTAGCTTAAAGAGACATACTTTATCGGTTGATCAATTAATAACATTCATGTAGAAGCGTATTTAGAGATGAAGCCGGTTTATGTATGGGTTCCTCTCCTTGCGTTGTATTGATGCCTGATTGTTTGGGATTCTGATGGTCCACCAGATAATCCCTCCTTTGATGCCAGTCAGATGATCTCTAAAAAGTTGGGTTGGCAGTATGAATGTTAATCAGTCGATTTTCTGCCGCCAAAAGCTTTGTTGGCTGACTTGCGTCTCCCGCGTGCTGTAATGAATTGTTGTATTCAGTTGAGCTTTTAGCAGCGTGTAATATATTGGTATGAAATTATAAATGTGTTTGTCCTGATGGATATACTACAGTGCCAATTTCAGCTACTCTCAGTTTGGTAAGTAAGAGAAACTTAATCTTAGCATGTTTTTTTTTCTTCAAAATGTTAGGTATTGTATAAACCATAAGACATTTTTCAACTGAAGCTGTGTTTAATTTTGGCGAAATTTTACGTAATGTCTGTTTGGTGACGCCCAGTTTCTAACTTTCCTTAATTTGCTTTTAAATACAATCGGCAATCTAATTTCTATTTACAGCGGTGTGAGTTATTTGCATTGATATTGCAAGCTATAGATAATGTATATCATACGTACTTAATGTTGAGGATGAGTGCGAGTTTACAATGGGATTGTTATTACGACGCAAACTCTTAACCGGTTGCTCTTCTGTGTATAAATTTTATTTTTAACGGCACATCGTTTTTACTTATTAACTATCTTTTCTGGTTGCTGTGACAGTTGCGTTATTTCAATGCTAATTTGAGCAAAGAATTACATAATTAGTTTTGCAATTGCAATGTAATGTATTAAATTTGTTCTTCAGTTATACAATATAAATCTTAATTTCAAAATTAATCTTAATGTTTAAATTATATAATTTTTATAATATTTTATGGAGCTGTAACACACGTCATATCACCGCCGGGTTTACTTTCATAATTTCAACTGCATCTTTATATTTCTTGCAAATACATAGTATTTTTGATAGTGTTTAACGCCCGCTTTTATTACTTTGGCACCGCAGGCGATGACACTGATGATAGATGGAGCACCGGTGCAATGTGATGGCGTGGGAAACCGGAGAATCCGGAGAAAATCCGCCCCTGCGCCGCTTTGTTCACCACAAATCTCACATGCGGTCGCTTGGGATCAAACCCAGGCCGTCTAGGTGAGAGGCGAGAAATACATTGTAGTGGTTCCTTTAGGATATGTCAGTATTTTGTCTTGTACACAACTATTACGTGCTACTCGTTTTACTATATTTAACAATGATACTTTCAAATAATAATAGTTTCACGAAACTTAAATGTAGTGAATGTTATCCATAGCATTCTCGTAACGATTTACCTCCTTTTATGTCACAAAACATTTTTTTGGCATGCTCTCTTTTTCATTTGCTATTGAGGTTATAGCAGTTACAATATAGACCTCTAGACAACAAATAGCAGTTCGAGAATTGTTGGTTATGGTTAAACAAATCCTGCGTCAGTGAATATTTCAGTAAATATGAGCGCACGCGTTTATTATATTGTATTTCGTTGGAACATTTTACAAAAGTGTTAATTTTTTAATAAATATTTTGATGTCCAGCTCTATTTCTTTTTATCAGTTAGTTAAACATGTTCAGTGGTTAGTTGAGTTTACATTAAATGCGTTGTATCTATTAGGCTTTACCAATTTTGCAAAATTCATCCAGAATGAAGAGTTCTTCATAGTCTATTCCCAGAAAATTCAAGATAAATATTTTATTTTTGATGTAAATATCTTATATATAGGGTATTTTAATCAAAATCGTTATAGCCATTTTTGAGAAACACAAGAGTTTCAAAAGATTTTCTATATAAAGTGTTGTTTAGGGTTAGGGGACTTATCTCAACATCTTCTTGTCGCAACCTTGGAAGATATAAACTCAAATACCAAGTTTGTTATTTTACCATTTTTTTCGTTTTTGAATTACGGTGTTCAAAGACACACGCTCTTGGCAATGTAACGAAACGGACTTCATGACATGGCAACCAGATTTTAAAAGATTTGACTATCGTCTTAGCCTAGTGTATTCCTTTATTTCTCTTCTGTGTACTTACAAGAGAGCAGTTCTGCTGATGCCGATTAGCATGAAATAGATAGAAACATATGCTTTTTAACAATATTTTTCACAAGATGTAGAGAAAGTCGTATGAATGGAACACATCAGATTTTTAGAAAAAAGAGCATATCTCAAAAACGAAAATACCGTTAAATACCAAACTTAGTATTTATGGTTAGTATCTTTTAGGGATGCGACACGAAGATTTTCAAGCAAATCCCCCACCATTAACTAAGGTTTACATGGAAACATTTTTGAACATTTTTGTTTTTCTCAAAAATGGATCTATTTGGATTAAAATGCCATACATTAAACATATTTACATCACAAATAAAGTGTATATTTTGAATGTTCTGTGAATAAGAACTCTTGATATGGTTTCAATTTCAAATTACCTAATCTTTATCAAACGGGACCACGTAAAGCGGACCGCACCTCAATTGTTTCACATAGCGGCAGATTTTGAAAGATTTGAATATCGCTTCAGCCTGATAATTCCCTTATTTCTCTTCTAATTACAAGGAAGCATGTAATAATACCAGTTTATCTCGGTTAGCATGATGTAGATAAAAGAGTAATCTTTGATAAGAATAGCGTATATGTAGAACAGATAGAGAAAGGAGCACACCAGATGTTTAGGAAGAATTTGAAACGCCAAGCTCATGTACGCCCTGAATGAACTGAACTAATAACTTTGAAGAAGACTTGGAATTCTTCATAGAAAATCTAGAGTGGATTGTTACAATGTCATGAAATGAAAGTGTTGTGGTACAATTTAAACTGAAATTAAAATCCGTATGAAATAACTGGTAAAGCACACGACATAGACTAAGGTTTACTACACAAAAAATGTAAATCTCGTCAAATCTACACATTATGTTAAATATGTAACTTTATAGTGTCCGATGCTTAAGAAATAAATGATATAGAGATTTCGCCGGAAATTGAAAAAAACTGCCTGAATATAGAAAAAAAAAAGTAGAAAATGGTCAATGTCCGAGTGTGTCTATGAACAATATAACCCAGTAATCTAAAGTCGGTTAAATATCACATTTACACTAAAATTTCAATATCTTCCAAGATGCGATACGAAAATGCTCCACCCCAAACTAAACTTTACATGGAACATCTTTCGATATTTTCAATTTTCTCACAAATGGCTCAAACGGTTTTGATTAAAATAGCACACATTGAAAATATGGACATGAATAATAAAATACACATCTTGAAATTTTTTGGGATTTGACAGTGAAGTTCACTTCATTCGGAAGGAATTTTGCATAATTTTGTTGGTACAATTAGCATGTGCAACGTAATAGACAAAACCTTAGTGCACAAAAAAGTAGGTCTCTTTAAAGCTCACACTTTATTCCCTATTAAGCAATTTCCAAGAAATCCGTTGATAATGGTTCGGATGTTTCAATACTTGGATCATTCTTTCAAAGCCGTTTTGATGTTCAGTTGTTTCTCACGATGCATGGAAAGAATATAGAATCTTAAGACCAGTATAAATAACGTCCAGTTCTTAAATATCGTTATTCCCTTTGTACCCATAAACTACGTAAGTAAAATATGTAGGTATTGCACTTATTTATGCAAATAATCTATCTTGGTTAAAATGAAATAGAAAATAAGCTTCGTAAGAATATTTATACCTATTCATAAACATAGAGGGCAAAGAAAGTCATATTTAACACATACGATGTTTCTTTTTTTTCCATTGTGTGGAATCAGGGATCAGTAATAATAAGATTTGAATATGGGATTATGATTAGAGCAAGTGTAAGCCATCGGATGTTTTGTTTTGTTTTTTTCTGTGAGCACAGATAATTCTTGTTCCAGCATATTGTGTCAACGTGGGTGTGCACCCGCAAAAAAAACAGCTGCCATTCGCCCACGTTGTACAGCTCATTCCATTCCTGACACATTTCAAAGCAGAAACCTATGTAGACAATGCCACAGGGAAATGTGCCCCCTGCTCATGTTTAGGGGTTGTGCCCTAATAAAGAAACTTTGCACGAGCCAGATATTACGACACAAGCTGCCTGTTCAAGAGAATTCCAGCAGGTTGCCGAAAAGGTTTTTAGTATTGACGAAAATGGTAATAATCCAAAATTTGTTGACTAACTTAAAAGCATATTTACAACCTGATATTGTTTTTTGAATTATCAGTAGTAAGCAGGAAAATGTGTACAAAGAGGTGTGTTCCTACTATTCGGAAAATACAAAGTATTTTTGTATACTCCTGAATTTTTCATGCCTAGTTGCAGGAAGCTTGATAAAGACAGTGGACAGTATTAGTTTAGATTTATTCTTAAAGGCCGAGGTCTAGGGGTAATATGCTAGCCTCTTGATTCCCCAGGTCGGAGGCCCAAAATTGGCGTAGAGCGATGGATTTTTTCGCGCCTAAAAATCCTTAGCATGGATTCCTTTGGAAGGAAAATAAAGCCTTTGGTCCCGTGTCGTAGGTTTATGACACGTAAAAGAACCTCAATACTGATAAAGAGACCTCTGAGCAACATTAAGTGGTCTTTCACGCCAAATATAGAATGGAACGCTGAGAGCTACAACAGTTAAAGAGGGTCCATAAATAAAACACAATTCAATTTATTCTTAAATTTTAATAAGTTTTACGTTTCTTAAGATAAAAAGTAATATTTAGTCTTTCTAAGATAGAAGCAGTAGTGCATGGAATCCAAAAATTGGATATCCTGATTTCACGAAACAAAAGAGTTTGTATGTGCTAGGAAGACAGAGTGAGAGAAATTACAAGCGGAAAATATAAATATTCCCAATTTTAATATAGGAAGGGACGATTTTCAGGCCTTAATATCTAATTTTCTTTCTATTTGTTTCGTTTTTATTATTTTGTTCTCACAAAAATTACTAATTAGTTTGAATCAAATGTTTTACGTTTGAGTTATTGACATAAATAACATGCATGTATATCTTGAGTTTACTGTAAACAGATTGTGAAGCATATTATTTTCGATAAATTTTATACACCTTATATATAAAATTCGCTTAAAATAGTTTCATAAACACTCATTGCATGTTTAAATCTTCCCAGGTTGTAGTTTACTTTGATTCTCTATGATTTAACTGCTTGAAGATTGTTATTTTCTGCTCACATGAACCTATCAATACAAAAATAGCCTTGTGATCGATGTAAACAATTAGTGAAGTTTCCAATCCTGCATGCAACCAAGGTCATTTTGCCTACGATAATATGAACCCATTTATAGGCAAGTTACATTAATCTTGATAACACAAGGTTGATAAAAGGTCCCCTAATATTTGGAATAGCATACATTAGAAGAATTATAAATATAATAGAACATTTCATGTAACATTTGAACCTCCGTTTTTTAAAATTAACTTGTCTAAACCAAAACATTAGCATTGTTAAAATAGAGGAACAATCCTCATAGTACTAACTTATTGTCGAAATTATGTAGTGTTATTGTTGTAAAACAATACTCATTTTAAGGAAAACTTATACTTGAATATTTTCTGAGTACAAATCGCCTCGTATTTTTTTCATCAGAGCAATAATTATTAAATTAATATTACATGTATTATATTTGCCTATAGTAACTTTCAATAATTGAGAGCACTCTATGAAAATGACATTTGTTGGTCATTATTAGAATCAAATTTATTTAATTTTTTTTGTACAGAACTTAACAGGTTCATTCTGTCTGAAAATGAAAACTGTCCTTCAGATTGCAGCAGGAGAAAAGGCAGCTGTGATTCTGTATCGCCGACAGCACCATCTTGTTCACACCAGTTTTTTCTGGCTGCTTTAAATTAGTCATACCTCTGGATTGCACAAAAGGGAACCATAGTACTTGCTTTGCCTGTGCATCTTTCTCCGTTTGAAAATGTACACAACGAACTTCCAAAAATCTTACCTATAGTTTTAAAAGTACGCTCTCCCCTTCACTAAATCTAAGCATTTGCAGATTAAATGTGACACTGCAGGATGAGCTTGCAATTGTTTCCTCAGTGTTGGCCCTGGAATATAAAAAATACAAGTAAAAATATTACAATATTTTTCATGTTTAAATAGCTTCTGAGGTTCTGAGTAAATCCCCACACGAATACAATTTTCGTAAGAGTTTCTTGCACAATTAATAAAACAAAATGAATGAATTCATACTGCAAGGAAGTGAAGATTATCAATTACCGTAAGTCATTTGTATACGTACAGACCTTAGATACAGCAAGGTGTGAAAACATTTAATTTTTTGTCAAACATTAACGTTTCTGTAGTTCTAATGCAGTTTACTTAACGATTACTAACGGTTGTACTTTTGAATGTAGAGATGCTACAGAAAACTGAAGAATAATAATTACCAGTTATAATTTTATCTTTGGAGGAAATAATTCTTTCTCAAGATATAACAACATGATACGAGTGTCATCCAGAAAGTAAAGAACAATTTGGCATAACAAAATAATAATGGAATACATCAACACACAATTTTATTTTAGTGCGTTACAGAACCTCTCTCTTCAATGTAATCGCATTCTTGTCAAGACTAGAACTCCATCCGGGGTCACGAAATTGTCTGATTGGGGTTCGCTGCACACAGAGTTTAACTATTACGTGATGAGTAGTCGTGGTCTCTATGCCCGTTTCGAAATGTGTTGCTCACTGCATGGTCTCGTTCTGTTTCTGCTAATAGATAAACCAGTGAACGCTGAAGAGAGCGCAGATTGAAAATACACAAATGCAGGCGTTCGACACTTAACAAACTTGTGGATGATACAAACATATTTTGAGTGACAGGAGGAGAGCCTTTTCTTTCGGTACAGCAAAAGTATATCGTGTAATTTACTGAAATTAATTTTGAGTTTGATTTATGTTCACTGTCTTTTTTAAAGCTCTGCACATTATTATCCCGATTTTTTGTATCAAGCTTTATGCTTTTATTTGTAAAAGTACAAGGCGCTTTTGTTTACTGATTACATTATGAAATAATTGTTTTATTGTGTTATTTTACGAATTAGAACGATTCATATAATGACAATAATGTTATGAGCTACTTTTGGAACAAATTATAACTCACCGTGCACATGTTTATGCTACAAACTCCTCCCTTTTACCCTCTCTTTATACCGCTGACTGCTCTGTGTATGCTTCGGAACCCAAAACCGAGCTCTGGTTAAGACGTTTATTGTAACGTGGTATCAGTTGTTATACTCTTCTACCGCCAAAGACCTGATTCGTTTTTTGATTACACAAAATCTTCGGCCATCGAAATTTACAGGCAAATAACGCAAGTGTGTGGTGATAATACAATGAACCAATCTTCAACTAAGAAATAGTGCATAATTTAATCAAGAGAGAACCAGTGTGCACGACGAAATCACTCGTTATGGAGGAGTTGAAAGAAAATTAAAAATTCAAGAAGTCCCATATTTCAGTTTGGACGCCTTAAATGACATGTTGTGGACCTTTCACTTCCAGGCATTTTAAATATTTATTATTTTAAGTTTATATTTTCTAATTAACCAGCGATCCAGCTGTTTTAGATGGACCTAATTGGTCAATCTGTTTACAATCGACATTTTGGTGAACTCTTTAATTGCTACTTTTAAATGTTAACCTTGGGTAGCTTAATGACTGAAATGATCGAAACGACGTGTCGGATGTAACTAATTTACCTATAGACCACGGCTTTCTGCCCGAAATTTTATTATTTTGTTAATGAACTCTAGCCGTGAAACTCTTGGCATGTCTTGAGTTATCGTATGCTTTTAAGCGTTTTACTAATCATGTGTGTACATAATAAAACCACAAAAAATGTAAGCTTTAATAACTATTTCCTTGTTTAGCATATTTAATTTTTTGGGTAGTGTTTAACGCCCGCTTTTACTATTTGTGGCACCGCAGGCATTGACACTGGTGATAGATAGAATTAAGATGGAACATCGGTGGAATGCGAGAACCCGAAGGAAACCCGTCCACCATATTCAATTATGCCATATCCCTTGTTCTCCATGTACAATTTTTACTTTTCCTTCTTACCAGTGCATACTAAACATGTACTACCGAGATTATACCGGAAGAATACGCTTTGAGGCTCTATGAAATCCTCCCAAAGGCAGTTTTAACCGTGCGCACCTGTTTATCTGCCTGTCCGTACGTGTATATGTGTGTGTGTTTTATAGTTTTAAACGCCTGCTTTTACTACATACGGCACCGCTGGCGGTGACACTGATGATACACGGAATGAGGATGAGGCACTGGTGAAATGCGATGGCAGGGGTAAACGGAGAACCGGGCAAAAAACCGGCCCTGCGCCGTTTTGTCCATCGCAAATCCCATATGCAATCATCTGAGATCAAATCCAGGCCAAGTAGGTGAGAAGAGAGTCGTCTAGCCACTCGGCCACTGCGCGGCCCATGAGAGAGAGAGTGAGAGTGTGAGATAGAGTGAGAGTGTGAGAGAGAGTGAGCATGTGAGGAATGAGAGAGATAGGGTGAGATATAGAGTGAGTGAGAGAGAGTTATAGAGTGAGTGAGAGAGAGTTATAGAGTGAGTGAGAGAGAGTTAGAGAGTGAGTGAGAGAGAGTTATAGAGTGAGTGAGAGAGAGTTATAGAGTGAGTGAGAGAGAGTTATAGAGTGAGTGAGAGAGAGTTATAGAGTGAGTGAGAGAGAGTTAGAGAGTGAGTGAGAGAGAGTTATAGAGTGAGAGAGAGAGAGTTATAGAGTGAGTGAGAGAGTTATAGAGTGAGTGAGAGAGAGAGTTAGAGAGAGTTAAGAGTGAGAGAGAGAATACACGATAAGAAGATATTTAACAAAACCCCCACCATTCTAAGCTGCCCTTTACATGGATGATCTTTCGAAATGTTTGATTTTCACAAAACGACTCTTAATGACTTGGATTAAAATGTCAAGTGTGTTTGAAAAATAAAAGGTATGTCTGAATTTTCTGAGAATAAGCCTGCGAAGTCCTGTTCATTAGGAATGACGGTATGATGTTATATAAATGGTGACTGTTAAGCATAGGCAAAAGCATACACAAAAATGTATCTTTTTTAAAATCATTTCCGAGATATCTGTTATTAATGATTGGTCATTCTTTCTAATTCCTTTGATGCTCAGTGCTTCGCGATTGCGTAGAAAGATACAGGCCTTGGGGCAGTAGTATTGCCACTGCTCTGTTGGTGTGTATCTGTGTCCAAAAGGTGGTAGTGCTATCCTTGATTGACCACTCCCAAGGGGGGGGTATCTATTTGTATTCAGCTTTTATGCCGTTGACTGGTTTAATGCTTTACTTTCTGGTAGTGGCCGTAAATCTACACGGGGTGGTAACGCCAGTAGGAATGTCGTTCTCATGAAAATTAAATCTAGCTTAGACATTTTGAAGCCAGCCTCAGGGCAGAGATTTCATGCTATAGCCTCACTGTTAAGTGACGTTAATTTGTGAGGGATGTGTTGACCAAAGAAGAAAAAAGGCCTACCCTACCAAAATAATTTGCCCAAAATTCGTTGAAAGATTATTTCAAAACATTGGTTTGTATATTACCTATACTTCTAATATTATTTTATAACTACACAGATTCCATTTAAAGGGGGAAAATGGAATTTGTAGTTTAAACAGAATTGACTTCTGGAACCCCTGCAACCCTGCAGGCACTTCTAAACAGCCATTCCAAAATAGTCCTTTCTGTTTCAACGGCTAAGTCCTACCAAAATCACTTACACTCAATGCATGGAATCGTTCCGGTATAATGCCCAGGGGTTTTTGTTGATAAGGAAATATCAAACCGCCTCTGTCACGTCCAGATCCCACTGCGTACCTGCATTATGTTTTCTTATTCCCATTTCATTTTCCTTCGTTCTGAGTTTATTATTGTGATTATTATTTGATGCTAGGGACCATGCTTTTGACATAAACCAATACAAAGTGAACTCAACCGGGACGCTTGTCGTTGCGAATAATGTTTCCAGCCACTCAGGTGACATTTTCCCGACATTTTCCTGCCACTCGCCTAGGCCTAACCTTCGTTCATAGTCTGGTGTGTATGAGTGTGTGTGTGTGTTTCGGGCTTGAATTCAAATTGATAAGAGATTAGCTCACCTTGGGTTGTTGTGGAACAAAGACAAGGACTGTCTGTTAACATTTAATGAAAACACTAAAGGAAATCAGAAACATGGGATCTTTTCTGTTCACTCTACTGTGGACAAATTCGCCTAGGTTCACCACGAGACAACAGCGAGGTTCACTAGTGATAGTAATTAGAGAGAAAGTAGTGGACCCTTATCCCTCCCCCTATGATTCTTTGTTTCATCTCTTATTTTATGCGGAATTAACTTTAAGCATAGGCATTGCTTTGAGACATGTTGAAAATTCGCTTGGGAAAGCACGGTTTTAAGCTTATTAGCTCTTTGGGTTGCGTTCTTGCAACCTAAGAGGCGAAGAGAAACAAGCAGTTTATTCTTATTCAAAGGAATTATCGTTAATGCATGTTGAAATAGGAGAAACAGAAGTAAACCAGTTTCGCGGTTCTTGGGCACGGACTTGCCATATACGATCGAAGTTGGAACGCGTGCTAATATTTTATGGCTCCAGAAAGCAGCGCGGTGCAGTAATCCCACTCGCTCCACGACAAGGATTACACTGTTAGAAGCCTCCAAACACTCAATTGTTTAATGACAAAAATAGAATAGCTAGCTTATTGTATATTCTTCATCCTCCCACTCTTGCATCTGTTCGGTTACTCGGTACAGAATTTTTGTATAAATCACGTTTCGTTTCGACAAGAAGTGACGAGATACAAGAAACACAGATATTCAAGTTTGTATTGCAAGTATTAAAGCATGGGACTTTTATTCCATTTACTCTGTATAAGAATACCGGGCCGATAAAATTAATTTGGAAAGTGTGCTAAAATTAAAGACTCGGACAAAAATATTATTTCCATAATATACAACCTTTATGCCCCATTCACAGAGAGATGTAAGCTCAAGACTTTGCACCTGTGTTATTCAATGTAAGCATTCACAGAGACATGCAACGTGCTACGCAATGTAATGCAGCGCAAGTTTGCAAACTCCAAATTGTATCCTTGCGTTGCATACACAGAGAAAGAATTCTGCATTCCTTCTTCTATGCACTGCTTGCTGCTCAAAAACAGACGATCGCAATGCGAGATTTTATAGGACTTATGTACATACATATTCTTCTGTTTGGCCATGCCACGCCATCTCTCATTTCCCTCCAGAGATTATGGTAGTCTCCTTGCGAATCCTTTGGTTTAATGAATGTACCCACCGTTTGCATCTAGGTTTATTGGCTTTCATAAATGTTAAGGCGCAAAAAGATAATTCACAGTTTATTAAATGTGCAGCTTTATCACTTTCTGCAGTCTCTGTGCTTGCATTATTTTGAATCTTTTTGGACAAACAATTATTGTGACGTCACTGCCGCGAGCGTCAGTTTTTTAGTATGTAATTTTTATATCCTATTTATTAGTAAAATTTTGAGCGAATGTTCTTTTATGGTATTGTTGGTTATGTTATTCAATTGGAAACTTGCGGAGCGCCTGGAAAACGCGTGTCGAACTTCTTGTGTTACGTTTAGACTTCATTGTGAATGGACTTCCCTCGCGCGTGCGCTTATGCTGCGTTACGTCTGCGCTTGCATATCACTGTGAAGTGCCTTTAATCCCAACGCAAAAGATTGCAACCATTGCGGCGAAACTTAGCAAATGCGGACTTTTAATTCGCATTGCACTGTGTTTGCCAATTTTCTTCCAGCACGTTACCGTCACTTATACTGTCATTCCAATGTTTTATTTTTATATATGTTTTTTGTACAACGTTGGCATTTTTTTTCCGTTTCATTTATAATAGCCCTCTTTAAGCTCTATGGTCATACTGGTGGCGTTGCTTTAGGAAAAACTGCTGGTGTTTTCTCGCTAAACTGTAGAGTTTATTCAAGTTAGTTTTCACTTTCTCTACATAGTATACATGGTACATAGGTAGAGAAGGTATTGCACTCCAGCCAGAATTCGATACCGAGACTTCACACCGGAAATTCACGTTTTAGGGTTCCTGTATATATACAAAAAAAAGTCCGTGTGAGTGTGCATGTGTGTCGTGTGTCTGTAAACGCGATAACTGAAAAACGAAAAGTCGGTAAAATACCGAACTTGGTATTTAAGTGTAGTGTTTTCCAAGGATGCGAAACAAAAATGTTGAAAAAAATCCCCCAAACTCACCCTTTTCAAAAAGTTTGATTTTCTCAAAAATGACTAACGAATTTGATTAAAGTATTGTATATTAAAGATATTTACGTGATAAATAAAATATATATCTTGAATTTTCTGGGATAGCCTCTGAAAACCTCTTTATTCTAGATTAATTTCTCTGAATTTTGCATAACTGGTAAACGTAAGATATAGACAAAAACTTGCTCTCGTTAAAACACAACATTTATCTCGTATACTTTATTTTCAAGATATTCCTCGTTTTTCTTCAGTTTTAAGATACTTGTACTTTTCTTATACGGAAATTTGTAAACTCCGCCTTGTAAAGAAACGCTTTAATTTACATGACAATCAGATTTTAAAACATTTGACTATCGCTTTAGCCTAGTGTATTCCTATCTACTTACAAGGATGCTAATGTTTATCTCGATTAGCATGAAGAATACTCTTATTATTACAATTTGTTACAGAGAAATAGGGAAAGTGATGTGAATGGAACAGATCAGATTTTCTCAACATGCACTCTTACATACAGACTCTGTGGTGGATAAGAAATTATTCTGGTTAAAGAAATATTTCCCGTCCCAGCCGGGAATGAACCGGGGACCTTTGGGTGAGAATCCACTCGACCGCAGAAGCAGTTAACCTCTGTTGTAACTATCATTAATCGCAACACCATTTCTCAACAAAACAAGTGGAAACTATTAGAAGGAGAAATAAAGCGCCTACAAGATAACTGTCAGTGGTGAGCGTTATGGATTCTCAACCGGAGATCCCAGGTTCGATTCCCGGCTAGGACGTTAATACAGACGTTATGTTTGGGGTACAATATTGGAGGGTGAGACGTGGTCAGGGCTTAAATCCCTTCCGACCGGTTAATGCGGTCCTCTCGACTTAGAGCTGCTACTTCTCCATCAAGTAGCTCCTCAATTGGCCCCCCAGGGACCTCACGAGGCTGAGTGCACCCCGGACCAGGTCTCCCAGCGGGGGAAAAATCCTAACGCCGGTACCGGGAACCGAACCAAGTCTGTTTGGCAAGCAGCTGCGCTACCACCGCGCTAAGGAGACGACCTGTGTAATAAGTATACTCTTGAAAAATAAAATAACGTTAAGAAATCTAATAGTTCGGCGAGAAAAACACCAGCAGTTTTTTCAAAAGCAAAGTCCTTAATATGACAATAGAAGTTAAAGAGGGGCATATAAATAAAAAAAAAAAAGTATAATGGAACTTTCGTAAGGAATTAGTTTCACAAGGCAGTTCTCAGAAAAATGCCATTTCAGGATCTTGTTGCTACACTTGCGGCGAGAAAAGCCAAGTGGTCAAACAATTTCATTTCCACAAGTGTAGAGAAGAATTCCAAAGAAATAAGAACAGCAAAGCGCTGTCTAACCCACCTGAACTGCCAACTCAAAACTTTGAAAATATCTAGGCTAGAATATGAGGTAGTGCAGACCTATGTGTGTCATTTTAGGTTATGAACATAAGACTTCTATTTAATTTTTGTCTCTACTTTCAGAATAGTGTGAACAGTTCACATTCATAAAGATATCCAAACGTGCTAGCTATTAACTTACATTTATGAAATATATACTGTAATAACGGTTACTAGGATGCGCTTATTGGCTGCTTAAATACAAAACCTTTAGTGTCTAGATTTTACACAAACCTGCACATCCAGAGGTTCCCGGACAAAAAGAATAAATAAAACGGTAACTCCACAAACATTCTGCTGATCTATAAATTATATTCCTGCTAAATTCCGTGCAGCTATTATCTGAGAAAGCGGGCAAGGTACGCGGAGTACCTTTGCGTCATAGCTTTGGTATTCGAATTAGAGAAACGGAAGTTTGCTTCGAACGCACACACAGCTGCATGAGAGGAGAGTGTTAGAGAGAGAGAGAGAGAGAGAGCATATTTTGGTAGTTTTCGTTGTTATGATTATCTAAAAAAAGTTTGTTAACAATTTCGATTTAAATAACACACTTTTAATGTGATATGTAATAAAATATTTAATTTTTGGAAATTATTTGTTAAGTCCTTTTCATTCTTGTGAAATTTATGTTGCTAGGAAGGCATGTGTAATTTGGTAACATAAGATGTGTAGCATGGTGCCCAGCTGTCTGTCCCAAAATATTCCATTTTGAACGTTTAAATTTTCCACTTATTTAATGCATTTTGAAAAGTTAAATGCTGCTATAATTATCTAAAACAGGCTGTTACATATCTACTCGTCTGAGTGTAGTACTCGTGCGTTCTCAAACCCGAATTTCGGATCCGACTGGAGCGGAAAGTGATAGCGAAGGCCATGCTTGCGCTGCATTCCTACACCTGCTATAGGCTGCCCTCATTGATGATTCATTTATACTGCAGGCATATCTCTACCTTTTGTAGCTTATGTAACTCGCCTCTTCTTTCGTGCGTAACCAAGAGGATCAACCTGATCTAAAAGTTTGTCAATCGCATTAGCACTCTGCATTCAATAAAATGCCTATTGAAAGTATATTGGATAATAATACTATTTATCCTACAGATACTTGTAATAGACACCGTTGCTATACGGAAACGACATAAGAAAACTTGGACTTTAAATCAAAGTGACAGATATTAGCGCAACGGGTGGGATAAAGTGAACAAAATTCACTCGTTGCTCCGGTAATGAGTGGGATAAAGTAAATAAATAAATGGTTGATAACTACAACGTATCTGCCAATTTCCGTGAAGTCGACGGTAATAAAGCCTCAACTGCTTCTTTTGCTTCATTTAATATATCATTTGGAACCGATATATTAACGTTCTCAACGTTCATCGTAAACTTAATTTGAAACTAGCAGCAATAAAAATAAAATTAGTATTCATACATAGCCTACCATCTTTTATAACTCTTAAGAACGCCGCAATTCAATGCTTTATTCCTTATTTAATTTATTACTATCTATTATAAAATCATTGATTGAATATTTGTTACTTATTAATTTATCCTATCTGTAGGATAAAATAACGTATTATACAAGTGGAGAAACTCGTAGAACTTAAAACGCTCCCCTTCGGGTTGCGTTTTAAATTGTTCTACTCATGAATAAACTCTCTGTTTATCCACTTTTATAATAAATAACTATTTGTGTGAGTAGATAATCTATAACATTACAATAAAATAATGAGTGGTAAAAACGTGTAATTATCATACGTATTATACGTCAGTTCTAAATTTGCGAAAATGTTTTTCATAAAGACAATCCTGGACTTCGTGATCACCTTTTCCTGTTTATAGGCCAGACTGCTGAGTAATATGTTAAAACTGAAACCAGCGCGAAGCAGCTGTGAGCTCTAGGTGGTTTATGTTGTACTGACATTGATTTTCGATTTGCGCTCCCTTCAGATATTGCATTGTGTGAAGAAGAACACAAAAGGAAATATAAACCACCATGCGTATCGTTTTGTTAAAATCCAGAACAGCGCTGTGTGTAGTTCTGCCAACGTTTGGAAAACGAACTTCGCTTTGGTTGATTTGTAGTTTAATGGGACGAGGTATCCTGAAATGGCGAAAAATAATATTTTTTGTTTTAGACACTAATAAAATCTCTATTATTTCAAGTTTCAGAAAATGTATACTTTTAGGGGATAAGGGGATTTTAATGAACTTAAATATAATTTAAATTCTTTCTTTAAAGCTGTTATGCAATTTCCCCTTTTAGAACATTTGTACCTTTAAATTCAGCATTTTTGGATACGTATGTACCTTATTCTTAGAAAGTATGAGAGCTGGAAAGCTGAAATTTTCAGCACATGTTTGAACGTTGTGAACCACAATCGTGATATTATAGTATGTATTGATCGTATTAAGAAAGCAACAATATTGAACATTTTTCACATTTTTACTTTTTGGAATTTGCAAATATATTTCTTTTTTAATTTCTATTGGAATTGTATCATAGCTAAATAATTGTGATTCAGAAGTTAGCTGATTATACTAAGAGCAAATCCAGCCTTCTTCATTCTTCCCTATCTCCGCTTCCCTTTTTTCTTGTTCATCTTTTGACATTGATTTTTATTCCTAATATTCTCTCTGTTTATCATTCCTTTCACTGCATCTATTCTCAAACAATTCAATGTCTTGTAGTTTCTTTTCCTGTTTCCGATCAATTTCCGTATTGTGTTTCTTCGCTCGCTCTTTAAAAATAACTTATTACCTACATTTTCTGTCGATTTTACATATTTTGTTTAAAAATGTAGACACACTTTAAATGCTTTTCCCCCTCAGGATATCCATAAATGTTTTCCTTTACATGTAGCTGTCCATTTCATTTGATGTTTATTTATTCTTCTTCTTAATATTGAGTACTATCCATTTATGGCGTCCATATTACTTCACCTATGCACTTAATTCTGTGCATTGTTTATCTTGGGAAATCTTTAACTGGGGATGAAAATAATGATCATATGCATGTAACTAAGATAAGAACTATCTTCTTGCTTTCTTCAACAAAGATGAAAAGGAAAAAACGGCTTTGGACTTTTATAAAGACGGATGATGTGTTTTCTAGTAAGTTATATGTCAAAAACTCCACACATGTACGTTCAGTGCATGGATTTCATGCAGAACATAGATAATAATGAAGTAGGAATGGAGAAATCCCTCCAAATGCAGTCTTAGATTGTATTACTGAGATATTTTCAATATGACGTCTGCCTTCAAGGGGCATATTTTAAAGGGCAGACATATGACTAAAACAAGGATAACTTGTTGACTTAAACCAACCACTTCTACGAATTATAGCTTCCTGTGACATAAGTGAAATTTATGTTAATTTATCTACTAGGAGGAAAAAACATTCAATTTCCATTTGAATTATTACATTGTGAACAGCAAGTCTTACATTATTATACAGTTCCTGTCATTTAATTGGTGGGATTTTCCGATTATGGTTGTCTCCCTAGCGCGGTGGTAGCGCAGCTGCCTACCAAGCGGGAGACCTGGGTTCGATCCCCAGTACCGGCGTGGGGATTTTTCCCCCGCTGGGAGACCTGGTCCGGGGTGTACTCAGCCTCGTGAGGTTCCTGGGGGGCCAATTGAGGAGCTACTTGATGGAGAAGTAGCGGCTCCAGGTCGTGAGGACCGCATTAACCGGCCGGGAGGGGCTCGAGGCGCTGACCACGTCTCACCCTCCAATACTGCACCCCATCCATGACGTCTGTAGTGGACCGAGATGGGGGACGCAGCGGCCGGGCGGTAGGCCAAGGTTCCCCGTGAGCTGTCGTGCCATGGAGTTATTTTCCGATTATAATAATACATTATTTTTATATTCAGTTTCTCTGGACAACTTATTTCTAAATAATTATAGCTTATATCGTTTGTAATGAGGCCAAATTTTAATAACATACTCTTAATACATGTCTAGATTTTTCGTTATGTGTTGTAAGAATACAGTGTGACAAAACAGTGAAGGATTTAACTTCAACGTTTTAGCCATGCATTTTTATTCAGAAATAAATGGATTTCAGTAGGTAACAGTTCATTTGCGCTGAGTTTATTATATTCTCCTATAATGATGTAAAACTCTGTAGTGAGGTTTATCATCAGAACCGCGTTGAGTGTCATTAATTATGAAGTTATTGCGTGTTTCGAATAAGAGGAATGCCACGGATGGAACCTGGAGAGAGATGGACTCTATGTGAGAAGTTACCGAATGATTTAGACTTGTGTGTTCTGTTGTAGCTGAAGAGTATTTTATAGGGGAGGATCGATGTTGATGTGATGGTAATGGAGTGTATGAAATCAATAATTATATATAATCTTTCTTCTTGCCTCATCTAATTATTTACTACGTTCCCACGGGCAATTGAAATCGATTTTAGTCCAATTCCATCTCAATACGATCCGCGTTTCACATGTTGAATTCAATATGAATTGAGATTGTTTTGAAGACGCAAGCTTCGAAGATAATTTATTTATATTGGTCAACTTGGAATTGCGTTGCCGAACCTATATTTGTTATCTGTGTATTATAAGCAGCTTTTTAAGTTAAATAATTATAGTTATAAATTATTTATTGCTTAATATAATTGTTTTTTGCATTAAATAATAAATAATTATATTTGAGAAAACATTGCAAACTATGGAAACTATAAAAGTGGTTCTGTTATAATCTACCATAGAGTAGTAAAAAGCAACAACATGACTACCCACGTGCAACGAGTATACAGAACAAATGTTTGTTTATCGCATTCAAAACGATTTGACTACCATGCAACATATTTCGATCCGATGCCATTTTTAAGGAAAGGAAGAAGATGTGTCGCAAAGAAGAAAAATCTCTGAGTTAAGCTAATAATTGGGCCCTGCACTAAAATGACAACCCTGCTTCTACTCGCAAACTTAGAGTAGCTAGCTGAAGAGGAGAGAAGCTGCACAACCCAACTAAATTGGCCTCGAAGTCGAAACAGGCTAATACAGCTCATTTTTAAAGTGCAAAAGAAACAAGAATAACTGCTATAAAGTTTAAATGAGGAGGCATCGTGCTTGAAACATTTCTTTATGCAGATGCTTTTGTTGAAGGAAGCGTGCAGAACGGAAGGATAAGGATGGGCCATCACAAAGTGGAAACAAAACATTTAGGGTTCCCATAGAAAGGATTACAGAAAGCCACCAAGAAGAGAGGGATCTTGGACGATGCAATAAATGGAAACGACAGTATACGTAAAAATACTAGACTGGAACAGATGGGTTCATAGAGTGACATTTAGGGAAGTGAAGCGTGGCAGACAGAACACGTAGGGGGTGGGAAGGGGAATGGAACAGAAGGGCGAATGAACTGTAGTAGTGTCATTTGCTCCGAAGAAGAACGGGAATATCTTACTGGATTCTATTGATTAAATGCAACAGCATTGTTACTTAGGATATGTCATTTCATTGAATATGAAAGAGATCTAAAACAAAAATCTGATGTGTACCATTCACATGACTTTCTCTGTATCTCTGCAACAAAGTATTCTTAAAAACCTTATACTTCTATTTACTTTATGCAAATCAGAAAAAATTAGCAGAAATAATCTTATTACTTGCTTCCTTGTAAGTAGAAGCGAATTAGCGGAATACCATAGCTGGCTGCTATGTCAATGAAGTTCATTTGTTTATAAGGATCTGAGTTGACAAGTTCCTGTATGAGAAAAATATGTTTTTCATAGCAGAAACCAAAAATAAGGAATGTCTCAAAAACGACGAACTGAACGAAAAAAATGTATATAACATAAATTGTGTGTTTTAACGTGCTCTACATTTTTTGTGTAGTAAGTTTTTGTCCATCCCTTACGGTTTAGCAGTTATTGAAACTTCAGTAAAATTCATCCAGAATAAAGTACTCTGCAGAGGCTATTCCCAGAAAATTCAAGATATACATTTTATTTGTCAGGTAAATATCTTGAATATAAGAAATTTTAATCAAAATCGTTAGAGCCATTTTTGAGAAAATCAAAATTTTCGAAAAAAGTTCCAAGTAAAGGGTAGTTGAGGGTGGGAAGATTTTTCTCAAAATCTTCGTGTCGCATCTCTGGAAGATACTAAACTTAAATGCCAAGTTTGGTATTTTACCTACTTTTCCTTTTTGGAGTTATTGTGTTCACAGACACACGGACACATAGACACACACACACACACACACACACACACACACACACACACGGACCTTTTTCCGAAATTTTTTTTTAGATAAAGGGGACCCTAAAACATATATTTCCGGTGAAATCTCGGTATCGAATTTTTTGGTGGAGTGCAATACCTTCTCTATACACTATGTGCGTAGTGCATATAGAGAAAGTAAAAAAGTACCTACATGAACTTCAATACACCTGTGACAAAACGAACATTGTAAAACAAAACAGATGAGATACGATATTAAAATTTTATAAAACTATGGCAGTGCCATAGATAGTCATATCATATCGTTTCCAGTCGCCTTCCGTGGTGTAATGGTTACATGCTAATTTCATATGCTCAAGGTCGCGGGTTCAAACCCGGCGGAGGACGATGGATTTTTTCGGGCGTAAAAATCCTTAGCATGGCTTCCTTCCGTTGGTTCCGTGTCGTAGATTTACGGCACGTAAAAGAACCTCAAGCCTGATAGAGAGGTCTCTGAGCAAAATTAAGCTTCTTTCACGCCCAGTAAAGAATGGGACGCTGAGAA
Organism: Hymenopus coronatus; assembly: GCA_030762935.1. Lineage (NCBI taxonomy): Eukaryota > Metazoa > Arthropoda > Insecta > Mantodea > Hymenopodidae > Hymenopus > Hymenopus coronatus. Next base: position 58,694,870 of record CM060886.1, read on the forward strand.
CCATAGCAGTTAAAGAGCGTCCATAAATAACACGCCATTAACATTTATTTATCATATCGACCGATATGACGATGAGTGAAATCGGTGAAATGATGCTCAAATTATCTCGGGTCCATGGAGCTTGACATTCGTCTTCTCAGAATAAGGCAACATCCACCCACTAAAAAAAAACCTTATCTGGATACCTGATCCTAAGCGAGTTTTGAAATCGTGACCTCTTGAGTAGCACCCATATTGTTTCAAAAATGTCATTCCTTGTTTAATGAATCTTGTTATAACATTTTGATGCACTACAATTACATAACTTTCTCTACATATTATGCAACAAACTATTCTTGCAAAGTTTATTATTCTATCTAATTCAACCTATGTTTTTAAAATGGTTTTAAAACCTTGTTTAAAGTGAGTTAACTATATTATTTGTAATATGAGGTGCAAATTTAAGATTACTCACTCTCGTAGCTGTAGTTGGACTTCCAAATCATGATTTCGGTCCTAAGCCAGAACCATTTTCAATGGGTTTTTGTTGGTTTTTACTTTCTCTACACGCACTATGTGCATAGTGTATAGAGAAGGTATTGCACTCCACCCAAAAAATTTGATACCGAAATTTCACCGGAAATATATGTTTTAGAGTCGCTTATATCCAAAAAAGGCATTTTCACAAAAAGATCCGTGTATGTGTGTGTGTGTGTGTGTGTGTTTCCGTGTGTCTGAATACGATAACTCAAAAATTAAAAGTTGGTAAGTTTAGTATTTAAGTTTAGTATCTTCCAGGGATGCGACACGAAGATTTTGAGAAGAATACCCCCACCCCAAACCACCCTTTACATGTAAAAATTTCGAAAATTTTGATTTTCTTAAAATGGCTGTAACGATTTTGATTAAAATATCGTATATTAAAGATATTTACCTGACAAATAAAATGTATATCCTGAATATTCTGGGAATAGCCTCTTAAGACTACTTTATTCTGGATCAATTTTACGGAATTTTGCATAGCTACTAAACCGTAAGAGATGGACAGAAACTTACCACCTAAAATGCAGAACACGTTAAAACGCACAATTTATTTAATGTATGTCTTTTTTCGTGGAGCTGATGGTTTTTAAGATATTTCTTGTTTTTAGTTTCAGCTTTGAAAATCATACAGGAATTTGTCAACTCCTGTCCATACAAAAAAGGAACTTCAGTCACATAGCAACCAGCTTTTGACTATCACTTTAACCTATGGTACTCCCTTATTTCGCTTCTACTTACAAGGAAACAAGTATAAAGGTTGTTTCGTCTAATTTTTTTCTCGATTAGCATGAAGTAAATAGAGGCATAAGCTTTTTAACAATCACTTGCTGCAGAGATGTAGAGAAAGTCATGTGAATGGAATAAATAAGATTTTTTGCTATGTTTTCAATGGGTTTTGTGTGCAACAAAAGACATGAAACTAATAACAAAAAATGTCTTGGAAATTGTTAACTTCTGCAAAAAACAAACAAACAAACAAACAAAAACTAAAATGTAGAGAACATAAATTGCGTGTTTTAAAGATATGATTTTTTTTTTGTGAAGTGAGATATTGTAAGAGGTTACAATTTAGCAGTTATGCAAACGTAATCCAAAATGAAGAAGACTTCACAGGCTGAGAAAATTCATCCAATATGTAAAAGAACATAGAAAAAAGCTTTTCGGCCTTCCGTACACTAAACAGACGTAAGAAACAATTTTTATTGATAATGATTTATTAAGAACTTTAGAATAAAATTCGAATCAAACAGTATGCCTTAAAATATGTTTGTGTTTGTAAATAGTGCTACGTTTTATCACTACAAAGAAACGGATTGTGCTAACGAGAGCATTTATTTTGAAAGTATGCCTCTTACTTAAAAATAATCTGCTCAATAAGTTTGTACTTTGAATATCTGATTTTTGCAAATTGGTTAATCAACCCGCTAAAATGGAATACAATTCCAACATTATAAATACCTCAACCCACCAGACTACATGTTAAATATGTAGAAAACCACCTATAAATAGAAGCAAGTAGCTATACAATATTTATTAGTTTTCATCTGATTTCTATGAATGTGGCTGGGGTTTTTAAAATTTAGTTTATAAAAGGTAAAATACGTCCATATGCTATTATAATAATCAATGATTCTTTAGTTCATTGTTACTGGGCAACGAAAGCTATAATTTGTATTCTAAAAATATACGCTATCAGAACATAAAATACAGGTTCAACAAAATGTAAAATGCACTCTAATGATCATTTTTTTTTTTTTTTTTGAGTTTAACGTCCTTTAACCTGGTTGGTCATATCGGACGATGAATGAAATTGGTAAAATGATGCTCAAATGATCTCGGGGTCTATGGAGCTTAAAGTTACTCATTCGTCTTCTCAGGATAAGGGAAAACCCCGAAAAAAGAACTTATCCCGGTAACTCATCCTAAGCGAGATTCGAACTCACGACCTTTTGAATGTGAGGCAGATACGCTACCACCACACTACCCAGGCGGGCTTCTAATGATCATTGTCTATATCTTACTTTTCTTGATAATAATATACATTAAAACAAAACCTTTCTCCCCTAAACGATAGATACTGTAACATTACAACCATTACAATTTGTAATATTTATTGGAGGCACATTTTCTCTATTATAAGAAAAATTGGTTTTTACAACTTTGTAATTTTAACACTTAAGAAGAGAAAGCTAATCAGCAATTTTCTTCTTATCCTCCACACTTTTAGAATTTTTCTGATGAGCCGTGAAAATCACATCACTTATTTTTAATTTAAATTCACTTATGAAACTAGCGTCCAAAATTGCAGAATATAAAAACAATGTTTGTTGATTCATTGTGTCTGTTTTTTTTTTCTTCCAAAGCTCAAAATACTTTTTCTCTAAACATGTCGTGTGCGCAATATATACATTTCATTAAATATACTAAATACACAGCATATACCAAGATAGCCACTCTGAACACATATAAAATGTGGTAGGCAACACATTAAAAATTAGGTTATTAACTAGTCCTCTAAATAACTATTAACCTGCTAAAATTAGTTAATAATCAATTGTAATAGTTTATTTTACTTTTTTCGCATTTTTATAAACCGTCAGAATATTTAAAAGTTGGCATGGCAGTGTTTAATGGAATAAAATATATTTCAGGAGTAATTTCATTGCAGTGTTTAATCTCGCATTTCAAATATAGCCGGAAATGTTCAGGGATTAGGAATATAAATGTGCATGAATAAATGAAAGTGTCATAATTCTAACTCGTTATCTAAAACTCCGCTCTATAAAATCGAGTAAAGACACTAGTATATAAGTAAGTAGGTAAGTAAATAATAAATAAATAAATAAACAAAACTCAATCCCTACTTTACAGCACCAATCAAAGACATGTTTATTTATTATGACTTGGTTTTCGTTAGTTATTTCATTATAGCAGGTAAAACAATCACAGGGAGCCTTTAATGGCTATTTTGGAATTGCTGTTATAAAATATTATATCTTCTTCCAGAAACCGATTCCTTTTTATTAGCTTTCATTGAAAACGAAGCAGTTGTTCTTTCGCGCTTGCTTACATTGCCTATGCTACATTCTCATCAAAAGAGCTATCCTAAGTGTCGATTATGTAGTGATGGTAATGATGACCTAAACAAAAGTATCCGAAATTTCATGGTCTAGACCTATAGTCTTCGTTTCCTGCTTCAATGTATTATTTGGTTACAATATATACGGCCAAATGAAAATAAACAATGGGCGATATTAAATAAATGACATTAAACTATTCGATTGAATTTAAATATTCAGAGTTTATCGTTTGTAAACGAAATCAGTAGACTCTTTCCGGAAATATCCCAAAGCTTCCCGGAATTTATTTGCGGGAAACCATTTTCTGATTAATGATGGACTTGTTTAACTAACCGCGAGTATGTTATCGCTTTTTAATTCTTTCATTTATATAGCTCTGTTTAACTTCTATGGCCATGTCGGGGGCTGTACTTCAGAAACAATTGCTGGTGTTTTGCTCTCTGAACTATAGCCTTCTTAACGTTGAGTTTTTCAGTTTTATTCTATTAAACACACACACATTTACACACAACTATGTGGGGATAGGGAATGCTTCTAGTAAAAAGAAAAACTTCCTGCCCCAGCTTAGAATGGAACCTGGGTGAGAAACCAGAGCGCTGACCACTCAACCGCACAGATAGTCGCGTCTATTATTGTAGCTCCAAAGTGTTTGGTTCATAGATATGCAAATGCATTTGTTAAACCATACCTTAGTTATGTTAAATAATCAAGAGGGTGAAAACGACTTCAGGGATTTCGGAAGTACAACAAATCTTCATTTTCTATAAGTCAGACTGAGCGAGTTTTCTCCGCTGTAATGCGTGAGGTTCACATTCGACAGGTCCCGATTTTGTTTCCGTGTTTTCCCCTGGCCGGGAGGCGAATGCTAGGGTGGTTTCTCGTTTAACACGATTTCCTTTCCCTCATTTCCCTTTCTTTCTCATTAATCAGGTATCTTCTAGTATTCATCATGTACGGTGGGTCGGACAGATGGCGCAGATGCTTGCTGCAACGAAGAACATTCCCTGTGTACATTGGTTGTTGCTTGGTTTAGAAATCTTTCATCGCCCTCTCTGTACAACTTGAGCAGCGAGAGGGGTTTTTGAGGCAGGGACTGTTACGGGCTTGTCTGCCTAGAGTCTCCTGAGATCCCTTCAACCCTGGGTGCAGTAGCCACATTAGATCTCCCTATGTTGTACACGAATTGTCTTCCCTCCGTTGTATGTGAGAGATGACGAGATCGGGACTAGCGACTTTTTGGACTCGCAACTCCCTCATGTGGCTAACTGTACATTTAATTTTTTACAAGCTGCTGAACGGTGTATCGTATATTACATGTTGAGAAAGTATTTTCACCATTTATGTTATAAGCATATAAGTTGAAGTGCTATTATGCTTTTCATTTACTTACATTTTCGTTGGTGCTCTTCCACGCTAAAAGCTCCGCTATTTTGTTCAGTGACCAAGCAAGCACTTCTAGTAGAGGCAACTCCTGTCCTGGTGCATGATAAAGCTTGCAGGACAAGGTTCTAAGCAGTGAACAAGATGCAGGAGGATACGGCGTCAAGATATTCAGCTGTTGACAAGCGGGTTTGGCTTTGGCGGTTTCGTCTGTGACCCACATTCGGGAGATTGTGAGTTTCGATCCCCGGGCCGGCTTAGCTGACCCAAGGTCTTTTGGGGGATTTCTCAGGGTCATTAGGCGAATGCTGGGCAGGCTTCTTCTATCTCCCGAAATTCTTGTCCCTCTATCTCCGCGGTTATTTAATCCATCCTTCATCTCGTTGGTTTCTTTCAGAGTTGGAAGTGTCGTCGATGGCACTCCGTGCGGAGAGGCAGAAAAAGGACTCATTACGACTCTCTCCGTTCCCCGACTTCGGCCGGTTGCACGAGTGAGAGCTACCCCTGGCGGGAGCGTCCGCAGTCTGCTTGTCCGACTTAAGAGGGTTTCAAATAGGCCGGTCTCCGTAGCCGAGCTCGCTAAAGTGTCTCGCTTTGGTGCTTCGCGACGCACGGGATCGTGGGTTCGAGTCCCGCCTTGGGCATGGGTGTTTCTGTGTTTGTAAATGTGTATGTGTTTGTGTATGTATATGTAAAAAGGAAAAACGAATAGGTCAACTAAGGAAATTTAGAAACTAGAAAAAAGAGGTAAAAGGAATACAGCGCCGGACAAGCCCGACAAGCTTCCGGGGCTGTATTTTTTTTTTTAAAAAAAATCTGCAAACAGTAGGGAACTGTCATTGCGTGCATCCCTCCTGGTTTCGGCCTCCCGGTGCATTCCCTCGTAAGGCGTAGGTACAATAACCTGCATTGGTCGGAGCCGGGTCCCCTCTTAATCTTATTCAGCTGTTTCCACCATGCTGTGGTGACTACCATGCTAACTTCACATATCCAAGGTCGCGAGTTCAAACCCGGCGGAGGGCGATGGATTTTTTTTCTGGCGCAAAAATCCTTAGCTTGGCTTCCTTCGGAAGGGAAGTAAAGCTGTTGGTCCCGTGTCGTAGATTTATGACACGTAAAAGAAGTTCAAGCCTGATAAAGAGGTCTCTGAGCAAAATTAAGCGGTCTTTCACGACCAGTATAGAATGAAACGCTGAGAGCCACAGCGTTCATAAATAAAACTCCATTTCATTTTCTCTCAGTGCTAACAAAGAATGCATCAAATCTAACTTCTACATGCATAATTGGGCTTCCAGAATACCGATATCTTTTACCATTCGTACAGAATTTTGACGAAGGTCGGTTCCCTTCTTATTTACGGTCGCTTTCCTGTCTGCCTGTCTATTTGCATAGCCTGCCCGACTTTTTACGAAAAGAGGTTCTGAAATTACGTTCCGAACACATTTGTTAATCTGATGTCGGAAGAAGAGAAATTATATGCGCATAGATGCCGATGTTTTGGGATGGGCGCAGAACTATGCAGTTACTAAAGTATAATGTACTTAGTAATTGCAGTGTAGTATTTACCTTTAAAATATTAAATGCATGCTTATTACTTCAACATTTGACGAAAAAAATCTGATGTGTCCCATTCACATGACTTTCTTTACATCTCTGCAACAAATTATTGTTAAAAAGCTAATGCTTCTATTTACTTCATACTAATTCAGAAAAATTAGCAGAAATAGTCTTATTACTTGCTTCCTTGTAAGTAGAAGCGAAATAAGGGAGTACCATAGGTTAAAGTGATAGTCAAAAGCTGGTTGCTATGTGACTGAAGTTCCTTTGTTTGTATGGACAGGAATTCACAAATTCCTGTATGAGAAAAGAATAAGTTTTTCAAAGCTGAAACGAAAAACCAGGAACAACTTAAAAACGATCAACTCCACGAACAAAATGTATATAACATAAATTGTGATTTTTAACGTGTTATACATTTTTTGTGTGGTAAGTTTTTGTCCATCTCTTACGGTTTATCAGTTGTACAAAATTCCGTAAAATTTATCCAGAATAAAGTAGTCTTCAGAGGCTATTCCCAGAAAATTCAAGATATACATTTTATTTGACAAGTAAATATCTAAAATATAAGAGATTTTAATTAAAATCGTTAGAGCCATTTTTAAGAAAATCAAAATTTTCGAAATTTTTTCCATGTAAAGGGTAGTTCGGGGTGGGGAGATTTTCTTGAAAATCTTCGTGTCGCATCCTTGGAGATACCAAACTTAAATACAAAGTTTGGTTTTTAACTGTCTTTTCGTTTTTGAGCTATGCTGTCCACATGCACACACATACACAGACACACACACGGACGTTTTTCTAAAAATGCTTTTTTTTTGGATTCAGGAGGTCTCAAAACATATATTTCCGGTGAAATCTCGGTATCGATTTTTGGGTGCAATACAATACTTTCTCTATACACTATGTACATAGTACGTATAGAGAAAGTAATAATACTAGCCAGTTGTCTTCAAGTGTTTTTCGGTCAATGTACTACATCTAAGTACACCCCTACCATAAAGGTTGCCATGGTTGTTACATGCTTTTTCATACTATTTTTTCGACCACATATGTACATACAATGAAAATAATGGTACATAAGGTACTGTATTTCACCCAAATATTCGATACCGTGATTTCACTGGAAATACATCTGAGATTCCCTGAATAAAAAGTTATTTTTAGGAAAAGGTGTGTGTGTGTGTGTGTGTGTGTCTGTGTGTCTGTGTCCGTGGTACTTGTGGTCAGAATACAAACAGTTCAAAAAGGAATAGTCGGTTAATACGTAACTTGATATTTAAGTTCAACAATTTTCAAGGATGTGAGACGGAATATTTTGAAGAAAATCTTCCTACTCAGAACACCTCTTTACAAGGAACATTTTTCGTAAATTTTGATTTTCTCAAAACTGGCTCTAGCGATTTTGATTAAAATGCCACATATTTAAGATACTTACAGCTAAATAAAATCTATATTTTGAATTTTCTGGGAATAATTTTTTAAAACCTAGGTGACGCCTATATAACTGGTAAGAAAGAGACAAAACTTATCATCGTAGATTCCATTAAAACACCCAGTTAATGTCATATACATTTTTTGTACAGTTAACCAGTTCCAAGATATTCCTTGTTATTTGTTTCAATTTTAAAATAATTAAACCTTTCTCAAATGAGTGTTGTTATTCGTTTCATCTCTCTTTTGTTTACTTCCTGACTATGTGAAGAGCCGATCCCATGGCAGCGCTCGCCAAGGCGTCTCGCTTTGGTGCTTCGTAGCGCAGGGGATCGTGGGTTCGAGTCCCGCCTTGGGCATGGGTGTTATATGTTTGTGTATATGTGTGTGTGTGTGTGTGTGTGTAAAAAGAAGAAAAAACAGCAATTCAGTAATCATACGGTAAACAAAGTAAAAAAACAAACAATTAGGTTAATAAAAGTAGGGTATACAGCGCCGGAGACCCGACCTGACTCCGGAACTGTAATTTGATTAAAAAAAAAAAAAAAAGAGAGAACCTAATTTGCATTGCATCACACAGCGATCAGCATTTAAACGATTTACTATCACTTTAGCCTAGTGTATTCCCTTATTTCCTTTCTACTTAGAAGGAAGCAAGTATAAGACCAATTCTGCTGATATTTATATCGATTAATATATGTAGATATCTCCTGAAGGAATAGTTTGTTTGCAGAGCAGGTAGAGAAAACCATGTGAATGAAAGCATCAGAATGTTTTTCTGGTAATGTAGTTTTATAAGAACACAGCCATATTTATGCTTTAATTTCATGGAAAACTCATACACCCACACTGCTGTTTACTAAGAATGACCTCGTCTCTTGTCCTTAACATTAGTTTCTAAGCAAAAAATGAGTTTCCAACATTAACTGAGGTCACCAGAGCTCACTTAAATCTTGTAAGAAAGGTGGGGAAATTATACATTTGTCTTCCATAGATTTATCACAAAAGCAACAGTGGAAAGGGCTGCTAATCTCGGATTGTTCTGAAGCACTGCATCAACAAATATTATTTGTATCGTTTAATGTAGCTTGGGGCTATGCTCAAAACATATTTTGATAATCGTTCACTTTCATTAAGTACCCTTGTCAAATAGTTGATAACATTTTTACTTTCTCTACTGGGTACATAGAACTCTGGTAAAAGAGAAAAACAAATCTCCTTAATAGATTTACAATCTAACACCTATTTAACCTTAGCCACTTGTGTTAGTACTTTTTATTGGTAGAGTTGTTCGATTATCTACATCAAGTAATCGAATATTGTAAGGTTCAAGCTCATTTTGTGAATTATATAAGAATCAAATTCAACTGCACTCCACCCAAAAATTCGATACCGAGATTTCACGGAAACGCACGTTTTAGGGTGCCCCTGTCCTTGACCATGATAACTCAAAAACGAAACGTCGGTAAAATACTTGGTATTGGTATTACTTGGTATTTAAGTTAAGTATCTTCCAAGAATACGACACAAAGCTTTAGAAGAAAATCCCTCATCCTAAACTACCATTTACATGGAAACATTTTCGACAATTTTGATTTTTTTGAAACATGGCTCTAACAATACTGATTAAAATACCGCTTATTAAAGTTATATACATGATGGATAAAATGTATAACTTGAGTGTTCTGGGAATCACCTCTGAAGAGCTCATTTTGGATGAATTTTGGATAACTAGTAAACCGTAAGAGATACACAAAGACGTACTACACAAAATATACATATCTCGTTAAAACACAATTTATTTCATATACTTTTTCTTCGTGGAGTTGCCCATTTCCGAGATACTTCTTGGAAGAACAGAATAGGTTTTTACCTAAAATCCAGGGTCTCGTTAAAAGCTTTCAAAAATTTCTAAGAACCGCGAAACTTGTACATTTTTACTTTCTCTACACATACTATAAACGTAGTGTATAGAGAAATCATTGTATTCCATCCAAAAATGCGAAACGTGTTTTGAGGTCCTCTGAGAGCAAAAAAAAAAAAAAAGTAACATTTTTTTAGGGGGAAAAATAAAGACTCACGTGTTTCTGTGTGTGTCTGTGGACAGTATATATCAAAAACTAAAAGACGGAAATACCAAACTTGGTGTTTAATAATACGAGACGAAGATTTTCAACAGAATGCCCACCCCCCCAACTGCAAACTGCTCTTTACATGGGAATATTTTTTGACAATTTTTCTTTTTTCTAAAAGGGTTCTAACGATTTTGATTAAAATACCGTACATTCATGATATTTACAAGACAAATAAAATGTATATTTCGAATTTTCTGTGAATAGCTTCTCAAGATTTCTTCTGTGTGAGTTTTGCTGAATTTTCTATTACTACTAAAGCATAAGAAATAGGCAAAACTTACTACAAAGAAAGTGTACTACATCTCGTTAAAATACACAACTAGTGACATGGACATTTTTGTTGTAGATTTGACCGTTTCTGAGATACATTTGTTATTGGTTTCAATTTTAAACTACGTCACTTAGGTATCATCTCTCCTTTGTTGTATTGGCAATGCAAACCTAACCGAACTCCAATTGTTTACATATCGAATAGCTTTTAAAGGATTTGACTATCACTTTAGACTTTACTCCATTATTTCTCTTCTACTTACAAGAAAACAAGTAATAAGACACTTTTTGCTAATGTTTATCATGACTAAAGATAATATTTTATAAGATACAGAACAGGTAGATAAAGTCATATGAATGGAACAAATCAGATTTTTGCATCGTAGTAGGTATACTTTTTCTATATTTATCTCCGGCTATTGCCCTCTTATTAAACACAGTTCCTTTCCTTTGTCTAATATTTCCTGATTCTCTATCCATTTAGTTGCAAATGTGCAAAAATACTATCTACACAGGATTTCCTCTTCTGGAAGTGTGTGTATGGTTAGGTAATTTTTCATTCACTACCTCGCACATAAAAATATACAGAGTAAGTAGAGAAGGTATTACGTTCCACTTAAAAAATCGATATTACGATTTCCTCGGAAATACATGTTTAGAGGTCCCCTGAATAAACAAAAGAAATATTTCTAGAAAGAGCTCCGTGCGCGCATTTGTGTATGTATTTGTATCTGTGAACAACATATATCTAAAATAAAAAGTTTTTTAAATATCAAACTTGATATTGAAGTCCAGAATTTTCCAAGAGCATTTTCAAGGAAATTGGCTAAACCCGAATTACGCTTTATATGTAATATTTTAGACATTTTTTGATTTTCTCAAAAGTGATTAAAATATTTTATGTTTAAGATATGTTTATGCTAAAAGAAATGTATATCTTGAGCTTTCTGGGAATAGTCCCTTAAGTCTTGTTCATTCCAGATGACTTTTGTATAATTGGTAAACTATAAGAGAGAAAATCTTACTATCCAAAAAAATGTAGATCTCGTTAAAATACAATTTACATCAAACTTTTTCTTTTTTTAGTGGACTCATTCTTAGTTTTGGTTTCAATTCTAAAATACGTATGCATTTATCAAACGAAAATTGTTATTCACTTTTTACGGAATGTCAATTCTATCACATAGCGACCAGCAGCTTTTGAAAGATTTGACTATCGCTTGACCTAGTGTATTCTCGCGTATCTCAGGAAGTATGTAATTAAAATAGTTCTGCAAATATTAAAGTGAAATAAATGAATAAGCTTTTCTAAGAATAGTTTGTTGCAGAATAGGCAGAGAAGTTCATGCGAATGTAATGCATAAGGTTTTTTCTTTATTTATATACCTATTTGCGAACTGGGTCAATGACACTACCCCCCCCCCCCCGCATTCAGAAATTACATTAAGATTGATTTCAAGCTTTCAACTAAAGGCTAAAGGGTATACCGACGTTGAGTGAAAACACTCGCGCTATCTTCTTCGAGAAATGCGGGGCGGTAAATCATTGCACTGCTATCCTCGTCCTATGAAATGCAATGAAAGTGTCACTGAGGCGCCATTTTGTTTTCGTAACGTGTTTGTAGATGTTGCCTTGCGTAATGAACATTTAAGTAAAGGTTCCCACAGACAAACACTGCAATTTTTATCGAAATAGGAAACAAGTTTAACTGTTATTTTCTCTACTACATATGTATGTATAATGTACATAGTAGTATTCCACCCAAAAACTCGATACCGAGGCTTCAGCGGAAATGCATGTTTTGAGGACTCTTTGAAAAAGGTCTATGTGTATTTGTGTATCTGCGAAGCTGCTCAAACACGAAAAGTCGCATCAAACTTCGTAATGAAAGGTATCTTCCAAGGATGCGACACGGAGATTGAAAACCTCCGACCCCAAACTACCCTTTATATAGAACGTTTCTCGAAATTTCTATGATAAACCTTCATGCATATCTTCAATTTTCTGGAAATAGCGTGAAGTCCTTTTGATTGTGAATGACTTTTGTATAATCGGTAAAACAGAGAGATGGCCAAATCTTACTACGCAAAAAATGTACATCTCGTTTAAACACACTATTTATGTCAAGATATTCCTTGCTGTTGGTTTGAAAATGGCCAATACTTAGACTTTTCTCATTTTACATCCTGATCATTAAAACAGAACGGAATTTCAATTGCATCACACAGTGAATAACCTTTAAAATTTGATTATGGATTTTCCTTTTTCTGCTATTGTTTATCTCGATTAGCATGGAGTAGAGAGAGAAGAATAAGAGGTTTATTGCATAATAAAGTCATGTGAATGAAAAGCATTTTGTTTAGTTAGCGCTTGTACAACTGGCAGATACATAAAAAGGATTGGTTATGACTAAGCAATACTACATGTTTTGAGCTGTGTTTTTAATAATGACCTCTGTGCTGACATATAGGAGTCTTTCAAATGGTGTGCGAAGATGCTATAATTTTAGATAAATGAATCCCCGGTACACGGGACATTAAAACAAACGATTTTTCTTTCTAGGACGTATGTGCTATGCACATAGAAAAGTTATTGTGTTCCACCGTCTTTTTAGACAAAGATATCTTTAGATAAAGGTCCGTGTTTGGACAGCATAACTCAAAACCGAATATTCGGCTAAATAGCAATCTACTAAGGATACAACACGAAGATTTGCGGGAAAGATCTTCTACCCCAACTACCTTTTCTATGGAACATTTTTCGAGAATTTTGATTAATTGAAAATATATCTAACGATTTTGGTTAAAATACCATTAATATTTCCAAAGTGGAGCAAAGAGCATCGTTACGATATTTTAATGATTGGATTTGAATTTCTAGTTCGTGGGTTCACCATTATGCGCCATGGTGACGATGATCAACTTGTCGCCCATAGATGGCATTGTATGCCGCAATCACGAATTGCGGTCGCGAAATAGCGAAAAATGTTGCCTAGGAACCTTCTTCTTTTCAAGGACTGGGGTTCTTTTACGTGCAAATAAACATTTTATGGTAAACGAAATGTAGGTATATATTGAATTTTCTGGGAATGACCTCTGAAGACTTCTTTATTCTGTACGACTTTTGTATAACTGTATAAAATAGAAACTTACTACAAAAAAAATGCAGATCTTGTTAAAACACAGAATTTATGTCATATACATTTTTGTAGAGTTTACAATTTCCATAGTATTCCGATTATTGATTTCAGCTTTAAGCTACTTAAACTTTTCTCAAACGGGAAGTCATCTTTCTGTTCGTCTCTCTTTTGTTTACCTCTAGCAAGCCAAGGAAACCAGATCTTAAAATATTTAATGTCACTTTAGCTCAGTGCATTCCCTTATTTCCCTTCTGCTTATAAAGAAGCAAGTAAAAATATCAATTCTACTAATGTTTTTTCTGAATTAGTATGATGTAAGTACAGGAATAATCTTTTGTTTGCGGAACAGCTTGAAAAGTCATGTGAATGGAACACATCAGATTTGCTGTATCTGGCTTGATCTTTATACTCAATTGCGCTGAAAATGCGCTGAAAATGCAGACGCTTTGCATACATTGTCTTAAACGCATGCTAAGGAGAAATAACGAACAAAACAAACAGTGACGGAGCGGATATGCAACGTTGACACTTTGGGGGAAATTGCTCAGTCGAGCAGGTTTGACTGGAAATCAATGCTTGCAAAAGCTTTATTGCAAAGTAATTAAAACATTATCTACACGAAGTATAACAACATAATACTATGATGAACAGGCACGCTTGAAAAACACTCCTATGATGCATTGAAACCATTTCCTCTACCCATTATAATTTATTAGTTTATCTACGTCATACTTTATACAGTGTGGTGCACAGAAATGTGCCGATGTTCGTAGTTCCTTTGCTTCTTTATTTAATATTGACAGAAACTTTACATCATTTTTATTCCAACCAATCTTGGGTTTGCTAATATCCTATTGGTTTGTATTCAAGTCCAATATACAAGCAATGATCAATGAACAAAAGGCGTGACCAAGGCGAGTAGTGCAGGGGGAGGGCAAGGAAACAATTTAACACCAGTGAAAAGATTGTCAACACCACTTTCTGGCAGAAAAGAAGCTGTTATTAGGGACAGTGGCTCGTGAATTGACTACTAGAACATTAGCTTACTTTAGTTCCATGATTATCCCTTACGTTTGTCTACATTACGAAAACATGCTTTAGTGAAGCTTTTGTATGCTCGGTATATTTTGCTTTAATTTACAGCAACTTAATTTGTAATGAAATGGTTTCGTTGCATGATCAGCTTACCCTCCCCGAATTTGTAGAACTGACACCTCGCTAGGACTTACCAATCAATGCCTAGGGGTCAGAAGCCTGTCAGGGAGTCAGCGGTACGAGGTTAGCCCTTAGCCAGGCATGAAGTTGAGGAAGTGGATCGTATGAAACGGAAGCGAAATTGATGAATGGAAAAGTGATGATGGAGCAATTGGTGGAATGAGTGGAAATCCCACATGCGACGCTTGGGATCGAACCCGGGCCACCTAGATGGGAGGCGAGCGGTCTAACCGCTCAACCACGGCGCCGCCCCAATGAAATGGCATGATTTTAAATAAATGTGTGTAACATGGAGCATAAAACAGATACATTTGCTTCATCTCCCAGCCCCTTCCTTCGAAAAATATGTAAAATTTATCATTTTCATTATTCGAAAAGGATTAGCAATCTGGCGTTTGCTCCTTTCCTCAACAACCGCTGACAATATAATAAAATTAAGATTAGACGCATTCTGAATTATCTACTTGAATTCATCTAGTACTGTCCGGCCTCTAGTTCGCCTCTGCCAACGCGAAACAAAGGACAAGCGCATGTTACCAATCACGCCTTGCTATAGCTGACAGGGATTTGAACAAAGGGTGTGGCAGAGGAGTGGTTCCATTTACTTACCAACCTAAACAGCTGTTCCTCATATCGGAGTGTTTCCTTGCATCGGAATGTACATAGTGTATAGAGAATGTATAGTAGTCCAACAAAAATTTCACTGTCAAGATTTCACCGAAATATGTTTTTAAGTCCCCTGAATCCGAAAATAAAATTTTTAGAAAAAGGTCTGTGGATGTTGGTGAACAGCATAGCTCAAAAACCAAAATTTGTTTAGCATATTTCAAGGATGAGGCATACAAATTTTAAAAAAATTCCCCCTACCCCAAACCACGTTTTACATGACATTTTTTCGATAATTTTGATTTTCTCAAAAAATAATGGATCTAACGCTTTTGATTAAAATGCCCCATACGTTTAAGATATTTTCATAACAAATAATATATACTCCATTTTTCCGGGAATAGTCTGCAGACCTCATCATTCTAGATGACTTGCGTAACTGGTAAACTCTAACGAATAGACAAAATTTATAATATTTGATTAAGGGTCAAAAACTGAAAACAAGTTAGTTATCATTTTCAGAGTAAAGCTTTAATAAAAATACTAGAATACTCTCTTAAAAAATTAATGCAAATGCACCTCTTCCATACTGAACATTAAATCCTGATACTAATTCAGATTCCCCTTCAGCAAAATCAAATGGTCTACGATTTGTTTCAGCAAGACAAGAAATAAATCACTTAGTACATCCCCCCAAATACATCTCGTTAACTCTCGTTAAAGATTTCGTTAACACATCCCATTTGAGTCGTATGCATTTTTCTGTAGTTAGCCGATTTTAGCTATTTCTTATTATTGGTTTCAATTTTAAATTACCTATACTTTTCTCGCACAAAAAATCGTCATTCGTTTTTGTTTTATTTTACTCCTGACGATACAAACAGGACCAAATTTCAATATCATCGCCTGGCAACATTTCGCTTACTACTACTGTCTACATTATCAAAGTTTCATTTTATTTGTATTTTATACTAGTTAGATCTTGGTTCATATAGGTAATTAACATTAATGTATCATATGAGCTAAAGCTTTCCTGGCGACGAACATACTCTAGACGTTCTCGGGCTTCCAGCCAGGTCAGGTGATGAACAGTCATCGACGTTTCGGGAGCGTGCTTGCACCTGGCTTGAAACCCGAGAACGTCTAGAGTATTAATGTATCATGTTTACAAACATCTTAAAGTGCGAAAAGCCGAAACATTTCGACTTGTTTGGTCGAACATGGGTTTTGATCAAGGCGCCGAAATTATTTAGAAGTTTGTTATGCTTTAACAAAATGTCATCGACAGCCAAAAACAATTCCTGTAAACAATCATAGATTCTATTATTCGTTTAGATGCCAGCAGAGAACATAGCTGCGCTTGCATTAGCTGGTAAATTGTTTGTCTGTATCTATCTGTTTCTCTCCCTCTTTGGAATGCATTTTTAAAAGGTTTGAATGGGAATGTAATAGCCATATTTCTTTTGTTCTAGGTAAGAGCATCACTACAACAATGGCCTTTAAAACTACCTGACTATGTATGTAAGTTTTAATTTTTTTAATTATGTTATGTGTCACCTTCTTATCTATACAACGTTCCTGTTTCTTCTGCTTTTCGTGCTTTCAGAACTTTATTTCTCACGGTAACAGAACATGATATTAGAAGATCTAGAACACCAAAGTTTAAATATTAATAGGTTTTACATATTGATGCATTTAAATAAAAAACTCATTAGAAGTTTAATACAGACACAATTTACACTTTTCATGTAACTTTTATACAAATACATAATAAAATGCGATGTTTCGTTATTTTCCATAATTTAAGATGTCTTAAAGTTTATTATACACAATGTTCTGTGGATATTTGAAAGGTAAAGCAAGATAAACAAAAATTACTCTCGTCTTCAGTAGCATATTTATTTATCTAGAACACAAAATACAATACCGCTTTCTGTAGCCTTTTTTTCTTTCTCTACTACATATAGTAAACAGGGGAAGTATTTAAGCATTTTCCACCCCAAAATTAGATATTGAGGTTTCACTGGAAATGTATACGAGTATTTTCAAACTCCCTGAACCCTTAAAAGGATGTTTAGATAAAGACCCGCGTGTGTCTGTGAACGGCATAGCACAAAAATACCAAAATTTGTATTATTTTTTGTTCAATACCAAAATATGTACTAGAACAATTATAATTTTAGTTTGTACTACAAAATAATACAATTTCTCAAAATAGATATAACGATTTATATTAAAATACCAGATGTGTAAGAAATTGTCACGGCAAATGAAACATTTGTCTTGAATAGACTTCGAAGTCCGCTTCCTTCTAAAATTCTAAGAGATAGGCAGAATTTTACGACAGCACAAAAAATGAGGTCTCGTTAAAGCACGCAATTTATTACAAATTCCTTTATTAAGTTAACAGTGTTGGGGATATTCCCGGTTTTGTTTGAATTGAATGGGAAATCTCCTGATCATGCAAAATGAACGGAATTCTATAGCTATACATAGTGACTAGATCTTAAAAAAGTTTAAATATAATTTAAGTAGCTGATTACGTGTTTCCATTGTACCTGCAAGGAAATAGTAATAAAATCACTTCTGTGAATACTTATGTGATTAACATGAGCTTTATTGAACCTTAAGCCCTTTAAGAGTTGTTTATTGAAGAATGTGTAGAGAAATGCATATGAATGCAACTAATAGCATGTCATAAGATACTTTTACATTTGGTCTCTGTAACACCAGGCTTCTTTGACCTACCTAGGTGAAACCTTGTAGTGTAGTGACCCGAACGAAAATAATAAGCTACCTGACAAACTTTAAAGGACACTCTTACCGTATTTTCAGCCTCTTGTGTAGAAATCTCCACTATTTAAATAAATGATCAAAATATTGCATAATTGTACTATAGGAATTGAAATCATAGATTACGTTACAGCTTCCAAAATACACCCAGCTTCCCCTATTGATATGCTATCCTGTTTGGGAAACTAGAACACAAGGTTGTCACTTGGACTATAAGACATGGTGAATATTATAAGATACCATAAAATGTCATACATAAATGGATGATATGAAATGACGGTGAATTGGAGCGGTAATTATGGAGCGGGCGTTGAAATCAGGAAAATATGATAGACAATTTCAAATAAAATGCAGCAAACCTTTTTTAGAAAATTGAAAAAGTATTTTTTTCTTCAAAATTTACACTTTCTTTAAGTGCCATTTCGAAAATGGCCTTCAGAGATAATTATTGAAAATTTGTACACTGTCAGTTAATTATAATATTAAGGCTTTTTATGTAATTCATGGTTTATTTTATATGATTTTTACTTTCTCTATACGAACTATGTAATAATGTATAGAGAAGGTATTGCACTCCACCAAAAAATTCGATACCGAGATTTCACTGGAAATATATGTTTTAGGGTCCCCTGTATCCAAAAAAAGTATTTTCAGAAAAAGGTCCGTGTGTCCGTGTGTCTGTTAACACAGTTAAAATACCAAACTTTGTATTTAAGTTTAGTATCTTCCAGGGATGAGACACTAAGATTTTGAGAAAAATCCCCCCACCCCAACCACCCTTTACATGGAACTTTTTTCGAAAATTTTGATTTTCTCAAAAATGGCTCTAACGCTTTTGATTAAAATATCGTATATTAAAACTATTTACCTGAAAAATAAAATGCATATCTTGAATTTTCTGGGAATAGCCTCTGAAAAGTACTTTATTCTGGACGAATTTTATGGAATTTTGAATAACTGCTAAACCGTAAGAGATGGAGAAAAGCTTATTAAAAAAAAAAAAAAATGTAGAGCACGTTAAAACACACAATTTATGTTATATACATTTTTTCATGGAGTTCATCGTTTTTGAGACATTCCTTGTTTTTGGTTTCAGCTATGAAAAACTTATACTTTTCTCATACAGGAATTTGTCAACTGCTATCCATACAAAGGAACTTCAATCACTTAGCAGCCAGCTTTTGACTATCACTTTAACTTATAATACTCCCTTATTTCGGTTCTACTTACAAGGAAGTAAGCAATAAGACTATTTCTGCTAATTTTTTTTCTGATTAGCAGGAAGTAAATAGTAGTATATGCTTTTTAAGAATAATTTGTTGCAGAGATATAGAGAAAGTCATGCGAATGATACACATCAGATTTTTAGAAAATAATATTCCAAAATAGATGTTTATTTCCAACTTGAGCATTGAAACTTATGCTTAGTTATATAATTATTCAGTATACATAATGTGTTTTCAATATAATTTGAACAGTATATTCAGGAACATACAAATGGGCGAAAATAAAAGAAGACTCTTTCAATTTTATTAAAATTCTTTACACCCATAACTAATAATGAGGGATGCTTCAGCATCGTTACACAGCTGGCATATGGATGTTGTATTGAATTCCTATAATCGTATACCGTTCTCTCTCATTAAAAGCAAGAAAACATGATCACAGAGAAAATAATGGAATGTTTACTCATTGTATAATAAACTTACAAAATTGTTGTACAAATATGTAAAACATTCAGTTTGTATTACTTAGATCAATATTAAAGAGTATATGCTACTTAAACAATATAAAGCTTTTTAGAGAGCTGATAACAAAAGTTGAGCTTTAAACACGCCACTCATCCTAGAATGAGGAATTAAATTTGTTAAACAAACCATTTTACCGCCATTTTTATTGAAATGGAAATTATATATATTAATAATTATAAATATTAAACTGAACAAAGTAACGAATAATGAAATAGCGGATTATTTTAAATACCCGGAAGTGGTTTCCACAGAAAAAAAGGCTTAGCGATTTGAATAGCAATAATGTTATATTTTTTTAAGTTTAGCGTCCTTTAACTTGGTAGGTTATATCAGATTTTGAATGAACGAAGCGGGAGATATGAGATTAAATGAACTCTGGGTTCATAGATCTTGTAGCTGCCTGACATTCGTCTTTCAGGGTAAAGGAAACCCCCTGGACAACTCAACTGACCGAATTTCGAACTCGGGACTTCTTGAATGTTGCCTCTACAATACTGAGGCGAGCAAAAATATCTTTATTAATATATGTATTATGCAGTTATTGTGTAGATTTATTTTGCCGCTGCTTTCTATATATTATAGAATGTTATGATTGTTAAGTCAGGGTTAACCAAACTACGGCTCGAGAACCGAACCCGGTCCGCGAACTGCTTTTGTTTGGACCGCCTACAAATTTCTAAAGATATAAATAAAGAGAAAGGATGTGTCAGCATTAGATTTATTTACGAATTTCGAGAGACTAAACAAAATTAAGCACTCTGATTTTTAATTGATATATAGTGTAAATATCTGCTGAAGGACAAATACAAGGTAGAAAATATGGTTGATGTTGACAGTTCTTTGTTTAAAGACTTTGTAGGAGGACTAAATCAATGTTCGCATCAACTTTTATCTGTGAAAAGAAAGTAATATTAGATAAAACTATAGGACTGCTAAGACTGGTGAACATCCTGAGTCCGATTTGATGATAGCAAACATTTGAACCATAAACGCCTGCAATTATTATATTACAAGAAAGATGTTTGATTCTTCTCATCGAATATGCCCTGCTATGAACATGAAAACACTTCATATTACAAGTTATATTGTCGCGAGACTATAAATAAAAGACAGATCATTTTAAGTATGTAGTTATTAATATGCAAATTTGATTTTTAGTTGAAGAATAATTTGCTAAAAACTAACCTGATTTGTGCGCCTCGTGCCTGTGAGATTATGGTTCTTATCTCAAATGTATTACTTCGCTGGCGATTCATTCTCTGGCGGTTAATGCTGCCCTCCTTAAGAAAAATTTGGCAACCTGTTAAAGTGATCATATTGTCACCATTGGAGCTATGAACATCAAACAACAATGAAAGCAAACTTACAGATAAGAGCTCAATATTTCTCATGCCCAGGAAAAAATTTAGCTAGAGACTTTACAATTTAATTATTTAGGACAAGTTACCAGTACATGTTAAAAGTTAGTTTATTTTGCTCGTAAGATATTCGGCTTTCACCCTCGGTCCGCAAATATTCTTACTCGCAAAATAAAACTCAACTTTTAATACTTGTACAATTAATAATTATTTTGATCTATTCTTTTACTTCAGAATAGTAGCCCACAGATTAAAGCAAGATTTTCCGGTAAAAAAATTACAGAGGCTGGTTAAAATGGTCTGAGCTGAAGCAATAAAGATTCAGAATCCAATGTCATTGAAACTAGCAATTTCTGCATTTCAAAACTTTTTAGTACTGTTGAATATTAACGCGCATAATACATCTATTTTTTTTTTTCAAACGTCCTCGGCAAACATTGTTATTGTTGCTTTGACGTCAATCCAATAACCGCTTATTCCGTAGCACTTAATAGTTTCCGGGGCAACATCCTGCTTCCGGCGATAAACTTTCCCAAACTTGAAGCCGTTTCCCCTTTGTGTTTTGTATTCTTGTTCTATTTCTAGCAGCAACATTGTGACTGCTGTACTTCTCTTGGTTTCTTGATTTATTTTCCTTTTCCTCAGTCTTTGTGAAGCTTAAACTAAGGAATAAAGAGGATCTCCCGCAGGATGCGGGAATCTGACGGAGCGCGTTCAGATGCATGCCTAAACCTCGTAACTGCGAAAAAGTTTTGACAACGTATAATTTCACATAAAGTTTTCGTGTGCTGCCTTAGTCGTATATAAAAGGCTTTTATTTAGCATCATCATCAAATTGTTGTAAAGCATTTAAAAATTATTTCTCATTATACAAACTCTATCACGTACCTGATTAGAGATGGTATTGCAGTCCACCCAAAAATAAAAAAGAAAGACAGAAAAAAAAGAAAGTTTAGAAAAATGTTTGATTGTGTGTATGTGCATGATTTTCTCTACATCGCTGTAACAAATTATACTTATAAAGCATATTCTTCTATCTACTTTATGATAATCGAGATAACCGTTATCAGACATTGCCTTAATTACTTGCTTCCCTGTAAGTAGAAGGGAAATAATGGAATACATTAGGCTAAAACGATAGTCAAATCTTTTAAAAGCTGGTTACCACGTGGATGAAATCCGTTTCTATGTAGGACCAGGAGTTTACAACTTTCTGCGTGAGAAAAGTTTTAAGTATTTTGAATCTGAAACAAATTACAAGGAATATGTCAGAAATGGTAAATTCCACGAAAAAAAACGTATATGACATAAATTGCGTATTTTAACGCGATCTCTTATTTTTTCTGTAGTAGTGTCTGTCTCTTACGGTTTACCAGTTACGCTAAGTTCGGCAAAATTCATTCAGAATAAACTGGTCTTTAGAGGATATTCCTAAAAAATTCAAGATATGCATCTTAATTGCCATATAAATATGTATAATATTCGGTATTTAACCAAAATCCTTACAGCCATTTTTGAGAAAATCAAAATTCATTCAGAATAAACTGGTCTTTAGAGGCTATTTTCAAAAAATTCAAGATATACATCTTAATTGCCATATAACTATCTACAATATTCGGTATTTTAATCAAAATCCTTACAGCCATTTTTGAGAAAATAAAAAATTTCGCAAACATTTCCACGTAAAAGGTAGTTTAGAATGGGGGGAGGGGGATTTTTCTCAAAATATTCGTTTCGCATTCCTGGAAGATACTAAACTTAAATACCAAGTTTGGTATTTTACCGACTTTTCGTTTTTGAGTTATCGAGTGCACAGACACGTGAACACGCGCGCGCGCACACACACACAGACACACAGAACCTTTTCCTAAACATGTTTGTTTTGGTTACAGGGACCCTAAAACATCTATATCCGGTGAAATCTCGGTATCGAATTTTTGGGTGGGATACAATGTCTTCTCTATACACTGTGCATAGTACGTATAGAGAAAGTAAAAATCGACAACTCGGAAGACTAAACCTGGCATTTACGCTCGAACCTCCCAAACATACGAATATTTTCAATAGAATCCGCCCACACTCATGTCATTTATGGAGGATGTTTTGAAATCTTTGATTTTCTATAAAATAGCTAACATCTATTTAAATGTATATTCCAACTATCATTTACACCATACTTGTTCTGAGAATAGCCTCCATTCCTATTCATTCAGAATTTATATACCTAATTTTCTAAAGCTAATCGAAACGTAGAACTATTTAAAACAAAATTTATTTCAAATAAATTGCTGTGGCATAGGACATTGCATTATTATTATTACTATTATTATTATTGGTTTAGGTTTCTTAATCCTTATGCCATTTTAAAGAGCTGTAGCTATTCATTTTTTGTCCAATGTGATTGGATAGACTTTGAAATTTTAAAACCAGCACATGGCTACCCGGTTGTTAAACATGAGCATCGATTCATTTTCCTCTATCCCCCTTCAACGAAACGTGTATAGAAACCATTTCTTCAAACGTTTGCCTGCATGAAGTAGATAGGAAAACAAAAACGCTTTGGCAAATTAAGTTTTATAGAAGCTGTAAAATTAAATGATAATAAGTAGAGAATATCATGTGAATGTAACATAAAATTGTATAAGTATAGAGAAAAGTTCATATCACTTGGGAAGTAATCTGCCTCCTCCTCAGAACTACATCTGATAAAATTTAAAACCTGAAATACTTGAAGTGTTTATATAGCTTTTGTTTTAATAATTGCTCATGGTTTATGGATGAATTGGATTGGTAAGTGGGGGGTGAATTGAGCAAAATTAAACAAAGGCCCTTCCTCCCCCCTAAAAAAAAAATCTGATGTGTTCCATTCACATGCCTTTCTCTATATCTCTGCAACAAATTCTATTTACTTCATCTAATCGAGAAAAAAATAGCGTATAAAAGCTGGTTGCTATGTGACTGAAGTTCCTTTGTTTGTATGGACACGAGTTGACAAATTCCTGTATGAGAAAAGTATGTTTTTCAAAGGTGAAACCAAAAAAAAAAAAAAAAAGGAATATCTCAAAAACGTCGAACCCCACGAAAAAACTTATACAACATAAATTGTGTGTTTTAACTGCTCTACATTTTTGTGTTTTAAGTTTTCGTCCCTCTCTTACGGTTTAACAGTTATGCAAAATTGCGTAAAATTTATCCAGAATAAAGTAGGCTTCAGAGGATATTCCCAGAAAATTCAAGATATACATATCATTTGTCAGGTATATATCTTTAATATACGATATTTTAATCAAAATCGTTAGAGCCATGTTTTATAAAATAAAAATTTTCGAAAATTTTTCCACGTGAGGGTAGTTGGGGTTGGGGGTATTTTCTTGAAAATCTTCGTGTCGCATCCTTGGAAGATACTGAACTTAAATACCAAGTTTGGTATTTAACGGTCTTTTCCTTTTTGAGCTATGCTGTCCACACACACAGACCTTTTTCCAGAAATGTTTTTTTTTGATTCAGGGGAACCCAAAACATGTCTTTCCGGTGAAATCTCGGTATCGAATTTTTGGGTGCATTACAGTACCTTCAATATATACTATGTACATAGTACGTGTAGAGAAAATAATAATGGGAACAAAATTTTGATACACATATTCGGTTATTTTCATTTCATAAATTTCTCTAAATCACGTTAGAAACACGCCATTTATTCGAATTGTATGTAAATATATCGTGTGTACGTGAGCGCCTCTAGTGACTCCACATCATTAAGTGTTGAAAGCTGAAACCTGTTTCCTCGCCAAGTTCTACATGATACAGCATGAAGTTTCCTGGTTGTGAAAATATAAGTGAATTGAGAAGAGGTTCTGGTCGACGAAAGCCACGTGCTGGACTACCTTGGTGTGAGAAATTAACAACGGATGTTTACTGTTTCCTTAGCAAACACCGTAATCCCCTCTTTCCGGGAATATTGTCTCAAGACTTCCTCGCTTCCGAAATTAACACATTTTATAGTCCCTGAAACAGCAGCATGATGTATTTTAAATTCACTCGCCCGCCCATTTGGTATCTTGGGCTCTCCTGAGCTCTTACGCTGTTTAACATTTTAACTAGCAATCTTTTACGACAGGACATGAGCTGAACTACATAATTAAATATTTTTATTACTTTCTCCATACGCACTATGTACATAGTGTATAGAGAAAGTATTGCACTCCACCAAAAAATTCGATACCGAGATTTCACCGGAAATAGGTATATGTTTTAGGGTCCCCAATATCCAAAAAAAGCATTTTCACAAAAAGGTCCGTGCGTGTGTGTGTGTCCGTGTGTCGGTGTGTCTGTGAACACCATAACTCAAAAACGAAAAGTCGGTAAAATACCAAACTAGGTATTTAAGTTTAGTATCTTCCAGGGATGAGACAGGAAGATTTTGAGAAAAATCCCCCCACCCCCAACTACCCTTTACATGGAACTTTTTTCGAAAATTTTGATTTTCTCAAAACTGGCTCTAACGATTTTGATTAAAATTTCGTATATTAAACATATTTACCTGACAAATAAAATGTATGTCTTGAATTTTCTGGGAATAGCCTCTGAAGAGTAGTTTATTCTGGATGAATTTTACGGAATTTTGAATAACTGCTAAACCGTAAGAGATGGACAAAATCTTACTACACAAAAATTGTAAAGCACATTAAAACACACAATTTATGTTATATACATTTTTTTCGTGGAGTTCGTCGTTTTTGTGACATTCCTTATTTTTGGTTTCTGCTATGAAAAACGTATACTTCTCTCATACAGGAACTTGTCAACTCCTATCCATATAAACAAAGGAACTTCATTGACATAGCAACCAGCTTTTGACTATCACTTTAACCTACGGTTGTCCCTTATTTCGCTTCTACTTACAAGGAAGCGAGTAATAAGACTATTTCTGCTAATTTTTTCTGATTAGCATACAGTAAATAGAAGTATAAGCTTTTTAAGAATTATTTGTTGCAGGGATATGGAGACAGTCATGTGAATGGTACACATCAGATTTTTTCCTCTACACGTTCTCTCCTACTATGTGCATAGTGTATAGAGAAGGTATTGCAATTCACCCAACAATTCAGTACTGAGATTTCACTGGAAATATATGTTTTATGGTCCAAGAAAGCATGTTTAGGTCCATGTGTGTGTCCTGCGGTGGGAACATAGGGGTAGCGGGTTCGTATCCCGCGTAAAGGTTTTGGATATTAAGGAATGGTGTGCAGATGTGGGTGCCTTAGCTCAGGTTTCTTGAGTTCCAGATTATTATCGAACTCATTTATTCATTTTGTTCGGCCTTTTCTGCCGTCGAACACACACGGATTTCTCCTACATTTTCTACTCTTAAGTTACGCTTTACTCGACCGCGCCTATTATTTCTTATTACTTTTCACAGTGTTTTGCTGCAGTGATTTCGTCCGTATTATGGTCCGTATTAAATCAACACTACTTCCGTCTCAAACAAAGGTTCGGCTCCACTACGGACCCAAATATCACATCTTAGCTCCGCGGATGTTCCATGCCAAGTGCCAAAAATGTCGCTTGACCAGCAAGAGATTACCGTTTATCTTGCTTTGTTATGTCCGCCCTCGGGCAGTGTAACCTCACCCCTTCAGATCAATGTCCTTCCCTTAACGGTACTATCCTCCCCAATGTAGATACATTTGTCCCCCTCTTAGTATAATTTATATTATATTGGCTATAATTTATATGTCCCTTTTACATATATTTTAACCCCGTGACACATGTACTGTCTCAGTCAGTGTGTCTGTGAACTCAAAATACCAAACTTGGTATTCAAGTATGCGACACGAAGTTTTGAGAAAATCTCCTCACCCCAAACAACCCATTACATGGAAAACATTTCAAAAATTTTGATTTTCTCAAAACTCGCTCTAACGATTTTCATTAAAATATCGTATACTAAAGATATTTACGGGGCAGATATCTTGCATTTTCTGGTAATAGCCTCTGAAGACCATCTTTATTCTGTATGAATATTGCATAACTGGTGAACCGTAAGATGTAGATAAAATTTACTAGACCAAAATGTAGATCTCCTTAAAACACACAACTTGTATCATATACATTTTTTTCGTTGAGTTGACCCATTTCTGAGATATTCCTTGTTATTGGTTTCATTTTAAAATACTTAAAACTCTTCTCGTATGGGAATTTGCAAACTCCTGGCAATACAAAGAGACGGATTTCAACCACATGGCAACCAGCTTTTAAAAGATTTGACTTTCGCTTTAGCCTATTGTATTTCTTTGTTTTCCTTTTACTTCCAAGGAAGCAAGTAATAAAGACAATTTTTGTCAATGTTTATCTCGATTATTATCATGGAGTGGTGAGAAGAATATGCGTTTTAACAATAATTTATTATCCAGATGGAGAAAAATCATGTGGAAGGTACACGTCAGATAAATAGAATACCTCAAATATTGATGTGTGCCGTGGTGTGAAATGAGTGTTCTCCGTAACTTTTATTTTGGTTATTGTGAATATCATTCTGTTGTAAACTGAAATATTCCAGTATTTGATTTTCCAGGACAGCGGTGAACAAGTTGCATGACATTTACTGAGGCATAAATTGCCACGTTCCGTCCTGTTTTAAATTTAGACACATTATTTTGCGGTATAAAACGTGGTTGGAAGAGCATAGACATCCATTCACCAGTGTCTACGAAAGCAGTATCGCAATCTTTGGTTCATTTTCAAGCAGTTATAAAAAAGTAATTATTTGTAATGGGATATTTAGCAACAAGCATCGCTGAAAAACGTGTCGCTCCACCTACCGTGACTGATTCAAACTTAAACCGTGTCTCACGGAGGAAGAGAGAGCGCGAAGCATTTAACATGTTTCTACAGTGCTATTTAATTCTAAGTAATTTTATTTCATATAAATATTGCAATTATTTATTAACAAATATTTCACTTGCGTATTGAAAAAAAATAACGTAAGCTGTGGTCAAATTATTCTCGAAACGTGGTTTACTTAAGGCATGCACAGTCTCTTACATACATTCAAAAGCTGCAGACATTACATTTTGCACTCACGTTTCTTCTGGCACACGAAGACAGGTGAGTGCAGGTTGCACAGTAGCATTGCTGAAACACGTGACCTGGCAATGCTCAGCGAGCGAGAGTGAAAGAGAGAACCATTGTACTATTTTTGTCTATATATCTGTGCAATAGCTTTCCCTGTCTCGACTTCCGACTCCAGTATCATAAGCCATCGATGAACCTGTCCAAAGTTCATAATTGCTTTCATTGGAATATAGGGTACAAATAATTCTAATTGTGTTAATTTGTTTTTTCACACAAACCGTGTGGCAATAATAGTGGCCATGGTAGTTCAAATCCCGGCCATGGCATTGGATTTTTCTGTCTGACTATCTATCCAATAGTAATTACGTTTAGGTTTAACTATTTGAAGAACATTCTGCTAGAAACTTTAGTTAGATAAGAGTTCTAACTGCTTCTCACTTCAGTATACATTGACAATTTCACATCCTACTCTCTCACTACTGCATTTCGGTGCAAATTACAAGTCACCAACTGGAACCCCAAAGCCAGACAACGTAATATAAGTCCGGTATGAGTCGAGAAAAAGATTTTTGCAGTAGCTTACCTAGCATATATAAGAAAATTACAATTCTGGGAAAACTTAAAGTTTGAACCGTACGAAACATTTCGGTAGAAAATCTCCTTAGTCTTATGTGCGCTTGTGTATTAAAAAGTGTCATGGAACAATGACATGAGAATCGTCCCATAAATGCCAGTTTCTTAAGGCGAATATAGCACTCAAGTTATAAAAATATAAAATAAGAACTATAATATTTCGTTCCGTGTGTGGTGCAGAATTGTGAAGTGTATTCGTTAACGTTCAACCTATAAAATATACATTTTAAAAGAGTCGGGTGAAATTGCAGAATTTTTTTCAAAGAAAAAAATCATTTCCGTTTGTTTTAATAAAATACACTGCTGGGACAAAAGATCAACGCTTAGTATTTTCTTAGAGTGCATTTGATGAATTGATATACAATTTTCAATTAAAACATTTATTAGAAGAAGTAAACAATTACTTATACATTTCGCGTATATTTTAAAACAGTTTTAATAATATTTCGTTTTTCATTTACACTTATAATTGTAATATCTAAACTTTCTCTTCACTCGAGTAAACTAGAACAACACAGTATATTCGTACATATTCAGTAAGGATTGTTACAGCCTAGGGCTTGAATAAAAGCTATCCGAGATTACCCAATGTGTGGAAAACACTTCGACACATGCAGTGCTCGATGGTACTGAGGTCCACTCCAAAGGGATGGACGATCCATGCTTCCCAGAAATTGCGACGTACATTTTTTTTTTTAAATACAGTTCCGGAGTCTGGTTGGGACATATACACAAACATATAACACCCATGCCCAAGGTGGGACCCGAACCCACGATCCCCTGCGCTACGAAGCACCAAAGCGAGACGCCTTGGCGAGCGCGGCCATGGGGTACATTGGTAAATAAGCTTAGTACAGACGATCAGATGATATTTGGATGCCTCAGTGCCGAAGTTGCAGGCAGACGCCAATGTAACAGCATCGCATGAGATGTCTTCAGTAATATTATTATTTCATCCAGTTTATCAATACAATGATTTTGACGTCATTACATACATATATACATTTATACAGAATCACAATTTATAGCTCATCCACATTATATAAGCATCTATTTAACAGATATACCTTCAATTTTAAGTTAAATTGTCGTTTTGACACCTCTGCGACTGCTTTAATTTCTGGAGGTAATTTATTAAAAAACTTAATTCCTTGATATTGTATTTCACAGATACATTTTTATTACTTTCTCCATACGCACTATGTACATAGTGTATAGAGAAAGTATTGCACTCCACCCAAAAATTCGATACCGAGATTTCACTGGAAATAGGTATATGTTTTAGGGTCCCCAATATCCAAAAAAAGCTTTTCACAGAAAGGTCCGTGTGTGTGTGTGTGTGTGTGTGTGTGTGTGTGTGTTTGTGTGTCTGTGAACACGATAACTCAAAAACGAAAAGTCGGTAAAATACCAAACTTGGTATTTAAGTTTAGTGTCTTCCAGGGATGCGACACGAAGATTTTGAGAAAAGTCCCCCCACCCCCAACTACCCTTTACATGGAACTTTTTTCGAAAATTTTGATTTTCTCAAAAATGGCTCTAACGATTTTGATTAAAATTTCGTATATTAAACATATTTACCTGACAAATAAAATGTATATCTTGAATTTTCTGGGAATAGCCTCTGAAGAGTAGTTTATTCTGGATGAATTTTACTAAATTTTGAATAACTGCTAAACCGTAAGAGATGGACAAAAACTTACTACACAAAAAATGTAGAGCACATAACACACAATTTATGTTATATATATTTTTTTTCGTGGAGTTCGTCGTTTTTGTGACATTCCTTATTTTTGGTTTCTGCTATGAAAAACGTATACTTTTCTCATACAGGAACTTGTCAACTCCTATCCATATAAACAAAGGAACTTTATTGACATAGCAACCAGCTTTTGATTTCACTTTAACCTACGGTTGTCCTTTATTTCGCTTCTACTTACAAGGAAGCCAGTAATTAGACTATTTCTGCTATTTTTTTCTGATTAGCATAAAGTAAATAGAAGTATAAGCTTTTTAAGAATTATTTGTTGCAGGGATATGGAGGAAGTCAAGTGAATGGTACACATCAGATTTTTTACATTGCATCTATAATAGTTCAAGTTGCCTCTTATATTGTATTCATACATTTGTTTAGTTTTTATTTGTTCATATGTGTCTATTACAGACATTATTGCTCTATAAGTATACAGAGAGTAAATGACTAGTATCCTTTTAATAAGTGTCTCCCAGCATGATTCCCTGGATTTTAAATTAAACATTATTCTAACACTATCGATATAACACAATCTTCAATGACACGTTTGTTACTTCATGTAAAACATAAGTTACCACTTTCTGAATTAAAATCAAAACTGAATAAGTAGTGGGGTTGCACAGATTAAACAGTACATAGCGAGGGAATGTTTTCCAGCATGAAAACGTGTTGTAAACAAATTTCGAACCACCGAGTTAAAATGCCCGCGCGGTCCAAGAGTCAAAGATAGCATATTCCGTGGGTTCAAATCTCGTTCAGTTTCTTCAGTTAGTAGGTTTAATTTTGTTGTTGTTGTTTGCGTGACCAACAACTTAGTAAATAATGGTTTTTTGAATAAAAGAGAAAGTTCAAGTACTTTTAAATTTAAAATTTATATTCAGGCTGCATTAAGACCCATCCTCTTTGGTCTAAAAATAATTATTTTCATTAGTGGTACATTTCCACATCTATTAGAAATTTAAATTAACAAAACTAAAATAATTAATACTTTATATCCAAAATCCTTAATGCTCGAACTCTGTGAGGGGGGGGGGTTCGAAGAGTCTCCTTCATTTCTGCCCAAACGTTCTGAATTAGGTTTTAGAGCAGATGAACTGAGAGTGTGAAGTATCAATGAAATATCCTCTTACGGATCAAACTAACACTGAACTGTCGCTCCAGTGTAGAATCAAGGAACTGATAAAAGCAGTTCTGAACCAGAGCTAATATTCTTGACGTTTATATGCTGTATTAGTGAAGTACGAGGGCCGTTCAGAAAGTAGCCTCCGGTTGATTGCAAGAAATTCACCAAGTTAAATAAAAATAATTTAATATATACATCTTACAACTACATGTTTGCACTATTTTTCTACATAGTTTCCATAACGATTGAGGCACTTATCTTATCTGTTCACAAGTTTTGAAATTCCTTCTGCATAAAAATCACCCGCTTGTGCCTGGAGCCAGCCTGTGACCGCATCTTTGAGTTCTTCGTCGTCATCAAACCGCTGGGACCCGAGCCATTTCTTCATGTGCATGAAGAGGTGATAATCGCTTGGCGCCAGATCTGGGCTGTAAGGTGGATGGTTGACAACGTCCCACTTGAAGGACTCAAGAAGGGCTGTTGTTCTGCGAGCAGAGTGAGGACGGGCGTTATCGTGCAAAAAAACGATACCGGAAGTCAGCATACCACGGCGTTTGTTCTGTATAGCCCGTCGTAATTGTTTTAGTGTTTCACAGTACACGTCTTGATTAATGGTCATCCCACGTTCCATGAATTCAACCAACAACACCCCTTTTGCATCCCAAAACACCGTTGCCATCAATTTTCGGGCAGAAAAATCTTGCCGGGCTTTTATTGGTTTGGTAGGCGAATTTGAATGTGCCCACATCTTTGATTGTTCTTTTGCCTCAGGGTTCACGTACTTAATCCAGGTTTCGTCCCCGGTCACGATTCTGTTTAACAATGGTTCACCTTCGGCCTCATAACGTGACAGAAAGTCTAATGCAGAGGCCATTCTTTGAGTTTTGTGGTGGTCGGTAAGAATTTTGGGCACCCATCGTGCACAGAACTTACGGTAACCCAATCTTGCTGTCACTATCTCGTACAAGAGAGTCTTAGAAATCTGTGGAAAATCAGTAGACAACTCCGACATTGTGAAACGTCGGTTTTCACGAACTTTTGCATCAACTGTCTGAACGAGTTCGTCCGTGACCAATGATGGTCTACCACTCCTCTCTTCATCATGAACGTTTTCTCGTCCACTTTTAAATAAACGTACCCATTCACGGACCACTCCTTCACTCATAACTCTTGTTCCGTACACGGCACAAAGCTCACGATGAATAGCTGCTGCAGAATATCCTTTGGCTGTAAAAAACCTTATAACAGCACGCACTTCACATTTGGCGGGGTTTTCTATTGCAGTACACATTTCAAACGGCCACAAACACTAAACTAGCGCAGGTACGGCTTTCACTCGACCACGGCTTGATGCCGACTGACCTGCTGAGTGCGTGAATGCACAGATGGCGTCGCTACTCCCCCCACTACCCGCACTGTGACCGATCGGAGGTTACTTTCTGAACGGCCCTCGTATTATAATATAAACCGAACAAGTTCATTACAAAGTAAGACATGGCTATTTAATTTTAACGAAATGACAATCGAATAGTTGTGTTTCTTGAACGGTGGAAAAGAAGGAAGTATTGAAAGAAAGGTGAATAATATACCTATATTACATACAGTTAAGCTTTATAATACTTAACTTAACATTTACTAAATTATATTCTTCATAAAAAAAGAAAAGAAAAAAAAAAAAAAAAGAAAACCAGAAAATCTGCTATTAAAATACGCGAGATTTGAACCTGAAAGCTCTCCGATATCACATTCCATTAGCGTCTTCTGTAGGGGACTAATAGGTGTCTTATTTAAACATGCGCTTTTACTATAATCTGATACCAATATCGTCTGTAGAGGCCTTGATCCGAAGAGCAAAAATTAGTCAATCTGGGTGGCTCATTAGTTTAGGTGCTTGCTTTCTTATCCTAAGGCCGCGGGTGCAAGTCATGTTATTAGATTTACGGACATGTAAACGAACTCCTGCGGGACGAATTTCTGGCGCACCGGCGGCACTAATAAGACCCAGACAATTGACAGCGTCGTTAACAAACATGCACACACATATGTGTATATATCAACTATTATTCCGTTTAAGAGTGCGGCCATTCTTTTTGAGTAGGTGTACACACATCAGTGCTTACACTATCCAGTATCTTAAATGAGCATCCTCCATAAGGCACCCTCTTCTCTCTGGAACCTTAAGGTTGAATTTGAACTCTAATTCAATTGGGTTCATTGCTCAATTGCAGTGGTCCTGTGGTAGGTTTGCTTAAGTTCATATTTGCTTCTTTAGTTGTCTTCTGCACGTCCATTCGCTGGCGTTGACATTTTGAATCTTCCAGATGATTTCTCACATCAACACTGTCATGTGACGATCTGTTAACATCTCTGTAGTTAAAATATTGTCTTGTCTTTGCCAAGTACATCTCGGAGCGATATGATTTAGGAAGCCCTCATGTTGTGTTCCCAAAATCGTCTTAATAGCTCACAGATGTTCCTGAAACTCTTTCCATAAAGCTTTAGCTGTGCCCCACATTAGCCAAATTCAAAAAACGTTTGCATTATCAACTGCCTCAAAAGCACTTTTCAGGCATCTTAAACCTCCACACTATAGGACACACTGAATGAACACTCACAACATAAATAAGAACAATGATTGTTTAGATTCTCGGCAATGTCGGCGGAAAATATCGGTATTTGAAAACCTTAACAGACGAAAGTCAACAAAGTTACAAAGCTGGCAAGGACTTCAAAATGCACGAGAGGATATACTTCATAAGAGCCAAAAGTTTTAATCTGCTTGTTTGTAAAGTGAACATGAAAACAACAGAAATTATCTAAATGAATAGGATGAGACAACACATTTCAATTACAACGAAATGTTCCATGAGTGATACTTTTTTTTCTCTCTTTCTTTTGAATGGGCGGCAGTGTTGTGTTAGCAAATTTTAGATTCCAAAGTGCTTGAAAATAACTCTAGGTACGTAACTTTTAAATGCTTGTCCATATCAAATGCCTCTTGAAGGATATTTTTTAATACTACTTATTGTTTTAATACTCCTATAGACATTCGGTTGCTATAGGATGTATAATCTTTATGGTAGGTCTGAAACTTTCATTGCAGATTATAAAATTTAGGTTAAAAATCTCATCCTATTATTGACATAGTAAATACTTTCAGAAATTATTTCTAAGTATATAAATGAATGATTTTTCAGATTTTTTGGATGGTTATATTTGTAGATGTTTTAAGCATTCAAATTAAAATTCTGCTTCTGCTGTTGTAGCAGAAAAAAAACCTTCTTATCTAGAAAAGTAGAAAATATGAATTTCACCAATGACCTCCCTTAAATTTGTAACAAGAAAACTCGTAAACGTATCACTTATTTTACCAAAAGGTAATATGTTTCTAAAGAAAGTGTAACTAATTTCTCGTTGGTACATTTGGAACTGAAACAAGAATAATGGGTAAAAGAAAATAAATACATAAATATTTATAAATAAGGTAAACATATATTTTTTTTATAATTTTCTGTTTAATTTCGCTTCATAATAGGAAGTAGGTGGGTTCGCAGATCCAAGTTTTCTGGGAATCCTATTTGTTGCGTCCATCATGTTGATGCATCTCCGACAGTAATGGATCTCTATTCACGGAATGTTTCAGTGAGGAAATGGATACAGCTCATCGCCATATGGAACAAGGTCCCCTACATCGTAAGGTCCCCTAGGGAGAAGTAGGATGGGGAAACAAGAATCTCGACATTACAGCACTCCTGCTCACTCAGCTGCGTCAGCTTGGGAATCTCTTAAACAAATTAAATTCAGAAAAGAAAAAAAAAAAGCCTATCTCAATTCCTAATATATTCTTTAAAACTAATAAAAATGGGAATTGGAGTTGATTTTCGAGTGAGATTAATCCAGAAATATGCTATAAAATTTCCACGGGCAGCAACCATTATATCGAAATTGAACATTCCACCGTTTTTAGTCAGCAAGCAAAAGGCAATCAAAACTGAATTTTTGCTTTCTCTACATGGTACATAGAAGATAGATAGGGAAGGTATTACATTCCACCTAAAATTCGTTACAGAAATTTCATCGGATATATATCTAGGACCCCCTGTATCAAAAACAGCATTTTTAGAAAAAAGGTCCGCATATGTGTGTCCCTAGTCTGTGAACAGGATAACTCAAAAACTAAAAGTCTATAAAATACCAAACTTTTTATTTAAGTTTAACATCTTCTAAGGATGCGTCACGATGACTTTGGGGAAAATCCCCCTCTATTCGAAAATTTTAATTTTCTCAAAAGTGGCTCTAAAATAAATATACCCTACATTAAAAATATTTACATGTCAAATAAAACATGTCAAGTAACTTTAAGCTTCGTGGACTCCGAGAACATTTGAGGATCATTTCACCGATTTCATTCATCGTCCGATATGACTATGTTAACGAAAGAAAAAGAAGAAAGCGTAACAATCGGAGGTGTAATATTATCTTTTGTTGGCTTTTATTCATTTCATTTTTGAGCCACCAGGACATCCAAACTCATATCAGTGGCTTTCATTCTAGAAAATATTAAGGATATTGCTGTTCATATGTTTGCTGTTTGTGCTAATCCCCTTGTGTGTCCTTTTAGATCTTCTTCGAATCACACATTAAGAGTTTCATTCACGCTTTCAAATCCCAGGAAGGATTGAGAATAATCCTCGCCAAAGAAAAACTCCCGCCATGTACACAAACCGAGATAACAAAGATCCACCCGACGGTTAGAAACAGTCCCACGCTGAATTCCTTATATGATCTCTTGAAAAACAAGAGACGCTCATCCAATACTTCAAAGCGCAGTGTGTAAAATGTGGACGAATTTAAACACGAACTTAAGAACGACTATTCCAATGACAACTGAAATAGGAGTTAATATTGTCGATAGGCAATCTATATATACAGGTGTTTGAAAACGACACCAAACGAAGATGTGCACTTTGTAGGTCATACCGCACGTGAGACGTGAATATAATTTTCAGCTCTAAATTCGGCACATACAAAAACTGCCATAAAACCACCATGGATTTGGCAGTCGTACGGTTGTGTTTATAGCAGGGAGGAGACTTGGACATATGCAGGACAGATACTGGACAATGTTAAATATTTTGTGTACTTAGGACTCACATTCACAATGAACAGAAAATGGACAAAACACTTTGACATTGCGAAACACAAGGCAAGGGTGAAAGCGACGGAAGCTCTCCGGATACGCTACAGAATACCGAATATATTCATAACCTTAATGGAAACTGTATACGGAGCGACAGTTAGATCCACGATGACATAAGGAGGAGAAATATGGGGGTGGGAACAAACAGGGAATCTGGATCAAGTGAGGACCCAATTTTTGAAAGGAATTCTGGGTGTAGGGAGGGGTACGGCAAACTGCGGAATAATGAGGGAATTCGGGGCACATAGTGAAACGATACAGTGCAAAATCAGAGCAGTTAAATATTGGCTGAGAATCGTTCACGGAAACCAATCTCTAATTAGGGCAGTCTGCTACCGCGAACAGTTGCGAATGGAAGGTAATTCGACGTGGGCATCAAAATTAAAGAAAGGGTTGGAAACCATTGGGATGGGAGGCATTTGGATGGCGGGGCAGGAAAACAGGCGAAGTATTTGGAGAAAAATTAAGAACCGCCCCTGGGATATTGACAGACAGCAAATAATTGCGCAATGCACAGAGAAGGTGTCATTAGAAGTACAGTCGGGCTGAAATCGGAGTGGGGTATGGAGCAATACATCAAAACAGGTACCAAACTCATTAGAGAGGGGCTCGCGTGGATTAGACTAGGAGCATGGAGGAGCACGAAAATTTCTGACGAGAATGGTACGAGAATCTGTCCCATTTGCGAGGAGGAAGAGTCGTGGACTCACATCTTGGCAAGATGTAGGGGTACGGAGGAATGGCGGGAAAATATTTGCCGCGATTTTTTACCACTGCGAATGTAGGGCTAGAAGCATGTTGGACGCTACTGGCAGGCACGGAAAACATGGACGGGCTAGGTAAATTTATACTTAAGGCAAGACAGCTGAGATCTGAGGAGGCTACCAATAGAGAAGGGGGGGGGGATAAGATCAACTAAACAAAAGTGACTACATTGTTCTACATACATATATATTATGTCATACTTAGGTCACTGTTGTGCTATGGTTTTATATATGTTGTATATATTGTGTGTATATATGTCTTTTAAGTGTAATTTTCTATTATAAGAAGGTGCAATTATGAAGGTGCTGTAAATTTAAATTGATATATTTGAATATCTTTGTATTTTTATTTTCGGGTTCACTCTTAATTCTTTATTGTTGTTTAATAATGCTTTGGACTGTGTATTTCCTTTGTCTTTTTATTTTCGTGTTTACTCTTTTAATTCTTTGTTGTTGTTGTTGTTTTAATATTGCTTGTAATGTGTATTACAAAAGCACGTACGGTCTGTGGACCCGTGCGATTGTTGAAATTCTATGTATGATATTGCTAAGTCAATAAATACACTTATTCATTCATTCATAACCAAATGGCACGTGCCTGGCCCACTCCAAGAGAGTTGCCGGTTGGTAGCGAAGGTCGCGTGGTGTAGGGGTAGTTTGATTGACACGCCGGCGCGGCACAGGTCACCTTAGAAAACGTAGCATGTGTATAACACGTTCTAAGGTTGTTTACGAGCCGTATGACAACTGTTGTTCCTTCGCTGCCAAATCCCAAATGTGTGCGATTTTTAAACACACATAAAACTTTAAATAGAAAATGGAAATGACGTGTTATTTATGGACGCTCTTTAACTGCTGTGGTTCTCAGCGTCTCATTCTATTCTGGGCGTGAAAGACCGCTTAATTTTGCTCTCTCAGGCTTGAGGTTCTTTTACGTGCCGTAAATGCACTACAC
This sequence comes from Hymenopus coronatus, assembly GCA_030762935.1. Taxonomy (NCBI): domain Eukaryota; kingdom Metazoa; phylum Arthropoda; class Insecta; order Mantodea; family Hymenopodidae; genus Hymenopus; species Hymenopus coronatus. The sequence goes on from CM060886.1 coordinate 58,733,609, forward strand.
GGGACCAACGGCTTTACTTCCCGTCCGAAGGAAGCCATGCTAAGGATTTTTAGGCCCGAAAAAATCCATCGTCCTCCGCTGGGTTTGAGCCCGCGACCTTGGGTATATGAAGTTAACATGGTAACCATTACACCACGGAGGGCGACAATCACGCCGTTAACTGCATATATCATCCTTTCCAACTACCTTATGGGTGTGTTGACTTCGTCCTTTTTGCAATACCAACTGCTCGTATATATGCTACATTGTGCAGATCATAGCGCTTCATTGCGCTTTGCAGATGCAAAGGCGTTATTAGACACTGGCAATGGGAAAATCCTTGTTGATACTTCTACTGGCCTCATTTCGTTTCCACCAAATTTTTATCATTTCACAACGTCAAAGGAAGAATTAATATCGAAAGTGTTCCCAAATATTGGTGTAAATTACAAAAATTAATCTTGATTGAGCGATCGAGGCATTTTAGCAGCAACTGATAAGAATGTAGACTTGAATATAAAAATTCAGAGTAAAATTTATGGACAAATGCATTCATTTATGTCGATCGATTCCATTACCAATCCAAATGAAGTCAAATATCTAACTGAATTCCTAAATTCATTGGATTTGCCAGGATTACCGCCACACAATTTACAGCTCAAGGTTGGCTAAGTAATAACAATAGGTAATCGCAATCAGCCAAAATTGTGCAACGGAACAAGACTCGATGTTAAAAAAATTATGAAAAATTTGATTTAAGCTACTATAATCATAAGTAAGTTCAAAGGCGAGGATGTGCTTATTCCAAGAATACCAATAAAGCCAACCGACTTTTCATTTGAATTTAAGCGTGTTCAGTTTCCCGTGCGCCTTGCATTCGCAATGACCTTAAATGTCAATGTGTTAAATATACCTTGAATTGCCGTGTTTTCCGCGTGCGCAGTTGTACGTTGCGTGCTCGAGAGTCGGCAAACCATCAGCGCTATTTGTTTTCTCTCCGGAAGGAAAATTGTACATTACAAGGCATTACAATAAGGCATTGTCAAATTATTTAATTTTATTTCATTACATGGTTGTATTGTAAACGAAAGATTAGGTCTCAGTCTTTTCATTGGGTACACCTACCGTACGAAGCCGGGGCGAGCATCTAGTATGCTATAAAGATAAAAGGCCGCCCGATATGACACTACAGTTAAACAATACACTGGAGATTATAGTGGAACAATGAAAAGCGATTTTTTCCGAAATGGCTAATTGCACGATGTTGGTACGAACTGAGCACCAAATAGGATTTAACTTTATCCTGTTTAGATTAGCTTTTGATTATTTTTCTACTGCATACAGAACGTAGAGAAAATACTGCACTCTCCCACAACAGCTTGGTTTCGGGATTTCACCGTAAATAGTTTGAGGCCCGCTGAATTGTCCCGAAAAAAAAAAAGCATTTCTAAAGAAATGTCCGCACGCGCGTTTCTCTGAACAACATAGTTTTGAACTTGCTATTCAAGTTCAGTATTTTACAAAGATTTTGAACAACTAACCTTTACCGACAGAAAATGACATAAAAAGCACAGCCCGTTTAACGCACAATTACTATCAAATGCAATTTTTGTGTTATTAATCATTTCCAAGATATTCTTTTTTATTGGTTTGAATTTTCAAATATATATTATACTTTTCTTAAGAGAAAATTACTATTCGTCTTTTTCACTTGATCGTGCAAAAAGAACGGAATTTCAAAGTCATCACATATCAACACGCTCTTAACATTTGATCATCGCTTAAGCCTACTGTACTCCCCATAACCTCTTGTACCTACAGTAAAATATGCAATAATGCAATTTCTCCCAATCTTTATCTCAGGGTGCACTGCACGGGGCAAAGTGCAACATAGATTGCTAGTTTTTTTTAAGCTTAATATCCTTTAACCTGGTTGGTCATATCAGACGATAAATGAAATGATCTCGGAGTACATGGAGCTTAAAGTTGCTCGACTTTCGTCTTCTCAGAATAAGAGAAAGTTCCGAAAAAAAACTTATCCGGATAACTCACGATAAGCAAGATTCGAACTCGCGACCTGTTGAATGTGAGGTAGACGCGCTATCACCAACTATGCAGGCGGGCTCAAGGTCCTGGTTTATCCGAGTGTCATGAAATAGAAGAATAACTTTTACACGTATAGTTTGTTACAGAATGGATAAAGAATGTAATGAGAAAATAGCACATCCCATTTTGTAGTATTTCTTATAGCTTCCTTGTTACATAAGATGCAAAGAAAATGAAAAAAGCTAAACAGTTCGCAGAAAATCCAAGAATACATTTTATTCATTATGCGAACATTTCAACACTCCGCTTGAAGAAAGAAAGAAAAAAATCTCATGTGTTCCACTCACATCATGCTAATTGCTTGCTTCCTTGGAAGTAGAAGGGAAATAAGGGCATACACTAAACTAAAGCGATAGTTCAATCTTTTAAAAGCCGGTCGTATGTGAACATTTGAACTTCGCTTTTCCATTTCCAGAAAAACAAAAGATATGAAACGAAAGGTCACCCAATCTGAAAAGATATCTGGTTTAAAATTGAAATCAATAATAATTAATGTCTGGGAAACGATCAACTCTACAACAAAAATGTATATGACATAGATAATTGTGCATTTTAACGAAATCTACATTTTTTGTATACATAGAACTTTCTATCTCTTACGGTTTACCAGTTATGGAAAATTTAGCAAAATTCATCCAGAATGAACAGGTCTTCTGAAGTTATTCTCAGAAAATTCAAGATATACGTTTTATTTGTGATGTAAATAGTTTTAATATACGGTATTTTAATCAAAATTGTTAGAACCATTTTAAAGAAAATCAAAATTTTCAAAAAAATGTCCATGTATAGAACAGTTCGTATTTAATGGCATTTTAGTTTTCGAGCAATGATTTCCGCTCACACACACACTATAAACTTTGTAGTGTATATATACTTAATAAAACCGGTTAAGAATTTAAAAAAATAAAAATTAAGAAACGTTTTTAATATAAGGGACCGTTGGGGAATGTTCATGATATTTTACTGTCTTGTTCTTCCAAGTATTAAGTTCGTTGTTTTAAGTTCAGTTACACTGTTGTAAGATTGAATAGTTTCTAAACATTTGATGTGTTCCATTCATATAACTTTCTCTACTATTCTGAAACAAACGATGCTTCCAAAAAGTTATTAATCGAGATAAAGATTAGCATAAATGGTTTTGTTACTTAGTTCCTTATAAGTAAAAGTAAAATAAGGACATACACGAGGCTAAGGCGATAGCAAGTCTTTTAAGAGCTGTCGCTATGTGATGCAATGGAAATTTCCTTCTCTTTGCTTAATCAGAATGAAAAAGTGAATAACGACTTCCCATTTGTGGATGAATAGTATATCCCCCTCTCTTAGCCAGTATTGTCCATGCTGGGCCTGCAGTAGATTTAATAAGCATTAGAAATTTTGAGACCAATAATAATGTATATCTCAGCAATGGTTAACTCCAAAAACAGCTATACGACATAAATTGCGTGTTTAACGATATTTATACTTGCTGTTTAGTAAGATATTGTCAACCTCTTACGGTTTACCAGTTTTCAAATATCACATAGAATGAAGAGGACTCAAGAGGTTATTCCCAGAAAATTCAAATTATATATTTCAATTGGCATGCAAATTTCTTTAACATATGCCATTTTAATCCAAATGGCTAAGGCCATTTTTGAGAGAATCGAAAATATGGAAACATTTTCCATGTAAAGGGTAGTTTGGTGAGGGAGGACTTTCCTCAAAATCTACGTGTTGCATCCACGGAAGATACTTAACTCAAATACCTTGGTACTTACCGACTTTATATTTTTGAGTTATGCTCTTGAGAGAACATATTGTACACATAGGCACACACACAAAGAATTTTTTTCTTCTAAAAATACGTCTTGCTTATTCAGGTGTCTACAAAACATGTATTTCCGGTGAGATCATTTAATAGAATACAATATCTTCTCTACTTAAATTGTTCATATTTGTAGATAAAGTAAAAATATGACGGGTTCCATTCACATGACTTTCTCTACATCTCGCTAACAAATTATGTTGAGAAGTCTATTCTTCTATCTTCTCCATGCTAATTGAGATGAGCATCAGCAGAAGTTGTCTTATTACTTGCTTCTTTGTAAGTAGAAGGGAAACAAGGGGTTACACTAGGCCAAAGGGGTAGTCAAATATTTTAAAACCGGTTGCTATGTGCTTGGAACCCATTCCTTTGCATGACCAGGATTTAAAAATACCCGTATGAGAAAAATATTTTAAAACTGAAACCAATAGCAAGAAATATCTCGAAAATGGTCAGTTACACGAAAAAATGTATATAGATTTTTTGCGTAGCAAGTTTTTGTGTATTCTTTCTGTTTATCAGTTATGCAAAATGTAGCAAAATTCATCCAGAACAAAGCAGTCTTAAGAGGCTATTCCCAGCAAATTTAAGATATACATTTTATTTGTCGTGTAAATATCCTTAATGCACAGTATTTTGATCCAAATCGTTAGAGCCATTTTTGAGAAAATCAATATTTTCGGTTTTTTTTATTCTGGATTAATTTTGCTGGATTTTGCATAAGAAATAGACAAAAATTTACTACACAAAATATGTAGATGTTGTTGAAACACACGATTTATGACACATACATTTTTTCGTGGTGTTGACCATTTTTTGAGATATTACTTGTTATTGTTTCCAGTTTTAAAATACCTAAAATTTTGCCATACGGGACTTTGTCTACTCCTGGCAATTGAGACGGATTGTCGCCCAGGTGTATAAGCGTATAGCCTATATTTTAATTGATTAAATTGTTTAAGTTAATTACTAACTAAAATATGTATTTTTTGTATATTGGATGTTCAGAGAGATTGTTCCTGGAAAGCGTTTGTTTACGCTATTTCTTTGTATATTGCAGGAGGGGAAAGACGCTATTATGTAGTCACGTCTCCGAAAGAGAAAGTGGAGGTGATGTATAAGCAGGGGAATCACGAGGAAATTTAGGTCAAGAATCACGTGAAAGAACGCATTGACCAATTAGAATTAATCACGTCACGGCAGAAGCGCACCCCAAGCTACTTTCGGCGCCAAAATGGGCCAATGAGATTACAAGTTGAGAGCTTTGCGCGTGGGTAGAATTTGCTATAAATGTAGAGTATTCGCCCTAATTTTCAGGCAGTTGAAATGTAACTACACGCGGAACCTGTGAAGCCCAAAACAAGAATCCGCGCAAAACAGCAATGTTATTATTGTGATTCACGCAGTGGAAATGTAATGTCGCACGGACCTGCGACGCCGGAAACAAGGAAGCCATGGTAGGAAGTTGAAGTGTCTACAATTATTCTGCACGTAACAGTTGCACTCGTCGCCGCGTAATTTTTAATTACCTTTGTGCGCATTACGCCCTTGTTCGAGGGAAATTACCGGAACACAATCGCGCCAGGAACTTTCTCGGGAACGCTTGTGAAGGGAAATAAACCTTTGACTGAACGAAAATGGCCGACGCTTATTTTGAGTTAATTTCCCGTACCATCCCCTTGAGATCATCGCCGCTCAATACCTGAGCTAGATATAAACATATCTCAATTGCTCGTCGCCGAGTCCATAAATAGCCGAGGAGCGTCGAGAATCGACTTCAGCACTGCAACGCCGGAGAGAGGACCAATCGTCGTCGCGCAGCCCATTACCAAAAGGATCACCAGTTCCCACCTCATGGCTACCAGCTTTTAAAAGATTTGACTATCGTTTTAGCTTAGTGTATTCAATTATTTTTCTTCTACTTACAAGAAAGCATTTCTGCTAATATTTATCTCGATTAGCATGAAGTAGAAGAAGAATACGCTTTTTAACAATAATTTGTTACAGAGATGTAGAGAAAGTCATGTGAATGGAACACATCAGATTTTTAATTGAGAGGGTCCTGTATGTCCGTTGAAATATTGATTATTGAAATTATGGGTAGAATGCTACACATTCTCTACAATATGTAAGCGGCTTTTACTTTGTTGGTCGTACAGATAAACTTCTAGATGGGATTATTTCATTTGTTAAGCGCGGAATATTTTCTAATTCACATTGACGCCGAAGAAAGAGCTGTTTGCAATAGGGAACAAACCTCTGGCAGTTGAGACTGTCGAGTTTATCGCAGTACTGGTGGTTGAGTTGCCACATACTGCTTGTAAATCTTAAAATGAAGTGCTTCGTGCGTTCTGACAAATTTATTGTTCTACAAGTTTTCCATGCCATGGAACTACAAACAACATTATCTGTAACCCACGGCCATAGATGACATGTTAAAGCTGAGTGCTGACATGTTATGACTTTTCCAAGCCTTATCGTCTGAGAAAGTATTTTACGAGAAACATGTCGTACCTAACTTCTTCGAATATACAGGTTTTGTATGAAGTGTTGGATTGCTTTTAGTATAACCGAATTTTACGGTCGCGATTTTGCATGCCGGGAAAAGTATCCCTCCAGAATTCTGTAAAATTTATAGGCGATAGTGTAATAGGAATAGTCCTGACAATCACGATATCGGATTTTGATCGTTTACTATACGATATCGAACATTAAGATGCTTTTGCTTCTTTTTGAACAAGATATGGACATAAACGGGTCTTTCCACACATTGTTTGAAATGAATGATTTTCTACATCCCTCAATGTTTTTTTTTTAGTTGTTGTAAACCTTATTGTACCAACTGTACATTGCAGTTGTGATAAGAAATCAGAAAACAATGTGAGACTTGTGCTTGGGTGGCTACCCAGTGGCAGTCCCAACATAAACATCAAACAACATATCTAAAGGTCCCGAGTTCTAATATCGGTTAAGGTGAGTTCCTTGGATAAGGGTTTTTTCCGTGGTATTTCTTTATCCTGAGGGGACATGACCGATTTCATTCATTGTCTGATATGACTTACATATTAGCTACCGTGCAGCTTAAGAACATTAAAATTTTACATAAAACTAGAGTAAAATCCCATGTTTATATGCAGTCCGCATATACGTTTTATACATTTCCGATTATGTGTTTTATCTTGAAGTTTCTTTCAATTTGCCATGGACAATATAAGTAAAACTGCCCCACTTAGGATTTTCGTTCATAATGCACAGAAATATCCTTGGTCTCAGATGCTATTGAATTTCTATTACAGATTGAGGTTAGGTTTGGATGAGTGCGCTTGCTCTTTCTTTGTCAACCCTTCACTAATTGAGACCGCGTGCCAGTTAATTGTACAGTGCATACGATCCTTTCAGAAAAAAAATACTGTGTCTGTACAGCAATTCCTACTCAGCAACAGCTGTCATTAAAATATGGTTAAATAAAGGCACAAACAGACTGAACATTGTTGTAGATGGTACTTCTAATATTGTGCTGTAGTGAGTCCACCATATAACACGGGCATATACAATATCGTTTTTTGCTTATTTTTTAACCATTATTGTGATCATTATACATTTATTCATGATTTACCCATTGATTGAGTGATATTTCCGTATAATCCAAGTTTGTTTTTGTAACATGAAGTAGCCTCAGCCGTAATTATGTAGTTCGAATTACCAGGACTCAGCTGTGTATGTCAATGAGTAAACTCAATTTGTATTTGTAATAGGGAACACCAGATAAAATATTCCTTTTTATTTAATAGTCAGTATGCTTGAGACAGTAAAAATTTAATTCTGAATTTCTTTTCCCTCTTTTTACTTTCTCTATACGTACTATGTACATAGTGTATAGAGAGGGTATTGCACTCCACCCAAAAATTCGATACCGAGATTTCACCGGAAATATATGTTTTAGGGACCCCTGTATCCAAAAAAAAGTATTTTCAGAAAAAGGTCCGTGTGTGTGTGTCTCCATGTGTTCGTGTGTCTGTGAACACGATAACTCAAAAACGAAAAGTCGGTAAAATACCAAACTTGGTATTTAAGTGTAGTATCTTCCAGGGATGCGACACGAAGATTTTGAGAAAAATCCCCCTACCCCAAACTACCCTTTACATGGAACTTTTTTCGAAAATTTTGATTTTGATTTTCTAAAAAATGGCTCTGACGATTTTAATCAAAACATTGTATACTAAAGATATTTACCTGACAAATAAAATGTATATTTTGAATTTTCTGGGAATAGCCTCTGCAGATACTTTATTCTGGATGAATTTTACGGAATTTTGCGTAACTGCTAAACTAGATGGACAAAAACTTACAACACAAATAATGTAGTTCACGTTAACACACACAATTTATGTTGTATACATTTTTTTCGTGGAGTTGATCGTTTTTGAGATATTCCTTTTTCTTGGTTTCAGCTTTGAAAAACTTATACTTTTCTCATACAGGAATTTGTCAACTCCTGTCCACACAAACAAAGGAACGTCACTCACATAGCAACCAGCTTTTGGCTGTCACTTTAAACTATGGTACTCCCTTATTTCGCTTGTATTTACAATAAAGCAAGGAATAAGACTATTTCTGCTAATTTTCCTCGATTAACATGAAATAAATAAAAGATAAGCTTATTAACAATAATTTTTTACAGAGAGATAGAGAAAGTCATGTGAATGGAACACATCAGATTTTTACTTTCTCAATACGCACTATGTACATAGTGTATAGAGAATGTGTTGCACTCCACCCAAAAATTCGATACCGAGATTTCACCGGAAATATATGTTTTAGGGTCCCCAATATCCAAAAAAAGCATTTTCACAAAAAGGTCCGTGTGTGTGTGTCCGTGTGTCTGTGAACACGATAACTCAAAAGTGAAAAGTCGGTAAAACACCAAACTTGGTATTTAAGTTTAGTTTCTTCCAGGGATGTGACACGAAGATTTTGAGAAAAATCCCCCCACCCCCAACTACCCTTTACATGGAACGTTTTTCGAAATGTTTGATTTTCTCAAAAATGGCTCTAACGATTTTGATTAACACTTCGTATATCAAAGATAGTTGCCTGACAAATAAAATGTATATCTTGAATTTTCTGGGAATAGCCTCTGAAGACTACTTTATTCTGGATGAATTTTGCATAACTACTAAACCGTAAGAGATGGATAAAAACTTAGCACACAAAAAATGTAAAGCACGTTAAAACACCCAATTTATGTTATATACATTTTTTTCGTGGAGTTGATCGTTTTTGAGATATTCCTTTTTCTTGGTTTCAGCTTTGAAAAACTTATACCTTTCTCATACAGAAATTTGTCAACTCCTGTCCATACAAACAAAGGGACATCAGTCACATAGCAACCAGCTTTTGTCGGCCACTTTAACCTATGGTACTCCCTTATTTCGCTTGTATTTACAAGAAAGCAAGGAATAAGACTATTTCTGCTAATGTTCCTCGATTAGCATGAAATAAGTAAAAAATAAGCTTATTAACACTAATTTGTTACAGAGATATAGGGAAAGTCATGTGAATGGAACACATCAGATTTTTGTTTTTGTAATTTTAACATCCTTTAACCAAGTCCACGAATGAAATCGGTTAAATGTTGCTCAAATGATTTGGGGGTCCATGAAGCTTTAAAATTACTCGACAGTCGTCTCCTCGGGATAAGGGAAAATCCTGGAAAAAAACCTTATCCGGATAACTCGACCTAACCAAGATTCTAACTCGGAAGTCCTACCACGGTACTTAGGCGGACTAAAAAAATTAATTAATATAATAACTTTGTTTATGTGATTTTTATCTCTAGCGCATTGCTCCGCTTCAGAATTTATGCGCATTCCTTTGAAACTTCAGCTTGTCAATAACTATATTGTGACGTAATTTGACATGGGTACAACACATTCCTTATTTCATGTTCCGTTTAACCATACTGACAAATGATGGTTTATTGGCGGCTACTTGTGTAATTCCCTAGCAAAGATAAGCCGAAAACTACGGTAGGAACGTGCGCTCACTCTGACGCACGGCAGTGAAGATAAAGGAGCGAATAGTGCTGTAAGATACTCTGATAAACCCCACGCGGAAAACTCTTTAAGGGAAACCACTTGGAATTACCAATTTCATGTGATTAAAATAGTGAAGTAACAGGACGTCATCAAACACGGAACTGCTAAAAAAATTCGATGATTATTGCTAGCCCCGATAGTAAGTAAATGTCAAAATACTGTTTTTACTTTATCTATACGAACTATGTACTTAGTGCATAGAGAAGGTATTGCACTCCACCAAAAAAATCGATACCGAGATTTCACCGGAAATATATGTTTTAGGATCCCCTTTATCTAAAAAAAGTATTTTCAGAAAAAGGTCCGTGTGTGTCCATGAGTCTGTGAACACGATTACTCAAAAACGAAAAGTCGGTAAAATACCAAACTTGGTATCTAAGTTTAGAATCTTCCAGGGATGCGACACGAAGATTTTGAGAAAAATCCGCCCACCCCAAACTACCCTTTACATGGAACTTTTTTCGAAAATTTTGATTTTCTAACAAATGGCTCTAACGATTTTGAATAAAATAACGTTTATTAAATATATTTACCCGACAAATAAAATGTATTTTTTGAATTTTCTGGGAATAGCCTCTGAAGACTACTTTATTCTGAGTGAATTTTCCGGAATTTTGTGTAACTGCTAAACCGTAAGAGATAGACAAAAACTTACCACAGAAAAAATGTAGAGCACATTAAAGCACACAATATATGTTGTATACATTTTTTTCTTGGAGTTGATCGTTTTTGAGATATTCCTTGTTTTTTTTTTTCAGGGTCGAAAATCTAAACTTTTCTCATACAGGAATTTGTCAACTCATGTCCATACAAACAAAGGAACTTCAGTCACATAGTAACCAGCTTTAAAATAGGGGAAATAAATATACAAAGTTTAAAATCTGTCCTTAAATATATGGAATTTAGAATTCTCACTTGAATGTCTCCTTAAAATACTCCAATTCAAACTACGCTTTACATGGACCATTTTTGGAAAGGCTTGGTTCTCTCAAGCTCACTCAAAGGATTTTTATTAAAATACCACTTATTAAAGGTATTTACATGATAAATGAAATGTATATTTTGAATTTCTGAGAATAGCCTGTAAACGAATTTTGAATAGTACTATATAACTGGTAAATGTAGACGAAAATATAGATATTATAAGCGTTCTACGTTAAAAGAATTCCAGCTTTAATTTCTGATCATAGCCGAGTGCAGAAATTAAATAGACTTGGAATGTTGTTGAAACCACATTTATATTTTTCTCCTGCTAATTGGTTTTACTTTCTCTACTGCTTTTCTATAGTAGGTGCAGGAAGTATTGACTTTTTTTTTTTTTTTTTACAATGCCCCGTTACAATGATAACATTACATGCATTCATACAATAGTACATGCTATCAACTCACTAGTTTTTACATTTGTTTATCATTATATAGTAGTGATAACTATTACTATAAATAGTAATATATAATATACATTTAATTTTTGTTTTAGAAATAAACTCATTGCATCAAAGTTCTTAGGCTTTCACGGCCGGTGTCAACACTAGTTCCAGTATAATCCGGGCTTGTAGGCCGTGGTCTACTGGGTTGAAACGTCCAGTAGAGTACTTCGACCTCGCCGCTGCCACCGAAGATGTCTGCCGTAGTCGCTGCCTAGTAGACCACGCCTACAAGCTCGGATTATACTATAGCTAGTATAAACTCATTGCAGTCAAATGTCATTAAAATAATTTTATAATGCTACATTTGCCCGGATTATTTTTGGAATTACTCCATGCTCAGAATTAGCACATATTAATTAAACAATTTATTTATGCATCTGTTTGGTTTAGATATCTATTGATTTAATATATTTACAAAAACTTCTAAATACTGAACATTAATTGCTGATGACTGACAGGCCAGGTATCTCCATTCCGAATAATGTCTTTGATTAATATTTTCTATGATGGTCTGTGTTTATGCAGTCGTATATTACTCGTAGATGGTTAACTGTCTGTTGTGCCTTTTTTTTTTTTTTTTTGATAATGTTTAACGCCCGCTTTTACTGCTATAGCACCGCAGGCGATGCCACTGATGATACATGAGTGAAGATGGAGCACCGGTGGAATGTGATGGCGCAAACCCACTCCTGCGCCGCTTTGTCCACCACAAATCTCACATACGGTCGCTTGGATTCTAGGCGCGGCTCTGTTGCATGCTTGCAGTTTTGCTTGCATTCAATTCAAAAATTCGATACAGCAATTCTACTAGCTCCCTGAGAGTCCTCCCTCAAAACAAATAAATAAGTAATAATATATTAAAAATTCTAAGAATAAGATTAATAAAAAGTATTTTTAGTAAAACATTCGTGTGGGTATGCGTGTCTGTAAAAAGCATAATTAAAAAAAGAAAATCTATTAAATTCTCAATCCAGATATTTAATCTCAGCGTCGTCCAAAGTGCAAAAATAACCTCTAATTAATTTTGACCAAAGTACCATATGTTAACATATTTTCATGCAAAATAATGTATATTCTTAATGTTATGGCAATAGCCTGTAAAGTTCTCTTCATTGTGAAAGTTTTTTTTTTATAATGTAAACTATAATGCAAGGATAAGAACTTACTAAACAAAAACTCTTGTGATCTCATTAAATCACGCAATTTATATAAAATAAAAATGTTTGAGGTGGCGCCGTATCCGGGTGGTTATTCTCGCCTCTCAAGTAGGTGGCCCTTGTTCCTTGGTTTTCCCCACAATTCATTCCACAAATTTCTCAATGATCATCTTTTCTTTTCGTGTCATTCATTTCACCGTCATTTCATATCATTTCATATCAGGCATCCTGCTGACCGACCACCTATCCTGGTTTGTCTTTGATCCAGGGCCTCTGCTCTTCAACAGACATCTGACTCTAGGCGCTGCTATTAACTCCTGGGGTGTAAGTCCTACAAACCAGGAGTATAATTTGAGAAAGAAAGAAAGAAAGAAAAGAAAAAACAAGGAAAGATAGATGTTTGAGGCAATTTGGATATACTCTTTATTATTGATTTGAATTGTCAAAAGTGTTTTATACTTTCTCAACTACAAAATCGCAATTCGTCTTTTACTTTCTCTACAGTGCTATGTACATAGTGTATTGAGAAGGTACATACTGCATTCCACCCAAAAATTCGATACCGAGATTTCGCCGGAAATAGGCGTTTTAGGGTTCTCTGTGTCCCAAAAAAGCACTTTTAGAAAATGTCCGTCTGTCTGTGAACGCGATAAATCAAAAACGAAAAGTCAGTAAATTACCAAACTTGGTTTATAAGTTTATTATCTTCCAAGGATGCGACACGAAGTTTTTGAGCAAAATCTCCCCAACCAAAACTACCCTTTACATGAAAAAATCTTCGAAAATTAGGATTTTCTCAAAGATGGCTGTAACGATTTTGATTAAAATACCGTATATTAAAAATATTTACACAACAAATAAAATGTATATGTTGAATTTTCTGGGAATATCTTCTGAAGACCTTTTTATTCTGAATTAATTTTGCTGGAATTTGCATAAATAGTAAACCGTAAGAGATAGGTAAAAACGTACTATACAAAATATGTAGATCTTGTTGAAGCACACAATTTATGTAATATACATTTAGTTGTGGAGTTGATCATTTTTTAGACATTTCTTGTTATTGGTTTCAGTTTTAAAATACTAATACTTTTCACATAGATATTGGACATTTTTCAACTCCAGTTAATGCAAAGAAACGGATTTCAACCACATGGCAACCGGCTTTTAAAAGATTTGACTATAGTTATAGTCTAGAGATTCCATTATTTCCCTTCTACTTACATGAAGTTTATGTCGATTAGCATGAAATAGAAGAATAAGCTTTTTAACAATAATTTGTTACAGCGATGTAGAGAAAGTCATGTGAATGGAACACATCAGATTTTTTCTCTCGTGGTGATGCAAAGAGAACGGTATTTAAAAATCATCACTCTCTTAAAAGATTTGATTATGACATTTGACGTTGTTAAAAGATTAATGGTAAGTGTGCTGTATTCCCTTATTCTCCTTCTACTTGTAGGGCAATATGTAATAGCACGATTTCTAAAAGCCTTTATCTCAACTAACATAAAGAAGGTAGAAGAATAAACCTTTTGTAAGAATAGTTTATTGAGGATTTGGTAGAGAAATTCGTCATGTCAGATTTTTATTAAGTAGGAAATGAAAATCTAAGTGTTAATATGATTTAAAGGGAGTCGGAATGCCCTATCTTGCCATAAAAGTTTGACCCATTACCTCAGCAACTATTGAAGATAACGAGGAAAATTTGTCAAGGTATATTCGGCTATACCTTCACTGTCAATTGATGAAAAATAGGATGCTTTTGTTGATTGCAAGAAAGGTACGATATTTTTTTATAAAACTTAAAATTGTATTGAAAAATGGTGCTTTTAAAATTTAAAAAAAAATAACTAATCCATATACATAAAAACTTTTTCGTTTAAATAAAGCCCATTTAGGTGCAAACGTGTCATAAAAATTTCAGCCCTTAGTGTCATTTAGTTTATGAGATAATGGGGCATTTATATTGACAGTTCTATATCTTCAGAAATTGCTTTCAAACACATCTTCACAGTACTTTGAAACTCTCACATGAAAGAATTGTGATCGAATGCCAATGCTGCGATAGCTTAAGTAAAACTTTCCGAACATAAAAAAAAAAAAAAAAAAAAAAAACTGATGTATTCCATTCACATGACTTTCTCTATATCTCTGCAACAAATTGTAGTTAAAAGGCTTATACTTCTATTGACTTCAGGCTAATTAGCAGAAATAGTCTTATTACTTGCTTCCTTGTAAGTAGAAGCGAAATGAGGGAGTTCCATAGGTTAAAATGATAGCCAAAAGCTGGTTGCTATGTAACTGAAGTTCCTTTGTTTGTATGGACAGGAGTTAACAAATTCCTGTATGAGAAAGTATAAGTTTTTCAAAGCTAACGAAAAACCAGAAATATCTTAAAAATGATCAACTCTACGAAAAAAATGTATATGACGTAAATTGTGTGTTTTATCGTGAGCTACATTTTCTGTGCAGTAAGTTTTTGTCCATCTCTTACGGTTTAGCAGTTATACACAATTCCTTAAAATTCATCCAGAATAAAGTAGGCTTCAGGGGCTATTCCCAGAAAATTCAAGATATACATTTTATTTGTCAGGTAAATATCTTTAATATACGATATTTTATTAAAATTCGTTAGATCCATTTTTAAGAAAATCAAAATTTTCAAAATATTTCCATGTAAAGAGTAGTTTGGGGTGGGGGGGTTTCTTGAAAATCTTTGTGTCGCATCCTTGGAAGATGGCAAACTTAAATACCAAGTTTGGGCTTTAACGGCCTTTTCGTTTTTGAGTTATGCTGCCCACAGACACACACACACACACACACACACACACACACAGACACACACGGACATTTTTCTAAAAATGCTTTTTTTGGATTCAGGGAATCTCAAAACATGTATTTCCGTTGAAATCTCGATATCGAATTTTTGGGTACAATGCAATACCTTCTCTATACACTATGTACATAGTTCGTAAAGAGAAATTAAAAATCTTCTCAAACACTAATATTTACAAATTTATTAATGTTCTAAAATTTACTATGCAGGTTTATTTTCAGTAATACTTTTAAACTATTTACAACTACTATAAACATTATACCAAAACGAGTAGGAGATTCGAAACACGCATATGCAATTAAAACATGAAAATGGACAAAAATTATGATAATCTCATTTCGACTCCCCTACAGCACGGCTCAGTATAATATGTCTGGCTGTATTATGTTGTGACATATAACATCTATGTAATGTTCAGGCTGATATTTTAAAAACCAGATGAATGCAGCAATATTGCATTTCGCTGCCATTATTTCATGCGAATAACTGTGCTTGCAATAAAACGTAACCACGCTGGGGATTTAGCAGATCTGAGAGACATAGCGATTCACTGAGCCGAGTCAAATATCAGACACAGCTCGCGAGTTTCATTTGAACGAGCTGAATCATCCGATACAGAGCAAAACAGCCTTAGCTCTTTGTACCAGCTCAAAGCATCTCATGTGAATTGGGTGTAAAACTGTTATAACCTGAATATCTTGCTAAATCCGATACAGTCCGTCTACTTGACGCTTTCTGCATCAACAATATCTTCTTATGAAACAGTATAAGTAGCTGCCTCCAACATTTTCCTATTTTATTTACTTATTTATATATCGTTATTGTCAGTTAAAAATAAATGAAATCTCAATGTGTGCAGAATCGACTTTCTACTCAGTGAGCGATATGGCCCGTTCTCGTTAGCGGATTGTTGTAAACCAAAATATTGTATGCGGCTTTGCTTCCTACTCTGTTTCCGTTTTGGTTTCTTAGACTTTGGAGATTGACTTTCGGTTATGATTCTATGTGAGTAATAGTTCCTCACAGAGGTGCAATGTATTGCATGTACATGTAGTACAGGTAGTTAAACAGCCTAAAGCAGCAAAGCATTTGAAAACTTTAATTTTCAGGTTTAATTCTTTATAAACATAGACATTTACCGTTTAGCAAATGTAGGGGACATTTGCTCTGAAGACAAAGACAGAATATAGTCTGAGAATAGAGGGCTTCACAGACGTGTTATTGCTAATGATGCTATAATCTATGTAACTTTTATATTGTTGGTAAAGCACATAATGGTAAAATATAAAGAATGGCTGATAGAGCATAAAATTATAAGAAACATGCATTGTAAAAGGAACGGCCAAGAAACATATGAATATTAGTTTGCAAAACAGGGTGTTCGAGATTTAAATCTGAGGCAGTCATAGTAAAAAAAAAAAAAAAAAAAAAAAAAAACCCAAAATGATTAAAATAGTTAAACGAATATTGTTCTACACAAGGTATTCTACCTATTTGTATTCTACTGATAGAAAATAAGAAGACGTTTAGGTTGGATTTGACATAGAGTACAAAGGGACGGACAAAGTGTCTACCATGGATAAGGGAAGTCGATTTTGCTACCACTTTTTTTTTTTATTTAGTTTAACGCCTTTTAACCTAGTAGCTCATCTCGGATGAGGCATAACATCAACGAAATGGTGCTCAAGGAAGCCTGGGGTCCATGGAAGTTCAAGTTACTCGACATTCGTTTTCAAAGGACACGGGAAAATCCCGGGAAAAAACCATAGCTGGGTAACTCATCCTAGCCGAGATTCTATCGCGGAACCTCTTGAATGTGAGACACACACACACGCACGCACACACACACGCTACCCTCCCACTATAGAGGCGGGCTCGTACGACTTAGTCAGTTTAGAAGAATTTTGATAAAGTAAATGGGTCGGGTTGCTATACAATAAGCGTATAATGTGCAGTGTGAATATACATGTATATATAAATATACCAATCTCGATTATGAATTCATAGCGTGTTCGATAGTAGTACTTACTCTTGAGGTTAAGGCTTGCGTTTGAATTTTTTCCGAATTAAATATAACGGCATGATCAAAACTTCATTGTTTAAAGTGGAATGTTCATATTTAATTTTTATTTTATCCATATTACTCTCGTTCCTCATCAACTCTTATTATTAATGAACCAAATAAAGAACCAGCAATAGTATTCATATACTTATAGTCGGGCCCGACCGAGTCCCTCCAAAATGCGATTCTGTATACCTCGCAAAAAAGGGTACAGTTATTTTCCCTCACAATTTATATTATTCAAGTAAAGCGTACTCCGATTCCCTCCATGGCTTAACCGCACTGTTTTCCGTCACACTTTACACAGATTTCAGATGTCTAGAATATTAACCAAAATAAGCAATCAATACCCTTTGTGTGTTTAAAAAACATTTTCATTAATCAATTTTCGGAAGTACATACATGGCAGTGCAGTATTACAATGGATCTATCTATTACCTATCTAATTGTTTAGTTTTGTTCTCCAAGTAGTTCCTTTTTTGTATATAAGTCTTTTTAGTATTGGCTGCTTGGACAGTGGAAGAATTTATTTTAATTTAGCTACCTGTCTGCACTTTAAATAAAACATCTAAAAACACAAACATGTTGGGGTGTGATGTGTAAAAGAAATTGCTGAATTTTGCGTGGAAACTTTCACACGCGTTCGTCGTTCTAACTACCGCCTCAAGGAAAATGATAACAATAGCCCGTTTAAAATTCAATCATGGATGCTTTGCTCAACACCTGTATAAAATTAATATTAAGAATACTCCTTTCTGTGATTATTGTGGCGGGCAGGTAGCAAATTGCGATCACATATTCTTTGCATGCAAGAAACTATGGACAGCAATACATTTCCAGGATCAGATAGTGAAATTAGGTATTCATCTTCCATGCAATGTTGCTCAATTACTTGCGACTCAAAATGTTCATGTTATACTAACTGCTATGATAGCATTTTTAAACCAGGTAAATATTAACATTTAAATGTAAATCTCCTGTGTAATGCACTGAAATATGCTTGCAGACTTACATGTAAATGTTCTTTGTAAATTTATACTCCATTGTTAATTGTTATTGTCTTTGGCTGTATGGACAAAATCTAAATGCCAATAAATTAATTAAAAAAAAACTATAGATATTGACTTGGGTAGTAGGTATTACTAACAAAAAACTTGAGGACAAAGTCGAAGTGCAGGAGAGAATCAGAATATTTAATTCCAGCAGTACCTTTTCGGCGCAGAGGGAATCACTGTGTTTGCAATTACTGCTTCGGAGGGAATCGAGGAAAAAAATTGACTCCAGGAGGCAGTCGGTAGTCACCTGTTATAGTTCAGATCAGTGTTAAAACTTGTTTCTGCTGTTAATATAAATTCATAATATTAATAATAGTATACTAAATAGAGATATACATACTAAATAGTAATAAAATACAACTTAGTAAAAGAGTGTATAATTATGTGCACTTGTTAATATAGGAAATACAAAAAGTTGTGTTGTTAAATCGCAGCAATACAGGGTGAATAAAAGAAAAGAAGTGGCTACAATTTTGTAGTAAACATTGCTTCCTAGATTTGCAAGGTTGGTTTAAATAAACAATTAATTTTCAAATGCCCCCAGAGAAGGCAGTCATAGACAGAAAACATGGGGTTCTTGAAGGTTATAGAGCATTCTCATTTTTTAGACTTGATTTCCAAAGAGTTGACACTTGGAAATTCTAGCAGCATCTTGCTGGAACCAATTTGACTGCTCTCTTGTAGAACTTAAAATGCTATATTCTCAAATAAATCAATAGTATTTCAATTGAAGTGTTAGAAAGGTTGTTTGACAATATAATCTAGAGTTATATATCAGCTTTTCCCTCTATAAATATACATATGTGTAAATATGTGCTTTATACGGCAAACACATCATGGATTCCATCTCTAATTTTCCCAATTAATACGTTTTACTGCGGGATTATAAACTTTTTATTTCATTTAATCAGTATTTATAGCTATTTGTTTATAAATATGACGTATATTAGTTATATTTTTAATTTCCTACTTACAAAGATGCCCTTATGTCAGTAGAGGGTTGGTATCATAACGACATGCAAACTCCTGGCGAGGAGTTCAAAAACCCCAGGGCAGGAAATGCAGCATGTAGGTGGCATAAACGATGCATGGAATTTTTCTTTTCCTTTTTCTTGAAGCCCCGATATCACAGCGATGAGAAATTGAGGCGAAAGCAGAGCGATGGCATAAGTCATCGCTGACGTCAGTGGTGACCCTGATGTACTGTTACGTCAGAGCAACGGCCACCTTGCTGGGAGGGTTCATGTCCCTTGAAAACGCCAAGCATTTTGTCCGCCTACCTCGATCAGCAGCCAAGGTTTTACGTCCTATCACACAACGGGTTATTGTAGGTCATGTCACAAGAGTCAAAAATCTGATGTGTTCCATTCACATGACTTTCTCTACATCTCTGCAACAAATTATTGTTAAAAAGCTTAAGCTTCTATTTACTTTATTCTAATCGAGAAAAAATTAGCAGAAATAGTCCTATTGCTTGCTTCCTTGTAAGTAGAAGCGAAATAAGAGAGATCATTGGTTAAGCTGATAGTCAGAAGCTGGTTGCTATGTGACTGAAGTTCCTTTGTTTGTATGGACAGGAGTTGACAAATTCCTGTATGAGAAAGCTGAAACCAAAAGCAAGGACAATCTCAAAAACGATCAACTCAACGAAAAAAATGTATACAACATAAAATGTGTGTTTTAACGGGCTCTGTATTTTATATTAAGTAAGTTTTTGTCTATCTCTTTCGGTTTGCCAGTTATGCAAAATTCCGTAAAATGTATCTAGAATAAAGTAGTCTTCATAGGCTATTCCCAGAAAATTCAATATATACATTTTATTTGTCAGGTAAATATCCTTAATATACGATATTTTAATAAAAATCGTTAGAGCCATTTTTGAGAAAAATAAAAATTTCGAAAAAGTTCCAACTAGTCAGTTGGCAGATTTAAGATAGGTGCAAAGTTATGTGTATGGAATATAACCTTAGGTTTGTTACGTGTTGTTTCAATAGATTCTGATAAGAATAGTAAGCACTTCCTCCCAAAAATTTGATATCGAGATTGTTACTTATACGTTCACTACTCTTTTTGAGACTTCCTGAATATGTAATAATAATCATAATAATCATCATCATAATTTTAGAAAAAGTATGCCCATGCTTGCTTACCTTCGTGCGCGCGCGTGTGTGAACAACATAACTCATAGCATGAAAAGTCGGATAAATACCAAACTGAGCATTTAAGTTCAGTACCTTACACGAAGATTTTCAAGAAAATTCTCCTGCCTCAAACTTTAACATGTAAAATGTTTCTATACTCGTTTATTTTCTCAAAAATGGCATTAAAGATTAAAATGTCATTCACATAAGATAAAAACTCTCGAATTATGTGGAAATAATCTGTGAAGTCTTCTTCATTCTTAAGGAATTTTGAAATTAAATAGCGCATAAAGCATAACAAATAGACAAAAACCTACTTAATAAACAGTACATTTCTTTAAAAGGCAATTTTTTTAAGGCATTAGCCTTTTCGTTATTATTGGTTTGAATGGTTCAACATTTGCTGGAAAAGAAATTTTTGTAAGAATAGGAATTAATTGTTCTGTCACACAAAGTTGAAATAATAAAAATAATAATAATAACAATAATAATAATTTATGTATGCTAAGTTGGGATTAACCCTGGTCATTTGTTCCCCAGACCTCTGATTCTCTTTCTATGCTACATTCCGACTTCTGTACATAGTGTCGGGAGAAAGTGTTATATTCCACCCAAAAATTCGATACAGAGATTTCACCGGAAATATAGTCTTTGAGGTCCCCTGAATTTGGTATTAAAGGATGGTATCTTCCAAGAATGCGACATGAAGATTTTCAAGAAAATCCACCCACCCCTAACTACCCTTTACATGGAAAAATGTTTGAACATTTTGTTTCTATCAAAGATGGCTCTAACGATTTTAAGTAAAATACTGTATATTAAAACTACTTACAACACAAATAAAATGTATCTCCTGAATTTTCTGGGAATATCTTCTGGAGATCTGTTCATTCTGGATGAATTTTGCTGAATTTTGCTTAACTGGTAAACCGTAAGAGGTAGACTAAACTTACTATACAAAAAATGAAGATCTCGTTAAAACACACAATATATGGCCACATACAGAGGCGGTCGTTTCAGAGGCATTCCTTTTATTTGTTTCAATTTTAAACTACGCATCTTCTCAAACGGAGCCATCTTTCGTTTCATCTCTCTTTTGTTTTTCTGGAAATGGAAGCGAACTTTTAAAATATTTGACTGTCGCTTTGGCCTGTGTATTCTCTTATCTCCCTTCTGCTTATAAGGAACTAAGTATTAAGACCAGTTCTGTTAATATTTATTTCATATAGCATGGTGTAGGTAGAAAAATACTCTTTTGTAAGAATAATTTTTAGTAGTACAGGTAGAGAAAGTCATGTGAATGCAACAAGATTTTTCAGTCTGATTACACCTTTCCAATTTCAAAAGAATAGTTTGTAGAAGCATTACTAGAAATAAATTTAGGGTTAGGTAAGATAGGTAATGTGATTGTAACATCAGACTTTTTTTCGGAAACTCTGTAAATTAATATCAGTATGGTAAAAAAATATTTTATTCATTGGAATGAATTTAGATTTTATTGTATTTATCATTTAATAAGTACATTTAAGTAAAGTATGCACTCCTAGGTTATAATTTACGTAAAATAGGTTATTTTAAATCATATTAATATATTCCTGTACGTACAATATTATAATTAGGTTTTAACAAGTTGATCATGTCAATTTGACGAAGGTGGCAGTTTAAACTCTAGTTTGTTGTTACCTAACCCATGACAATATTTCACTGATGTAGGTTATGAGTTGACATAGGTAACATCTGTTCTACCCCGAATAAGGAGCAGAGTCAAAATACTTGCTAAAAACCAGTTTCAATCTATTTTGCAAGTTTTTACTGCTATATCGTACACTTGGAGCTCTTCTTGTTTATAGCTGAGCATACAGTCAGTAGATAAGATCTTTGAAGGCCTGAGGATACCGAATAAATAATTTTGTGTTGAAGCTGATGGTACCTTCGAAACTGAAATCTATCTACAGTACTGGCTCTGACTGGAACGCGAAAGTGTTCCACTTATCGGCAAAAGCCTTTAATTAATAGGAATGCATTGAAAGTGAACGTTTTTACTATACTGTTGCCATCGATTTGTAAAACTATATATTAAAATATATTTACAAGACAAATAAAATATATATTTTAGTATTTTTTGGGAATAGCCTATGAAGTCCTCTTCATTCCAAAATACTTTGTATAATCTTGTAACTTGTATACGTTAAGCGAAGAAGAAAACGTATTATTCAAAAGATGTAGATCTCTTTGAAACACACAATAACTTGTAAAAGAAATATTTTTGGTGGATAAACCATTTACGAGATGATAGGTATGGATTACTTGGTCGGTCTTATCGGATGGTTAATGAAAGGGTTGAAATTATGCCTAAATATGTCCGGGGTGCATTCATCTTTTCAGGATAAGGGAAATCTCCGGGAAAAGAATCCTTAGCCGGGCAAATCACTGTAACCGAGATTCGAACTTGGGATTTCTTGAATGTGAGGCAAACACGCTACACTCACGCCACAGAAGTGGACTAGAATGCATCTTTAATTACAATCCTGTTGATGTTCAGTTGTTTCTCTCGATTGCATAAAATACTATGTAATGTGCTCCTATGTATAGTGCCCGATTCGTAAAGATTTGACTATTGCTATTTAATATTTTTATTTTCTTTTGCCCTCTTAACTTGATTATATGGGACGATGAATGAAATCTGTGAAATGCTGTTCAAATTAGGCCGGAGTCCATGGAGCTTAAAGTTGCTTGACATTCGCTTTACCTTATCCGGTTACTCTAACCAAGATTCGAACTCGGGACCTCTTGAATGTGAGGCAGACATCCCGCACTCTACATAGGCGGGCTTAATGTCGCTATTTCCTGTGTGAGAAGTGTAACATAGTTGTTTAGGGAAATGTATTTGGAATGAACTAGGGAGAAAGTTATTTTGTAAGAATGCGTTGTATACCCATTAGTAAATTTCCGATATGTTCCATTCACATGGATTTCTCTATTTGCTCCTTAAAGAAACTATTCTTACAAAAGATTACTCTTTTATTTATTCATGCTAATCGAGATAAACAGAAGGAATTATCTTATTACTTAGTTTCTCGTAAGTAGAAGGGAAATAAAGGAATACACTAAGCTAAGGCGACAGTAAACTCTTTTAAAAACTATTACTCCGGGATTGGCATTGAAAGCGATTCTCTTTCCGTGGTCAGGAATAAAACAAAAGAGGTATGAAAGGGATGAGAAACACCCGTGTCAAAGAAGTTTAAGTACTTTAAAATAAATTCAAGCAATGTCTCGGCAATCGAAGTAAAAAAAAATATATATATATATATATATATATGACATGAATGACTGTCTTAACGAGATCCACATTTTGTATAAGTACATTTTTATCTCTTGCTCTTAAAGTTTACCAGCTATGCAAAAGTCCTATGAACAGGACTTCAGAGGGTATTGTCAAAAAATACAAGATATCGTTTTAATTGTACGGCATCTTAATCAAAGTCGTAAGTCATTTTTGAGATAATAAAAATTTTCAAATTTTCCCATGTAAAGGTAATTTGGGATGGGGGATTTTCGTGTCGCATTCTTGGAAGAGAGCAGAACACAAATATCAAGTTTGGTATTTAACTGATTTTTCATTTTTAAGTAATCGCGATCACAGACACAGTGATCACGTATACGGACGTTTTTCTAAAAATGCTTTGTTGGGCTCAGTGGACCTCAAAACACATTTCTAGTGAAATATCGATATCGAATTTGGAGAATACTTACTCTATCTATATGTAAATTGTGTGTAGAGAAAGTAAAACATAGATAAAATAGTGACTGTAACACATAGTTTTTCATTATAAATCGGTTACTCCATATGTGGTTTTTAAACTTATGATGTTAAATAATGACTACCACGTAAAGATTTTACGAAAACAGTGAAATTGTTTTAATTTTTGATGTTAGTATGTAGGAGAACACATGCTTTTTATTCTACAAGGTATTAGCTAGCAATTCTGCCAGCAAATATACATTTATAATACATCCCAGCATAGAGCGTGGAGTAGAGAAAAGTAGCTCTTGCAAAGTCGCTTCATTCAGCGTGGTTATTCATGAGCTCGGTGGCCAGCCTATGGTAACACGAGAAAAAGGGTTTTCACAGAGATGGAGAAAAATGGAATGGATGTTTTCAGATGCAGCGTACGTTCTTACAATTGCTCTACACTCTCAGTAATAACAGTTCTCCAGAAACTTATTTCTCTCTACAATAAAGAAAATTTCCCTAACGTGTATCATTTTGTGTTCTTCCAGTATAAGACGAAGCTTCAGTTTTGTAGAAACATTGATTTATAAAATAATTACATATTCTTTTATCACACGCATTCTAAGTCCAGCATCACTTGACATTATCGTTTCTGCAGCTTATTTGTGGTGTAGACAATGGTTTTAATAAAACTTATATTGAGTGCGCATGTCTCACAAATTGCTTAGTGTCAATAATGGTCATAAAAGATTGCTTAGATATTTATAATTTAAGAATACCAATGTTCTGCATTTTACTTGGAATTTATTATGAGGATATATTGGTGATATTCTGATTAATTAAACCGAGTACGAAAAATAGATTGCACACAAATCTATTTAAGTTAATAAGCAATCTACGGGATAATTCAATGTTTATCAACACCCGAATTTTAACATAAATAATTTGCTTGACGGGTACGACCACCTTGCGTGTCATGTATTAAGTTCAGTGACTTTCAGGTATTCAGCGTTGAATGCTTTACAGAATATTTTTACTTTCTCTATACGTACTATGTACATAGTGTATAGAGAAGGTATTGCACTCCACCAAAAAATTCGATTCCGAGATTTTACCGGAAATATATGTTTTAGGGTCCCCTGTATCCAAAAAAAGTATTTTCAGAAAAAGGTCAGTGTGTGTGTGTGTGTGTGTGTGTGTGTGTGTGTGTGTGTGTGTCCGTGTGTCTGTGAACACGATAACTCAAAAGCGAAAAGTCGGTAAAATACCAAACTTGGTATTTAAGCTAAATATCTTCCAGGGATGCGACACAAAGATTTTGAGAAAAATCCCCCCACCCCAAACTACCCTTTACATGGAACTTTTTTCGAAAATTTTGATTTTCTAAAAAATGGCTGTAATGATTTTGATTAAAATATCGTATATTAAAGATATTTACCTGACAAAAAATATATATATTTTGAATTTTCTGGGAATAGCCTCTGAAGACTACTTTATTCTGGGTCAATTTTACGGAATTTTGCATAACTACTAAACCGTAAGAGATGGACAAAAACTTACCACACAACATATGTAGAGCACCTTAAAACACACAATATATGTTATATACATTTTTTTCGTGGAGGTGATTTTTTTTTAGATATTCCTTGTTTTTGGTTTCAGCTATAAAAAATACTTTTCTCATACAGGACTTTGTGAGCTCGTGTCCATACAAACAAAAAACTTCAGTTACATAGCAACCAGTTTTTGACTATCAGTTTAACCTATGGTACTCCCTTATTTCGCTTCTACTAACAAGGAAGCAAGTAATAATACTATTTCTGCTAATTTTTTCTCGATTAGATGAAGTAAATAGAATAATTTGTTGCAGAGATGTAGAGAAAGTCATGTGAATGGAACACGTCAGATTTTTGTTAAATTCAACCAATTCTTCCTTAGTTACTGTGAATTTAAACAACAATATTAACTATTCATAGTTAAGTTTGTGTGCTTACACGTGTGAC
The DNA here is from genome assembly GCA_030762935.1 of Hymenopus coronatus. NCBI lineage: Eukaryota > Metazoa > Arthropoda > Insecta > Mantodea > Hymenopodidae > Hymenopus > Hymenopus coronatus. Next base: position 58,760,013 of record CM060886.1, read on the forward strand.
TTTGTGCAAGTGTGTATTTGTAAGTATTGTAACGAATGATAGAGCCCAATGGCATTAAATATGCTTTAATTATCACTTAGGCGCTCAGCTAGCACACACTTCACACTTGAGAGACTGTTGACGCATTGTCAGAACCGAATGCAATTAACATCGAATCGAATCAAACTGAACTGCTGAGTCACAACTCTTAACTGAACTGTACTCGTCACTGTCCACCTGTAACTGTCTTCTTGACTCTCTTACTAACTGAACGGAACTCAAGTGAACTGTCCTATCGGGGCTGGTTAGCTCCTTATACAGGATGATCCAAAAATACTTTTACAACGTTTGGGGATGGATTTCTGACATCAAAACAAGAAAATTCTTTCATAAAACCCTTCGTTTTCGCTTTATCGATTTATCGAAGTCACCTTCAACAGCTTTCTGGGTCCAACCTAATAACTTCATTTATTTATGCACTCATTCATAGAAGGCTTTGACCCATTTTACTCTGCAGAGTTGGCTTTATGTTGCCATGGCTACTTGTTAACATTTGACATTTATCAGATGTGTAATACATTCCGCCAACACGACTTACACGTGCTGTCTACAGAGACTTCATTCAATACTCACTCCCAGATTTATTAGAAAATGTGCCTCAGAAAATAAGAAGAAACATTGGTTTATGAATGACGCTCTAGCCCATTTTAGTCTCAGTGTTCGAGATCCGCTGGCTGATATCTAGCATGACAAATGGATAGGTAGAGGAGGACCAGTTCCATAGCCTGCATGTTCTCCCGACCTAAATCATTAGTTTGTACAGCAGACATCCTAGATGAAGAAAATCTTAACCTAGGTGTCATGTAAGTCTGCGAAATCATATGACACCAACTGGAAGACATTCCATGCTTCGACGAGTGCATTGGTGACTAGATGCAAGAGGAGCACACTTGGATCATTTTCTATAAGTGGTGTTTGTGTGTTACACTCCTAACAAGCTGACAACGTCAAAAATAGAATTAAGTGTCACTTTAAAATGTTTTGATTAATAGCATTTTGAACCTTGGTAAATTAAGAACGAACTAATTTTGGGACATATATTTATATTAACAGTTTTTCTTGTTCTGATGTAAGAGACCTGCCCCCAAACTTTGTACAAGTATTCTTTAATCACCTGTATAGGTCTCGCTTACAACGGGGGACGGTCTTGAACGGGAGATACCAAAATCTGCCGAAAGGAATCTTCTGGAGCTGATTGCCCAAACTGCGAGTAAGTGCACATAATGCATTTGTTGCGCGAGATATTATTATTGTGAAGGGCCAACCGGTTATTGTCCCCGTCAAAGTGGTCAGGTAAAACGGGCCGCTCGTAAGTAATATCAAGTATCGGTCGCTGTATATATGCATGCATTTGCTTTTATAGTTTCTTAAATTTGAACTTATGCCCTGTTGAAAAAGAATAAAAAAAATAAACCATGCATAAATAAAAGATGAAATAACATCGGGAGCTAGCGCGAAGCAACATAACACGAAGTAAATTTAATTCTATGTAGGCATACAATTTAATGTAACTTCAGGTAATTAAGTTAATATAACAATCATAGTTATCAATTGGTAGTTTTAATGTTAGACAAATAACTGAATATGCCATGCTTGACCATAAGAACCCTATTGCTTTAGGTGGGCCAAAATCTGCGAATTCTTTATAAATAAATAAGCAGGAAAAAGAGCGTGAATTTGTTTAAAGTTTCATAGAGTAAAACAGAAATATTTGCTCAACGACGATTGGTTCGAATTTCTCACACGACAGTGTACTTAACGCCACGGGAAATAAGACTGGTATAGTGTATAGACAACCTCTTTAAGTTGGTCTTCACTCCAAGTAAACTTTTAATAACTCCATTTAATACGACTTATTAAACTTTACGTTGTCTCGTTAAGTCACGTTAACCTCTTCGTAATCTTGGCTAAAACAGTTTCTTAATCTATAACATTGTAATATTTCAATTATGGATAAATAAGTGATGAAACTTGGTATCGATTAAATAACAATATATCTTAGGTCCCCTTTAAAAGGCGCCTTACTTTCACCAAATGGCGAGGCTTCTAATTGAGCACAAAATAGAAAAGGTACATCTGTTGTGTTGAATTCACATGAATTTCTCCGGTCCCTATAGTTCATTTTTGTACAGCATCTACAACCTATTCTTTTATCTACTTCTGGAACCTATTCTTTTATCTACTTCAAATTGAAATTCCTAAACGTTTACATAACTCCTTCCCTTGCACATTCCTTTATAGCGACAGTTAACAGTTTAAAGATTGGTCTCAGTATACGTACATTGGTCTATAAATGCCCCACTCTTTCTATGACATCACAACAAAACAGCCGTTTACGACTGCCTTTTTAAAACTCTGATATTTTATACTTGCATGACTATCTTTAGCCTCTATTTTTAATTTTGTATAACTTGCACAAACTACTCTTACGAGGGCTTATTTTTTATTCTAGATCTTGTTAATTGAAGTAAATTTGTTAGAAGCTGTCTTATTATTCATGTTTTATATATACAGGGGGTTCAGGAGACATACTCGATAGTCGTTTGAAAGTTGGTCACTAAATGATAGGCAATAAATTCCATACTCTTTCTATGACAATGCGAGGAGTAACCGAATAGTGACAGCACTTAAAAATCCACAAAGATATTGAAACATTCATACCAATAATAATTGAATGGTTGATGCCACAAACCATTTATTTGAAATAACCTGTACCTATTAAAGACATTTTTTTTTTTGTAGTAAGTTTGTGTTTTACCATTTGTAAAGCTATAGAAAATTCCTTACGAATGAAGAGGACCACACAGGTTATTCCCATGAAATCACATACATTTGTACGTTTTGACATGCATACTTTAAATGTTTCTAGTATTTTCACCAAGGTCTTAGAGGCCATTTTTGACAAAGTCGAAAATATCGAAAATTTTCCCATGTAAAGGGTTATTTGAGGCGGTGGGATTTTCTTGAAAATATTATCCTCCACCTATTAGGTACGCAGTAGATAAAATAACAATTGAACTGTCTCGCCTCTGTGCAGATTTTGAAACACATTATATGATCAGAATATATAAAAGAATATTGCTTTTTATAAAATGGTGTTTACAAAATTAAAAGAACTGCCTCTGTGGTCGAGTGGTCACGGTGGGAAGTTTTCTTTAATTAGCACTATTTCCCATCCGTCATAGAGTCTCAAAGTGTGGATGGAGATGAATGTGCGCGTGAAAAACTCAGAGTAAGCTACCTAAAGTTCAAAGAATATACACACCACTGCTTCAGTGTGAAAGAAGGGGCTAAAAATTCGTTAGGATGAATATTTAATAAGTTTTACAAACTTATCCTTACTGTTATTCCTTTAGGTAATACACTTCCAATCGTATTGCGATTAAGAAAGAGGTATTGTTGAGCTATTACTTAAGCTTTAATTGTTGTTAACCGTCATGCAAAAAGATCTATTTATTGTAAATAACAAAATTTGTTGCATATATTCTTTTTTCTAATCATCACCTCAGATGGTGTCACTCAAGATTAGAATATTTATGTATTAACAATAACAAGTTGTTCAATTGTTGACACATTTGTGTTATTTAGAAATCTTTTCTTGTACAACTTAGTACGCATACTGTTATAGTTCTGGGAGCTTTATACAGGATGCTAGGGGTATAAATAAATAAATATATATAAAGTACAGATTAATATATTAAATTTTTAAAATACATAAACTAATATCCTTCAAAGCTATAAATAAAGAATGTTTAAGTCATTTTTAAGTCTTACACCATCAGAATTTCATCCTAATATAATTTCATGAAAATAAGCCGTTAAATTATATATCTGTTAAAAGAGAAAAATGTCCTCAACATTGGTAAATAATTGAGGACAGTGTAATAATTAACATTCATTAGTATTTGCTTAATTTATAGACTATTAGTTTTACTTATTAAGAGTAATATGTTTTCAAGTTGGTTAGTATCTCGAAGTAGGCGTGACACACACATACACATAAGAGATATGCGTTTATTCCATGATACCATAGGTTGGAAGGCGTAATCTTGAGTAGTCGGGCCTCGCTATAACGAATGTTGTATCAGAACTGAGTTTGATTGCTTTCTGCAAGTTATACCCCATACTACCTAAGCTAACTGGTCATGTAATAAGGTGCGAAAACGTGGAAGCAAAACAAATAGTCTATACTGGCAGGCGCTCATTTCACCGCAGTTACACCAGGTAGTAAATTGTGTGATCGGAAAACTGTTAGACGAAGAGGAAAAAAACCTCAAAAAAGAACAAGAACTAACGCCGAATGGATGTACATAAATGTATAATTTATCAAAATATCTGCATCCCTAACACGTATATATATAATTATTGCTAGAAACTTTTTAAAATTATTTTATGAATCAAAATCTGAAGAATATTTATTAAAAGTAATTGCAATTATTACATTTGATTAATTAAAACTATAAATTGATATTTAAATGCAAAACCAATATAATTTCAAAATCAGCTCACTTCGCAAATATATTAAAAATAATTCATGGCCATTTGGAATTTGAATTGATACAATATTAGCTACATTTTACTTTAAGATGTGAAATCGTTCAAAGAACAAGAAGGATAACTACATATTCACTTTAACTTAGTTTATTCCAGCAGCGACTCTAGCATTGACGTCCTTTAAGCAGATTGCCCTGACAGAGAGAGCATGGTATAACAGCACTGCTTGAATTACTGTGGATATGAATACTGCTAAGACAGCGAGAAAAGGATTCTTTGTTATACAATGGAAACAGAAACAGAAACACAGTGTCTTTTAAGAAGAGAGAAACTACGACCAGAAAAATTAGATTTTATACGAGGATATGACTTCTCCGAAAACAAGAGCGAGTAACCAAGTTATGAGAGCAACCTGTTAAATTCTTAAACCCCTACAGGCATGTAGATCTATGTATAGCAAGGCTGCGGTCTGGAATATAGAATTATCTGGAGTTTTGAAAGAAGAAACAGTAGGCACTCATTTTAATACCAGAAATGCAAGGAATGATATGGAGCGAATTCATTTAAAATACTCAGATGGAGGTAAGCTTTACTTAATTCTCACAATGAAATATGTATGCCAGTTACAGTTTCCTCTCTACATTGAACATTCGTTATGGTCTCATTAGTAGAGGCGCAGCAGTGGAGATTTTTGGGGTTTGAAGCCTCCCCTTGCTGAAAATGTAAGAATTAATAGCAAAATCCGTTTTAAATCTAATTTCCGCAGCTAATTTATGAATATAGAATTGTTTTAAATGGTTATACTTACATAAACAGAAAGGTTTTAGTTTAACCGGATCCCTTTTCCATCTCAGGGAGCAGTAGATGTTGCATAACAGGTCCCGTATTTGACATGTAGAGCTATCCCTACGTACGTTAAAATAGTTGCAGAACTCAACGGGACTATTTCAAGCTAAAACCGGCTATTGAAGAGTTGATCTTCGTTTTACCCCTTTGAATATCGCGACCTGCTCAATTTCTCCGCTGATAAGCAAGAGGTGTAAAATGAAGGTCGCTCAGCCAGTTTGCCTCTTACTGTTAGTTCTGTAACTCTCTTTAAGGAACGGAGGAATATCTCCACACGGGGCAGTTGGACTACCTGGTATGGTATTAGTGTAAAGAAGGACTGCATAAAACTACAAAGTATACGCGTGAGAATATAGCGTAATAGGTTTATACTGATAGAGCATAGGGACACTAATATCCTCTGTTTGCTGAGAGCAATGCCGGGTGTATATAAATGAATATCGGGGTTTTAACTCTTTATAATATTTATTACATTCAACTTACAGTTATGAATGATATGTCAAATGAAAAAGCAACTCAAACAGTTTTACCAAGAAGCTTATAAATGTTCAATGTGACTACCCTTTGTCACACGGCACACATCAAGTCCATAGCCGAGTTCTTCCCAAACGTTGATAAGTGTGTATTCAGTAATTGTAGCAACAGCTGCTTCAATCCGGTTTCTTAATTCAGAGAGGTCAGCTGGCAGCGGAGGCACGTACACACGATCCTTGATGAAGCCCCAAAGGTAAAAATCGCATGGCGTTAGGTCAGGAGAACGTGGAGTCCATGCACAGCAAACCCTGTCATTGGGGCCCTTACGGCCTATCCAGCTCTCGGGTACAGTGACGTTCAACCAATCGCGTACTTCGTTATGCCAGTGAAGTGGTGCACCATCCTGCTGGAAAATGAAGTTCTCTGACTCATTTTCTTCCAACTGAGGGAAGAGCAATTGCTCTAGTGTATCAAGTTAAGAAGTGCCAGTTACAGTAGGTTCACCAAAAACGAAAGGCCCATAAACTTTTCGCCGGGATTCGGCACAAAAACATTCACTTTAGGGGAATCTCGTTGCATTTGTACCATCTCGTGAGGATTTTCTGAGCCGCAGATGCGCACATAATGAGTGTTAACATGTCCACTAAGGTGAAAGGTCGATTCATCACTGAAGACAACACGATCCACAAAATCGTCATGAAACAACATGTCGTTTGCGAATTTGGCACGTAATCCGTGGTCTGTCAGCTTTAGAGCCTGTAATAACTGTAAACGGTAAGGACGTAGCTGTAAGCGTTTTCTTACAACTTTCCAAACAGTCGACGTAGGAACTTGTAATTCACGACTAGCCTTCCGGACTGATTTCTTTGGGCTACGAGTGAACGACTCTCTCACTCGCTCAACAGTCTCTTCATTTACTCCTGGTCGTCCCGTGCTCTTCCCTTTACAAAGGCAGCTGGTATCTTCAAACTGATTAGACCATCTACGAATGCTTTTATCACTAGGAGGATCACAACCGAACTTACTACAGAACGCACGTTGCACAGTAACTACAGATTCGGTCTTTGCAAACTGCAAAACACAAAACGCTTTCTGTTTACTGGTCGCCATCTTTGCTACTACCGCTGTCTAGCGGATTGCGGCAGAAACATTGCACGCATAAGCGCACTTGTGCCAACAAACAAAACTGTTTGAGTTGCTTTTTCATTTGACATATCATTTATAGCTGTAAGTTGAATGTAATAAATATTATAAAGTGTTAAAACCCCGATATTCATTTATGTACAACCTGTATTGTGCGAGAAAAACATCACCCACCAGGTGGCACTACTGCCACGTATTTGGCATGTGCAGATATCCCTTGGTGCGTTAAAAGAATTACAGAACTCAACGGGGCTACTTCTCGCTAGTGGAGAACGTGGTGAGAGCTTCCTTCGTTTTACCCCTCGCAATGAGCGCGACCAGAAGGTCACTCCACCAGTGCTCCTCTTGTAGCTTTTCACATGAAATAGCCCCGTTGAGTTTTGAAACTCTTTTAACGCACTAAGGGGTATCTGACCACATCAAATACGGAGCAGTTGGGCTACTGGTATTAATTGAAAGACAAAGAAATGTACCTTCTATGCTTTTGGATGGAACTCGGCACTATAAATATGCTCTATCCTTGTTTTCAATCTCGTACTTATAGAATGTACTAATTTAATTCCGGACAGCACCAGCTTTGTTCACATTCAGAAACGGAAGGAAGATTATCAAAGGAGCTTAACCGGAGATCTCGTTTGTGGTGTAGAACCCTATCCTTGTACTGAAAACAATGATTGATCGATCGATCGATTGTTTCATTGATCGATAACATCTCGAATATGTTCTTAAAGGAACATTTATTGAATCGACATTTATAGATATATTTTCAGATATTTATTACTTAAATCTCTTCACATGAAAGTGTAACGAAACCCAAAAGCAATATTGTATTCCCTCAGTACACACACAGTTTATTGCGTTTCATAAAGACAGACCCATTTATATTTGAACATCTTTTAATGAATAATAAATATGATCTAAGTTAATATAATTCAAAGTAATTAAATAAGATTTTAAATCTATTGTTTCAAATCACTGATTAAATCCCATCAAGTTTTGTGCACCAAAATAGTTTATTCATATTGGTTCTGTTTTAAATTCTTTTATGTTTTATTATGAGTTAATTTTATTGCTTTTGTATACTAAATTTATGATAAAGGACAATACTGGCTGCTTATAGCAAGTTTATATATTTGTTGCTTAGGATAATCCCCTCTCGCGCCCACGCCTCTCAAAAAAGATCGGGAGCTGTAGCTTATCGTGAGTTTTCCCCCTGCAACCGCACTGGTTATTTCTGTAGAGAGCTAATTAAAATAAATTTCGACTGATAATACGAGACAAAAAGGAAGCATGCTGTTCTATTAAATTCTTAAAACGAAACTATCCGGAAGATAAAATGCCGTTTAAGATTACATTTAAAATTACGAATATAGACATGGCTTCGGACACTTTGTTATCTTTTGCATAGTTATACCACAACAATTAAGCTCATTAAACATGGGGGGGAAATGTTTTTGCAGCTGATTAACAAGTATGAAGCATATGGTCGTTTTCAGCCTAGGCTCCATCATGTTCATTTATCCTATGAACACAATTTTGGATATGACATTAATTCGGACGAGTCACATATGCATGGGCTATTCAAATTAGCTTGGCACGGGCTTCGGAATCACAGAGTAATTAGCGAAAAGGTAGATGCGCAATTGTTGGTGTAACAGGAAGTACGCAAATGGATGCTTTCAGAGCATCATGCTATGACTAACAGTGCCATTGACGTCATTTCCGTTCACCCTGTCAAAATTTCAGGTCATATCAGGTGCACCACAGTGATGACCTGGATTCATCAATTCTCCTCGCTCATTGTTTACTCATTGATGCTTTTGAGCGTATGAGGAAAGCTTAATGCTGGAAAACTACACAAAGTCCAACTTCTATATGATAATTTATATTGACTTCCTAGGCCGGACTTGAAGTGAAGATAGACATAAGATCAACTTCAACAGGTGAAAGAATGAAATATCCAGTCATAGTTGATTCCAACACAGCAAACAATTCACACCGTTCAAAGCTTTTACACAATAAAGGATTTTCTATAACGCAAGAAGTAAAAACTTCATGGAAGAAAATGGCTACATGAACCTTACGTGAAAGTACTTGATTTGGAGAATAATAGATGTCTTACAATCACAACCTTTTAACTACTATAATTTAATTTCATATCCATTCTATAAAATATCTATACATCAACTCGTATTTCTGTTTTTGTTCTGTTTTTCAATATTGACATAAATGATTTCCACACGCACTTTGTTTAGATAACAAAAACATAATTATAGTGAGCTGAGACTAAATTAAATCTTTAAAAAGAGGGTCGGTGTATGCAGTTCTTGATATTGTCTTTGGAAGTTTTGCATTAGTATTTTGAGGAAAAGCATTTATGTTAGTGCTAACAGCCTTTAGCTACCTGCACTGTTATTACTAATGCAGAATGAAGATATTAAAATTTAAAACAAGTGCTGTTTTAAGCATTCTTAGAGAAATTCATCAGACAGTTAAAATGAAAACAACAGAGAAACGAGAATAGTATTCTGGTAACAACATTTAAGTCATTTGAATTATATAGCGGTGACTTCAAAGTTATTGTTTTAATTGGGGTGGGGGGCATAAACACTACAACTCTGTCTGGACTGCAACCTCTATGATGGGAAGCTGAAAATGTGTGCTGTTTTTCTCTAATTCGGTCCAGAGATATCAAAATTTGTATTTTCGAGTCAGGAAATAGTTGAGCAAAATTATGTGTTACACTCTCATGACTTTATCTTACTATTCTGCAACAATCTATTCTTAAAAAAGCTATTCTTCTATTTAATGTTAGTTCAAACGTTTGCATAAATGCCTATTACATATTTGATTGTAAATATTAAGGGATACTAAGGTAATACACTAGCCTAAGTGATAGTCACATCTTTTAAAAGCTGGTCACAATGAGATGAATTTTACTGATTACTTGACTATGAGCAAGAACAATTCTAGGCGAACAACGAGGAAAGAATGTTGTTCTGCACAGGTATCCTATAAGTAGGGAGAACGTTTCCCCTACTGTGTATCTTTTATGCTTCAAGAGGCGCGCGCGCTCAAACAGTGAGCACTTTCCCCCCATAGTGACAATGACTGATGCTGAGTAACTGGCTGGCGAGCAGCACGGAGGCATAACCAGGGATGGAAGGAAGCAGAGATGGGGGAGGCAGCCCATTAAGCAGGGACGGCAATTTCCCTTCTCAACATTCTTTTCTAAGTTGTAAAACTATCATAACAACATCCCATTTGAGAAAAATGTAAGCAATTTAAAATTGAAACCTATAACAAGAAACATTTGGAAAATGTTAACTCCACAAATTTATGTGACATAATTTGTGTATTTTAACGAGATCCGTATTTTTTGTGTACGCTTTTGTCTATCTCATGTTTTTATCAATTATGCAAAAGTCATCCAGAATAAATGAAGAGGGCTTCAGAGGCTATTCGTAGAATATCCAAGATACACATTTTATTTGTCAACTAAATAGCTTTAATATATTTTATTTTAATGAAAATTGTTGAGAAGGGTGCACAGCGGATGGACATATTAGTAATTGGGCAGGGAGGTACTTATCTAGGTATTTGGGGAAAGGTGCAAGAATTAAGAATGGCTTGTGATTATATTCAAAATGAGGAAATTAGACTTCACATAAGATGTGTTCTACATTAGCGCATCTAACGTTGACGGTGGTTGACTCGTTATGCAAGAAAACTCACCAGGAAATGAGAAATTAAGTTTGTTCTACGACTACTTTGTGGAACAGTAGCAGGATAATTCTTCAACACTAATAGAATTATGTAACTGTCATGGAAAATGTCACAGAACCAACAATGCTGTCGAAGAATGGAACCAGCGGTTCAACAAAACCGTGTAAAGACCACACTCTAACATAATCGCGCTAGTTAAAGGCCATAAAGGACGATGCGGAGTACCAGGGATTCCTTTTGGACAGAATGCAACTCAAGTTGGAGGGGAAAAACGAAGAAAATCTGTATTTGCACTTGACGAGAGGATTGCTAATAGCTTAAAAGATCTTGAGGAAACCAGAGATTTAGGAAAATGTCTAAAAATCTTGCCTATGTGCAAAAATTCCGTTTTATACGAATGAACATAATGAAAAAATATGACGAATTCTTGGTGAATGAGATTTTAAATAAATGAAAGTGTAATTATGGACGAAGAAACGACAAAACCCATCGACCAGTTCTAACAGAACGAATATAACATAATAGTAATAATAACAAAAGCTATACATTTTGGGGTGCGGGTCCACTTGGTGTGGCCCGGAAAAAGTATGACTTAAATACGCATAGCGAACTAAGAATCTCTTGGAAAACTTTTGCAACAAAATAATAAGCATGACCATGAGCAATTAACACCTAGTTGCTTGATCCATGTGTCCAATTGCTACAGATTCGTTGAGAAAATCGAGAATGTCGAACAATCTTCCAAGTTAAGGTTAGTTTCGGTAGGAGCTTTTTCTTTCTTTCTGAAAGTCTTCCTGTCGCATCTGTGGAAAATGTTGAACTTATTTCGTTTTTGAGTTATGCTGCTTACAGCTACACAAATAGACAGACATAAACTTTATATAAAAGTGCCTTTTGAGGGAGGGGGGGGGTTCAGGAGTACTTAAAACATGTATTTCCAGTGAAATGTCCTTATCTATTTTGTTGGATGGAATACGATACCACATACACGTTGTACATACGTCCTAGAGAAAGTATTGCGTTTTCATAAGAATAGTTTGTTGAGGCTACATAAAGTAGGTCGAGAAAGTCATGTTAATGAAACACATCAGACTCTTTAAATTTCTATTTCTCAATATTAATGCTAATAGGGCATAAAACTAAGTGGTAACAAGAACCTGCATAGTCAGTAACAGTCTAAAGTCTGAGCTCCAAGTAGGTACATACTATCGTAATAGTTGAGAGAGCAGTTTAAAACGTAAGGAAAGAAGAAAGGGAAGAGAAATTAGAAGCGACAGTGGAACATGCCTAGCTACGGAAATGGAAACGGGAAGGTCACGTATCCAGACTTTATCGCACTTGGTGGGCTTACATAGTGATATGTGGGATCCAAGGTTTAGGAAAAGAAACAGCGGACGTCCGCACCACAGGTGGTCGGTAACAAAGTCGAGCAAGAGGCGGTACTGTCTCTTAAAATGAGCACACTTAAGCCAAAGTGGTTTTTGGTATTAAAATATCCAACGTATCGCAGGTCACGCAGCTTACCAAAATATTTCTTTTCGGAGAAACTTTCATCTTTTGCCTGGATTGTTACTCAGGCCTGTGAACCCACGAAGTTCCTCCTCTTTTCATCTACTTCTGTATGTTTTACATATATACTCTGAAAATAAAAGAGAAATATTTTAAATTAAGCGGAAAACTTTTATTTAAACATAGAATACCAGATAAATTTTACTAAAACAAAATACTTAAATATATACATATATATCCATACCTTGTTTTTACAAAATGTATGGCATAGGATGCACAATGGAGAGGAATACCTCGTGCACTGCTAACTACAGAGATATATTGGAGCTACTACCCCCAGGAGGAAGGGATAAAGTGAAGGAACCACAGGAGGCTGCAGGCCACAAGGACGCGTGGAGGCCCCTAATATTTCTTGCCTCGAAGACCCGATCTATTTCTTGAGATGCTCAGAGAAGCTCTCAAGCAACTTATTGTATCCCTCTATTGTTTTTCTTTGGTGAAAGCATAAGCACTGTTTGTCTGGCACCGTCTCCCATTGGAAGTTCTAGAAGCAACCTACCACGAAAAACCTAAGACCAGAGAGGCGGTAGATGAGAATCGAACCACCCGAATGTGTCTCACACGTCTCTACGGAACCAACTCCCTCGGTAGTTTAAGAGACATTAACGCTAACCTGAGGACACAAAGGTATAACCTAAACATAAGATTTATCTTATCATTTACAATACTAGCAAAACTTGAGCGTTAAAACAACATAAATTGTGTGTGAAAACGATTGAAAATGGAAGCTACGATGATTAACGACGATACAGAGGTACATTTTACAGTGGCTTGACGTATAGATAGCGGTTGTTGTTTCAAACAACAATAGTAAAAAGTGCCAACTTTAGATAGCTTAAGTTTGAAGTTTGATTTGTTTGGCGGTCATCATTAGTGAATGCTCTCAGCGAATTTGTAAACATGGATAAAACTGGTCATCGTTATGTGATACAATACTTTCATTTGAAAGGTCTTAGTTCTACTAATATTAAAGCTGAGCTAGACTCTACTTTGAGGGAGTCAGCTCCTTCGTTTACGGCAGTGAAATATTGAGTGGCAGAGTTTAAGTGCGGCCGTACGAGCTGCCAAGACGTACATCGCAGTGGTCGACCAAAAGAGGTTATCAGTCCAGAAATTGTAAAGAAAATCCACAAAATGGTATTGGATGATCGTCGACTGAAGGTGCGTGAGCTAGCAGACAGCTTTAAAAAAATTCTGTACATCGCATACTGACTGAAAATTTTGATATAAGAAAGTTCTGTGCCGCTGTGCTGCGTTTACTCATAGAACAAAACAGGTCGTGAGGATGTTTCAGTCGAGTGTTTGGCAATATTTCGCTGCAATAAAGCTGAGTTTTTGCGTCGCCTCATAACAATGGATGAAACCTGGGTCCACTACTTCACATCTGAGACGAAGGAACAATCAAAACAGTGGTTTGGAAGGGGAGTATCGGCTCCAAAGAAGGCGAATACAATTCCAGCTGCAGATAAAGTCTAGCGATAGTTTTCTGGGACGCACGCGGAATAATTTTCATTGATTCTCTCAATAAAGGAGTAATCAATGGCGAATATTTTACGAACTTATTACAGCGTTTGAATGATGAACGAGCAAAAACCATCCATTTAACGAAAAAGAATTTAGCTTAGTTTACCTATTCCACAACCAACTTTTCTTACAAAAGATTATTCTTTTATCTACAACATGCTAATCAGGATAAACATTGCCAGAATTGGTCTTTAGTACTTGCTTCTTGTAAATAGAAGGGAAATAAGGAAATGCACAGGCTAAAGCGATTGTCAGATCTTTTAAAAGCCGGTCACTAAGTGAAGCTATTGAAATTCGGTTCTCTTTGCTTCCTGGAAGTAAACAAATAGAGGCAAAAAGAAAAATGTGTCCTATTTGAGAAAAGTATAAGCACCTTAAAACCGAAAACAATAATTCGGAATATCTCGAAAACAAAACTGTATATGTCATAGATTGTGTGTTTACCTTTTTTTAGTGTCGTGATTTTTCTTCTATTTCTTATGGCTTAACTGTTATACAAAAGTTATCCAAATGAACAGATTTTTAGAGAGTTAAGAAAATGCAATATATACATTACGTTTGCTATGAAAATGTCTTACACAAATGGCATTTTAATACAAATCGTTAGAGCCATTTTTTAGAGAAACAAAATTTTCTAATTTTTTTCCAAGTAAAGGTAGCTTGGGGTAAAGGGCCTTCAAAATCTTCGTTTCGCATCCTTAGTAGATACTAAACTTAAATACCAAGTTTGGTTTTTACGGTCTGTTCGTTTTTGAGCTATGCTGCCCACAGACACCCACAGACACACATAGACACAGGACCTTTTTCCATTCACATGACTTTCTCTACATCTCTGTAACAAATTATTGTTAAAAAACTTATTCTTCTATCTACTTCATGATACATATTAGCAGAAATTTTCCTTATTACTTGGTTCCTTGCAAGTAGAAGGGTAATAAAAATCCAATGTGTTCCATTCACATGATGTCCTCTAGCTGTTCGGTAAACAAACCTTTTATTCAAAACGTTAATGTGTTTTCTACACCATGCTGAACAAGATAAACATAAGCAACATTAGTGTTATTACTAGCTTCCTTGTAAGTAAAAGGGAAGTAAAACAAATACACAGGCTAAAGCGATAGTCTCGTCTTTGAAAAGCCGGTCGCTATGTGAAACAATTGAAATTCCAATATCTTTGCTTGCCAGAGTAAACAAACGAGAAACGAGAGATAAAATGTCTTCCCCTTTTAAGAAAAGTGCAAGTGGCTTAAAATTGAAACCAATAATACGGATATCTCGAAAACGGTTTACTATACAATAAACATAAATTGTGTGTTTTAATGATATCTATATTTTTGTATATTAAGTTTTTGTATATCTCTAACGGTTTGTTCAGTTATATAAAAGTCAACCAGAATGAAGAGGTCTTCAGCGGCTGTTTCTAATAAATTCAAGATATACATACATTTCGGTTGTCATAAAAATATCTTATTCTAAGTTATTTTAATCAAAATCGTTAGTCATTTTTGAGAAAAATTGTTTTCGAAAAATATTCCATGTAAAGGATAGTTTGGGGCGGAGGGATTTTCTTTAAAATCTTCGTGTCCCATCATTGGAAGATACCAAACTTAAAACACTAAATATGGTATTTCATCTTTTCGTTTTTGAGCTATGATGTCCACACACACAAACCCACACACGGACCTTTTTCTAAAAATACTGTTTGTATTAAGGGGGTCCCAAAACATGTGTTTCAGGTGAAATTTCGGCATCGAATTTTTGGGTACATTACAACCTTCTCTATGTATACACTATGTACATAGTACGTATAGAGAAAGAGAAATGTATATGATATAAATTGTATGTTTTAATGAGATCTATATTTTTTGTATAGGAAGTTTTTGTATATCTCTTACGCTTTGCCAATTATATAAAAGTCATCGAGAATGAAGAGGCCCGCAGAGGCTATTCCCAGAAAATTCAAGATATACATTTCGTTTCTCATAAAAATATCTTAATCATACGGTATTTTAATAAAAATTTTTTTTTTATTGTTTCATTTGTATAGCCCCTTTAACATCAATGGTCATATCGGGGGCTTTCACTTGTGAAACTGTAGGTTCAGAACATTAGGTTAAACTTTATATTACTAAACACACGCACATTCACTCTCACATTCATACTTCCAGACTCTGTGGGGGTTAGGGAATAATCCCGGTTAAAGAAAAATTCCCCGCCCCAGCTGGGAATCGAACCCGGGACCTCCGGGTGAGAAGTCAGCTCGCTGACCACTCGACCACGGAGGCAGTCTTTAATCAAAATTATTAGTGCCATTTTTAAGAAAATAAAAATTTTGAAAAATATTCCATGTAAAAGGTAGTTGGGAGTGGGGGAATTTTCTTTAAAATCTTCGTGTCGCATCCTTGGAAGATACCAAACTTAAATACCAAGTTTGGTACTTAGCGGTCTCTTCGCTTTAGATCTATGCTGTACATAGACACACACACATACACGCAGACACACATACTTTTTCTAAAATTCTTTTTTGTTTTGATTCACGGGGTCCCAAAACATGTAATTCCGGTGAAATCTCGACATTGGATTTTTGGGTGGAATGCAATACATACTCTACCCACTTCAGTCGCCCTTCGTGGTGTAATGGTTACCATGCTAACTTCATATACCCAAGGTCGCGGATTCAAACCCGGCGAAGGACGATGGATTTTTTCGGGTGTAAAAATCCTTAGCATGGCTTCCTTCGGAAGGGAAGTAAAGCTGTTGGTCCCGTGTCGTAGATTCACGGCACGTAAAAGAACCTCAAGCCTGAATAGAGATGCCTCTGATCAAAATTAAGCGGTCGTTCACGCGCAATTTAGAATGGGACGCTGAGAACCACAGCAGTTAAAGAGCGTCCATAAATAACGCGCCATTTCATTTTTCTAACCACTATTGTAATGCGGGCTAGGAAAAGAATGATATAAAATTTACGCTCCAAATTAATGGGAAATATAATGTATGAATTTTATTAAAGAAACTTAAAATAATGGAGTTCAGATTTGAGTGATTACGGGAGATCATGGCTTATCACAATGAAATTCCAAGAATGTCAGGTGACTCGAAGAAGAAATTTGTCCACCCTAGGAAACTGCAAAGAAAGAGGGCAGAGAACTGCTACATTGGGTAACTAAGTCATCTGAAGCATGATATTGGTGGTGATGGTAATGGTGTGTTTTATAGTGATGACTTTCGAGATTGCTTGTTTATGTATAACATACTACTCGCACCATTTTTCTGGAGCCCTAAGCTCCTAATGTTACGACTAGTCCGAATCAAGAAGGCATTTGGTTTGCCAAAGGAATAATTGAGCATCGTTGCTCATGCTCCAGTGTTAGCACTTGATATTTACCTTATCGCGATACCTCATTTTCATTTACTTAGTGTAACCAATTCAAATGTCATTTTAACTACCAAACGGCTAAAGCAGAATCAGGACTGTCAACATTGACACTACACTTAAAGAGTGTCTCAAATTGTAGCCAATTAAATAAAAATAAATCAAAATTGTTAATTTGTCAAACATATGAAACATAACCTCAGGATAGCCTTTTAATTCAAGTGGTGGTTAACCTGACTTTCTCCACATCTTTGCAACAAATTGTAGCAAAAAAACTTATGCTTCTATTTACTTCATACTAATTAGCAGAAATATTCTTATTACTTGCTTCCTTGTAAGTAGAAGCGAAATGAGGGAGTTCCATAGGTTAAAGTGATAGCCAAAAGCTGGTTGCTATGTAACTGAAGTTCCTTTGTTTGTGTGGACAGGAGTTAATAAATTCCTGTATGACAAAAGTATAAGTTTTTCAAAGCTAAAACGAAAAACCAGGAATATCTTAAAAATAATCAACTCCACGAAAAAAATGTATATGACATAAATTGTGGGTTTTATCGTGAGCTACTTTTTCTGTGCAGTAAGTTTTTGTCCATCTCTTACGGTTTAGCAGTTATACACAATTCCGTAAAATTCATCCAGAATAAAGTACTCTTCAGGGGCTATTCCCAGAAAATTCAAGATATACATTTTATTTGTCAGGTAAAATATCTTTAAAATACGATATTTTAATCAAAATCGTTAGAGCCATTTTTAAGAAAATCAAAATTTTCAAAATTTTTTCCATGTAAAAGGGTAGTTTGGGGTGAGGGGATTTTCTTGAAAATCTTCTTGTCGCAGCCTTGAAAGATAGCAAACTTAAATACCAAGTTTGGGCTTTAACGGTCTTTTCGTTTTTGAGCTATGCTGCACACACACACACACACACACATACACACACGGACATTTTTCTAAAAATGCTTTTTTTGGTGGAGTCTCAACACATGTATTTCCGGTGAAATCTCGGTATCGAATTTTTGGGTGCAATGCAATACCCTCTCTATACACTATGTACATAGTTCGTATAGAGAAAGTAATAATGGCGGCAAGTCATCTTTTGCGATGTAATTTAAGATATGATTGCGTAAAAGACCTGAAAAACCCTAGTCCTGTTCGACAGCAACATCGCTGTCTGAGAGCTTACTAAAGATTGAGAGTAGTATACGTACCTGTATTTTTACGTAAGAATCAGTAAAATAATATTGAATTTTTCAAAAGGCTTGACGCTCGCCAATTAGGTGAAATATTTTCTGAAAGGGAGAGTGAAACGCTATCGAAATATTGTATTTTATTTCTCTAAGCTGCAGATATAGTCTGTCGTACGGTATTTGAATGATACATGTTGAAAAGCGATTGAAAGGCATTTTACAGTGTTACTTCAAGTTATTCAAGATGTTCAGTTTTCACCTAATACATTTTATCCGAAGATCCTTGAATGTGTTTGATAAAAAGGAAACTGTTGTTTAACGAAATACACAGCACAATTGTTTTCAAATTGCTTTTCTTGAATTAGATTGCCTTGATTTGGTAGGACGTCTTTTGTAAACACCCAGTGTCGGCTCCTTATCTTTGATATGTCTGTGACTTCAAGGCAAGTTGGCAACATGTCAATGTCACAAATCAACTGCAGAGTTTAGAGATAGAAAACGAGACACAGAAAAGAGTGAACAGCTAAAAATAATTTGGGATATCATAACGATAGTTCCGTCCCTTACACTTTAGACTTTGATGTTCATCCGTCATTTTAAACGGATAAACAAGGGACATCCTGAATATTCTAGAACATATTTAGTGCTTAGTTCTTTTAAATTGACTGTTCAAACTGAAAATGTACGATTGCTTTCTCGAATCTATTGACCTATTCTTGTAACTATGATACAAGATGGAAGCAAGGACTAGACAGCTTTCCGAATTCCGTTTGCTTTTTGTTCACTGAAAACTGAACTCAAGTTGCTTGCTGGGCTTATTTGCGTATTCATTTCATCAAAAATACATCCATTTCTCTGCAGATGGACCTTCGCAAGAATGCTAAAGGCCTCAAAATGCCACCTTGTGAGTAAAAGGCCCTCTCCAAATGTAGAATTAATATTCTATTAAACCCAGCTTTTAGTCTTTGAGAAATGAAAATCATTTTTTTATTTTGAATTTGAAAACTATAAAAGAACACCAGAAATAGATTTTCCCAGTCTGAATGTCAATAGATGGATGGATGGATAGGTAGTCGAACGGACGGACGGGTGTCAGCAATCTATCATCTATTTACATGACATGGCCATGCTAAATAATTACAAACATTCTTTCGTTCCAGTATCACATTCTTTCACAGTCAGTTGCTTTTCACTTTGCCATGAAATACTTTAATTTTGACTATAAGCTTGCGGTTACAAACATCGTTCAGCAAAACTCATTAAACCGTATTTCGTTCCGAGAGAAACAATTTTGTTGCTTAAACGTACTTTACTGCGGTTATTTAAAACAGAAATTATATGAACTTGTTCAAAAATTTCTCTGTGTTTAAGGTTTAAGGAATATAAGTATAGAAATTGGTAATAAGTATTGAAATTCGAGAGACAATCTAATGAGAAAAATCAAGAAACACCCAGTGAATAGATGAATACTTAAGTTTGAAATGTATAAATACCGAAGCCTCCGTCATCGCACTGTTCACTGACATTTTATTTTTGTACCGCATACCTAAGGCATTGCATTCGACGCAAAAATTCGATACCATAATTTCACCAGACACACACATTTGAGGTCCCTAGAACCCATGTTAGAAATGATGTGAATGTGTGAGTGCGAACATGCAAGCATAATTGAAAAAGCGAAGATTTTACAAATACCAACATTTAAGCATTTTAGACGAAACTTTTAATAGAAATGCGTTCGACCGAAAAAAGTTCTAATGGAAAATGTGTTGATATATATATATATATTAATTTTCTCAAAAAATTTGGTAACCATTTTCTATATTTGAACTATTCCCAGGACGAGTAAAATACATGTATTGAATTCTATGCATATAAATTGACTTTATCCTTAACGAATAAATGAATCAATGAAGTATTTTTTTGACTGGGAAACCATAAGCGAAAGACAAACACTTTCTATAGGAAAACGAAGCTCATTAATTAGTTTATGGACTTTTTCCCGTTTTTAGCTATTACGTTGTTACTCGCTAACATTTTCATAACTCGAATTTTAAGTTGCACGATGTAATGTCAGATGTTTCAAAGTGCGAATTGCCCCGCCTCCCAAGAACTTGGGCAAGAAAAGCTGAATAGTGGTATGCGTAGTTGAATTTTGTTTTCGTGTCGTACAGGGACCTCCTGTTTGGAATCAGAGTGGGTAGAAGATAACGTGATATGAATAGTGCAACGTTTAAGGGGTATCTGTGAATTCAAATATAGACTTTGCTTAATGACTGATGGTATATTTGTATGTAGTATAATAATGAACCGTCTCCAAACTCAAGCTTTCTAAAGAGAACATTTATACCACTTATCCTTGCAGAAATCCGAGAAGTGTAGTAGGCGGTAAATCGCTCTGTATACAGCGTGTGTGGGTGGATCTTGTGCAGGGAATAGAACAAGTAAAATTTAGTTTGGTTAGTCAAATTAACATTATTAGATATACAGACGCATCAAAAACAAAAGAGTAAAGAAATGAGTAAGAGAGAGATTTAACCTTTCTCTCCCATATTTAATACTTACGTCAATGACCTGATTAAGATTTGGAAAATGGAGGCGAATGAAGGAATACAACTGAACAGAAATAAAACATTTAAATTTGATTCTCTACATTGAAGACAATGAAGAGAACATCGAAATGTATTTATAAAATGTATTTATTGGAAAAGGAGTATAATCTAAAGAAAACAAAAATAATGGTCCATCGAGGAAAACATCTGGTGATGTCAAAAAAGTATTGACAATAAATGCCTCGAACATCTCTCGAATTTAAACTATTTGGGTTGTAAAGTAAGCTTTGATATAGAAAAGACACAGACGGCTCCAACTCTGCTCCTCTGACCGGAGTACTCGTGCGAACTCAACCACAAACCTCCGAGATCAGCTAGAGATGAAGACTAAGACTTAAAGATAAATTTTCTTTATTTATAACTTTGAAGGATATTAGTTTTTTTTAACTTAAAGTCTTTAATATATCAATAAAATTAAAGTGCTAACATGTAGGGCTGACCGTCACCGTCATATAAAATGCTGCGCTTGTATTATAATACTTGGTTCATGACGATAAGTTGCCCTCAATGTTAAGGCGTATTTCATATTGTGGGTAGGTATACCCCCGTGAGTAAGTGAGCAAATCGGTACTCTTGGGTTACACTGCCAATCTGGAAAAGCCTGATTTAGAACATAAATTACAACAGATACGTAGAATCATAGCAAGAATATTGAAGAGTAAAACAAGGAAAGAAACGAAATTTAAAATGTATAAAGCTGTCAATCCCAGTGCTCAGTAAAAGTGAGTATTGATTAAAAGAAAGGCAAAAGCAAGCTACAGGCAGCGGAAGCGAGATTTTTGCGAAGAGTTGATGAATGCACCAGATAAGATATAAAAGAATTGAAAGAATTAGGGATATACAGGATGTTTAAAAAATACGGGGCATAATTTCAGGTATGTATTTCCCACATGTAGACAATCAAATTAGTTCATTATAACATGTGTCCGGAAATGCTTCATTTCCGAGTTATGGCCTTCACAACATTGAAATTCACTGGAACGTTTTTCTTTCCGCAGGTTGTTGTCATTACAGAAGATGTTCAAAATGTCCACCTCCTGCTTGAATAGAGACCTCACATCGATGTCTCATTGACCTGCGAACACGATCCCAAACTCCAGGAGTATTGCGTATGTCCTCACAACTTGCCACAATTCGATTCCGAAGGGATTCCAAATCCGGCACCGGAGACGAATAAACCAATGATTTTAAATGGCCCGACAAGTAGAAATCGAGAGGGTTCAGATCAGGTGAGCGTGGAGGCCAAGCAATTGGGCCACCTCTACCTATCCATCGATCAGGAAACCTTCGATCCAAGTACCGGCGAGCCGTAAGACGGAAGTGTGCAGGAGCGCCATCATGCAAGAAGTGAATGTGTTGATTGATCAGTGGAGTGTCTTCGAAAACGTCAGGTATGGTGTTTTCCAGGAAGTTTGTGTACGCCTGCCCCGTAAGTCTGTTTACACGTAAATGGGGTCCAACTAATCGATCACCAATGATACCGGCCCACATGTTGAGGGAGAACTGCACCTGATGATGAGATAGAACAGTTGCACGTGGGTTTTCATGCGACCATACATGCTGATTGTGGAAATTTGTTATGCCATCTCTTGTGAACTGTGCTTCATCTGTAAATAATACGACGGCAGAAAAGTTCGGATTTACACCACACTGCTGCAAGAACCACTGACAGAACCTAACTCGTGCAGGGTAATCTGCTGGTGACAGGGCCTGTACACGTTGCAAATGATAAGGATACAATTGATACTCGTTCAACAGTCTCCAGACAGTCGTATGAGGTACATTGACTTGCAACGCTAACCGTCGTGTGCTGATAGAAGGAGTCCTGTCCACAGCCTCCAGAATCTCCTCCTGCACTTCTGGAGTTGTAGATCTTGGTCGTCCCCTTCCCAAACCACGAGAGGTGAATGTTCCATACTCGCACAGACGGGAATGGAGACGTACAAATGTCTTCCGATCTTTACATTGTCGCTGTGGGTACCTCTCCTGGTACAAACGACGAGCCGCAGCATTGCCGTCCGCCTTACCGTACATGAAGTGTATCTCTGCCAGCTCTTGATTTGAATACATGTCGCACAGTCTTAACGCCTAAAGAACACTGAATGTAACCTTCCTCAGAATGAACTATCAGAGCGCCCTCCTAAAGTTTCCTTTGACGGCAAAGACCTGCGGAAAGAAAAACGTTCCAGTGAATTCCAATGTTGTGAAGGCCATAACTCGGAAATGAAGCATTTCCGGACATGAACTACTTTGATTGTCTACAGGTGGGACTTTCAATGTTGTAAAGGCCGTAACTCGGAAATGAAGCATTTCCGGACACATGTTATAATGAACTATTTTGATTGTCTTCATGTGGGAAATACATACCTGAAATTATGCCCCGTATTTTTGAAACACTCTGTATAAATTACAAGATAAAAATAGAAGAAAATAAACAGAATTGAAAAGAACACATGCATAGAATGACCGAATTATTTAGAAGATAATATCCTAGTAGAAGAAGACATATAGGGCATCCTAGAAAAAGATGGGGGTAATGTTTGGAATGCGAAGAGGGAAAGGTAGAAGTGCCTAATCCCTGAGGTGAAGAAGAAGAAAAAAATAGTCATGTTTCTTCCTGACATCTCCAACTTTGTATATGTATTCCTAAAAATATTTCTGTTTTCATGCCATGACGCAAATTGACCATGCTCCGTTGCTCTTGTCATGCAAATAGTTTTAACCGGATTTGAAGTGAGCGCATCCGGATGAGCGCAGCACAAAGCGCTTACATCCCCGTTCCAGTAACTCTAGGAGCCAAGCTCAGGTTGCATTACCAGGATAAGATGACTGTTGCTGTCTGTCAAAGCATAAAGCAAGCTTAAAACGAGTTTTCCCTCTGCACTACATAGGTCTGTCTCTTCATGATCTAAGAACGGCATCAAACTACTCCCTCTCTCTCTTTTGGAAAGGTCACACTGGAATCTACAGAATGCACTTCTGCTTCTCATACAGTTACCCTGCTTAAATCATTTGAACAAGTTATGGTATTCGAGGTCACATCTCGTAGAGAACTAGTTGAAATGAACAATGGTGATGTTAAAATTGATTCGTTGAAATGCTATATTATTAATAGAGTTCGCACACGGTAGCGCCTAGTTGCACTTCGACCTTGCCGGTCATTCACTCTAAGCAAGTGATCAGTATTATGTACAATCTGCTCTGATACAATTAGAAAAGATGTTGTAATCCATTGTAATAGCTGTCCGCGCATATAAATCACACAGCTGTTTCATCCGCCATAGTAAATATTTATTATTTTGTTCATGTTATTTATTATTTGTAATAAAAACGTATCTTTACCGCAGAACTGAATAGTTACTTCTGTTTCCACCTATAACTATAACACTAAGTCAGCAAAGTATGGGACTTCTGCCTCTCCCCTATCCGCTCGCTTCTAAACAACGTACCAGTGTACTACAAATTAACTTAACCTATCCGAAGTTTAGTTATAAATTACTTTGTATATTAAAATAACTAAACATCGACATTACACTATGAGGCGGTCTCCTCTTACAGCACACGGCGAGAAGTTGAAACACCTGGGAGTGGACCTCGATGCCTGTTTTGAGGTCCTTGTAAAGTGGCTTCGTCTTCTTCGCCTGTATCCGATGAATTGGTGATGATGATGCTATACATTTCAAGTGCTCAGCGGACTCTCAGGTCAAACTGATTACAATTAATTTACTTCTTACTTAATTTCAACTAAATAAGGAAGATTGATTGATAATGCAATACTTTTTGAGTGCAAATCAAATGTTATGTTTAACTACAGCCCTAATAGTTATTAAGAAGCTCATTCTAGAAATCCTTGATTTCATTCCCTGCCTGTGTTTGATTACGCCAAGCAGGAATTAAATCTCAGGTGTTCAGGTGCGAAAATAGTTAAAAGACCAACACTACGTAAGGAGTAACAACTGTATTTAATAGCAAATCGTTCCTGGCACTATCACAACTTTTTTGTGCTTGCCGTACTAGGCGACGTCTGTTAACATTCCTCGATACCTAGTGAGACACTTTCGTTTGAAAACTATAAATCACCTTCTTGGGTATTCATCGCATTATTTACCAGTATATGACTGACAATGAGTGCTTTAAGCGACATGTTCCGAGGAATTATAAACACAATTTCGTGCCGGCGACTTTCAACTGTCAAATGCGTTGATCTTACTTCAATTACATAGAGAGTATGGCGTTGATGAGTCTGAAATCACAAGCTTTATATACAGTCCACCCCTCATCTACGTCTATATACAGCTTATTGGTTTCTGTTTCGCGGGCATGGACGCGTGGCCTCCAAATGTTGTAATCTTATACGTCATATGTTACAATTTCTGACCTCATTGAGTGGTTACCGGAGTCTCTGAATTTCTTCGCCTCCTTCTTCTACTACGGCGTCTATCCCTAGCAAAAAAAAAAAAAAAAAAAAAAAAAAAAAATCTGATGTGTTCCATTCACATGACTTTCTGTACATCTCTGCAACAAATTATTTACTTCATCTTATCGAGAAGAAATTAGCAGAAATAGCCTTTTTACTTGCTTCCTTGTTAGTAGAAGCGAAATAAGGGAGTACCATAGGTTAAAGTTATAGTCAAAAGCTGGTTGCTATGTGACTGAAGTTCCTTTGTTGTATGGACAGGAGTTGACAAATTCCTGTATGAGAAAAGTATGTTTTTCAAAACTGAAGCCAAAAACAAGGAATATCTAAAAAACGATCAACTCCTCGAAAAAAAATGTGTATAACATAAATTGTGTGTTTTAATGTGCTCTACATTTTTTGTGTGGTAAGTTTTTCTCCATTTCTTACGGGTTAGCAGTTATGCAAAATTCCTCCAGAATAATGTAGTCTTCGGAAGCTATTTCCAGAAAATCCAAGATATACATATTATTTGTCAGGTAAATATCTTTAATATACGATATTTTAATCAAAATCGTTAGAGCCATTTTTAAGAAAATCAGAATGTTCAAATTTTTTCCCATGTAAAGGGTAGTATGGGGTGGGGGATTTTTTTTTTGAAAATCTTCGTGTCGTATCCTTGGAAGATACTGAACTTAAATACCAAGTTTGGTATTTGACGTTCTTTTAGTTTTTGAGCTATGCAGACCACAGACACACACACAGATAGACAGACAGACATACACAGACATTTTTCTAAAAAATGCTTTTTTTATTCAGGGGATCCCAAAACATACATTTCAGGTGAAACCTCGGTAGCGAATTTTTGGGTGCAATACAATACCTTCTCTATACACTATGTACATTGTACGAATAGAGAAAGTAATAAAAGGCATTGAAATTCCCTGATGTATGTCTTTGGAAAGAGCTTTCTTGACAAATCTTATTATAGAGCATATTTTACATTAACACCTATTACAGAAACACAAATATATGAATTAAACACAAGATAAAACGTAATAATTTATATACATACTCAAATCAAACACAATAAAAGTGTCTATAAGAATGAATATAACGGTGGATAGTTTCCGTTTCAATCAATTTTTTTTCTTATTTTTTCCCTTCTTTATTTCTTACCTTTTTAAAATATTCTTTATTATGCTTCATTTTTGTTAACAGAGAGGCTTTGTTGAACTACTTTGTATATATATATATATATATATATATATATATATATATATATATATATATGTACATATACATGCTGTTTCTTCAGAGGCACATCTGCAGGACCGTTCACCTTTGTTTCTCTATGGCAGTTATAGCTTGTCCTTCTCTTATTAGGTGATTTGAATGCCAAAAGTACTTTTTGCAGAAGCGTTGCATGCCATACATATTTTGCTCTCCCAAGGACACACGGAAGCGGTTGTTATGGAAGAGCTATCGGTAAAATTTTAAGTTGAAACTTAGCTAGCAATTTTTAAGTATTGTGTGTATTGACTGTGCAAGTATCGACTAGAAATATGTTATCGATTTGAAAATAATGACATGCATTATGTATTACTGTCATGTAACCAACCATCTTCCATTCGTTACCTAATTTTTTTATTTTACATTTTTGGAAAAAGGTTCTGTGTGTGCGTATGTGATTGTGGACAACATAGCTCAAAAATGAAAAGTCCGTTAAATATCAAACTTGGTATTTAAGTTCAGTATCTTCCAAGAATGCGATACGAAGATTTACAAGAAAATCCCCCAACCACCAACTACACTTTACATAGAATGATTTTCAAAAATTGTTATTTTCTCAAAAATGACTATAATTTTGATTAAAATATCGTATATTTACCTGACAAATAAAATGTATATCTTGAATTTTCTGGTAATAGCCTTCTGGATGAATTTTACGGAATTTTGTATAACTGGCAAACCGTAAGAAATAGAGAAAAACTTAACAGAAAATGTAGAGTTTGTTAAAACACACAATTTATGTTTATACCTTTTTTTCCGTGGAGTTGATCGTTTTTTAGATATTCCTTGTTATTGGTTTCACTCTTAAAATACTTGTACTTTTCTTATATGGGAATTTGCCAACTTCTGTCCACAGAAACAAACGAACCCCAGTCACAAATCAACCAGCTTTTGACTAATACTTTAGCCTCTTCTACTCCCTTATTTCCCTTCTAATTTCATGGAAGCAAGTGATCAGACTATTTTTTTTCTGCTATTTTATTCTCGATTAGCATGAACTAAAAAGAAGCATAACCTTTTTAACAAAAATTTGTTGCAAAGATGCAGAGAAAGTCATGTGAATGGAACACGTCAAATTTTTTTATTTTTTAGCCTCCTGCTTCTGCCACCCTTATTGCTTAGTAGATTTAGTTACTAAGATCAAAAACAAAGATCGGAATTATATGAAGTTTCGGAATAGTTATTCGGAACACCATATTTAAAGCCAAAAGCCGCCTTGGATGATTCATCGATTTTTTTACATCAGTGCTATTAGTAGCTTCAATGACTGCATTTTATAAGAAACATACAGAACAGTAGTACTACTGTTCTCTCTAAAAGTGGGTCAAATGCTTCTCTTCCCCTTGTCTAACAAAACATGCATTTTCATTTGATATCATTCAAAAAGTATTGAAATATCAATCTTCCTTAAATTACGTAAGAAGCAAATTGATTGTCAGGTGAAGTCTCAATAAGGAATTTTCGTGTAGAATACAGGGCTCTATATATGCAGGTAATGTGATAAGAGACAATAATAATTAATATCTAAAGTAATTTCAATTTTCTGGATTTGGAACTTTTGTAGAAATTTAAATATATTTAATTAAATTCATCAAACCATGATCATCGATGTTACAGCCCTGCGTGAACCTTGGCATAATTAGTCTCCATTCAATGGTCCATATTATTGTCTCCTGCATGGTGTTTAGATTCTGCAGAACACTATCAAACCATTACTTTATTCTGGGCATCCTTCCTTTGCTTGCTAAGCAGAACTTTGCATCTGTCATTCTTTTAAGAACTTTCTTCCACGCCCTACAAGACAGAGTAGCCTTATTGCTTTAATAACTCTATTTATACTATCTTTCAGGGAAAGACATTTAATTTAGCTTTTCGCCTATGCAGTTTCACGCATATTTTATTTCGTATTTAAATTCCTAAAATATTAACATTTCTTTCAAAAATTTCAGCAGCGTTTTCCTAAAATGCAAGGTATATAGAATCCAAAATCTCTTTAAGTTTGTATAAAAATGTACTAGAAGTGTTGAAATAACATGCAGGATACAATTTTTGTCATTTCACTGTGTCTTATAATACAGGAAATGGAATAGCTAAATTGCAGAGATTGCTGGTAGTAGGTACAAATACAAAGAAATGGGTTTGAGGTGCCCAGATGTACAGCAAGACTCTCCTAATTCGAAAACTTGCGAGATATTTATACGTTGTGTGTTGTTTTATTCGATGTACTCGTATATTTCCGCAATTACTCAGCACGATCTTCAGCATTGACTTGTTATGGCACCTGTATCGTTTTAGAGCCAGTTCATGATGTTTGCATCCCACACCAAGGAACATAGTTTAGAATACATTATCTCAACTTTCTAATATGTTTGTAAACGGTACCATAATATATGCTCACTAAAACATTTATCTATGTGTATTAAAACAAAAGGCAATCTCTAGTTCAGCAATCAGAAGAAAATACACTGAATCCACTTAGCAACAATATTACAAATATAAAATCTTCTTTTTCTGCTGCAGCGGATTACCCTCCTCGCTTTAGGACTTATACACCAAGGACTGACAATCAAATGCCAAGAATATTAATGTTATTATTAATAACATTCTAGAATATTCACTCAAAATTAATGCAAATTCACCTCTAGTGTACTCAACATTAAAACTTGAAACTGATTCGGATTCTCCCTCAGGACTTCGATTCAAAAGAACTTGGACTGGTTGTCAGCAGCCTATCCAGGAGCAAGCAAGCTCTGGATCATAGCATAACCAGAATGAATGCCTAGTATGGTGGTGAAGAAGAAGCAAATGGAACGTAGTGATTAAAATAACATAAGAAAATTCACGGATCAAATTAACTATCTCAACATTTGCCTAGCACCGAGGAAACCGCAAAAAATGTTTCGGTAAGTTTGGTCTGCCCCAGAAGGTTTGTATCCAGAACCTCCCGAATGAAAATCACTCACATTACCGCTCTGAGCCACCTCGCTTGACAAAATCTAAGACAAATATTTGCAAAATGTGAAAGATTAAAATTAATTCAACAGTTTTTCAAATTAAAAAACGCATGAAGGTTGTCTTTACATAGATCAATCAGTTTACTCTGTGCATTTTTCTACGCTACGAACTTTTAAAACCGTCAATATCTTCCACCTGATCAACCTGAAACACAAAGGACGTTCCTTTGGAACAATTCATTCAACAACTGCCCACCTTTTCAGAACGGAGCGAAAACACAAATCGCAGAGTCAAACTCTTGTGGATACAGGACTTTGAAGTGCTCAGGTTCATAGGCAGTCCAATACCACTTAAAAATACTAATAAGGTAGTGCAATGTAATATTTTAACGAAGAGCAATGTATAATGTAGTTAAGGAATACATAACAGCAGTTTACAATGATACATTTGACTCATTCGTCTAGGCTTCTTTTTTAATTTAACTGTTACGTAGTATTATATACCTCATAAAAGTTCGATGTCGAGATTCCACCGAAAATACATGTTTTGAAGTGACCTGAACTAAAAAAATTGTGCCTGTCTGTGTCGCATTAAACAAAATATTCGTTTTTAAATTCATTTTATTTTTTCAAAAGCTGTTCTATTGATTCGGATTATAATATAAGAATGTATATTTAAAACATTAAGATTATTAAATATACGGTTACTCGGTAAATTAAGTGTATATCTTGAATTTTCTAGGAATAACCTGCGAAATCCTCGAAAGGAATTTTGTATAACTTTAAATAGTGGGTAGACCATAAGAAATGGACAAACAACTTTTTTCAAAAGACAATTTATGTAAAATTATTTTCTGTCTGGCATCAGTCTTTTTCGTATTTACTGATGAATTTTCAATACAGGGTAATTTATTAAAGTGCTGTCGCTTATTCAATCCATTCTCGTAATATTAAGGAGAGAGTATGCAATTTGAAGGCCAGCATATTCCGACTTGCTTTAGACATCTTAGTATCGATTCGGTTTCCTCTATTCTCTTGTTCTATTTTGTCTCTGCAAATAAACAGGTGAATAATTAATCATTCCCTCCTTTAGCGACACGAAATACAATGGGAGGTTATCTGCCGCTCCTTGCCGACGCCCATGACCTACGTGCTTTGACAAAAGCAACTAATTGCGACATGAGCTTACTTTCGGCTTTTAGTAGTAGTGGTGGCAGTGGTAGTGGTGGTGGTGGTCGTGGTAGTAGTAGTGGTGGTGGTAGTGTTGGTGGTAGTAGTAGTAGTGGTGGTGGTAGTGTTGGTGGTGGTGGTCGTGGTGGTAGTAGTAGTGGTGGTGGTAGTGTTGGTGGTGGTAGTGGTGGTGGTGGTAGTGATGATGGTCGTGGTAGTAGTAGTGGAGGTGGTAGTGTTGGTGGTGGTAGTTGTAGTGGTCGTGGTGGTTATAGTGTTGGTGGTGGTAGTGGTGGTGGTCGTGGTGGTAGTAGTGGTGGTGGTCGTGGTGGTAGCAGTAGTGGTGGTAGTGGTAGTGGTGGTGGTAGTAGTGTTGGTGGTGGTAATTGTGGTGGTAGTGGTCGTGGTGGTGGTAGTGGTGGTAGTAGTAGTGGTGGTGGTAGTAGTGGTGGTGGTAGTAGTGGTGGTAGTAGTGGTGGTGGTGGTAGTAGTAATGGTGGTGGTAGTGGTCCTGGTAGTGGTGGTAGTAATGGTGGTCATGGTAGTAGTGGTGGTAGTGGTAGTGGAGGTGGTGGTGGTAGTAGTGTTGGTGGTGGTAATGGTGGTGGTAGTGGTGGTGGTAGTGGTCGTGGTGGTGGTAGTGGTGGTGGTAGTAGTGGTGGTGGTGGTAGTAGTGGTGGTAGTAGTGGTGGTGGTGGTAGTAGTAATGGTGGTGGTAGTGGTCCTGGTAGTGGTGGTAGTAATGGTGGTCATGGTAGTAGTGGTGGTAGTGGTAGTGGAGGTGGTGGTGGTAGTAATGGTGGTCATGGTAGTAGTGGTGGTAGTGGTAGTGGAGGTGGTGGTGGTAGTAATGGTGATGGTGGTGGTAGTAGTGGTGGTGGTAGTGGTGGTGGTAGTAGGGTGGTGGTAGTGGTGGTGGTGGTAGTGGTGGTGGTGGTAGTGGTCGTGGTAGTAGTGGTGGTGGTAGTCATGGTAGTGGTGGTGGTAGTAGTGGTGGTGGTAGTGGTGGTAATGGTGGTGGTAGTGGTAGTAGTGGTGGTGGTAGTAATGGTGGTGGTAGTGGTAGCAATGGTGGTGGTAGTGGTAGCAATGGTGGTGGTAGTGGTAGCAATGGTGGTGGTGGGGGTAGTAGCAGTGGTAGTGGTGGTGGTATTGGTAATAGTGGTGGTGGTTGTCGTGGTAGTAGTGGTGGTTTGTGGTATTGGTAGTGATGGTAGTACTAGTGGTAGTTATGGTGGTGGTAGTGGTAGTAATGGTTGTGGTAGTGGTAGTAATGGTGGTGGTATTGGTAATAGTGGTAGTAGTGGTGGTTTGTGGTATTGGTAGTGGTGGTGGTAGTAGTAGTGGTAGTGATGGTGGTGGTGGTGGTAGCCCTAGTATTTATTAAGGTTAAATAATACAATAAATACGTCACAGTCACATGGATTGGGTGACCGCACTTCCTATCTAAAACTACTTGAATTCAAAATATTACCTACATATCTATTTTAAATATCTTTACAACATTCAGAATATACACACGCGCACAGACACACACTCATACACACGCTCGCGCGCTACAACAGAACCACAGAACAATAAAAAAACAACCTCGGATATCACACACACACTCACTCACTCACACACATTCACTCATACACACGCTGGCGCGTTACAACAGAACCACAGAACAATAAAAAAAACAACCTCTGATATCACACACACACACACACACACACACACTCATACACACGCTGGCGCGCTACAACAGAACCACAGAGCAATAAAAAAACAACCTCTGATATCACACACACACACACTCACTCACTCACTCACACACATTCACTCATACACACGCTGGCGCGCTACAACAGAACCACAGAGCAATAAAAAAACAACCTCTGATATCACACACACACACACACACACACACACTCATACACACGCTGGCGCGCTACAACAGAACCACAGAGCAATAAAAAAACAACCTCTGATATCACACACACACACACACACACACACTCATACACACGCTGGCGCGCTACAACAGAACCACAGAGCAATAAAAAAACAACCTCTGATATCACACACACACACACACACACACACACACACACACACACACACACACTCATACACACGCTGGCGCGCTACAACAGAACCACAGAGCAATAAAAAAACAACCTCTGATATCACACACACACACACACACACACACACACACACACACACACACTCATACACACGCTGGCGCGCTACAACAGAACCACAGAGCAATAAAAAAACAACCTCTGATATCACACACACACACACACACACACACACACACACACACACACACACACACTCACTCATACACACGCTGGCGCGCTACAACAGAACCACAGAGCAATAAAAAAACAACCTCTGATATCACACACACACACACATACACACACACACACTTGCACTCACAACTACATTACGTAGTTCTATATATTTGAACTAAAATAATATGATTTCTGAAGTAATTTCCATAGTTACTGTAATTTTATCTTTTTATTCTGCTCTCAATCATAGTTTCTTATCTACAATTGAGCTGTAGGTAAAGTTTCCCCTATAAGTACAATAAACACATCTTCTCTTTACGTCCAATCTTAGTAAACATCTTCTTAATTGGACTATTCCGGAAGCACATCCGTATGAGAGACGAGAATATCATCTGGATGTGGAGAACTGCCGTCATATATTTTCGTTTTATTTTCATAACTCCAGTGTATCACATTTCGCTTAGCTGCGTTTAAAGATCAAATCATGAGTACCTACCTAATTCATAGTTGGCTCTAGGTTTCTGTAAATATCTGTGTGGGCCTTTTAATTTTTACTTTTCTCTACCAATAACTATGTACCTATATAGTAGGTATAGAAGGTAGTGTATTCCGCCCAAAAATTCATACCGAGATTGTATCCGAAATATTTGTTTTGAGACCCGCTTAATTCAAAAATATATTTTTGGAAAAATGTCCATGTGTGTCCGTGGACATCATAACTAACGTAAGATCCGTTAAAAGTCAAACTTGGTACTTAGTTTAGCGTATTTTATGGATGTGTCACGAAGTCTTTCAGGAAAATTGTGCCACCCCAAACAAACCTTTACGTCGAAGTTTATTTCTGTCTAAATTTCCGACTTTCTCAAAAATGGCCGTTAACGATTTTGATTAAAATGCTGTTTATAAAATGTATTTATTTAAATAAAATGTATATCTTGAATTTTTTGGGAATAGACTCAGTCCTCGTGAATCTGAACGGTTTTTCATAACTGGTAAACCGTCAGAGATATATAACATTTATTACACAGAAACACGTAGCTTTCTCTAAAACACGGAATTTGTATGATATACATTTTTATAGAGCAAACAATTTCCCAGATGTTCCTTGTGATTAACTTCAGTTTTAAAATACTTTTCTCAAATGGGAGGTCGTCAATCGTTTCGTATTGTTTTTGTTTTACTCCTGTCAATAGAAAGAGCATCGAATTTCAACATCATTGGATAAGAACCTTTTAAAACATTTTGCTATCAACTGATTCCCTTTTGTTCCTATGTAATTGCTAGGAACTAACTAATAAGAACATTTCCTCAATGCTTATCATGTCTTTAATGATTATAATTTATTCGCAGAACGGGTAGAGAAAGTCATATGAATGTATCGTACACGTTGTTCTGCAATAAATAGACTCATTTGTTCACAGTCTATTAATTATTAACCAAAGCAATAGCACTTGACACAACGTTTTATGTACTGCGCAGGGAACACCTCGCGTACTCCTACCTCGTCAGATCCACTGAGGCTATCAACGGAGGAACGGATGAAGAGTGAAGAACATTAGGAGGCCATGTGTCGCTGAAGTCTCTAACATTTCCTGGCTCGAAGATTCTTCCACTACTGAATGATCACAGTCCTGTAGTGTCCACAAGAAAGCCATCTTTGTCTCAAGCATCCAAGCCATTTCCCCGGAACCGCCATGCCCTACAAAGCCCAAAAACACACCGGAAATATAAGAAAGTAGCGGAATGAAAGGAATATGAAGAAAGAAAATCGTGCCAGAAAAACCAACCGAGCATTCTCTTACACACGGGAGAACCACGAAACCCTAAGATGAGAATGGGCAATAGACGGCATTCGAACCCAGGACCTTATGAATGCGAGTCTCACACGTTACCGCGGAATCATCTCATTCGGTTCATACCATCCAGAAACATATTTTTTAAATTCTATTCTAATTACATTGATTCATCAACTTAGCCATATGGTGACGTAACTGTTCGGTAAGACAGCTCGACGGTATGTGGTGGACATAGGCTTGTAAGGTATCATCTCCGAACCAACTATGCCAAGCAGATAGTGTTAGCACGTACAGCCTAGCTGTCCTGTCATCCGTAGTCAAATGGCAAAGTGCAGCTACTTTTTAAGATCTGCTCAAACCTTACTTACCACTTAGCTCCACGACAGGTAGATGGCGTTAAGGAGCCGTCCGATTTATTGCTTACACTTTCTGTGGTTAATGGCAACGCAATCACATTCAGTTTTGCTGTTGTTTTCCAACTTTGGGTAATGTATTAAGTATCCAATCCGGTATTTACCTTGGCGACTGAGGGAAAAAGCCCCAGCCAAATTGGTCGGCCTTTGGGATTTGACTCCAGGAAGTCGCAAATGCGGACCACAGACAATACTGTCTGAGCCATCCCGCTGTCAAAAACATAATTGTTTTATATAAATACGATTGAACAATCGTATGTTAGGAATACACAGCGTTCGTTTTATGGCCGGGCCGAATCGGCTTATGTATACTCCCCACGCGATTTACTACATATATTCATGTATAATATAATTTATAAGACTCATAGTATATTTTTCGACTAATGTGGAAATAAATATGAATACAATTAATGAAGCAACATTAGCAAGAGTGTACTAAGAAGTCATCCATAATTTACGTCTCGACAAATAAGTATATGTACTTCAAGATAGTCATATAGTTGTAGAGTGGTAAAGTAAATAGCTGAAAAATAGTAAATAGTAATCCTTATTATGGTAATGATTATTTTCCATTAATCCATGATCAGTTCATGTAGATTTATTTTATTTAGAAAATATTAATGACGAACATTTAGGAGGACGAAGTGTCGTGTTACATACTCACGTGCAGGAAGTGCATTTGGTGCGTGTAAAAACTGAAGTTGACTGCACACGTACCTTTAGATGCAAACAGCACGTGCTCTCCGAACTGGGATATAAAACGACTGCGGAATGCTTAACATCCGGAAAAGAGCCCCGTTAGCATAAAATATGCCAATTAATAATTTAGGCTGCCTGACTACCGCTTTAGCCTAGTGCATTCCCGTATTTTCTTTCTACTTACAAGGAAGAAATTAATGAGACAATTTCTGCTAATGCTTATTTCGTTTAGCATGGTGTAGATAAAAGGATAATCTTTTGCAATGGAACACAGCACATTTTTAAAGTGTTAATCCTTTTTATTTAGGTTTTCATTTTTGTTACAGCCCTGCAAATAATCAGCTTTAGTAACTTTTTCCAAAACATCACATTACATCTAAATTACAGTAAGAGAGAGAGTGAGAGAGTGAGTGTTGGGTGCGATGTAGGGGAATTAGATAGTGGAAGAAATAATAGATAAAATAAATTTGGAAGGGAAGAGACAAACAGTAGAGGGAGAGAGAAAGGAGTAGTCATCGTATTTAATGTAATGCAGGCGGAGCTGTAGGTTCTGCTGGTTATAAATAATCCAAAACAATTTTAAAGGAACCGCCTTACAAAATTAATATTTTGAAAGAAGTACATAATAGAGAACTGTTGAAAAAACACATTATATATTAACCATAGTCACGCATCTGGAATCAACATGAATAAAAAAGAATAAATAAAAAGCTTGCTTAGGCTAATGAAGTTAAAACAGTGGCTTGCATCACACACTACACTTCACTTTATTTTCCCCGAAACTGAAGAAAAACTGAAGAATATCAGTCTTCTAGTAGGTGCACATGAATAATTTGATAAACTCAAAGGCTTGTAAACGGCAATTACCTACAAGCTAATTTATACTAAGAATAAAGATGAACACATTTTCTGATGTGGCATTATTGGTTCTTCTTCTTCTTCCAGAGAATGCGTCTACTTGTAATACTTGCTCAATATAACTTTTCAAGTTCTTCAAATGAAAGGGAGCTTCTGTGAAAGCGTCTTTGAAGATTTGTAATATTTTCCGGAATCATAGAAAATGGTTTCTAATTTAATTGCAATAAATGCGCGCGATTTATTTTCAAGGCTTTCATTAAACAGTACTTGTGGCTCATTAACAAACACGTGGCTAAAGACTTTGACATGATTCGAGGAAGCTAGTTTACTCTGACTTTGGCCCTAAGTTGGAATTTCCCGCATTCTTAGAAATGCCATTAAGGTGCAATGGCTCGTGCTATTGCTAGAAGACAGTGTTCCATTATTCCCAAGATTCAGCGTAACGCAACTTGCCCAATTCCGTCTCAACGAGCTTATTCTTAGAAGAAGAGAGCTTCATGTGTGCCTCCCAAGAGGGGTTTGTAAATGGGTTAGTTTCCTTCTAATAAATGCATAGAAATTAAATCTTATAAAGTTGCAAAGGGACATTTCTCTTACGGTTAAGAAGCGTTGAAGAAGACAATGAGTCAAAACTCCTGCGAGGAATTTGGGAGTTTATTTATTTAAGCGAGTTCTTTAATATGTGGCGTCTCTCACATCCGCATTTCCATCTTTTCCTGTCACTCCAATCATCACTTATCTTTTGCCATAGATTGTCTTACACCATCCTCCCAAAACAGTCGTGGTCTTCCTCTCCTTTTGCGCCGAGAATGCTGCTAATTGTATAGCTTTAATGATCATCTCTCTGGCGATATTCTTCTGTGATGTCCATGCTACATTAACCTTCTTCCTTCTATAGAAACAATTATGTTTACTGCTGTCACTTCATTCTGCTCTCATATAGTTCCATTTTTACTGTCTCTAGAACGTATGTACAATATACATAGTAGATACAGAAGGTATTGTATTCAACACAAAAATTCGATATGGAGATTTCACCAAAATAAGGGTCCTCTGGAAAAAAAAAAATAGAAAATGCTTTTTTGTTTGTGCGTGACCGTGTGTGTGTGTGTGTGTGTGTGTGTGTGTGTGTGTGTGTGTGTGTGTGTGTGAGAACATCATAACTCAAATCCGAAAAGTAGATTAAATACCAAAACTAGGTATCTAAGTTCAGTATCTTCTAAGGATGCGACACGGAGGCTTTCAGAAAAATTCCCCATCTACAACTACATTTTCTCAAAAATGGTTCTAACTATTTTGATTAAAGTACCATTGTTTAAGACACTTTATATAAACGGAATGTAGAAGTATATCCTGAATTTTCTGGGAATAGTCTCTGCAGACTCCTTCATTTTGGATGACGTTTATATAACTGGTAAAGATTCACAAAAAACTTGCTGTACAAAAAAATATAGATCTTGTTGATACAATTCATGTCACATTTTTTATAGAGTTAACCGTTTCCGAGATATTCCGTGCTATCGGTTTCAGTTTTAATTTACTTAAACTTTTCTCAAACGAGAGATCATCTTTTTTTGTCTTTCCCTTGTTTATTCCTCGCAAGCAAAGAGAACAGAATTTCAATCGTTTCACATAGCTTTTAAAGGATTTGACTATCATTTTAGCCTAGTGTATTCCCGCATTTCCCTTTGCTCACAAAGAAGCAAGTAATAAAACCAATTCTGCTACTGTTTATCTGGATTAACTGGATGTAAATAAAAGAATACTCTTTTGTGACAGAAGTTTGTTTGCGGAACAGCTAGAGAACGTCATATGAATGAAGCTCATCAGATTTTTGATTTTGTGAAGTTTAGATTGTCCATTTTCATAGATCTTAATTTATTTTCATTTTTTCAGGACCTCCCATAGCTCAGTACAATCTTTCGACTTTTTTTTTTTTGTGGATTCTTTGCTTCATGTTACTATATATGGTATTGCATTGAATTATGGAATGCATTTTTTTATATCGACTTATAAGTTTTTACAGCTCTTGATGTTAGATCAAAGTAACAATACTATATCACTTTCTACACCTTCAACAACGGTATATTCAGTATTCGAATGATTAGTTTAGCATTTAAACTGTTTTATTTATGTGTTTGTATTCAAAGTATCATCATGATACGCAGTGTTTAAACGTTTCCAAATATATTCTGGTTGGAGGGTTCAAAAAAGTGGTTTATTAGTCTCCTACTTCCAAATAATGGACCATTCTCGGTACAAATACTAATCTAGAAGTCTGGTGTTGCGCCGTAGTGAATGAAGGAATTTCTAGTGTTTTATGTGATCAAATAAGTTTATCTAAGTCTTTTGTTGTAAATTATTGTGCATATTTACTGTTGATATATAAGGAACTCAACATGAGATAAGAGTCAAGAAAACAATATTCCTAGGCAATTTAGTTGTGCATCAAGAGTGATAATTTTATCTTTTTTCAATGAAAACTTTTTCTTAACAAAAAGCAAAATCTATGCAACTACAGTCATGTGTGACCCGTCATCATCCACGCACCCACGCCATCACATCGATTATTTTACATGGACTCTCCCCGTCCTTTGCCACAGGTTTAGCCACGTTACATTCAAAAATCCTTCCTGTGATACAGTTAATTCAACTTTTTCACTAACTTGTAAAATATGTTTAAGGAGGCAAGCACTGGAAACGAAAGCTTTTCTGAACATGGGGGATTTTGTTACTGTTGCATTTGTATCCCCTCTTATTGTGGCTTTCATCAGGGCCAGTTAAGCTATCAGGGACTGGTTGTTCAAAGAACATAGAAATACTGGAACTCCTTTGTAGGGTTCAGGTACTCCAAAGGTTTCTCGTAGTCTCTTTATAGACACATGTCCCCTTAAGGGCATAGATAGGTGCAAAATGAACCAAATCTTTAAAAAAGTTCATATTTTGTTTATACGTCTGTTTTAGGAATGATTCATTTATTAGCATAATTTCTTCATTAAAATAAGTTTACACCAGATTAAAGGTGCCTGCCCACTACATCAGAGAGTCATTTAGAATTCCAAAACCGCATTTCTCGCTTTCTGTTTTTTCTACGTTTTTACGGGTTCAAAATGCTAGATACGATGCTAGTTTTATTATGTTTTCTTCACATTTTATAGCGATATACTCAAAGCAGTAAGTAATATTCAGAGTGATTTTTCTTTATATATTATCATTGATAAATGTTTTAGAATATCTAAATAACACACTACAATTAGAGAAAATATTGTTTTGCTAGATTTATAATTGTTTTCTCAAAAGTTAGAACACATTTGTTCACACATGCCCAACACTTGTTCTTAAATGTTTCTTAGATACAAAACTATTTTTACTTTCTCCATACGCACTATGTACATAGTGTATAGAGAAAGTATTGCACTCCACCAAAAAATTCGATACCGAGATTTCACCGGAAATATATGTTTTAGGGTCCCCAATATCCAAAACAAGCATTTTCACAAAAAGGTCCGTATGGGTGTGTGTGTGTGTGTGTGTGTGTGTGTGTGTGTGTGTGTGTGTGTGTGTGTGTGTGTCCGTGTTTCCGTGTGTCTGTGATCACGATAACTCAAAAACAAAAAGTCGATAAAATACCAAACTTGGTATTTAAGTTTAGTATCTTCCAGGGATGCGACACGAAGATTTTGAGAAAAATCCCCCCAACCCCAACTATCCTTTACATGCAACTTTTTTCGAAAATTTTGATTTTATCAAAAATGGCTCTAACGATTTTGATTAATATTTCGTATATTAAACATATTTACCTGACAAATAAAATGTATATGTTGAATTTTCTGGGAAGAGCCTCTGAAGAGTAGTTTATTCTGGATGAATTTTACTAAATTTTGAATAACTGCTAAACCGTAAGAGATGGACAAAAATTTACTGCACAAAAAATGTAGAGCACATTAAAACACACAATTTATGTTATATACATTTTTTTCGTGGAGTTAGTCGTTTTTGTGACATCACTTATTTTTGGTTTCTGCTATGAAAAACGTATATTTTTCTGATACAGGAACTTGTCAACTCCTATCCATATAAACAAAGGAACTTCGTTGACATAGCAAGCAGCTTTTGGCTATCACTTTAACCTACGGTTGTCCCTTATTTCGCTTCTACTTACAAGGAAGCTAGTAATAAGACTATTTCTGCTAATTTTTTCTGATTAGCATAAAGTAAATAGAAGTATAAGCTTTTTAAGAATTATTTGTTGCAGGGATATGGAGAAAGTCATGTGAATGGTACACATCAGATTTTTTTCCTTAAAACGTTAGATACAGGCGGACGAGCGCGCCTTTACATATACAAAAACAGAGAATGTGAGAGAAGAAGAAGAAGAAGAAAAGGAGTGTAAATGTTGTGCCATGTTCTAAACGTATTCCAGAGGCCCTAAAGCTCAAGCCGAAAATATTTGTCTAACTTGTATCAAGGTTTACATTTTATTTATTCTTTATAAATGCGACTTAATTTTCTCCTTAAAACTCCACTAAACGGACAAATTATATAGAAGTTCCTAAGTAGGGCAGAACAGGAGGAACAGAAAACATCGATTTTACTTGTTACACGCCTCAAAAACAATTGGGTGTTACAGTATTATGTAAATTGGAAAACCTGGATATTTAAGGAATTTGTGCAGTATTGTTCCAAATACTGTGTCCTTAATTTTTACTTTATCTGCACTTACTATGTATATAGAGTATATAGAAGGTATTCCATTCCACCCAAAAAATCGATACCGAGATTTCACCGGAAATATATGTTTAAGGGTCCCCTGTATCAAAAGAAAGCATTTTCGGAAAAAGATCCCTGTGTGTATGTGTGTGTGTGTGTGTGTGTGTGAACACGATAACTCAAAAACGAAAAGTCGGTAAAATACCAAACATGGTATTTAAGTTTAGTATTTTCCAGGGATGAGACACGAAGATTTAAAAAAAAAAAAAAAAACTTTTTTTCGAAATTTTTGATTTTCTCAAATATGGCTCTAACGATTTTGATTAAAATATCGAATATTATATAAAATGTTATATATCTACCTGATAAACAAAATGTGTATCTTGACTTTTCAGGGAAGAGCGTCTGAATGAATTTCACGGAATATCGCATAACTGCGATGGACAAAAACTTACAACACAAAAAATGTAGAGTACGTTAAAACACACAATTTAAGTTATATACATTTTTTTTCGTGGCGTTGGTCGTTTTTGAGATATTCCTTGTTTTTGGTTTCACCTTTTAAAACATACTTTTCTCATATAGGAATTTATCAATTGCTGTCCATACTAACAAAGAAACTTTAGTAACATAGCAACCAACTTTTGATACCACTTTAACCTATGCTACTCCCTTATTTCGTTTCTACTTACAAGAAAGCAAGTAATAGTACTATTTCTGATAATTTTTTCTCGATTAGTATGAGGTAAATAGAGGCATAAGCTTTTTAACAATAATTTGTTCCAGGAATGTGGAGAAAGTAATGAGAATGGAACACATCAGATTTTTAAGACTAAGGTAACAAAATATTTCCCAAAGATACACACACACACATACACACATACGCATACACACATACTCACACAATAAAACAAAGCTATATATGCAGAGAGCTGGCTTCTGGTACGTCTATATTTCTGAACAAGTAACTTAAATTTAGTTAGGTTAAATTTGTTAGCTCTGTATGCTGTTCTCTACAGAAGTGAAGTAAACCGTACGTTGCTTTATAACTCAATTGTAAACAGGGAAGTTCCCCTACAGGTACAAGCAGGCTTTTACTATGCTCTATCTTAGTAAACATTTACTTAATTGAAAATTTCGGGAAGCACATCAGGCTGAGAGTATCATCCGGACGTGAGCGGATGTTACTATTTTGGTTTTATTTGCATATCTTCTCTTTTTCACTTAGCTGAGTTTACAACGTGTATACAGGAAATTCACGATATATTTTCTATTTATGTAAATGTTTGTATGGTCTTTCTCGCCATTTTAAAACATGTTATGCAATTATTTTCCAATTATTAAGGGATGATTTCTTTCATTAACTTAATCAAGAGTATTTAATAGTTATATATGTGTCTATAAAAGTGCGATTAAAAATTCAACTACTCCCACTGCCTGCCTTCTTACTTCCTGAAAATTAAGAAAACTCCTAGAAATGAGCACCGGAAAATCAAAATCTATGACGATATGACGGAAAAATGTATTAATATTGAATACGAGACTTTATGATCGGGAAATCTTGGCAGAATCAAAATATTGTGACTACTCACCGCATGCACTCGCCTGTGTTTTGGGACACGTTCTTACTTTAAATTGTTGCCGGTGGTTTCCATTTTGAACCCATTGTCACACCTGCGTGAGTGAACACGTGTGCGGTCGGCGAGTGCATTACATCAAAGCTCGCATTGTCGCATCTGGTTACGTCTGTGTGTAATGTTCAAGTGCCAATAACAACCTCTACTTTTGGAAAAATGTATTGCCGCGTCAACGATAGGTATAAAAAGGGGGAAACTCGGCCCAGAGATTTCTAAACCAGCCAACAGCGTAATAGCTGAACAAAGCACTCCCCCTCCCATAGGGACAGATCTATCAAAAATCACCACCATATTTAAATAAATAAATAAACACCAGCGGAGCAGAGGAAAGGATGCTGCTCCTGAAAATGCAACCGCTCGAGAGCCTACCAGCGCTACCTCCTTAACACCAACACTCGAAACCTCAAACAAAACCTTAACCATCACCTCATTCCTGTGGTTAAACCCTTACCAGGGTAGGTACACAGCAACAACACCCAGGCTCACCACGAGCCTACCAGACACGCAC
Source organism: Hymenopus coronatus (assembly GCA_030762935.1). Lineage (NCBI taxonomy): Eukaryota > Metazoa > Arthropoda > Insecta > Mantodea > Hymenopodidae > Hymenopus > Hymenopus coronatus. Next base: position 58,803,716 of record CM060886.1, read on the forward strand.
GCACGCACGCACGCACGCACGCAGAGAGTTCAGTTTCAACCTGCGAGTTCTCAGCGTCCAGTTGAATTAGAGCAGTCAACTGTCGAAGCGACAAGACATAAAATTGTGCTATAACGCTGTCAATACGAACATGTATTATAACACCAGGAATTTAAATAAAGAGACTTTTGGTACAATATGAAACCGGATATTTTCTACGTACTAAATGCAGAATATCGGGATTAAGGTTTCACACACAATTTGTAACAAATTCAATATTTCGTTGTTGAAGATATGCCTTAGAACTTTCAAAGAGAAATGTGGTCTATTACGGCTGTAAAGAGCCTCAACTGCCTGGTACCAAAACTAAATTCAAAAGAAGGATTGACGAGTAAATTAAAGCAAGAATGCGGATTAAGCAATCGAGTGGCGTGCTGTGGAGCACAAACCAAACGCAACAAATAGGCTGTCGAAATCAATACAAGTTTAAAGTGATGAAGATAGATTATTGGCGCTACTGCAATAATGAATGCTTTGAAAAATGAAAGAACTAAGTAATAATTGAGAATTTATTTTTATAATTTAAGAAGTCAGTTGACAACACTCTAATGGAAAATTAAAATCATCTTTGTTCATGTTTATTTTTATAGTTACAATTTATCCCTAATGGGGAAGTGGAGCGTGGTACGTAAGCAGCAATGCCACAGATAAATAAAATACATTATTTAATTATATTATTTTGCATATTATAACTTGAATTTCTGTTAACAATTTGTTCAATACTGTAGATGTTCAATGTACAGTATATTTACGAAAACAGTACTTCATTCGGTTGTGGCATTCTTCTGTCACCCTTAAAATGGTTTCAGGTGGGATAGTGTGATTAGCGTGGGTGATTCTTTCTTCATCTATAGCTGTAGACTCTACATGAAATAGATTCTGCTTTACAGAGGCCCACTGAAAGAAGAGTAAGGGGTGTGAGGTGTGTTGACCCTAAGGTGTGACTGAGACAACTCCCTCAATCCAGTGCACACCGACCATCTCATTTTGTTTCTGGCGAATAACCAGAGCATAATGTGCAGTGGCTCCGTCTTGTTGAAATCACATTCTTAATGTTGATTCAGTGTAACTGTTGCAGCATGGTGTCCAGCACTGATTTAAATTATCATCAACAATTATTCCACATCACACCATAACTTTTGGAACACCAGGGTTAATAGAGTTTCTCGTCCATCTTGTTTTTCCCTGGAAGTATTTTCTGTATGGGCGTACCCACCCAGAAAGAATTAGTATTCAGGAAATGCAGGAAGACTCTACTAACCGCTTTCTCGATAATGTAGCGATCTTTTAGGGCTGGTCATCATCTTTTGTTTGCTTTTTTTGTTTGTTTTAATATAGAGTATAAATGTGTATTGTTCTCTATAGCTATTGTGGTCATATTGGTGACTCTGTTTTAGAAACAACTGCTGGTGTTTTTCTCGCTAAACAAGAGGGTTTTAACACTGTTTTTTTTTTTTTTTTTTTTTTTTTCTCTCTCAATTTTCTACTATGAAGCACAGACATTCAGGGACACGAAATGGTTATAGTTAAAGAAAAAAAAATTCCCCGAAGACGGGACCTGAAGTCAGAACTCTAATCACTCAAGTACAGAGCTAATCTTCTATCCTTATCTTTGCAGTCACATTTATTGAAGGATTGGCACAAGTTTTGTTTGTCACAGTATAAGTCTCCTTGAATCTACGCAATATTTTGACAACATTTTGGTAAGAATGTTCAAGTGACAACGACATAACTCGTCTGCAGCTTCTCTTATTGTTATCCCCAAAGAACAGCACTAATTCCACTCGCTGTTCAGAACTAAACAGGGTCTTTTCAACTCAATGTCACACTAAAATCAATCTTCTTTAATTCATATCCAACGCAGTAGCTTCAAACAAGCTAAACAGAACACAGCATAACTATCCAACATGCTGTTTATCATAGCCTACTCTACTTTATATTCCTTTTCTTCCAAAAAAGAATATCTAGAAAGAGAAAAATGGTAGAGAAGTCTTAGGGTATAAAAGGAGAAAAGTACAAAAAATCAACACAAAGATAAATAAGTAATGTCAACGTTGTTCCATTATACATTATTCACTTTACAGAAGTATCAATACTACAATGTACTTAAAAAGGGGATTTTTCCTCCATTTGTTAACTTCTTCTTTGCCGCACAATATGTACAGTGGAATAAAATGATTAAGTTGTCCTGGACTTCTATAACAAATGTCTAATGAACTCTGCCCAAACAGACTGGGAATGACTCCACCCACAGGGAGAAATAAATAGTACGTATTCTTGGAGAGCTGATGTTGAAGCAATAACACAAAGGGATTGGAAGAGGAAATTTTTTCCAATCGGAAAACATGGAGGCAAGGATGTAAGAGATAATGCTGGTATGAGAATTGTGGAAAACTCGCCAATAGAGCCGGGATTCATATGCCCAAACAAATAATAAAATATGCATGCAAAATATGCAGAAAAATATAAAAAAATATGCTCTCTAATATGTGGAAACAAATGAAAAAACGAAATGAACTATTCGCTTTGTTAGTAATATTTTATGAATACGAGTAAGAGCTATTGTATCTCACCACTATGCGTCTATGACCATCAGCCCACAACCAGCTGCATTAAAACTACAGGATTTAGGCTGTGTGTCTGTGAACTGGATTCAAACTCGTTACAAGGACATCTCTTCATCTCAGTGACCTTGAAAACATGGTTTACATACTAAGCTTTATCATTTTGTACAATTTTTCACCCCTTGTTACTCCCACACGGATGGGGGCTGAACTTATACTTAATGGAATCGGCAGTGTAACTTTTCATCGCAACCACCTTGAAAAGAATGGTTTGAAACTAATACACATCATTTTGTTGATTTTTTTTTATTTCTGTATGTTAGCCTGGTCACCTCTACAGTGTTATTTTCCAGTTTGCTGTCGTATGTGTGCCGATTCTGGTTGAAACTACTCAGTGTTTCTAGATTTACGCTGGCTGTATATGAACTCATACATCAGTTTTTATATTATAATACATTACGTTGCTAGCAATTGAGCACATTTCTGGGTTAAGGGTTTATAAATCTGGGTACTCTTTTTCCGATTTTTTTTTCATTTGAACTGCCATATTGGATGGAACATTCCTTCCAACTGTTGTTTCTCGTCGTTCAGTCCATGGTAATACTTTTTGTTGATGTGCGTGAATTTATCATTTCTAAGTTAAATGTTACCACTTGTTCTAAAACACTTTCCGTAGTTATAGGCATTTTTACAGTGTTTGACATCCACTTTTACTACTATCCACCGCAGGCGATGATACATGGAATGAAGATGGAGCACCAGTGAAATGTGATGGCGGAGAAGCCGGGGAAAACCCGTCCTTCGCCGCTTTGTCTACCACAAATCCCACATGCGGTCGCTTGGGATCGAACCCGGGCCGCCTAGGTGGCGCGGCCATATATTTATGTGCATTTTATGTATATGCACGCAATAATGATTCTTCTTTTATGCTCTGTTTTATGGAGATTCAGGCCGAAAAAGATTCTAATTCCATTGATTCATTTCTAAAGCAAGTTTTACAAACAATGCTGACTAGATTCCCTCTGCCGTTTATGGGTGGCAAAATAAGAATATTTTGACGTCATTTTATTCATAGATAGACGTAATCTTTGTAATGTAAATTACCCGTCTCTTTATAGCTTGTGGATATTCTTCCGTCAATGTGACCAGAACTTTGGACCAATAAAAAACTGAAGAGACTTGAAACAATCCCAAATGCATTACCATATCTCTCAGCGATGGTACCGTGTAGAACATAGCTTTTGGCATGTGATGTTTGGATGGACAGGACTCTAATAATGGACTGAAGAATTCTTCAAGATATTAACATAGTTACATGTGCAACTGAGCTAAACAAGTGATACTGTCCTATACTAATGACATATTCGGGCACTTTTACAATGTGGTACCTCCGAAAGGAGACATACATCTTCCAACACTTAAAACATGTTAAAATTCAAATTGTGATTCAGGCCTGAGACGATGCATTCCTCATCTCATACTTCCATGTGAATTAGGGATGTACAGGTGTGGATGGGAATGAGTAACGGACAGGTTTCGTATCATTTTGTTTGAGGTCTTTTTTTGTTGTACTCCAGGATGTCGGTGATTCTTCTCAGGATTTGGTTAGGCTGCGCTAATTGAATGAATGCACCAATTATTTATATTAAAACAACATTATTACAAGGCTGTTATCACACTCATTATCGCTTGAATGTAATGATTTAATGAATATTTTTCGTGTTAACCCGGAACCGAAATTTGTAGAACGTATCGCAGTGAAACAATCGTGAAACAATGGGAGTGCAAGCTTTCCTACCGGCGCACTGAGACTGGTCTAGCGGAAGTTTATCACAGAGTCGAGTGGTCAAACAAAACTTATTTTGACCATAATACAATATTTCAAAATGTCATGTCATATCATATTCTTCTATAGACCCTTCTTCCAGAAAGGTTTTCAATTTCTAAAGGGGAAAGTTATAATTTAATAGAATAAAACATACATTTTTGTTAAAATGTTGCCTCCTGAAATATTTATTATGCATTATCAAACATTCTGAAATGTGTGTGAAAGCATGACTTACAAAGTACTGCATTTCCTCTAAATAGATCCCAAAATGTATAAAATTAAATCTTTTGGAAAGAGCATGCATAAGAAATCCGACCTCTACTCGTCAGACTACCACTGTACTCACACTGACTGGAAAGAGAAGGTCGGTTTGTGGAATGATACTTCACCGTCAGATCCGCAACAATTTTAAATTTTAACTTGGTAGCAGCTAACTTTACATGTTCCACATCACAGGCAAATGAACAGCAGACGAGAGTTGCATTATAAATTAAATTTTCACACGCCACAGTGTAATGCCAGGCAGAGCTTGTGGTCCACTTCTGGTCGAACAGTGTCGCTGTGGCCTGCAATAGCTTTTTGGAGTAGTACATCAGTTAAGTATGGACCTTGCATCTGTATGTCAAAGCTTGTAAACTGGTGTATTGTTTCATGAAAGGGTTTCGCAGTGTTGATAGGTGCGGAAAGATAATGGAAGTTGTAGAATAATCTTTGGTTTTGGTTTCATTTAATGGTGGTAGAAATCACTTAGGAAATTGTAATTTTTACCGCTCTACAATTATTTGAATATATTGAAGCACCATTCACTATTGCGGTTAATCTTCGGTTTGACTTTCTTTGTAGCTACTGGATTTCATGACGTTCACGCCATTATTGGAATTACATTCCTCATCCACTTGCTGTTTAAAATAGAGCAACTAAACATTTATATGTTACATGTACGTACTTATATTTTGGGTTACTAAATTGCTGATTTGTTATAGTGTTTAATGCCCGCTTTTACTGCCATGACGCTGATGATATATGGAATGAAGATGGAGTACCGGTGGAATATTAATACGGGAGAACCCGGAGAAACCCCCTTGCGCCGCTTTGTCCACCACAAATCTCACATGCGGTCGCTTGGGATCGAACCCGAGCCGTCTATGTGAAAGGTGTGACCTAAAAAATTGATGATGCTTAGTTGAATAATAGAGTGGACGAGAAGAGTAATAAGCGACATGTTTGGTTTTAATATACAGTTGATGGTGATAAAAAAGATGTAATATCAAGTTAAATATTAAATGGGCAAATAATGTAAGAAATGCAATTTAATTAGTATAATAATGCTATCAAAATTAGTGGTGGACTATATTAGCACCAATTAAAACATTTTAGAGAAGCAAAGGAGGTTATTAAAAATGTATAACGCTGTTAGATGAATAATTAAGAACATGAAATTTAGTGTTAACACAGCATGAGTTTGAAATCACCTACAATCTTCAGTGGATGATTCCTGACTGAAATAGAACACATAGAGTTCATATCACCTTGTGTCCGAAAACTTCAAATTTCAACGGTAGATGGCACTGAAGAACGATATCAAACAAATAGCCGTGGCACTCAGTATCCTGAATTCCATTCATATCACAAGAAATGTCCAAGTGAACGCGCATAGTGGATTGTCCACCCGTTCAAATGTTCCGAGTAATGTCCTAATATCGTCTCAGGCTACGTGGATACCCTGTTGAAGAGTCTGAACTCAAAAGCAGGCGCACCGTACACAGTGCTTTCCAGATATACTCCCACAATTAAATATCCAGGAACTTTAAGCCCGATGATCGAGCAGGACATCATCAGGGTCCTCACGTCCTATCCAACCTCTGGGGAAGTGAGATTTCGGCGAACATTAATGCGGCGCATTGCCAAAATCACATTCCCCAGCAATGGAGGCAGATGTTTCGTAGGAAGCCTAAATACATTTTTCCGTTCAAACGTAGTGAAAGAAGAGCTGATCTTAGTCGGCTCACACCAAAACCTCTGTCCAAATATTGACGCTGAACTGCTACTGATGAAACCTATATCCTTCCGTCATCCGTGAAAATTTTCCATGGCCCACAGAGAGATTATGCAGGTTAATTATGATATATCTACCAAAGGCATCACCTAGACAGCCCGGATTCGATCCCAAGCACCACATGTGATATTTATGGTGAACAAATGGGCGCATGGGCGGGTTTTCTCCGGGTCCTCCGGCTTCCCCTGCCCTCCAATTTCACCGGTACTCCATCTTCATTCCACGTATCACTAGTGTCATCGTAGGCGTTAAAGACTATAAAAATATCTAGCAAAGGTCACTTCATCGGTGAAGAGCACTGAAGACAGAACCCATAATGGCGCTGGTCTGTTACAGAAACCAGCGACAGATTCTTTTCCGTGGAAGAAAATCCACTGGTGATAATCCATAACCATTCTTTGGCTAATTGCCTGGAGCTTGTACCAGGATTGTCCTCAATATCATCCGATATGCAAGTCCGCGGTCACCCTGAAGGTTCACCTGTCACAAAAGGACCTAAGCTCGCACAAACGCCGAAAATTAACTCCAAATGTGAGATGTGGGTAGTGCTGTCTGTCAGCCGGGTACATCCGTGTTACCTCTCAACCGTTTCCATCTGCTTGGCCATACACGAACACCATCTCGGCTTGTTCCTGAATGAATACCGGTCCATGTGCTTCTACGTTGCTTAAATCACACTGTCTGAAACATACACATTGCACACTGCAAGTTATAAAGAAACTATCTGCAACATACAGGCACACACAGAAAGTTATGAGAGAATGGATTTTCGGATATACTTTAACAACCAATTTTCACACCACTCATCAACATATCCTATCTCGTTAGGTTGCAGATATTTCTACAATTTGTTAGTAAAGTTATAGTTTCTGTACACAAGGGTAACATTGCTTTGTCCATTAATTCAAAATTTAAACACATATTACAAAAAATATCGTATATTAATTTCCAAACTTCCAGAGGAAAATGTGTGGCATTAACTTTCGTAGCAATACTCAAGAGAATAATTTCCTAACACGCAATTCATATTGGTGGTTTCGAAATGAAAGGAAATGCACCATGCTCAACCTACGTCATTCCCTTTGCTCCGCATTTCAGGTCCTGAAAATAAATATTCATAAATAGGGTTTCAGAATAACGATGTTATCACTGGAGCGAAATTGTTGTTCAATTGTTGTTTAAGAGACAAAGAATTACATTAGAATCTGCAAGGGTTAACTTTCCCAGCACGTCCTACGTCAAAACTGCTGTTAAGTTCAAGGAAGATTTTCTTTTCCGGAACAAATTCGAATTAAGTATGAATTAGTGAGACTTTACAATACTGATTATTATTAAAAGCTATTTGTAATATATTTCACCCTAAAATAAGAGTCGAGATTTCACCGGAAATATGTTTTGAGGTCCCCTGAGTTCGACAAAAGCATTTTTAGAGAAAGGTCTGTGTGTGTCTGTGGACAATATAGCTCTAAAACGAAAAGACTCTTAAAATCCAAACTCGGTATTTAGGTTTAGTATCTTCTAAGAATGCAACACGGAGATTTTGAATAAAATTCCCCCACCACAAACTAGCCTTTACATGGGAAAATATTTGAAAATTTTATTTGTCTCTAAAATAGCATATATTACAAATAGCTTAATAATAATCACTAATTCATACTTAATTCGAATTTGTTCTGGAAAAGAAAATCTACCTTGAACTTAACAGCAGTTTTGACGTAGGACGTGCTGGGAAAGTTAACCCTTGCACATTCTAATGTAACTCTTTGTCTCTTAAAGTAGAGAAAAACATTTTTTAAAAGCTCAGCTCAGTTTTGAACAACAATTTCGCTCCAGTGATAACATCGTTATTCTGAAACCCTATTTATGAATATTTATTTTCAGGACCTGAAATGCGGAGCAAAGGGAATGACGTAGGCTGAGTATGGTGCATTTCCCTTTCATTTCGAAACCACCAATATGAATTGTGTCTTAGGAAATTATTCTCTTGAGTATTGCTACGAAAGTTAATGCACGCATTTTCCTCTGGAAGTTTGAAAATTAATATATTGTATTATTTTAGATCCTCTGAGCGTATTGCAGATAGTAAAACGCTCTCAGTTTTAATTGTTCCATGACTCTAAATGCATGGTGCATGCACACACAGGCACACGGACCTTTTTCTAAAAATGCTTTTTTCTTTCTCTTGCCCAGATGTACCATGTGCATAGTGGATAGAGAACGTATTTTATTCTACCCTAAAATAAGAGTCAATATTTCACCGGAAATATGTTTTGAGGTCCCCTGAGTCCGACAAAAGCATTTTTAGAGAAAGGTCTGTGTGTGTCTATGGACAATATAGCTCTAAAACGTAAAGACTCTTAAAAACCAAACTCGGTATTTAAGTTTAGTATCTTCTACGAATGTAACACGGAGATTTTGAATAAAATTCCCCCACCACAAACTACCCTTTACATGGAAAAATATTTGAAAATTTTGTTTGTTTCTAAAATGGCTCTAACGATTTTGACTAAAATACTGTATATTAAATATATTTACATCACAAATAAAATGTATACTTTGAATTTTCTGGGAATAGCTTCTGAAGATCCCTTTATTCTGGATGAGTTTTGCAGAATTTTGCATAACGGTTAAACCGTAAGAAATGCATAAAACGTTAACTACTGCACAAAACTTGTAGATCTCGGTGAAACACATAATTTATGTCATGCCTACGTTTTTATGTAGAGCTGACCGTTTCTTAGATATTCTTGTTATTGTTTTTTTTTTTGGTAGTGTTTAACGCCCGCTTTTACTACTGTGGCACCGCAGGCGATGACACAGGTGATACATGGAATGAAGACGGGGGCATCGGTGGAATGCGATGGCGGGAGAAAACCCTCCCTGCGCCGTTTTGTCCACCACAGATCTCACAAGCGGTCACTTGTGATCGAATCCAGGCCGTGTAGGTGAGAGGCGAGTGATCTAACCACTCGGCCACGTCGCGGTCTATATTGGTTTCAATTTTAAACTACTTAAGCTTCTCTCAAACGGGAAGTGTTTTACTGCAGGCTATACAAAGCGAAGCGAACTCCGGTTGTTTCACATAGGACACGCGTTTAAAGATTTGATAGTGTATTCCCTTAAGTCCCTTCTACTTACAAGGAGCCAAGTAATAAGGCAAATGTTTACCTTGATTAGCTTGTCGTATAGAAAAGAATAGTTTTTATAAGGAAATTCGTTTGTATAACAGCTAGAGAAAGTCATGAGAATGGAATACATTAGATACCTTTTTTTTGATTCAGGGGATCCTAAAACTCGTATTTCCGCTGAAATCTCGGTATCGAATTTTTGGCTGGAATACAGTACTTTCTCTATACTGTACTACGTGTAGAGAAAGTAAAAAAATAAATGATTGCGGTGCAATTTTTGCCAAACGCGAAATAATTAAGGAAGAATCAAGTTCGTTAAAGAACCAAAGAGGTGAAAATTCCCTTGAGCTTCATGCTGGCACAGAATGTGTTCCTTATCTGCAGAAGGTGCAATGCGGGCAGTATACAAGAGCAACGTATCCGTTCAAGACTTTGCTAGAAGCCTAGGACATAGGTTTTTCCGCGAGGTCAAAATGTATGTAAACCAGAGGAAATGTCATGCAATATTAAGAAGGACTTTTGCTGAGACTAACACGTTGCAACAAGAACGTGGCGTCATGAGCTTAAAAATGCTGAGACGTTACATGCAATCGATTTTTACACCCATTTTCTTTCGCAAGCACGTCTTATACATTATCTATAGTTTTCATACAAATAGTATTTTATGACATTTTTATCTTATTCTATATAAAAGCTTATTTATAAAATGAAACCAAGTTAAACAATATTTATTTGGCTACACGTAACACGAAAATGTTCAGATGTTAATATCACAAAACGGATTTTGAGTTCATTCGAAAAAAGATTTGTGTAAACGCCTACAGTAATGTCTTTACAATTACCAATTACCATATTCATTTACATTTCATATGTCCGCATAGAATTTGCGAGTGGTCCCCGCGTTCTTCCGATTTAAGCTCCTGCCTTTAACTGTGGGGGATTAAAAGTGAAAGTTTACAAAACAAATCCATACACTTTAGAGAAATTTAAACATAATATTCGTCCAGAAATTTATGTCCCAATTTTCTAAGCAAATGCCAGAAATACTTTAACAACGAAGGGAGGCACTTTCATTTGAGTTCAAGTGTTTATTCTTTGTTCTTTTTTGTTAGAAATGTCTTACGCGATAAACCATAGCTCTATATTTGCTGTAAAGACCTGCTCAGCACACATAGGAAGCGGCCTTGCTGACTGAAACGTGTTCTCTATACTGAGCACCCAGTGTATTGCGCTATTTCTTCCATTCATTATTCTATTCTGTATGCGGAATTTCATTTTAGGCGATATTATTCAGTCGAAACAATTGGAATCCTGCAAATCCGAGGGTGGTGGAGTTTTTGGACGCATGGCTTTCTTCAGAAGGAAAGTAAGGCAGTTGGGCTCCTATAATGTTTATTTGCATGTAAAATAACCCCAGTATGTGGCCCAGTATGTGCCGAATGAATGGCACTTGGAATGAATTGTAAACCGGAAGAAAATACGTTATTTCTTTACATAACAATCCTGAAAGTCCAAACAACTACTCTCTAGAAGGAAGTTAGAAGGAGCTTTAACATCTTCAAATAACTTAATTATAAGTTCATTAATTAATTTTATATTATTTTGATTATAGATATCTAATAAGTGTCGGTCCCTTTGGCCGCACTCGCTAAAGCGTCTCGCTTTAGTGCTTCGTGGCGCAGGGGATCGTGGGTTTGAGCCCCGCCTTAGGTATGGGTGTTTGTGTGTTTTGTGTATTTGTACTTGTACGTATATTTGTCATAAAATAGAAAACAGTAAATAAAGGAAATGTAAGGGAAAATGAAAATAAAAAGGAATGCAGCGCCGGAGTCCCGACCAGACTCCAGAACTTAAAAAAAAAAAAAAAAAAAAAACACGAAATAAGCTAGCAGATTTATGAGATTCTTATTTACACTTTCGGTGAAATAAAGAAATGTTATGCATTACATATTGAATTCCATGAACTAATGCATTTGCAAATGTAATTGTTTACAGTGTTTATCTGGAATAAATTAAGGTAGATAAAATTATTTATTTTCTATATTGAACAGTAGGCGTGGTAATATGTTTGATGGAATATATTATTGTGCAGAATCAGCTCTTCAAGCCCAGACCCCGTTATATGAAATGGACAACGATTGCATTCCTCCCTAAAGAAAGAAATCTCTCCTGAGTTTCGAACAGTATTGATGCCCACTCAATGCGGTAGGTAGTGAAACCTCTCACGACTCGCATTAAACGACAGGAAATTTGTCATCTTCACCGCACGCCAACAGACTTGATGATGGCGCTCTTTGGGGCGCAACTAGCGGAGGTTGAGTGAATCAGAGCTTGATTATTGTGTTACAGGACTGTAATTCAGTCACACCTTCATGCACTAACTAAAATATTTGTACACATTTGCTCAAAATTTATTAAAAAAATCTAATGTGTTCCATTCACATGACTTTCTCTACATCTCTGCAACAAATTATTCTTAAAAAGCTTATACTTCTATTTACTTCATGCTAATCAAGAAAAAATTAGCAGAAATAGTTTTATTACTTGCTTCCTTGTTAGTAGAAGCAAAATAAGGGAGTACAATAGGTTCAAGTGATAGTCAAAAGCTGGTTGTTATTTGATTGAAGTTGCTTTGTTTGTATGGACACGAGTTGACAAATTCCTGTTTGAGAAAGTATAAGTTTTTCCAAGAACAAGGGATATCTAAAAAACGATCAGCTCCACGAAAAAATATATGTTGTGTGTGTTTTATCCTGATATACATTTTTTGTGCAGTAAGTTTTTGTTTATCTCTTACGGTTTATGCAAAATTCCGTAAAATTGATCCAGAATAAAGTAGTCTTAAGAGGCTATTCCCAGAAAATTCAAGATATACATTTTATTTGTCAGGTAAATATCTTTAATATACCATATTTTAACCAGCACCGTTACAGCCATTTTTAAGAAAATAAAACATTTCGAAAAAAGTTCCATGTAAGGGGTAGTTGGAGGTGGGGGGATTTTCTTGAAAATCTTCGTGTCGCATCCTTGGAAGATACCAATCCTAAATACCAAGTTTGTTATTTCGTTTTTGAGCTATGCTGTCCACAGACACACACATACACACACACACACGCACACACATTTGGATTCAGGGGGACCCAAAACATGTATTTCCGGTGAAATCTCGGTATCGAATTTTTGGGTGCAATACAATACCTTCTCTATACACTATGCACATATTACGTGTAGAGAAAGTAAAACCAAAGGAACGAGAAACGGTCTAGTGATTGTCGAAGTCTAGCTGAGGTTTCCCAGCGAACTTCACTTCGGTTATCAACTTAACATTATTGTGTTGTTTTCATTTTATAGATTATCTTTTTATTTATTTTTTTATTTTTGGTCTTTTCTTTGTTATTGAAACTGTTTTCATGACATTCAAGGGAAATATTGACATCAAGAGGTAAAAATAACTCAAGTAAGGGATTTAACGTTTCCAGAAGCATTGAAGTTTTCCAAGTTCTTGTTTATTAGCATCTTGTGCTATATCAAACAGCAATTATATTTTTGAAGTATTTCATGGCTTACTTCAATGTTAAGCATCAATGATATAAAATTCTTTGTTCCGAAGACGTTGAAGTATTCTTTTTCTTATCCTTCATCAGGTATCTGTCGCTAATTAGCGCGTGTTGAAGTCACACTCTGGTAAAAGGACATCCCCGAAACATTTCATTTTGTTTCACTAATTCTTACGACGTGGCTTAGTAGCCATAAAATAGTTTAGTAATGAATGACATTGTTCGCGAGAGTTTATTCTTTAAAGTAAATACCAAATCTCATTAACCTCGTTTTGTATCATATAATTAATTTATTTTAATCTTTTTATCATTGTTTTTAGCTAAGGTCTTATTGCGACTTTATAATTATTTTTACACAAAATATTGGTATTATTAATCACTTTAAGGCAATTAGCAAAAGAATTAAGCGCTGACTGAAGTTCACTGGATATTTGGTATTGCTGTCGCCATGGGTTGTGAAGTTAGTACTCTGATGATGTGCTTGAGTGTCAGTTACCTGTTGAGAGATCGGAGGTTGGGCCTGTTTTAAAATATAGTGTTGCGTAATTTTGGCGTGGCCTATTGTTAGCCAGGATATTAAAATTTGATTGGATTACAGTACTCGACATTATATGTCACAGTTTGCATTGCGAGCAGTCATGCCATTTCGTCTTTTACTCTTCAGGTATGTTTCATTTCACATATGTGATAATGTCATTGTAATTGTTGGGTCGCTGAAGGGCATTTTCGTTTTGCTCTCTGGTCGGCTGATTCGGCATCCTCAATTCCAGAATTTGAAAGTTGTGTGTTTTATCTTGACTGTTAACTTTATGAAGACGGGGTTGAATTTCCTTTGCTAGAATGTTGAATGATGATAAATTGTGAATTGCAAGCAGTGATGGAGTCGGAAAAGATCAAGAATGTTTCTTAAGGATCGGTTTTCAGGATGTAAAATAGTATTCTTCCCCGATGTACAATAGGTCACTCTCAAAACCACTCTGTTGCAAAAGTACCTGAAGTTATTTGAGAATGTGCAATCATTAGAACCAGGACAGAAGGAAATTAAGTTGAAATGTTACTCGATTACACATTATTTTGGTGTCTGCAAACCTCTTTGATCGATTTTTATCTACCTGTCAGTGTTTCTTGGCCTCTTTTTTTGTAGTGATAATGGCTGAAGTGTAGATAACCTGAAGTTAACTGCTAAATAATAGCTATACCAGGTCTTAATACCTTTTTCATTTTTGTTTTGCTATCGCGCTTTGCTTATTATTTATTAATATTGTAACAAATGTCTATTGACTTCAAACATTGGTTACAGATAAAGCCTACATTTCAATGCTACAAACAAACACTTGACGCTTCGATGCTACACGCTAATACTTTAGTCATTCACTATACACCTGGCTCGCAATTTTTCCTCCTTTTATAGCAATAAATGACATCACACAACCTTGTGGAAATTTGTGGAAATCAGTAGCTCTGCAAGTCTTCCAAAGCCCCCGGTTACCAGCGCGCCGCACTTTCTGTGTTGTTACACATTCCAAGGTCTCCAATTGCGTGACTCAAAACTAACGTGAGAGCGACAACAGACGGATGGCACTGTTACACTTTAGTATTAATGTTGGTCATCAATTTATTATCAATTATTATAATTAATTTAAAGGAAACTTTTATATTAGCCTTAGAACATAATTACCTACACGATGTGCTATTATGTCGTGATGATCTATAAAACAACTTCAGTAAGCTATGAAGCAACTTCGGTATAAAGAAGTAGGTATGAATATCGAATGGCGTTTCTGCCAGTAATTTTATTATAGTAGATATGTATCAAAAGCGTCTAAGAAAATTACATTTTTGAAATATTTGATATATAAGTTAATCATTCTGGACACATATTTGACAATGTAAGCTAAATTTACAATTCATTTATTAATTGCCATGCCAACAAGCATTTTTTTTCTGTAATTTAACGTCCTTTAACCTGGTTGGTCATATCGGACGATAATGAAATTGGTGAAATGATGCTCTCGGGGTCCATTGAGCTTAAAGTTACTCGACATTCGTCTTCTAAGGAGAAGGGAAATCCCTGAAAAAACCTATTCCGGGTAACTCACCCTAAGCGAGATTCGAACTCGCGACCTTTTGAATGTAAACAGATACTCCACCACCACACTACCCAGGCGGGCTCTAACAAGCATTGTAATTACTTACAGTAAGAGTTTGAGAGGGCATTAGTACTTACAGTACAATTATGAAATGACGTAACAACCAAGACATGTGCTACTTCAAATAAAGAATCTATTGCAACATTCATTAATAAAAGGAGTGTATAAGAAGGCTTTGTCCATATAATTTAGATAATTTATAGTTATCTGTGATTTAGATGTAGCCTTTCATTTGTTCACATATAGAATTCATTTTTTTTAATGCTGAAAAGCGATTTTAACTGATTATTGTATTTTTACATTGTTTCAAGCATTTCAAAAAGTAATTGGCTAACCACGAACTGTACGTTACTTATCAGATCTCGAATGCTTAGGAAAACTCGATCCTGCGAGCCTCGTATTCCCAATGTGATAAGTATAACTTACAGTTCTTAGTACGCAATATATTATTTATTATGAAGAGAAAAATCGCAGAGCAACCACAGATAGACTACGAAATAACAACTAAATCCAAGCCCTACTTAAAACACATTTTTAAAAAGTTAACGCTAAAACAACTAATAAATTACAATCGTCAAAAAGTATTATGCAATACACGTGCGTAAAATGCATAGCAGAACTCGAAATAAAATGGCGGTCGATTTCTTAAATGTTATCTCAAGCTGTTACAATCATTGTCTACAGTTATGGCGCAATACACTATTTTAATTCACTAATTATTACATTAATATGAATAATTTAATTGGTTTTTTTTATACAAGCCGTGTGTAGGACAGGAGTTGGATAGAGTCACTGAAAAATTCAATGCTATAGAGTCATAGGGCTTGTGTGAAAAAACAATTAAATTAACACCAATTGACCATAATATTTGGCTATTCTATGAATCCCAGGACTTAAAGTACTTACAACATTGTAAATCGCCATTGGGGTTGTCATCTCAAAATAATTTGAGATCACCTTGTGGTTTATCGAGAAACATGCGAATCAGTTGAGAAGTTTAATGTCATACCGGCATGTTGTTATGATAGCTTAGTGGTAGAGCAACCGGCTAGAGACCGGTAGATCCGTAGTTCAAATCCCGGTTATAGTATTGCATTTTTCAGGCTGACTCTAATATAAATAAATGGCACGGTTTTGTAAATTTAAATCTCCAGATTACTTTGGCAAAAGCCTTGATCTGGTGCGTGATATATCTGCATCGAATGCTTGGCACACCTCGGGCTTTATTTCAGTGTAACGAGATTCTTAGGGGGTAAACCTTATCCTCATAAATTGTTAGAGAAAACTGTCACAGTGTGTGAAATAAAGATTTCTTGCGAGCCAATTCAGCGACGGGTGTGAAAGTGTCGACGATAACAAATTCTCGCAGCGGAATGATGCGTTGTCCTATCTCTATCCTCTCCTATTTTCGTACAGTTGAGATATCATTTATTTGGTCACATATTTATGTATGTGTAAGTAATGTCTGTGTGCTCTCTTGGTAGTAGATATATAATGACCAGTTCACACTTGCAGATTCTCGCAAATATGATACCGATATTCCCAAATATTCACTTAATTTCAGATGTCTTTTTTTTTTTTACTGAAGTGCGCGAGTAAATGCAGATAGTGAATTGTTATTTAAACCACATAATTAGAAAGAGCTGAATAATAATTGCAAAACGTGTAACTAATTAACAGCATATTAGGACACATGTAAAATAAATGTAACGAAGTACACTCAAGGTAGGATAAACATTAACTGAGAGCAATTCAATCAAGAAATTGTACACAAGAAACATAATTATAAGAAGACATGCCTAAAATTCTGTTAAAGTGACACAGTATATCAACCAGCAGTTCTTAAAAGGGTTTTACTTTTTAATTTCCATACACATATAGGCCTTCAGGCGTGACCTAATTGGCCCTCAGGGGAGAGAGAACGACTGAGATAGAATACAAACATAGAAACATATAACACGAAACATCTATGCCTTAAGCAGGATTCGAACCCGCGGCCCTTTCGCGGCAAAACGTCAACGACAGACGCGCCAACGTCCACCACTATCGAAGCCGCTAGGGTTTTACTTGAGGGACATTATGCGAAACAGTCGGGGATAATTTTGTTACGAAACAGAAGTGACAGGAAATAGGAATAGCATAAGGGTAAAATGGGACAGATTTTAATATAATTTTTCTAAGGATAAAATACCTCATAAAAATTTAGGATAATAGATATAAAAGACAGAGGAGCCTAGAAATGTGACGAGAGCAAGGACATGGAGATACAGGAAAGACACTTCGTTAAAGAATTACAAGCAGTAAGTATGAGTCATGTTGATGAGGGGTAAATTGGATCGGTTGATGGGGGTGAATTAAGTAAAATAAAACAAAGATCCTTCCTCCAAAACTTTTAAGAACAAAACAAAACATTAATTCCATTATTAATACTTTGTGGAGAAGAAGAGAAAATAATGTGAATAACTTCTGGAAGTTGGCAAGGAAAAGATTTGAGGATATAGAAATACAAAAAATATTTAGTGAGATAGCTGAAAAGAGATCTTTAGTTTTCTATATACCAATGAAAGACTCATGGGGAAGAGAAAAGTACATAGCTGTGACAAATTAAGAGGAGCGAGGAGGTATTTTTTGTTAGTGTTTAACGCCCGCTTTTACTGCTCTGGCACCGCAGGCGATGACACTGATGATACATGAAGATGGAGCCCCGGTGGAATGAGATGACGGGGGAAACCGGAGAACCCGGAGAAAACCCGCCCCTGTGCCGCTTTGTCCACCACAAATCTCACATGCGGTCGCTTGGGATCGAACCCGTCTAGGTGAGAGGCGAATGGTCTGACCACTCGGCCATGGCGCGGCCCGAGAAGGTATTGCATGGCTGAAAGTAGGAATATGGAGATTAAAAGGTTTAAGGAAAGGTATTCCACAAAATCAATGTCCTATATGTGGCGGAAAGGAAGATATGGAACACATTTTATTTAAATGTAAAGGGACTGAAGCTTGGAGAAAAGAGTATGACAGTAAGAAGAGTGGACAATTCTTATACAGAGTGAAAAATAAATGGGTATGACTAGTAAATAGACAATGGTGTAATAAACTAGAATTAATACTATTGTAACATATGAGTATGACCGGGCTGAATAAGCTTAGCATAAACAAATAATAATACTTTTGTTATACTTCTATACTCACAGATTCCATTTTATAGAGAAGAGAAGAAACAAAACTGGAATGATTCAGATGTTTAAGACGAACAAGTGGATGGCGTTACAGTGAAGAAATACTGCTGACAATAAAAGTGGAAATGTAAACAAGTCTTGACAGTAAAGTTAACCATCCTACACTCTAGAGACGCAGAACTCAGATGTCATCAGAAATCCTAGACAAAATAGCAAACCATATTCATAACCGACTATCCAGCCACAAATAGCATCCAACGCCTTATCTCGCCACAAATGGCGTACAATGGCTTTCTCGACGTAAATGCTGACCAACGAATATCCTCCACAAATGGAGCCCAACCATCATCCCGCTAGCCGCCTCAAATGGCGTCTTAATTCAGAGTAACCTCAACTAGATTTTAAAGATTGAGAAATTAAGCAGGTGAAGCACATTATTATAATTATGAGGAAGAAGAAATCAAGATCTTTGACTTTCCGTAGTAACTTATCCTTAAATTGATACTGAGGTTCAGTTTAAGTTTTGTGCAAAAATTGTAGATGAAACTTTCCTCTATAAATATATTAGTCATTAATAAAATTAGGAACTATTTCACAAAACACCCAGAATATGTTGGGATTATTTACGTATTCTCGTAGTGTGTCATTCTCTCTTCTTTCTCTCTCTCTCTCTCTTATGCACAGGAACTTTTGGCTAGGATCTTGACAATTTCCTGCTGAAAATTAGGACGTTGAGTATGTTCAAATACTCGTTCTGATCATCTAACAGCGGAAAGCAGTACTTGTATAGTATTAAGGTGAAGGTAAAGAAAGTACTATATTGCATCCAAAGATTCGATACCGAGTTTTCACCAATGTTTTGAGACCCCCTGAATCCAAAAAAAAACATTTTTAGAAAAATTTCCGTGTGTGTGTCTGTGCACAGTTCAAAAATGAAAAGTCCCTAAAGTACCAAACTTGGTATTCAAGTTCAGTATCTTCCAAGGATGCCACACGAAGATTTTAAAGAAAATCCTCCACCCCCAACTACTCTTTACATGTAACTTTTTTTGAAACTTTCGATTTTCTCAAAACTGCCTCTAACGATTTTGATTAAAATATCGCATATTAAACATGTTTACCGGACAAATAAAGTGTACATCTTGAACTTTCTGGGGATAGCCTCTGAAGATTGCTTTATTCTGGATGAATTTTACGGAATTTTGCATAACTGCTAAACCGTAAGAGATGGACAAAACCTTATCACAGAAAAATGTAGAGCACGTGTAAACACACAATTTGTTTTTGTATACATTTTTTCGTGGAGTTGATCGTTTTTGAGATATTCCTTGTTATTGGTTTCAGCTTTAAAAAACTTATATTTTTCTCATACAGGAGTTTGTCAACTCCTGTCCATACAGACAAAGGAACTTCAGTCACAAAGCAACCAGCTTTTGATTATCAGTTTAAACTATGGTACTCTCTTATTTCGCTTCTACTTACAAGGAAGCAAGCAATAAGACTATATCTGCTATTTTTGTCTCGATGAGCATGAAGTAAATAGAAGCAAAAGTTTTCTAAGAATAATTTGTTGCAGAGATGTAGAGAAAGTCATGTGAATGAAAGGCATCAGATTTTTTTTAATATAAAGTAAAAATAAACTCAATGTACGAAACAAAGATTGAAATCACATTCGAATCATTGAGAAGCTTAATGCTCGTTTAGTTCTAACATTATTATCATTATTATTGTTATTTTTATTAACATTACGACTTTGTATTCTGCTTTGAAGTTTGAAATTACTTTTCTAAAAGTCTACACATTTTTATATATAATGATTGTACATTGTCAGTCAGAGACCTTTCCAATTTAGTCCATCAAAATCATTTCATAGCCAATAAAATCCAAACTGGTTTCTAAATTGAACTCTTTGTTTTTCTATTGTTTGTTTGAGCGTAAAAAAATTGCATCTCTGCAAGAGCAAACGCATATCATTATTACTGAACTGTTAGCTTCAAAGCGTCCGCTTCATATCTGTAGCGCTATATTTCAACTCTGTACCACTCCTACACGAAATCGAATGACCTCATCAATAAACAAACTTCATTAGACCAGTGTTGCCAATTCAGAGTCACTTGTTTTCATTTCCAGCCTGAAATCTCCTAATTTACTCTGAATAAAATTTAATTGGAAAAACCGGGCGCAATTCTGTTCTTAATTTTAGTTATATTTTATCTAAATTAATATTATAAAGAGAAAGTGTGTATGTATGTGTGAGAGAGGGGGGAGGCAATCTAAAAGTCTGATGTGTTGTATTCACATGACTTTCTCTACCTGTTTTATGTACCTATTATTTTTCTACTTCATGGTAATCGAGGTAAACGTAAGCAGAAATGGTCTTATTACTTATTTCATTTTGAGTACAAGAGAAAGAAACAAGGGGCATTAGGCTAAAGTTATAATCAAATCTTTTAAGAGCTGGTCGTTGTAATATTGACATTTAAGAAATAAAGATAGAAAGAAAGCAAGTTGGGAGCGAAGGAAGGAAAACGATTGGTGACTTCAAGTTTGAGAAAAGTTTTAAGTACTGGAAGATTTAAACGAATAACAAGGAATATCTCGGAAATAATAGCTCCACAATAAAACTGTATTGGGTATAAATCATATGTTTTAACAAGTTCTACATTTTTTGTGTAGTAAGATTTTGACTATCCCTTACGGTTTACCCAGTTATGCAAAAGTCACCCAGAGGCTATTCCCAGAAAACCTAAGATATACATTTTATTTGTGATGTAAATATATTTCATTTATGATGTCTAAATCAAAAACGTAGAAGTCATTTTTGAGAAATTATTTTCAGAAATGAAAGGGTAGTTTGGGTTGGAGAATTTTTGTTGAAAATCTTCGTGTCGCATCTTTGGAAGATAATTTTCATAATTTTCGTTTTGTCGCAGACACACATAAAAACAAAAGAACAAAATAAAAAACGCTCTTCATTTTCTAAAAATGTTTTTATCCAAGGGTCTTCAAATCTAATATTTCCCATGAAATATCAGTGTGGCATTTTTGGGCGTAGTGCAACACCTTCTCTACCTACAATGTGCATTGTACCTCGTAGCGAAAGTAAATAAATAAACCATATGATAATTCTTTCCCCTTCAAAAAACTGTGTTCATTCTGGCAGACATAGCGTATATTAAAATTTCTAACTTAAATTCCTAAATGAATAGGAAAATTAAAAAGTTTTATAATCGTGGCAATTGGAAAACATGTTGCACTATATTGGAAGATATTTACCAAGATATCCGACCCATTGTTTGTTTTTGTTAGTGTTTAACACCTGTTTTTACTTGATATGACACCGAAAGTGTTGATCTGATGATACATGGAATGAAGCTGGAACACCAGTGGAATGCGATGGCGAGGGAAACCAAATAACCCGGAGAAAACCCGCCACCACAAATCCCACATGTGGTCGCCGGGCCACCTGAATGAGAAGTGTGTGGTCTAACCACTCGGCCACGACTTCGTTAGTGTCGTGGTTGTTATATAGGCACGTGAAACAGACTATATTCCGAACAATAAACATGGATAGTCCCAATGTACAATATTCATGGAGGAATCCTAAGGAAGCAAACGTCAGAAATAGCAAAGTACAACAAAAGCGACTCTGCTTGTAACACTAACATTGGAGTATTATATTTATTTCATTAATTACCATTTTGTCAAATTCAAGTTGCAGCGAACACAATATCAACATTTCTGAGGAATTTTAAGCTAATGTTATAGTTGTGTGTAGTGTAATTTATGTATTTCCAAACCCTGAAACGCTGGCTATCTATCCCCTTTATGTTGCAATTCACTTCAATGCCAGTATACACTAAATATATGAACAAGGAAAACTGCGTATAGTGTTAACTTCCGAAATTACTCAACCGATATGAACTGAGGAAATTATATTTTGAAGTATCAGCTTAGAAGCAGAGGTTTGGAATTTTCGTGTCATCCAGTTTCTCATCTATTTTGTTTAAGGGACACTGGGAGTGAAATTTCAAATTTCTGTACTCTGTATAGAATTTTCCAAAAGTTTTAATGTTATGTTAATATGAATAGCAAATTTCATTCAAATTGGACAAATAATTTGCAATATATATTATTTCATACATTTTATTATATAAACAAATGTCATAACCAAAATATCCCACGCGCATCAAAACTTGATCAACTTGGTTGAATTGGAGCTTTGAGCCACATAGAATATCTTTAAAGGGGAATATTTATAATATTTATCAATTATTATATTTTTTTAAGAGTTAGAAATTTTAATCTCTAAAACTAATCATTTTTCCATAAACATTTGTTTTTCACATTTATAGCGATAGAATGATTTTGTCCTTTTTAATATTACACCTCGACACATTCTGGGAAATTTTAGTTGTATTTAAACACAAACTGAGAAGCGTGCAACATTTTGAAGGTGGAACAATTAGATTTGAGAAAAATTCTGTTTAATAAAATCTATGCTGGGAAACGAGTGTATTTTACATATGGAACGTAGAGCCTGAAGCAAGGGAAGGACAGCAAAATGTTGATTGTCTTTGGACGCCAAAAGTTCCAACAGCTATTTGTAATAATAAAAAAATAATAATAAAAAAACAACAGCAGTTTTCGATATTTGAACGATTTTAGTCAAAATTTCATGCTCAGTGTCAATGTTAGTATTAGAGGTGTACATTTTGTGATTTTTACTTCCTCTACACATACTATGTACATAGCGTATAGAGAAGGTATTGCATTCCACCCAAAATTCGATACCTAGATTTCACCGGAAATATACGTTTTAGGGACCCCTGTATCAAAAAAAAAATAGAAAAAGGTCCGTATGTCAATGTGTCCATGTGTCTGTGAACACGATAACGCAAAACCGAAAAGTCGGTAAAATACCAAACTTGGTATTTAAGTTTAGTATCGTCCAGGGATGAATCGTCCAGACTTTAAGAAAAAAAATCCCCCCATCCCAAACTACCTTTTCCGTGTTTTGATTTTCTCAAAAATGGCTCTAACGATTTTGATTAAAACATATATCTTGAATTTTCTAGGAACAGCCTCTAAAGACCTCTTTAATCTGGATGAATTTTAATGAATTTTTCATAAGTGGTAAACCACAGCAGACAAAAACTTACTACTTAAATAAGGAAGATCTCGTTAAAACACACAGTCTATGTCTAATACTTTTTTTCGTGGAATTGACCACTTATGAGGTATTTCAAGTTATTTGTTTCAAATTTAAAATACTTACCTTTCACACACTTTTCTCCTGGCCATGCATAGAATCGGATTTCAACCACATGGCAACCAGCTTTTAAAATATTTTATTATCACTTTAGCCTAGTGTATTCCCTTATTTTCCTCCTACTTACAAGCAAGCAGGCAATTAGACAATTTCTGCTAATTTTAATCTCTATTATCATATAGCTTATAGAAGAATATGTTTTTTTTTAACTATAATGTGTTACAGTGATGTAGAGAAAGCCATGTGAATGGAACACACAAGATTTTTACTTCCTGCACCTACCTCGCCATGTACATTTCCCGCGGTTAACCTACACATTTTCCCAATGCTGGGCTTGAGGGAAACCTTCCAACTGGCAAGTTTGCGTTAGGTACAACACCGCCTGTAATTTATTTCATTATTATTGCACCAATGGTACAGTTCAGCAGCACTGATATTATTCACGTGTTGATTATTTTAGCTACCCCAGCACAGATTAGAGTAAGTGACCATGGCAAAATAGATGCAGCGTCCCGAAAACTCCCGGAATCGCCTCGCCTATTCGGATAAGTGTGCGGCCATCTAAGAACACGACAATAGAGGCACGTACATAGGAACTGCGTGACAGAGAATGAACAATCAATATGATTTACTTGTCAGTTTGACGTCACGTGGAGCGGATTGCCGAAACCACGTCATTCTGAACACTTCCAGGAAGCATCATCACGACACCTGCACTAAGATCTAAGAAACGGGGCCAAGTGTGCATCGTGGTGCCGCAGTGGTGCTGAGGATGTGCATGCATATTTAGGAAATGTACAGGTAATTACAAAAAACCTTGCCGATAGATTTTCCTCTATAAGGACGTCACATTTGCCTAAGTAAAAACGCCCCTTATCACCGGAGTGTTTTTTTACTTTCTCTACACGCACTATGTATACAGTGTATAGAGGAAGTATTGTATTCCACAAAAATTTCGATACTGAGATTTTAGTGGAAATATTTTTGAGGCCCTCTGAGTCCAAAAAAAAAAAAAAAAATTAGAAAAAGGTCCATATGTGTTCTGTCTGTCGGTCTGTCCTTCTGTGGACAGTATAGCTCAAAAACTAAAAGACCGTTAACTGTCAAACTTCGTATTTAAGTTTGGTATTTCCCTAAGGATACAAGAAGATTTTCAGAAAATCCCCCCACTCCAAACAAGGAAAAATTTTGTTTTTCTCAAAGATGGCCCTAACGATTTTGATTAAATTACTGTATACCAAAGATATTTATATGACAAATAAAATGTGTATTTTGAATTTTCTGGGACTAGCTCTGAAAACCTCTTTATGCTGGATGAACTTTGTTGAATTTTGCATAACTGGTAAATCGTTAGAGACACACTTTACTGCACAAAAATGTAGATCTCGACAAAACACACAATTTATGACCTATACCTTTTTTCGTGGAGTTGACCATTTTTGAGATATGCCTTGTTATTGATTTCAATTTTAAACTACGCATCTTCTCAAACGCGTCACCCGTCTTTTGTTTTAGTGGAAATGCAAAGCGAACCGAACTTCAATTGTTCACATATCGATTGGCTTTTAAAATATTTGATCTTGGTTTTAGCCTGTTGTATTAGCTTATTTCCCTTCTGCTTATAAGGAACTAAGTAGTAAGACCATATGAGAATAATCTTCCTGTAAGAATAGTTTGATTGCAGAACAGGTAGAGAAAGCCTTGTGAATGCAATTAATCAGTTTTTGTTTGTTTCATTGGTATAGCTCCCTTTAATTTCTAAGGTCACATGCGGGACTTTCACTTGTGAAACAACTCATATATTCACTGTAGGTTATTGCATCAGGATAATCATTTTATATCATTAAACATGCACACACACATTCATTCACACATGCATACTCCCTGTGAGAGATAGGGAATAATTCTGGTTAAATAAAAATTCTCCGCCCCAGCAGTGAATCGAACAACTTGCTGACCACTCGACCACGGAGGCAGTCCTACCGGAGTCTTATTTCAGTTTTGAATATACTGCTAGTGTCGGAGTAAAATTCAACCAAGAAAAATAGCTACATCACGAGATTAAGAAGGTAGTTGAATTAAGTTTGTTGCGACTAGATTTAAACCAGAAGACCCAGTGGCATGGCAGGATGAAAGTTGTATTGCTTCTTTGGCCAAAAATGTATTATTTTATTTACCTCAAGAGAAGGGAAGTCTGGCACTAGAAGTGCTTGAGTTTTCATTATCATCTCATATTTTTTCTTACAATAAATTACTGGGCTCTTTTATAAGCAAAATATCCTGCTTGAGAGAGTATGCGTTCACAATAACATTATCTCAAGCCAAGAAAAATAGTCAAGAGCAAAATATATAACTATTAAACCTCAGTTTCTTGCTATGAACTTCTGTAACTTGGAGTCCAGCCCGCGGAATGTAGATGTGTATCGTAGACAGTAAATGACTCATCAATCTGTCATTCGTTAGCCTTCATGAAACATGAATAATATAGGAAAGTTAAATGAGGTTTGGAAAATCAATTGTCACGGCTGGATATCTAATATGGAACTTCGCTTTCTATGCCGACTCTAGGCACCGTTACGAGATACCCAAATGCGCATTAAATGTCTTTCTCTTGGTTCAAGGATTCCCTAAACTTCCAAGGCCATTTGAATTACATAAAGGGACAAGGTAGTCTCAACATACGGAAATACACCTTAAGTGAGTTGAAAACCCACTGCTCTTAGAGTATTAAATTGTTTTGCCAGAAATTTGTATGAATTATTCTATAAATCATGACAACTATTTCAAATGGTTTTTGCATCAATAGCTTTTGTGATTGAGTCTATAAAAAGTATTTCATTCAGCAGAAAAGTATTTTTTCTTTGATACTGCTTGCACATAATCAATCTTTTACATGAATGTTCTTAGTATAGTCAGCTATCTTCTGATGCTCCATTATTTAGCTAATACAATTTCAGTAAAGTAAAAATGTGGAAAATGTGCAATGTTGTTGTTTTATTAATATGTATTTTTTACAATTTCAGAGTACCTTGTCCCCTTAAAGCGTTCATCTGCTCTGTTCCTATACATACTCTCTAAATGTTATCCTAGAGCATTGTTAATCCAATGGGTACTTTATATTTTTAATGATTTTTGTTTCACTATCTGGAATTTCATTTGTTTCCGTCTCCTGTGTGCCAAATTGATCTTTACGGTTGGGTTATTTTCCGAACTGCAATACCAGTACGCATAATGATAAATATACTACGAGAATAATTTACCATAAAGTACTTTTCCTCTGTATTGTGTTATTTCACTTCTATATTTATTTTAAAATGTGAATATTTATTTTCCCATTGCGTTATGTTTCCTTAATAACTGCTTTAGAAGCTCACGGTGTTTATTTTTTGGATTGACAAAATAATGAAACATTTTATTCATGAGAGTCTTTCAACTACTGAAGGTAATGTTAAAATTAATATTCCTGTAAATATACGTTTTTCGTTAAATTCATAATAAAATGTATTGAATCCAATTATTGAAACACCTTCCATATATGTTTAGTATTCACTAGCTGATGGTGCTGCAATGAGCATTTGACACATACAACTGCGTTCATGTAATACTTTGTACTCCATGGCATGACAACTCAGAGAGAGCCTTGGCCTCGTCCCCCATCTCGGTACATGGGGTGCAGTATTGAAGAATGAGAACCCCTCATGCGGTCCTCATGACCAGGAGCCGCTACTTCTCCATTAAGTAGCTCCTCAATTGGCGCCTCAGGGACCTCACGAGGCTGAGTGCACTCCGGGCCAGGTCTCCCAGCGGAAGCAAAATCCCGGTACCGAGAATCGAACCCAGGTCTCCCGCTTGGTAAGCAGCTGCGCTAAGGAGACGACCTACTGCGTTCATGTTCAACATAATAAAGTATATGAAACAAAATATTGTAGGAACAATGATTGGCAATCTAAATATATCTGTTAATTGTAATCTCCTGCAATGCCTAACACCTTGTGTCACATTTGTGGAGGTTGTGTATACGCCATCAGTATATCTATCTCTGTTAATGTCCCGTTGGGACCGCTGAGGAACCTTGATAATGTTAGCTCGTGTGTGCAATATCTCCCTCGAAGTGATTCTTTTATCATGTCAAATAAGTATGGTGGATATTTCACTATCTTCCTGTTCCATGATTAACGTTATGGGTGCGAAAATTCTATTTTTACCTTTTGGCTTGTGCATCTAAAACTTACATCGGCAGACAGTTATAGAGATGTCCTTTACCGTTCAAGTAATATTAACAGACTTAATGAAAGTTTGGCTTATACAAACAAGAAGGAATACAAGGAAATGGGGAAACAGGATTCTATAATACAAAAGCGTATTTTCCAGCTGTTCTGATGAAGTTCCGGATCTGCTATCGAGAATATTTTTATCATCCGATTTTCCCCCACTATGGACTGTAAAAGTGATTAAACGTTACATCACCAAAAAGACTACTAGATCAAAGGCAATCAATTTCTTCATGAAATAGTCATATTTTTCACAGAAAAAAAGCTTACAGGAATTGAATAGTTTTATGAATATTATCAAACTATTTTGAAAGCGGAACGAATCATTTATTTTTGTTAAGTAAATTAATAGTAATTGCTGGCATGTTTAAATTGGAGCAGGAGAACCTGAAGCAAGATCTTTGATCGATGATGTACGTTGGACTTGACCTACAGTAAAGTTATAGAGAAGTGGTAACATGTTTTTGAACTGATAGTGCTCTTATATTGGACAAATTTGTCAAAATGAAAAGACGTTTAGACTATATTCAGCAACGGGTTCGCCGCCGCCGCCGCCGCCACCGCCACCGCCACCACCACCACCACCACCACCACCACCACCTTCTTCTTCTTATAATGATCTAGTTTGTAAAATCTGTTTCCACAACAGCTCTATCGATTGGAGTGAATTCTTTTAATATTACAGATATGTCCGATTTTATCAACAAATATACAGTATTTTGAATCTATTTTTTCAATATTTGCCTAATATAAATGCTATTAAACGCGTTCCCTAAATTGATTTGACGTTGTACAGTTCTATGTACATTTTTAAAGTGAACTAAAATATCAAATATATTTTATCGGCTTGTTTCATCTTAAGATTTAGATAACTTCATACTCCTAAAGTTTTCTCTACTACACATTACAAGTTGAGGAGTATTTTATTCCACTCAAAATAAATGCTCTGAGGTATCATGATCATTGACTTCTTAAAAAAAGGAAAATCAAATGTGGTAAATAATACGAGTTATTGGCTCGATTTGACGAGAGGTTAGCTTGGAGACAGGGAGTTGTTTGCTTCACCATGGCAACCCATGAGATGTTGCCCCTCCTCCCATTATTTGCCCGACCTAGCTCCCTATAAACTTTTGACTATCGCTTTAGCATAGCGCCTTCCGTTAGTTATCTTTTACTCATAAGGAACTAAGTAATAAGTACATTCTGCTAAAGCTTATTTCAATTAGTATAGTGTAGCAAGAAGACTAATCTTTTGTAAGAAGACTGTCTGTAGAACAGTTAGAGAAAGTCATATGAGTGTAACACGTCAAATTTTTTCTGTTTAATTTTCAGGACTACACAATTATTTTATATTAATATTCGTTGCATTCAACCGAAATATGCTTCTTCTATTGCAATTTTATGTGATTTATAATTGAAACGTTATAACTCAAAATTACCAACATAATTCCCCGGTGTTGGGATGATAGGAAGGATTAAAAATCTGATGTGTTCAATTCACATGACTTTCTCTACATCTCTGCTACACATTATTGCTAAAAAGCTAATGCTTCTGTTTGCTTCATGCTAATCGAGAAAAAAATTAGCAGGAATAGTCTTATTACTTGCTTCCCTGTAAGTAGAAGCGAAATAAGGGAGTATCATAGGTTAAAGTGATAGACAAAAGCTGGTTGCTATGTGACTGAAGTTCCTTTGTTTGTATGGACAGGGGCTGACAAATCCCTGTAGAGAAAAGTATAAGTTTTTCATAGTGGAACAACAAACAAGGAATATCTAAAAAATGTATATAACATAAATTGTGTGTTTTAACGTGCTCTACATTTTTTGTGTGGTAAGCTTTTGTCCATCTGTTACGGTTTAGCAGTTATGAAAAATTCCGTAAAATTCCTCCAGAATAAAGTAGTCTTCAGAGACTTTTCCCAGAAAATTCAAGGTATACATTTTATTCGTCAGGTAAATATCTTCAATATACGATATTTTAATAAAATCATTAGAGACATTTTTGTGAAAATTGAAATTTTCGAAAAAAGTTCTATGTAATGGGTAGTTGGGGGTGGGGGATGTTCTTGAAAATGTTCGTGTCGCATCTATGGAAGATACCAAACTTAAATACCACTTTGGTCTTTTCGTTTTTGAGCTATGCTGTTCATCACACACAGACACACACGCGCGCGCGCGCGGGCCTTTTTCTTAGATTTTTTTTTTTATTCAGGGGACCCAAAACATGTATTTCCGGTGAAATCTCGGTATCGAAGTTTTTGGTGGAATGCAATACCTTATCTATACACTGTGTACGTAGTACGTGTAGAGAAAATAAACCATTTTGTCGTAAGCTAGCGAGAACATGAGGGTATCTACACTGACGGTCCTGAGGTCAAGTCCATGCGGCGTTTACGTAGTGCACTCTGCTGCCTCTCGCTTTGATGATAGAGAGTAATCAATATGGGAGCGTTGACTCTTAGCTTACACGTGTAGTACAGTTCGCAAACCTTTTATTCTCATGCGGGAGAAACTCCTTGCACTTTCACAAATATTGCGTGAAGCAGCAATTAAAATGCTGAAAATCATTGCCGGAAACGGTGTGCTTAACTTCCTTCTGGTGTCAAGTGAACCACTTCCTGGCCTGCGTCGACAAAGTATAATTCAGGAGCTCGGCAAGAGAGCGAGCTATTCAGCAGATCTTTCAGGAAAACCTGAAATTCCAATAAAATTGTTTCCAAGAATAAGTATCTCTAAAATATACTGAATATTTATTTTCCAAAGAAACAAAGGAAAGTTAATTAGGGGTTAAGGCATTTTTTCCTGCCTAATATTTTTCGTTTCTTCGTTGTTTTTTCCAGCTGGTAGCTTCAATTCATCCTATTTTTACTTTCTCTATACTCACCATGTACATAGTGAATAGAGAATGTATTGCACTCCACCAAAAAATTCGATACCGAGATTTCACCGGAAACATATGTTTTAGGGTCCCCTGTATCCAAAAAAAGTATTAAAAAAAAAAAAAAAACGTCCGTGTGTGTGTGTGTGTCCGTGTGTCTGTGAACACGATAACACAGAAACGAAAAGTCGGTAAAATACCAAACTTGGTATTTAAGTTTAGTATCGTCCAGGGATGCGACACGAAGATTTTTGAGAAAAATGCTCCCACCCCCAACTACCCTTTACATGGAACTTTTTTCGAAAATTTTGATTTTCTAAAAAAATGACTAACGATTTTGATTAAAATATCGTATATTAAAGTTATTTACCTGACAAATAAAATGTATATTCTGAAATTTCTGGGAATAGCCTCTGAAGACTACTTTATTCTGGATGAATTTTTCATAACTACTAAATCGTAAGAGATGGACAAAAACTTAACCCATAAAAATGTAGAGCACGTTAAAACACACAATTTATGTTATATACATTTTTTTCGTGGAGTTGATCGTTTTTGAGATATTCCTTTTTATTGGTTTCAGCTTTGAAAAACTTTCACTTTTCTCATACAGGAATTTATCAACTCCTGTCAATACAAACAAAGGAACATCAGTCACATAGCAACCAGCTTTTGGCTTTCACTTTAACCTATGGTACTCCCTTATTTCGGTTCTACTTACTATAAAGCAAGAAATAGATTATTTCTGCTAATTTATAGTTTCTCCATACGCACTATGTACATAGTGTATAGAGAAAGTATTGCACTCCACCAAAAATTCGATACCGAGATTTCACCGTAAATATATGTTTTAGGGTCCCCAATATCCAAAAAAAGCATTTTCACAAAAAGGTCCGTGTGTGTGTGTGTGTGTGTGTGTGTGTCCGTATGTCGGTGTGTCTGTGAACACCATAACTCAAAAACGAAAAGTCGGTAAAATACCAAACTAGGTATTTAAGTTTAGTATCTTCCAGGGATGCGACAGGAAGATTTTGAGAAAAATCCCCCACCCCCAACTACCCTTTACATGGAACTTTTTTCGAAAATTTTGATTTTCTCAAAACTGGCTCTAACGATTTTGATTAAAATTTCGTATATTAAACATATTTACCTGACAAATAAAATGTATGTCTTGAATTTTCTGGGAATAGCCTCTGAAGAGTAGTTTATTCTGGATGAATTTTACTAAATTTTGAATAACTGCTAAACCGTAAGAGATGGACAAAAACTTACTACACAAAAATGTAGTGCACATTAAAACACACAATTTATGTTATATACATTTTTTTCGTGGAGTTCGTCGTTTTTGTGACATTCCTTATTTTTGGTTTCTGCTATGAAAAACGTATACTTTTCTCATACTGGAACTTGTCAACTCCTATCCATATAAACAAAGGAACTTCATTGACATAGTAACCAGCTTTTGACTATCACTTTAACCTACGGTTGTCCCTTATTTCGCTTCTACTTACAAGGATGCGAGAAATAAGACTTTTTCTGCTAATTTTTTTAACTGATTTGCATAAAGTAAATAGAATTATAAGCTTTTTAAGAATTATTTGTTGCAGGGATATGGAGAAAGTCAAGTGAATGGTACACATCAGATTTTTCTATATTAGCATGAAATAAATAAAAGATAAGCTTATTAACAATAATAATTTACAGAGATATAGAGAAAGTCATGAGTGTAACACATCAGATTTTTACTTTTTGTACACGTACTATGTACATAATCTATAGAGAAGGCTTTGTATTCCTCTCAAAAATTCGTAGATTTACGGCACGTAAAAGAACCTCAAGCCTGATTGAGAGGCCTCTGAGCAAAATTAAGCGGCCTCTCACGCCCAATATAGAATGGAACGCTGAGAACCACAGCAATTAAAGAGCGTCCATAAATAAAACGCCATTTAATTTTTTCCCAAAAATTCGAAACCGAAAAACATTTTTAGCAAACGGTAAGTGTGTCTGTCTGTAAGTGTGTTATGTGTGTATGTGTGCATGTATGTATGTATGTCTGTGTACAGTACAGCTCAAAAACGAAAAATGCGTTAAATACACCAACCATCCTTTCATGGACATTTTTTTTGAAAATTTTGATTTTCTCAAAAATGGCTCTAATGGTGTTGATTAAAACATTGTATATTATAGACCTTGAATTTTTTGGGAATGGGCTCTGAAGACCTCTTTATTCTGGATGAATTTTGCTGAATTTTGGATAGCTGGTTAACCCTAAGAGATAGACAAAACTTACTGCACAGAAATGTGGATCTCGTTAAAACACATACTTTATGTCATAGGTACATTTTTGTCGAGCTGTCCGTTTCTGAGATATTCCTTGTTATTGGTTTCAGCTTTAAAATAGTTATACTTTTCTCATACGGAACGTTGTCAATTCTTGGCCATACAAACAAAAGAATTTCAATCACATAGCAACCAGCTTTTAAAAGATTTGACAATCGTTTTAACCTACTAAACCACCCTATTTACTTTCTACTTTCAAGGAAGCAAGTAGTGTTAATGTTATTGGAATTAGATAGAAAATGGGTTTTAACAATAATTTTTGACAGCAATGTGGAGAAAGTCAAGTGAATGGAACATACATGATTTTTTAATTAATTAATATGAATAGTTGTATTATGCACTTTAACATATACTTCTTGCTCCTTTCATTTGGCTACAATATTCTAAATTTATTAATTATTGGAATAAAATGTGTATATAGCTATTCAAGGACTTGAAATGTCTTTGCTTAATTGAAATTTGGAAACATTAAGAATTTTAAGCCGAAAAAACGTTCCGTAAAACGAAATGTTTAACGATTGACAGTTTTGAGAGATTAATAGTTCCTATTCAACCCTGGATAAATATAAATATAAATATATATATATATATATATATATATATATATTTACATCTGTATATACCAGGAGCTATAGTCTTAAAACTCTGCTAAAAATATATAAAGTGATATAGTTTCAACAACTGCAACACAACCTTGTATAGTGTGGAAATAGTTCAAGAGGTCCCCAGTTCGAATCTCGGTTAGGGTGAATCACCCGAAAAATCTTCGTGTCGTATCGTTGGAAGATACTAAACCTAAATGCCAAATTTAGTAGCTAACCCACTTTTAATTTCTGAATTATGCTTTTCATGGACACACACACGCACGTTCATATACAAACACACAGTTTTTTTCTTCCTAATGGAATTTTTGGATGGGATGCAGTACTTCACTACATTGTACTTACGTGGCAAAGAAAATAAAAGGGGCAAGATTACTATCCTTGGCTGTAACGTTGAAATGGGTCTTTGGCCTCCATCGCTGTAATGACTTTTAGTTCCATCGCCCACCGAGTGCTTCCCACTTAAGATTTCCCACTGGATTTCTCCCCCACATTTGTGCATTACAAGGTATGGGGTACTCTATTTCCCATTATGTGCTTGCAGTGGTACAGTGCATTCCTCTTCAACTTGGAGCACTGGATACAGCTAGCACATTAAAGTAATTGCTATCACAGAACGTCTTGTCTTAAGATGGAGGATGTGCTTAGATCCAACAATTATATGTCAATGTTTCACTGGCAATACACTTAAGACAAATTGTGTCCTCATGTATACAAAATGTTACATCGGATAACTATAAAATGTCGTACTCAAGTAGGATTTTAAAGTTTGCAAGTTAAATGATAATGAAAAGGTTAAAATCTCTTAATAATTTTATTTACTTGGGTCGAAATAAGAGGTGTTAAGGTTTCGGGATACTCGCCACTTTACCGATAAAATATTTCCTTGTCTTTTATTTTCTACAAAAAGGCCCTAACACTCTGGATTAAAATAAAATATATTTGATGTTAATTTGTTAAATTTAATGTGACATACGTGTCGTTACGAATATTACAATTAAAATATCAATCATCGTAAATAATTAACAACGTCTAGTTCTATAGTACTTCCTCGTATCTATTTATTATTTATTTATCTTGGTTGGAGTTAGGCCATAAGGCCTTCTCCTCCACTCTACCGGGCAATACATTTAATTCAATACATTTAATTCAATATATCCGTGATGCACAGAATAAAGAACAAAAATACAATTCTATACAACTTAATAAAAACATATATAAAAGGTACAATATGTATTAGACGTGCGCAGATATCCCTTCTTACTTAAAAGAGTTGCAGAACTCAACTGTTGGCACCTGGGGCCTGTTTCACAATATTTACATACTATAATTTACAAATAACAAGGGAAAAATTGCAAATGCTTCTAAACTCTGTTTTACAATAAAATTTTGGAGAAATGCAAATCCGGATATTCAGTTTACAAAAGTAAACATTATGTGCATTTTATTATATTCCTGTTTCAAAGCGCCTTCAATCATGCATTACAAAAAATACTAAAGAGCTAAGTTATTAAAGATATTTACATGGCAAATATATATCTTGAATTTTCTGAAAATAGCATCTAAAGACCTGATTATTCTGAATGAATTTTGCGTAACTGGCAAACTATAAGAGATAGACAAAACTTACCACACAAAAAATGTAGATCACATTAAAACACACTGTGTATGTCATATATTTTTTTTCGTTTAATTGACCATCTCTGAGATATTGTTTACTATTTGTTTCAGATTTAAAATACTTAAACTTTTTTCACACTGAAAGCTGTAAACTCTTGGCTCTGCATAGAAACGAATTTTATCCACATGGCAACCGGCTTTTAAAAGATTTGACTATAGATTTAGCTTAGTGTATTCCCTTATTTTCCTTCTACTTACAAGGAAGCAAGTAATTAAGACAATTTCTGCTAATGTTTATCTCGATTATCATAAAGTAGATAGAAAAATATGCTTTTAAACAATAATTTGTTATAGCGATGTAGTGAAAGTCATGTGAATGGAACACAGATTGTTTTTAGATAGCTTATTTAGTATACCATAAACATTTTAAATACAGATTAAGATGTAGCCAATAAATATACGAGAGTCATTTCAGAAGTCATGGCCCCTATTTTTTATAAGTCAATAAAGCTGCAGGAAACAAAACCGAGGATACACAATTGAAAGTCGCTGGAATGTTCTTTGCAATGCTGGTACTAAATTGGTATCCGAGTACAAAAGGGTATGTGTACGGGACATTGAAAGATGCGTAAATAGTGATAATTGTTTTAATGTATTATATTTGCATAAAAAGTATGCGTACGTAATGTAATACTCTTGCGAGCTCACGAGTTTCAAAATAACCCCAAGGTTTGCACACATCTTTGACACGCACGAACATTTGTGCCACGCATTTGTATGCTCGCCTTTCAACTTTAGTGACATCCATCTTGGAACAAAGTCTCTAGGACTACTAGCACTAGCATATGACTACTAGCACCTTCCAATGTACTCAGAAGTCATCTGGTGGTGGCATCCCGTACTGTGGAGAACATGTTTTCAAATGCATATATTGCAATAACAGCATATTCAGTTATTCGGAATATATAAAATAGTTGCCATGACTTCTGAAATGACCCTCGTAGATGAGCGTATAGTTTCTGGTATACTTTGTGAAAGTTTGCTGCATTGCGTTTTAGCAAAAATAGTTTTTACTGTTTCAAGTCTGCCTCCACAAATGCCTGTATACTGTCCTAGTTTGCATTCATGCTCCCGGTAGTCGTGAAAATATTTAACTTCCTGCACCCTCGTGTATGAGAGGAGCACAGGAATGTGAGGCATTTTAGAAATCCCCAACATTCAACCACCGATTTGAATGAAGTGAAAAGTCAGGCATTTCAGTTTTGTTAAACATACAAGGCTTTAAATTTAAGATATTTGCATTCTTTCCTTAACATTGTCAAAATACTACAAAACAGTGTAAGGTCTGGCGTGGTTTGACCTTTCTGAAATTCTATATGCGTAGATTTTGTAATGTTACTACCGCAGAGTGAATGAAAATTAAGCCTGTTGTTTTTTTTTCGTCTTTTTGTACTCCTAGAATAAAACTGACTTATTGAGAATTTGGAATTTAAACCATACAAGTAAATTAAGAAGGACACTAGATGAAGTATTACCGATGTAATATTAAAGGGAATTTTCATAGCTACACATTTTTGTTTAGCTTTTTCAGCATTGTTTACTAATATGTATACTAACTCTCATTCAAATTGAAAAAATGCTTTTGAGAGCTATAAATCATATAGTAAATTCTATTACGTAAATATGTCCCAGAATATGTAGCACATATCTCATAAATTGATAAAATTGTCTGCAAATGTTGCAGTAGGAGCTTTGAACCACAAACAAAAATTATATGAAAGTGCAAATCATATGAGGAGCAAATTGTGAAAATGTTTATAAACATTTAGGAACATTTAGTAATTAAAATAATGTCACAGAAGACAAATAGTTTAGAAATCATAATTGCTGTTAGCATCTATTTTGTCCCATAGAATGTTTCTGTGGGTTCTTCTGTAGACACCGGAAAAACTGAAACTCGAAGAACGTTTTGATAGTATGAAAATGTAATTTTAAGAAAAACTTTGTTTTATAAAATAACATGCTATGGAAAGATGGTAGATCTTTAAATGGCTTTAGAGCCTAAAACAAATGTTGATTCTCTGCTGATGCCCAAAATTTGCAAAAAGCGATTTTCTACATTTTGGTCGATTGTAATAAAATGTTCAGTTCCAGGGTTCCTCAAGAAATCACGCATCACTGTCGAACACGATTCACTGCAGCGAAAGTTAAAAGTCAAGTTCAAGGTTATGGACATGCCAAAGAATGCTATCCATCTTAGCTTTAAGTCGCAATTTCAATAATCGATGATGTGTGAACGCACCAGGTCTCGGTTTGGATGGTGGTGGTGTTGGTGATGATGATACTATTTGCTCAAATTAT
This sequence comes from Hymenopus coronatus, assembly GCA_030762935.1. Classification (NCBI taxonomy): domain Eukaryota; kingdom Metazoa; phylum Arthropoda; class Insecta; order Mantodea; family Hymenopodidae; genus Hymenopus; species Hymenopus coronatus. The sequence goes on from CM060886.1 coordinate 58,841,558, forward strand.
ATTTAAAATATTTCATGCATTTGAGCAAAAGTTGTAGTGGATAATGTAAAACATATCAGATCGTTTGAGTGTTCACTTCATTTATTGTGGTCCTTTTCATTTGCTTTTAGGTCTGATTAATAATGAATATAATTCCTCATATAACAGCAATTCCTCGTATACCGCTGGAGATGGATAAAGGTTTAGATATCCACCATAAGAATGTCCAATTCATATTGATGTGAATATGCGGCAAGGGTGCGGGATACTTGCACTCAATGATACACGAACTCGGTGACACTTGTATTCAATCATCCTTAGCCAGGAGCAGGAACTAGTCGCCCGAGTATACTCGGGCGGGGGCAAATCACCACGGTACCTATCCGCTTTTCTCGCGGATTTACCCGTGTGATATAAAAGCTGTAGTCTTGTGCAAGCGTTTATGTCTGTGTCGAAGTACTGTGGGCAGGGTGTTTCCCTCTGTGCAGCCGGCGCGGACTGGTTTAACTACCTGAGTGGTCACCCACCCAGAGCCAATCATCCTTCAATCCCGGACAGCTTTTTATACTATACTGACATTGCTGTGTCTCAACTCAGAAAAATTAATGCTTACTCAGTCATCCTTACACCTGAAGACATTATTATGCTAGGTTATTTTTAAATAAGCTACACCTTCACGCAATAATGGTTTCCCAGAACTGAATTCCTGAGTGTAAATATCACTAAATTGTATCGGAATGCATCTGCCACGAGTGTAAGTGTTACTCATGCGGAATGTTGATCCGCATTATGATTGGCACACACTCTACCTCCTCTTGTTTTCCTTACCCGCAGTTTTCGGTCAATGAATGCCACATCCACGCAGGTTCAATAGGATTCAGTATTTATATTTGCGTTTATTTGTCATTCTAACTTTTTGCCTGAGTTCTAAGTGTATTTGCACCTCTGTTGGAAGCAATTCATGTGCTCTAGAGAGATGACCTAAGATGGCTTTCTGAATAATCTGTGATTTTCCTGTTGATGGTGATTAGCAGGGCCCGATTCTGAAGATAATACTGTCGTTTATTTGTTGCACAATTGGCATTGTTAATGTTTACAGAGTCATGGGTCCGATATTAAGACAATGCATATTTTATACCTTTTCCTACTTTTGGGAAACCTTATCGATTTTACAATATTTATGATTCTATTGTTTTTGTGTATTCATTTAATCATTTTTCTTGCAAGTACTTGAGCATATACTAATATTATTGATATTTTTACATAAGCATAGCTTTTCAATCATCAGTATTTTATATTCAGCTGAAAAATTAAGGTAGCTTTGAACATAGTTGACTCATATTATTGAATTGGATAAGAATAATTCCTATTAATAGTTATTCTGTGAAGACTTGCTTATTAGTGGAGAATTGATATTGTCAAAGCAACTGATACAGTTTCAATAATGAATTCATGGTCCAAAACTAGGGTTGGGATTGGGTACGTACAGTCAGGTTACTAGACATATGCATGGAATGTTGTATGTATAATTTGAGAATTCAAAAGCGTAATGCTACAGCTTTTGAAAACGTGCTGCTGAAACAATTTTCTTACTTTTCTTTCCAGATTATTCAAACAAGGGCATAGAGCAAATACGTTAATTATCCAAATTATTTCACTATTCTTATACTTACAGATTCCACTTTTAGGATGCTCATAGTATAAACTGTGAGTGTTATTTTATGTATGCTAATTTTAATTAAATAAATAAATCTCGGTAATTTTTGCCATTATTAGAAATATTAGTAATTTCATACTTCATTTCTCGGCATGTTTTCATTCAAAATCCGAGGTCTGTTGAGTGGTTTTAGGTTCTTTCTCTCTCTCTCTCTCTCCCCATCTTTCTGTGAGGGGCTTTATATATAAAGAAAAGTGCCCAGCGTCCATTTATTTAGTTGTGTGGCTGAGGAAAATCCCTATAGATCTAATTTTGTTTCCAGAATAGGAATTTTAACCTCAATTCTGCCCGAATGCTAGCTCCCATTCTTGTTCAAATAAGTTAAAGAAGTTATTTTGTTTCTAATTAATGAATTTGAGGGGAAAGTGAACACAGAGCCGATCAGTGTTCATTGCGTTTGACCGCCTGTTGCATCTAAGCTTCGCTCAACCTTATTTTTAAAATGAACAATACTGGTTACTTACCCAGTCTGTGTTCCATACGTATAGAGTTATTTTAAAATATTATTTTGAGATAGTAGCGTCTTCGCAGGGGTTCCATCCTGAGTCACCGTTTTCACCAGTTCATTTCCATTCTCTGGTGTTATTCCGAGTATTTTGTTTCGGTCCTCTAGCCGCAAATGAACTTCCTGGGATGATCCGTTCTTGGAAATCGTTATCCACTTTTACTCCCGGAGCAGTAATTGTCCTCTTTCCACAACCCTTGCAATAGGGAAGCTGCTCGTCTTCCGAGAAGTATCTAACCTAACGAATAGTTTCGTCTGTAAATACGTATCTACATAAATCTGATACTTTTAAACTGAAACAACAGACTGTACCGAAATCAAGTTACTTTATTATGGCGCTGTATAAAATACATCGATTCATAATATTTGAAAAAATTTCCCCCTTGAAATTTAACGCTCGTTAACTTATTAGGTTATATTGGACGTACATGAAAGAATAAAATGAGTGAACTTATTCTGAAACAAGGCTGGAGTCCTTCCTAGTTACCCAATATTCTTCTCATGATAAGGGGAACCCCCAGAAAGAAAACTTCGTGTAAATCAATCTAATGGAGATTCGAACTCGGGACCTTTCTAAAGGTTTTGTAGTGTTTTCAATTTTTCTCTATTATTGATTACATTTTTTATCACAACAGTCACCAGTTTTGGTCATTAATTGTTTTTCACACAAGCTGGCATAGTTGGCCATACTATGAATCCTGGGACTTTACTTACAGCATTTTAAGTCGCCATTGGGTTTGTCATCTCGAATTAATTTGAGATCACCTTGTGGTCTTCCGGGAAACATACGGTCAGCTGTGAAATTCAATGCAATGCCGTCATCTTGCCATGGTAGCTCAGTGGCAGAGCAACCGGTTAGAAACCGGTGAATTGGATTGGTTGATGAGGGGTGAATTGAGTAAAATTAAACAAAGGCCCTTCCTCCTCCCCCCAAAAAAATGTCCAAAATTCAAACTTTTAATGACAAATCAAAACATTGGTGGTTCAAATCCCGGCTATGGCATTGACTCTACCTATCCAGTCACCAGCTTCTTTAACTCTTTAGCAATGTTAAAGAAATATTTCGAAAGAGTTTTATAACTTTGTATCGAGGAGCCTATTACCACATACAGTCAACCATTTGTTTAGGAGCAATCATTCTTAATTATTACAAGTACCTATTTAATATTTTTTAAAAATATTAATTAATACTTTTTGATGATAATGTAGTACAACATTAGAAATAATATTCTGCAATTCAGTACTTAAAGAACTGTATAATCTCTTGCTGATAATGTAATAAAGTAGAGGCTGAAAGTATATTGTTTGAGAAACAAGTAAATAATTTTATTAAAAGAAAAGAAAAGAAAAGAACAATAGTCTATCTTCATCCTAGATGTGGCCCAGAACTTTAAAACATTCTCATTGTGATGTCTGAAGTGATCTGTATGTAATGAAGTTGTTTGTCTCACCTGAAAATTTGGCGTTATTTAACTTTTGTTGTTTCTGATAATATATACGATCCATTTCAGCCTTTACTAGTGTAAAGGATGGTAGTAAATATTTAGGGATCTAAAATGTGCAATAAAGCAGACAGAGATCCGCAGGTATAATTTATTGTTGCAAGCCTTGAACGCTATGGTGAAACCCAAATAAACAGCAGCAGTACAGAATGATCTAAGATAAGAAAAGCAATAAATACATCAACAACTACAGGAATTTCAAGATTAATTTCAAAGTTTAAAGTTTTGTTGGGTAAACAGAACGGTTTAGTTTTGTCAATACATTGAATACACTTAAGTTGTCTTTACCACAAATAAGGTATTCTTTCTACTCTGCACTTTTTAACCACTGCTTGTTATATTCCTGATTTCTTCCTGTGGTTTGGTTTGACGTCGTTATAGATCTTTAAGGTGCAGTTGATGGAATGTATCTAATGATGCGACTCTCAATTGTTTCTGGCAGACTAACATTTAAACAATTCTATACGTTCAAGACAGTATGTTTCACATTATACATGTATAACTCTGAACTCTCTTAAAAACACTAGTTGTGTTATTTGTCCTACGTGGAATATGTATTACATACATTATAAGTGTGAAATGACTATTGAAAATGAAAATATCTTTTGGATAGCGGCTAAAATTTATATAATTTTGTAATGAGGGCAATAATAAAAACAATGTTAGTCGTAATAAACTTGAAAACGAGCAGAAATAAAACTGCTCCCAAAGACAAGTTTACAATGAAAGGAAGGTGTACCGTTAAGGGCTTTTACCCACCAAAAGGGAGAACATTGGCTCTGGTCAGCTACGCTGGTTAGAGACAGATAACTTACTATTACTTGTTGTAAGGGACAGATTTTCTTATCAAAAAGTATATGAAACAGCCAGTGGAAAATATATAACTATCATGTGGTAAAGCCAGAACATGGCAGATGATTGAAGCTAGTAGGTGTTGAAAACTCTCGTGACAGTGATGTCAGTAACTCAAGGAGTAAAATATTAAGTCGAGTCAATAAAAGTACTTAGGGAAGTAGTATTGCTAAAACAACGCAACAAATTACGGTGTACAACACAGCATGTGTGTGTGATAAGGCGTGGCTAACAATATAAAAAGGCGATGGGAAAATAAAGGGTTAAAAACGAAATTAACCAGTCGCGTTGGACACCAGCCCTGAGATCCGTATAACATAAGATGCATGGTATCCTGAGCTAGTCACGAATCAGAACCCAGCCTTAAAAATCCCACATTGCCACACGAAACCGCACCAAATACCACAATCATGGTTTAGTTTTTAAAAATTCACGATGACGTCTGTATGAATTATGTTAAGTATATATTATACATAAGAAAAAGAAAAGTTTAAACTCTTAAAAACACTAATTGTTTTATTTGTGTCCTACCTGAAATATCTACTATTACATTGTAAGTAAGCATGAAATGACTATTAAAAATCTGATGTGTTCCTTTCATATGACTTTCTCTATATCTCTGCAACAAATTATTGTTAAATAGCTTATGCTTCTATTTACTTCATACTAATCCAGAAGTAATCAGCAGAAATAGTCTTATTACTTGCTTCCTTGTAAGTAGAAGCGAAATAAGGGAGTACTATTGGTTAAAGTGATAGTCGAAAGTTGGTTGCTATGTGACTGAGTTCCTTTGTTTGTATGGACAGGAGTTGACAAATTCCTGTATGAGAAAAGTATGTTTTTTAAAGCTGAAACCAAAAACAATGAGTATCTAAAAATCGATCAAATCCACGAAAAAAATGCATATAAATGCATAAATTGTGTGTTTTAAGTTGCTCTACTTTTTTGTGTTGTAAGCTTTTGTCTTTCTCTTACGGTTTAGCAGTTATGCTATTCCCAGAAAATTCAAAATATACATTTTATTTGTCAGGTAAATATCTTTGATATACAAAATTTTAATCAAAATCGTTAGAGCCATTTTTGAGAAAATCAAAATTTTCGAAAAAAGTTCCATGTAAAGGGTAGTTTGGGGTGGAGGAATTTTTCTCAAAATCTTCGTGTCGCACCCCTGGAAGATACTAAACTTATATACCAACTTTGGTATTTTACCGACTTTTCGTCTCTGAGTTATCGTGTTCACAGACACACGGACACACCCACACGGACCCTTTTCTGAAAACGATATTTCCAGTGAAATCTCGGTATCGAATTTTTGGGCGTAGTGCAATACCTTCTCTATACACTATGTACACAGTACACACAGAGAAAGTAAAAATGAAAATATTTTTTGGATAATGGCTAGAAAACAAAATCGTCAAATTAACTGATTACTACAAGAGTAATCTAATGCTTCCTTTTCCAAGTTTAGCGTGGTTCTTCAGTTGAACAAACCTCCCGTATCACTGGTGATAAATGCTTGGGAGCATTCTCTGCACGTGATTGAACCAATTTAACCTACGCTCAAGAGAGTTGCTCATTAGCGTGAAACTGTGCAGAAGCTCTCCTATTCTCTTACTTCCTACACTGTGGGTCTTAAAAATCCCATCTCGCCCGCCTGCAGGCCATCGGCTGCTCCATCAAGCCTAGCACTGCTGCACATTATGTAGTATGATTGCCTGATAGTTTGCACGGACTAGACACACACAGCTTTGGTTCTAAACAGCCAGCCAGAGACAAACTCGGAGCGTTCAATAAGTCCCAAGAAAAGCCAAGAAATTACACTCGTGGCATCGAAAAAAAATGTATCTAAGTAGCCGACGTCTCTTATCAGATAGCAGTTAAAGTTTCAAGTATACCCATCACATGGTTTCGATACAGCAGGCGATTGTAACAACAATATTTTTACTTTCTCTATACGCACTATATACATAGTGTATAGAGAAGGTATTGCATTCCACCCAAAAATTCGATACCGAGATTTCACCGGAAATATATGTTTTAGGGTCCCCAGTATCCAAAAAAAGCATTTTCACAAAAAGATCCGTGTTTGTGTGTGTCCGTTTGTCCTGTGTCTGTGAACACGATAACTCGAAAATTTTGATTTTCTCAAAAATGGCGCTAACGATTTTGATTCAAATGTTGTATATTAAAGATATTTACCTGACAAATAAAATGTATATCTTGAATTTTCTAGGAATAGCCTCTGAAGAGTAGTTTATTCTGGATGAATTTTTACTGAATTTTGCATATCTGCTAAACCGTAAGAGATGGACAAAAACTTACTAAACAAAAAATGTAGAGCACGTTAAAACACACAGTTTATGTTATATACATTTTTTTCGTGGAGTTCGTCGTTTTTGAGACATTCCTTATTTTTGGTTTCTGCTATCTTATATTTTTCTCATACAGGAACTTGTCAACTCCGATCCATATAAACAAAGGAAGTTCATTCACATAGCAACCAGCTTTTGACTATCACTTTAACCTATGGTAGTCCCTTTACTTACAAGAAAGCAAGTAATAAGACTATTTCTGCTCATTTTTTCTGATTAGCATAAAGTGAATAGAAGTATAAGCTTTTTAAGAATAATTTCGGAAACCAATCTCTAATTAGGGCAGTCTGCTACCGTGAACAGTTGCGAATGGAAGGTAATTTGACGTGGGCATCAAAATTAAAGAAAGGGTTGGAAACCATTGGGATGGGAGACATTTGGATGGCGGGGCAGGAAAACAGGCGAAGTATTTGGAGAAAAATTAAGAAACGTCTCTGTGATATTGACAGACAGCAAATGATTGCGCAATGCACAGAGAAGGTGTCATTAGAAGTACAGTCTGGGCTGAAATCGGAGTGGGGTATGGAGCAATACATCAAAACAGGTACCAAACTCATTAGAGAGGGGGGCTCGCGTGGATTAGACTAGGAGCATGGAGGAGCACGAAAATTTCTGACGAGAATGGTATAAGAATCTGTCCCATTTGCGAGGAGGAAGAATCGTGGACTCACATCTTGGCAAGATGTAGGGGTACGGAGGAATGGCGGGAAAAATATTTGCAGCGATTTTTTACCACTGCGAATGTAGGGATAGAAGCATGTTGGACGCTACTGGCAGGCACGGAAAACATGGACGGGCTAGGTAAATTTATACTTAAGGCAAGACAGCTGAGATCTGAGGAGGCTACCAATAGAGAAGGGGGGGGATAAGATCAACTAAACAAAAGTGACTACATTGTTCTACATACATGTATATTATATCATACTTAGGTCACTGTTGTGCTATGGTTTTATATATGTTGTATATATTATGTGTATATATGTCTTTTAAGTGTAATTATCTATTATAAGAGGGTGCATTTATGAAGGTGTACTCTGTGCTGTAAATTTAAATTGCTATATTTGAATATCTTTGTATCTTTATTTTCGGATTCACTCTTAATTTTTATTGTTGATTAATATTGCTTTTGACTGTGTATTTCCTTTGTCTTTTTATTTTCGTGTTTACTCTTTTAATTCTTTGTTGTGGTTGTTGTTTTAATATTGCTTGTAATGTGTATTACAAAAGCACGTACGGTCTGTGGACCCGTGCGACTGTTGAAATTTTATGTATGATATTGCTATGCTAATAAATACACTTATTCAAATTCATTAAGAATAATTTGTTGCTGGGATATAGAGAAAGTCATGTGAATGTTACAAACACGCTATTACTTTATATTACTAAACACACGCACATGTACTCTCACATTCATACTTCCAGACTTTATGGAGGATAGGGAATAATTCTGGTTAAAGAAAAATTCCCCGTTCTCGGGACCTCTGGATGAGAAGTCAGCTCACTGACCACTTGACTCGGAGGCAGTCACAACAATCTTGTGCTTGTTTAGAAAGGTGAAAAAAAAGAAAAAAAAACGAGTTTTATGTGGTGATTAAACACCTCTATTTAAAATACTTAACACCGAAAGAGATAAAAACCGAGATGGATAAATTTCATGGCACATCTGCTCCTGCGTTGGCAACAATTTACAATTGGATAAATGAATTTAAACGTGGCCGTACATCCGCAAATGATGAATATCGTTTCGGACATCCAGTATAGATGACTTCCTCCAAAATTATTGACAAAAACCAGGATATGGTTTTGAATGATCGACGAATCAAAGTTCGCAAAACAGTAGAGATCACAGGCATATCACAAAGTACAGTGTATTCAATTTTGCACCAAAAATTAGGCCTGACAAAGGCCTCGGCAAGATGGGTACCGCATTTGCTCTCAATAGAGAATAAACGCAATCGTGTGATCAATTTGGAAGCTGGTTTGCCACTTTTCTGTCGCAATCCTCACAAATTTCTGCATCGATACATAACTATAGATGAAACATGGATATAGTACTACACTCCAGAGACAAAAATACAGTCGAAATAGTGGGTTTTTAAGGCGAAGTGGCTCAAAAGAATGCAAAGGTGGTGAAATCTCCTGACACGGAGATGCACGCGGAATCATGATAACTTGCAGAAAGGAATGGATTGTTATTGCACCTGTTGAACGGAGAAATCAAGGGAAAAAAAATAAAAACTCCCTCATCTGGCAAAGAAAAGATTCTCTTCCATCAAGACAATTCAATGCGGAAAACAATATAGTCTAACGAAGAGGTCATCTCCCAATTTTATTGAGTACCTTTCAAAATCCTAGTTTTTGGAAGGCTTAAAGCAATTGGAGAAACGTTGGGAAAAGTGTATTGAGCTAAAAGGAGATTATGTTGAAAAGTAAAAAACAAAATCTGAAAAAAATGTTTTCTATCTTTTTCTAAGTACTCCTCGTATCAGCAACAAACTACATTTATTCTTATTCAACATTATACTAGATGTGTTATAGCTATTTGCAACCGTTACAAATATATGGCTACGAGCCACCACTGACTTCGTTGTGTATACCCATGGACTAGCATCCGTATTCTCTTTGCTCTGTAAGGCTGTTAATGCAACACACCAAAGGAACACTCCTCGAGTAAATAATGCCGTAGACTGTGACGTTTTGTAGAATACTTTGATTACAACTCCACCTCTCGGAAAATATCAGTTTAGTAAATGTCTGCCCTAAGAGCAAACCTCAGAGAAAGGAAATAATTTAATTACTACCAGCTTGCAACCATACTTTCAGCACTATTTCGCTAACGATTCATTTACACAATCGTGTTCATGATGCTCTTCTGTTTCAAATATCATGCTCAAGAATTCAAAGGAACTGTTTATTAAACAAGTTATGCTATCCATAACTTAATAGAAACACATTAATGAACCTTCGTGCTTCAAGATTTATAAAAGCCTGGAAAAGTTTTCAAGTTAAACAGTGAATATTTTAAAAATATGATGTGTTCCATTCACATGACTTTCTCTACATCTCTGCAAACTTTTTTGTTAAAATGTTTATGTTTCTATTTACTTCATGCTAATCGAGAAAAAAAAAATAGCATAAATAGTCTTATTAGCTTCCTTGAAAGTAGGAGCGAAATAAGCGAGTACAATAGGTTAAAGTGATAGTCAGAAACTGGTTGCTATGTGGCTGAGGTTCCTTTGTTTGTATGGATAGGAGTTGACAAATTCCAGTATGAGAAAAGTATAAGCGTTTCATAGCTGAAACCAAAAACAAGGAATATCTAAGAAACAACCAATTCCGCGAAAAAAAAATATATACAACATAAATTGTGCTTTTTAAAGTGCTCTACATTTGTTGTGTGGTACGTTTTTGACCATCTCTTACGGTTTAACAGATATGCAAAATTCCGTAAAATTGACCCAGAATAAAGCAATCTTCAGAGGCTATTCCCAGAAAATTCAAAATATACATTTTATTTGTCAGGTAAATATTTTTAATATACGATATTTTAATCAAAATCGTTAGAGCCATTTTTTTTTAGAAAATCAAACCTTTCGAAAAAAGTTCCATGTAAAGGGTAGTTTGGGGTGGGAAGATTTTTCTCAAAATCTTCGAGTCGCATCCCTGGAAAATACTAAACTTAAATACGAACTTTTCGTTTTTGAGTTATCGTGTTCACAGACACACGGACACACTGACACACGGACCTTTTTCTGAAAATACTTTTTTTGGAAACAGGGGACCATAAAACACATATTTCCGGTGTAATCTCGGTATCGAACTTTTGTGTGGAATACAATACTTTCTCAATGCACTATGTATATGGTGCGTGTAGAGAAAGTAAAAATTTGATGTGTTCCTTTCTCTATTTGTTCTGCAAACAAAATATTCTTACAAAAGATTATTCTTTTACCTAAATAATGCTTATCAAGATAAACATTACCAGAAATGCTCCTAAAACTTAGTTCCTTACAAGTAGAAAGGAAATATGCGATTTTATGCGATTGGCATTCGGTTCTCTTTCGATGGCCAGCAGTAAAACAAAGGAGAGTGAAGGGAGGGCTTCTCATTTGAGTAAAGGTTAAATATTTTAGAAATTAAACCAATAACAAGGAATCTCTATGAAATTGTTAGCTATACAAAATATATATATATATATATATATATATATATATATATATATATATGATACAATTATGCGTTTTAAAGAGATTTACATTTTATTGTGCAGTAAGTTTTTGTCTATCTGTTACGTTTACCAGCTACGAACAAGTCATTCAAAATGACGAAGATTTCAGCGGCTATTCCCAAGGAATTCAGAACATAAATTTTATTTACCAAGTAAAAATATTTAATCTGCGGTATTTAATCAAAATTGTTATAGCTAATTTTGAAAAAATTGAGAATTTCGAAAAATTCTCCATGTAAAAGTTTAGGTTGGGGTATTTTTTGGGAAATCTCCGTATCACATCTTTGGAAAATCTAAACTTAAATACCAACTTTGGAATGTAGTGAAGTTTTTCTTTTGGAGTTATGCTGTCCACAGGCACACACACATACAAGGGATTGCGCGCGAACCTTTTTCTAAAAATCCTTTGTACAATCTCTTCTCTACCTACTATGTAAAACATAGTATTTGGTAAAGAAGAAAATAAACTTTCCTATGAACAAGTAAGGTAGACTCAGTCTGAAAAATTCACTGCCATAGCCGGGTTTTGAGCCACGGATCTTCTGGTTTCCACTGAGCTACCACGGCAACGTGTCAGTTGGGGAATTTAATGCTATGTCGGCAAGCTGCTCGCCTATGGTTTTGAATGTTTTAGTCTGACTCTACGTTTCCAACTCCTGTTTTATACACGCTAGTGTAGAAGAAATAATTATTTCCTAAGAATAAGTTTTTATAAGTACTAATAAAAGATTGAGGGTAGAGAAGGTCATGTGAGTGTAACATCAAACACTTTTTATTCCGTAAACATAAAATTTTTAGTTGTACATAGTAGGCAGAGAAGCTGTATACATATAGAGATTCACCGGAAATAAATGTTTTATGGTCTCTTGAATAAAAAAGCGTGTTTAATAAAAGGTGTTGTGTGCGCACGCGCGTGCGTACGTGTGTGTGTGTGGACAGCATAGCTCAAAAACGGAAAGTTCGCTGAATACCAAACTTGGTATTTGTTAAGCATCTTCCAAGGATGTGTCACAAATAATTTCAGAAACCCCCATACCAAACTGCGAAATTTTGAATTTTCTAAACAATGGCTTCAACTATTTTGATTAAAAAGCTGTAGATATGTTTAATATGTTTAAATGGCAAATAAACTGTATATCCTGAATTTCTTGGAAATAGCCCCTGAAGTACTAATCATTGAGACAGTCATTTGAAAGAGATTTACAAAAACTTACTGCACCAAAAACGTAGGTCTCGTTAAAACATTTATTTATATAAGTATGCCTTTTCTTTTGACCTAAACATTTCAGAAATATTTCTTATTAGTGTTTTTAATATTAAAATACATAAACTTATCTCAAACGGGAAAACTTCATTCGCTTCATATGCCTTGTTTTGCTCTTGGCTGTGATACGCATATATATATATATATATATATATATATATATATATATATATATATATATATATATGACAATCGCAGAGACCTTTCATGATATTAAAGTAATGCTTTAGCATAGTGTATTCCCTTATTTCCCTTTTCATTATAAGGAACTAAGTAATAAGACCGTTTGTAGTAATGTTTATATTAATTAGTATTATGCAGAACAGGTAAGGTAATGTGAATGGAACACATCAGATTGATTTACTTTCTCTATACGTACTATGTACATAGTGTATAGAGAAGGTACTGTATTGCACCCAAAAATTCGATACCGAGATTTCATCGGACAAATATGTTTTGAGACCCCCTGAATAAAAAAAAAACATTTTTAGAGAAATGTCCGTGTGTGTGTGTGTGTGTGTGTGTGTGTGTGTCTGTGGGCAGCATAGCTCAAAAATGAAAAGACCGTTAAAAACCAAACTTGGTATTTAAGTTCGGTATCTTCCAAGGATGCGACACCGCAAACTACCCTTTACATGGAAAACATTTCTAAAATTTTGATTTTCTTAAAAATGGCTCTAATGATTTTGATTAAAATATCGTGTATTTAAGATATTTACTTGGCAAATAAAATGTATATCTTGACTTTTCTGGGAATAGCCTCTGAAGACAACTATATTCTGGATGAATTTTACGAAATTTTGGAAACTGCTAAACCATAAGAGATGGACAAAAACATACCACATAGAAAATGTAGAACATATTAAAACAAAAATTTATGTTATATACATTTTTATGGAGTTGATTGTTTTTAAAATATTCCTTGTTTTTTAGTTTCAGCTTTGAAAAACTTCATACAGTAATTTGTCAACTCCTGTCCATACAAACAAAGGAACTACAGTCACATAGCAACCAGCTTTTGACTATCACTTTAACCTATGGAACTCCCTAACTTAGCTTCTACTTACAAAATCAAGTAATAAGACTATTTCTGCTAATGTTTTCTCAATTAGCATGAAGTAAATAGAAGCCAAAGCTTTTTAACAATGCTTTTTTGCAGAGATGTAGAGAAAGTCATGTGAATGGTACACATCGGATTTTTTCTGTTTTGTGACACACACACACACACACACACACGCTTGTATTTTCTTGAAGTTGTTTCTCTTTTGACTCGGGCATTTTCCATTAAAATGCATAATAAAGTATTTGACGTATGCAGTATGATAGGGTAACAGTTAGAAGCACTTGAAGCATATTACTCGAGCTGATGTCTTCAAAGAGCTGCGGAAATCTCTTGTTCACGCTGAGTTTCAGCAAATACATACACGCCAGTAGCATTTTATATTTCTTGTTTGGTCTGACGTCATGAAAAGATTATGTTGTTTTGCGCATGACACGGGGGCATAGGTTTTATTTGTACAGGCAAAATAAACTTTGTGCTTTACATGCTGTGACTTTAACGACCTTTTACAAGACGGTGAGGAAGCAAAGACGAGAGCTCTTTAGCCACGTGAAATAAGCGTGAGAGAAAGAAAAATCTTCAAGGAACCCATATTTTTCTGTGATTTTTTGCGCAACAGTTGAAGATAGGTATTTAAATAGCACATGTCACAGTAACTAAATAACGAACGTCCATAATCGAGGACTATCTGTTTGGCTATGGGAACGGTGATTTTTAGCATAGCAATTTATTTATTTTTTTTTTCTGCTATGTGTCATGAACATAGTAAGTGGAGAAGGTATTGCGTTCCATCCAAAAATTCGACATCGAGATTTCAGCGGAAATACATGATTTGAGGATCACTGAATTGAAAGGAAGCCGTTATGAAAAAGGTTCCGCGCCCACCAACATCATAACTCGAAAACGAAGAGTCCGTACCAAATTTGATTTTTAAGTTCAGCATCTTCCAAGCATGGGGCACGAACAATTTAAAGATAGTCCCTCACCCCAAGCTACCCTAAAAGAAAATGTTTCAAACACGTTAAAAAAAAAGTCTGATGTGTTCCATTCACATGACTTTCTCTGCAACAAATTATTTTTAAGATTATTCTTTTATCTAGGTACGACATACTAATCGAGATAAACATTAGCAGATCTTGTCCTAATTACTTGGTGCCTTGTAAGTAGAAGGGAAAAAAATCTGTTCCATTCACATGATGTCCTCTAGCTGTTTGGCAAACAAACCTCTTATTTAAAAGATTAATCTGCTATCTACATCATTCTAATCAAGATAAACATAAGCAGAATTATTCTTATTACTAGCACCTTGTAACTAGAAGGTAAATACGAAAATGCCTAGGCTAAAGCAATAGTCTGTCTTTTAAAGGCCGGTCACTATGTGAAACATAGAAATTCCGATTTCTTTGCTTTCCAGGAGTAAACAAACGAGAAACGAGAAGAAATATGTCTTTCCGTTTGAGAAAAGTTTAAGTGGCTAAAATGGAAAATAATAATTCGAAATATTTCGAAAACTGTTAACTCTGTGTTTTAATGGGAGGTATATTTTTACGTGTAGTAAGTTTTTGAATATTTCTTACAGTTTGCTAGTAATACAAAAGTCATCCGGAATGAAAAAGTCTTCAGAGGCTATTCCCAGAACATCCAAACTATACATTTCGTTTGTCATAAAAATATCTTAGCATAGGGTATTTTAATCAAAATCGTTAGGGTAATATTTGAGAAAATAAAATGTTCAAAAATGTTCCATGTAAAGGGTAGTTGTGGATGGGGGGATTTTCTTGAAAATCTTCGTGTCGCATCCTTGGAAGATACCAAACTTAAACACCAAGTTTGGTATTTAACGATCCTTTCGTTTTTGAGTTATGTTGCCCACATACACAGACACACACACATACATGGACTTTTTATAAACATATTTTTGGATTCAGGGGTGTCAAAACATGTATTTTCGGTGAAATCTCGGTATCGAATTTTTGGGTGCTATACAATACCTTCTCTATGCACTATGTACACAGTACGTGTAGAGAAAGTAAAAATGGCTAACAATATTAATTAAAATACCATATATTTAAGATAATTTCATGACAAATGAAATTAGATCTTGAGTTTTCCAAGATATTCCATGCTATTGGTTAAAATTTTCAAATACTTGAGAGCTGACTCAAATCTATACAATTTCTGTTAAATAAGTGCTTTCTACCGTTAGCTAATTCTGTAATATTTGTTGTTGTTTTATATTCCAACATGTTTGAAAATGTGCTATTTTCCTTCGCATCAGGTCACTGTTGACAAAGATGATTCGTGATGAAACATCTTCTGTGTGAGCAAGTCTGTTTGCCTAATAATGAGAATTTCTCAGGGAAAACATTAATGGCGATTAATGGAAGAAAATGTTATATGACATACATTCATATACAGATTGCTTGTAAAAATAGAATTAATCCTATAGACAAAGGATGATTTAGAATAAAAATATGATTGGGGTGGATTTTTAGTTAGATTAATATGTTTACGTCAAGTGGATATAAAACTTTAATTGCTTATTCTTCTGATTTAATTTAAATACATATACAAACCTAATAATTAAACAATTTTATTAATTTCAGATTACATCGAATTGTACGATTAACAGTTTCAGTGTAAATGAAAACCTTAACTTTAAGTTTAATCTGTATAAGTCATTCTAGGTACATCTTCCAATACCTCTTTAGCAATCTTTCATAGGTTGTTTTATAATAAGCTAGGGCTATTAGGAAACATTAGGTTACTAAAACCGTGATTAGTTAATTGCTATATTGTAATGCGTTTTAACGCTCTACTTTGAAAGTAGACAACTTCCTGTGTGCCTAGCGCACGGAAACACAGCTATAGATAACGATTTCTTAAATTGTTTGTGGTTTAGCTTCCGTTTCCTCATCCATTCACCATGAATTATGTTTTTTGCAGCACTAAAAAGCTAAGATCTTTTGTTGCATTAGCCCAGGCACCTTCAACTGGCTGCCCTCTCGTGCGTAAGTAAATGCCCTGAAGCCCTGACGTTCGGCTGCGGGCAGCGATGGGACCAAGAATTCGATAGGATATTACTCAACTGAAACTTTTTATTGAACTGCATACGCATTAACGAGAGGAATGCATTGTACACCGTTATGCAGATGGCTAACAAAATACATTATTTAAATTCAACTCGCCAAAGAAAGTTCATTCGTACACATCGGAAATTCGTCGCGAGTTTTAGTTTTCCAACCATCTTTTGAGTATTGTTTGTGTACCAGCCGATCAAGAACATGCTTTCAGGTGTTCATCATTTTACTTTTGTTTGACGGATTTTACAAGTTTCATTAAAGGAAAACAGCTTCTCATGTACACAACGGGAATTTAGTAAAATGTAAGGATATCATAGTTATCTAACGAGACCTTCAAAACGAGGGCATGCGCGTTAGCTCTACTTCCAACCAAAATATTTATTTTTACGAGAATAGTTATACTTACATACCGTTATCAGTAGATATCTATTGTCAGGTGCTTCATCAATGAAGGTTTTAATTTTATCCGTGGAAAATATTTTTTTTTTTTTTCTAGTGTACCCTACCGATTTCTGTTTAAACAGGGAGTACAACTTCTTATATTAGCATATATCAGTTCCATGGATCTCATTTAGAGTAGTTTTCAATACTGAATAATTTGTCCACAAGGTTGGGGATTTCATTGTTTTTGATATTTCTTCAAAGCAAACTACGAGGACATTTTCCAAGAATGAAATTACATTTTTTGATGTTCTCCATGCCAAGAATTTATCATATAACTTTTTGTAGAGATTTTTTGATCTCTGTGAAACTAAATTGTTAACAACATTACTCGCATCCTTTGTTATATCAGGAGGCGTGGAATTAAATTCCATATCATTATTACTAGAGCAAAATACCTGTCTCCATCTTGCAAATCAACTATCACCATGAATTGAATTTCATTTGTTATCGACGCATGCGTACAATACGTATAGTGGTCGGCGGAGTTCATCTTTCATATGTAGGATATTTAAATATTAAATATTTATTGTATATCTACATGTCGTAGAAAAAATGATATATACAACTCTCATATAATGGTTGTTAGAATACTCGTGAGGTTTTACGACGCTCACTTCGCTCGTACCTCTCACTCGTATCCCAATAATTACTATTATAGGATTGTTGCATAAATAACGATTGCTTCATGTTATTATGCATTTTTAACCATACTGCACAAGCAGTTGCAACATCAAGCGCAGTGCTATCCAGGGAAAAATCACATCATCACATCTGAACACAATAGGTGGTCGAACATTTAGGGAAGAATGAGCTATTTCATTTTACGTTGTTATGTTACATACAGATATGTTACACATTGTTACCAAAGCCATCTTCCCCAGTGGGAGGCTACCATAAGCAAAGCATACTAATAAAGTGATACAAATACATAATTTTATATAAATGATTATAACTATTAATAAAGTTACAACATTATAAAGCTCTTAAAAGAATTATAAAATGTAAATATTTATGGAAACGGTCCTTATCTAAAATACTCAAATTTGTATACAAAAATAAACTAGTTTACATAGCATACTAGTGACCCTTTAATAACACTGAGGGTCCCTGTTTTAATGAATGAATCGTTTAATTTATATTTTCCGCAAAATGATGCAAAAAGACAGGGAATAGTATACTTCTTAAATTTGATAAGAAGTGCTGGATATTTTGAGTTTCAAGTTCTTATTTTATGAATAACAATGGATAAATAATTTTGTTTTGTAATTCAATGTATATATTTAATTTAATAAACAGTAATTTCTAACTTTTGAAAACTAAGGATCTGATAAATGGGATGCGCAGTCATCCTTTCTCTCTTAGGAGGGAGATGTGACCCACTCATACCTGTCCTATACCCATATATGCGTATAAATAAAGGATATGCATTATAACTGAAGCATTATAACGCTTGCTCAGAAAGTTGTCAAGTGTAACACATTTGTGCATAAAAATGGAAAATGTTAGCCATTCTGAACAATGAGCTATTTTAAGCAGAATTGCGTATCAAAAGTGTACATAAATTTAATTTCCGGGATGAGAAACCGTTCAGTACCAGCCCACAAATTTAAATCTAACATGACTTATGATATTTTAAGATTACAGTTTAATTCTGTTAAATGCAGTATGTATAGATGACGGTCAGTAATTTAGTAGTAGTAGTAAAATTATATTAATTTTGGTGACACGAATAATTGCCCTTTGGTCTCATAATTCACAGCAAAGGAGACTTAACGGTGATGCTTTAGCTTTGAAATGTACTGTATTTACTTAAATTTAAATGTTCTTGTGTTAAAATTATATTACTTCGAACAGTTCTGCGCTAGGAGTATCTTTCCCGGCCGGTATCCAATTTGCACTCAATCTCTGCGTCAGCTCGCTGTGGTCCCGGACATTAATTGTTCTCATCAAGGCAACTAAACTGTTTCATCCCAAGTTCTGGACGGCTTTTGGGAGTGTGTGTTATGCCCGAAACTTGTGTCTCTCATACATGCTACCAAATTCATTTCAATTTATATTTTATGCATTTTACTAACAACATTTAGCGTCCTATGATTTGGTGCTCTAAAGAAAAAAGATCCTACAATAAATGCTTTATAATGTTTATAAAATTGAGAACTATTACACAAGCAAGGTTGTTTGTATCTCCCGAAACGATGTTTAAACAGGAGTGATATTTAAATCTTTTTACTTTTTAAGATTTATAAAACTATATGCATTATTGATACCATTAACTTCCGCTCCAAGATAAGCTCTTAGTCAGTTCATTACATGGTCATAGACATAAGGCTAACGGTGTATTAAATATTGTACAATTTTATTAGCACTGAAGTTTGATTATTGGAAAGGTAGTCGGTGAATTGCTGGTCCCTATGGCCGCGCTCGCTTCGTTCTTCGTGGCGCAGGGGATCGTGGGTTGGAGCCCCGCCTTAACCATGAGCGCTTGTGTGTTTGTAGATGCGTATACGTGTGTATCTTAGAAGAAAACATCAAACCGATAATCAAATAGAAGAACAATGTAAATGTTGAGGAAAAGGGGAAAATAGACAAAAGAAAAAAAAATAGGAATACAGCGCCGGAGTCCCGACAAGGCTCCGAAACTGTATTTATTAAAATAAAAAGAAAGAAAGAAAAACCGGAATATCTACTACAACATAGCATAATATGTATATGCTAGGAACAGCTACTTGAAGGACTAGCACTTTGCAACAGTGACTAAAAATAAAGCTAGTAGAATAACCACACTGTTAGAGTAATTTATTTCCTTTATATTTTCTTCAGACATCCAAGTTTTCTTGCTGATTTCCAAGACGAACAGCTATCGGTTTTACTGGAAAGATGGAAACATATGAGATAAGGTCGCCAGATGGCAGGAACGTTCAGCAACACTGCTATCATCTAACGGTCATGGCTTCAGTAACCTGGTGAAAATTCAAATTATGCGGAATATTGTGCAGCACTATTTATACTCTGGGCTAACAAGACATACTTGCTGTTCCATGGCATTCTCAACGAAATGTTAAATTAATCTTATCAAAGGTCTTCTTTTATAACTTAAATGTGTTCGTATTGAAGTACAAGGGTTTTGTAAATCCTTTTAATAGGTATTTTAGTAACTTATGAAATTAAATTAACTTTTAGAGTCCCATGTTCCCATGTTGGTCAGAGCGAATTGCATTTTTCAAGAATAATTAAATTCGGATGAGATTACCTTACATTGATTTCGAGACAAGGGATCAACTAATAGATGGCATTAAAACGAAATCACGACTTGCGGACGTGATAAATTGCGAATTTAGCCCAGGGAACTTTTCTTTCAAGATGTGAGGTTATTTTACGTGCAAATAAACATTACATGGGACGCGTTCGAAAAAAATTCATCAACCTCCGCTGGGCTTGAATGCGCAACTTTGAGTATTAGAGCCCAGTATGGTAAGTAGTACACCTAAAGGGTGACAATTTACCCTACATACAGCAACATATATTCTCTCTTTACAGTATTAGCATAGATGTCGCTATATTGCATTAAAGTATTTGCTGGGAAGGTGAAGAAGGACTTCAGTTTCATTGTGATTTGAAACCATTACTATTAATAAACAAGCCATACATATTTGTTCAGCTTCGCTAAAAGACAGACTTTCGGTTTTGCCATTAGGAGATGTTGCTTTTCACTCTAAACTTTATGAAATATTTAGTATTGGTGCAATATTACATTATATACCTACCTATATCTGCTAATGACAATTTTTGAGAAGAGGGAACCCTTTTAATTACTATGTTTATTATTTCCTTGGATGTATTGGTATTATAGTATAGTGGTGCACCGGAGGAGGGTCCACACTTCAACTTATTATACGTCAAACCCAAGGAGGATAGGATGAGATGAAAGAAATTATAGCGGGCAGCCGGAACCAGGCGGCGGAAGCGAATCACTCTGGAGGATTCCTAACAGTTCCCAAGCAGTCCTCCGTCTCGTCCGCACCCCAGTCTACCGACGATCACCAATGCCATCCCGCTGCCGAGAGAGTTTCCAATGCGCAGTCACCTCCACGAGAGGGCGAAACCACCACGCCGATACTTACAACCCTGAAAGAGACCGGTTGGATAAAATTCAGAGAGAAAGTTTGTAGGAATGAAAAAACCTCCGAAAAACCCCATGAGTCAGAGAGGTCGACCGCGCGGAACCGATCCACGATCTCCCGAATGTCAGTATCAGATGAAACGCCTGAGCTATCTGTCTCTCGGTGTATTGGTATTAAACATAGCTAATGTGAGTTACTGCGTTTAAGCAGCTGTTCGTTAAACATACTTCACACGATTCATAACTCCTCCAGCTATTAGCAGTCGCTTAAAACTGGTTTATTTATTGCCATTGCTACTATTCCATATGTTATTATGGGATACTGGCAATGTATTATGAGTTGAAACATTTATGTCCATTATTCATGAGATGTTGTTCAAGAGCAAGCTTTCACTACGTGCATTATACATATATGAATAATTTATAATAATAATACTTTATAATTTGGGACGCCCAAAGGCCCAACATTTTTACTTTCTCTACGCAGTCCATGTTACAAAGGTAAAGAAGGTAACGCACTCCACCAAGATTTCAAATGAAAATACAGTTCTCGGATCCCCTTTGTGCGTGTGTATGTGTGACTATGAATACGATAACTCAAAAATGAAAAGTCGGTAAAATACCAAACTTGGTATTTGGGTTTAGTGTATTCCAAGTATATGTGACACAAAGACTTTTAGGAAAATCCCCTTACCCTAAACTACCCTTTACATGGAATAACATTTTGTCAAACGTGGCTCTAACGATTTTGATTGAAATAACCCATATTAAAGGTATTTACATGACAAACAAAGTGTATATTTTCAACTTTCTGGGAAGACCTCTTCATTAAGGATGGATTTTGCATAACTGGCAAATCGTAAGAGATAGACAAAACTTACTACACAAAAACGTAGATCTCGTAAAAACGCACAATTTATATCATATACATATTTTTTGGTGTAGTCGACAATTTCAAAGATATCCTTTGTTATTGGTTTCAGTTTTAAAATACTTATAACATTTCTCATACGGGAGTTTATATACTCCTTGCCATGGAAAGAAACAGATTTCAACCATATGGCGACCAGTTTTTAAAAGATTTGACTATTTCTTTAACCTAGTGTATTCCCTTATTTCGCCTTTTCTTAAAAGGAAGCAAGTAATGATACCGTTTTCTCTAATACTTATCACGATTAACATGAAGAAGATAAAAGAATAACAATTTGTTACAGAGATGTAGAAATATTTATGGAATGGAACACATCGCTTTTTTTAAAGCACGTAAATATGTTTTCGCCTGTTCTACACACTCTTTAGAATTCTCATTTATAATATATGTCTTTTATAATGTTTGTATTTTAAATTTAGGATGATTCATCGAGTAGTGCTTAGGGCAATAGGAGTAAATTATAACTTGTCCAAACGTGCTGTATTGCCTATAGGTATTAAATAAAATTGAAAAGGAATTAGTTTTGCATAATTGTAGCTAATGTTCAATTTATTTAATTTAATGTACTTTAAACAAAACACTTCAACTATATAATTATATAATATTAGACATATTGTTTAATATGTTAGATTTCCAGTCTATAAATATAAAATTTGTATCCAGCCTTTTGTAGTAATTTTAGACATTAATAGTCTACTGGGCTGAAGCCACAAAATGCCTTTATTTTTTGTATTCTTGTATTTAACTGTGTATATGTTTATTTATAGTATGATAGAAGCCCCGATTAAAGGAGATAGGATACACCATTTGAATTAATTCCGCCAAGGAAAGGAAGTCAAAAGGCCTTAAGTATATATTTCTTTTGCATTATCTACTGAGTTTTATGTAAGATATTACCTTACAAAAGTCTATAAGCATAGTTTTTATGGCACATTTTATCTCCCTGTTAATATGAGAAGGGGAGCTTCGAACGCCTACAGCCATAAGGTTCTTTCCTTTCACGATATTAGTTCAGAGTGGGAGAAAGAGAAAGGAGTGAAATAACGGGGTAGTATGGGAGGAGAGAGAGAGAGAGAGAGAGAGAGAGAGAGAGAGAGAGAGAGAGAGAGAGAAAGGAGATAAACTCTCTGCCGTTTAGCGGAATAGTACGAACATAGCTGCGGGTTCTACCTACTTGTTTCGATTGATAGAAAATCTATCGCCTAAATGTTAAATATCTTTTATATTGTATTATTTACTTATTTATGTATTGCACGGGTAGTTATTCCTCATGTTCATGCCTGGCTACGGGCGAACCCCTCGGAACAGGTTCTCCACTCTATGGTTTCGTGCCGTTGGCTCCCCGACATGCTTCTGACCCCTAGGCATTGACTTGTAAGTCCTAGAGGGGTGTCAGTCCTACAAATACGGGAAGGGTAAGCCGATTACGAAACGAAACGAGTAGATAAAGTTGGCAGGTCACATAGGATAATGGACGAATGAAACGTATGAAGTGATGCTCAAATGAGCCTAGAGTTCATAGAGCTTAGATTTACCCGATATTCGTCTTCACAGGATAAAGGAAAAATCTCCCAGGATAGGTCACCCTAACCGAAATTCGAACTTGGATTCTCTTGATGTGAGGTAGACACGCTACCATTACACCATATAGGTGTCTTTCTTTCTTTGTTTGTTTGTTTGTTTGTTTCTTTCTTTCTTTCTTTCTTTCTTTCTTCAGTTTTAATAAAAATATCAGCCCAAGCTGCAGGCACGGTACAAAACACAAGTTGTGCTGGCAAATTAATATTTATGTAATATAATGAAGGATGCCGTTTTAATTTGAGTATGCGGTATCAAACTTTATCAATTGCCTTCAAATTATTTTGTGTTTAAGGTAAAGTAAAGCCTACTGTAAGTTTTTAAATGAAAAACATTTATGCAACATGAAAGTAACGTTATCTTTAAAGCAATGTTTGCAGCTTACATGTTATTGTTGAGGTGAAAGTTATCAGTATACTCAGATATATCGTTTGCTTGTAACAACTCTCGTTGAGTGGACAGACTGGCCAAGGGGCTTAAGCTCCCTGCGTGGATGGTTCTGGACTCTCCTAAGTAAAGAGGAGGAAGCTCTTTCGAGCAAGCACTCTGAGGCAGCTGTACAAACATTCACGGATCTTTGTCTACAAGGAGTAAAACAGTTACTGACCCTAATAAATATCCATTTTCCTGTGCGGAAATACATGCTTAGCCTTTCCGTTATGAACACCTCATCAGACATTTTAGTTTTGGCCATAAAGAAAGCATACTCAGCACTATACACCAGCAACACGTGATGTGTTGGAAAGGTAAATGTAACTTTCTCTACAGGCTGTCATTTGTTGTGATAATAGCTTATACAAGCTGACACAACTATTCCTGTTTTACTTTCTCTACACATACTATGAAGGTACTGTATTGCACCCAAAAATTCGATACCGAGATTTCACCGGAAATACGTTTTGGGACCTCCTAAATCCAAAAAAAATCTGATGTGTTCCATTCACATGACTTTCTCTACATCTCTGCAACAAATTGTTGTTAAAAAGCTTATGCTTCTATTTACTTCATTTTAATCGAGAAATAAATAACAGAAATAGTCTTATTACTTGCTTGCTTGTAAGTAGAAAGGAAATAAGGGAGTAGTATAGGCTAAACTGATAATCAAAAGCTGGTTGCTATGTGACTGAAGTTCCTTTGTTTGTATGGACAGGAGTTGGTAAATTCCCGTATGAGAAAAGTATAAGTTTTTCGAAGCTGAAACCAAAAACAAGGAATATGTCAAAAACGATCAACTCCGCGAAAAAATGTATATGACATAAATTGTGTATATTAATGTGCTCTGTATTTTTTTGTGTTTTAAGTTTTTGTCTATCTCTTACGGTTTAGCAGTTATGCAAAATTCAGTAAAATTCATCCCGAATAAAGTAGTCTTCAGAGGCTATTCCCAGAAAATTCAAGATATACATTTTATTTGCCAGGTAAATAAATATCTTTAATATTTGACACTTTAATCAAACTCGTTAGAGCCATTTTGGAGAAAATAAAATTTTTCGAAGAAACTTCCATGTAAAGCTAGTTGAGAGTGGGGGGATTTTCTTGAAAGTCTTCGTGTCGCATCCTTGGAAGATACCAAACTTAAATACAAAGTTTGGTATTTAACGGACTTTTCATGTTTGAGCTATGCTGTCCACCGACACACACACACGGACCTTTTTGTAAAAATGCTTTTTTTGGATTCAGGGGGACCCAAAACCACATGTATTTCCGGTGAAATCTCGGTTAGGAATTTTTGGGAAGAATGGAATACCTTCTCTATACACTGAGTACATAGTACGTGTAGAGAAAGCAAAAAAAAAAAATGATTCTAGAAAAAGTTCTGTGTGTGTTTGTTTGTAGACAGCATAGCTCATAAACGAAAAGTCCGTTAAATACCAAACTTGGGATTTAAGTTCAGTAACTTACAAGGATGCGACACGAAGATTTTCAAGAATACCCCCACCCCAACTACCCTTTACATGGAACAATTTTCAAAAAATTTGATATACTCAAAAATGGCTCTAACACTTTTGATTAAAGTGTAAGTTAAAGATATTTACATGACAAATAAAATGTATATCTTTATTTTTATGGGAATAGTCTCTGAAGAAATCTTTATTGTGGATGAATTTTGCATAGCTGGTAAACAGTAAGAGATAGACAAAAACCTATTACACAAAAATGTATAGCTTGTTAAAAACAAACAATTTATTTTATAAGCAATTTTTCCTGGAGTTAACCTTTTTTTAAGATATTCCTTGTTATTAATTTCATTTTTAAAATAATTAATACTTTTCTCAAACGGGAACTTGCCAACGCCTAACCACGCAAATAATCGGATTTCTATACCACAGCAACCACATATAAGGAACCAAGTAATAAAACCGTTTCTGCCAATGTTTATGTCGATTAACATGAAGCAGATAGAAGAATAAACTTATTAACAATTATTTGTTACAGAGCGGCAGAGAAAGTGATGTGAATGGGGCACATCATATTTTGTTTTCTTGTTGTTTTCTTTTTTTAGTAGTCGGCTTACGCTCCCCATATTCAGGACTGACACCCCCCTAGGATTTACAAGCGGGTACCTAGAGGTCAGAAGTCTATCGAGGAGTCAACGCCACATAACCAGACTGTAGAACCTGGCACGAGTGATCGACCCGTAGCCAGGCATGAGCGTGAGGAAGTGGATGATAGGAATGGGCATGATGGAGCAATTGGCGGAATGAATGGCCGGGGAGATCGGATGATCCAGAGAAAACCCGCCCAGACGCCATTTCGTCCACAACAAATCACATGTGGGCGCATGGGATCGAACCCGGACCGCCTAGGTGGAGATGGGGCAGTCTAACCACTCTGCCACGGCGCAGCCACAATTATTCGTAAGAAAGACATTGTCAGGAATACTTACTGAGTTAAGCACCCAATAAATAATATTAATAATAACATGAGTATTTGTAATATGGAGGCATAGAAATTCTTAAGCAGTTATCAAATTATCAAGTTGCAACGGGAACGGATTTTATAGCCGTATTATAGTCGCAAGACGAAATACCGAATAAGAATACTCTTCCATTGGATCGCAACAGGCGGAGCAATATTTTTACTTTCTCTATACGTACTATGTACATAGTGTATAGAGAAGGTATTGTATTGCACCCAAAAATTCGATGCCGTGATTTCTCCGGAAATATATGTTTTGAGACACCTGAATCCAAAAAGCACTTTTAGAAACATGTCCGTGTGTGTATGTGTGTGTGTCTGTGGGCAGCATAGCTTTAAAACGAAGAGGCCGTTAAATACAAACTTGGTATTTAAGTTTATCTTTCAAGGATGCGACACGAAGATTTTGAGAAATATCCCCCACCCCCAACTACCCTTCACATGGAAAAATTTTTGAAAATTTTGATTTTCTTAAAAATGGCTCTAACGATTTTGATTAAACTATCGTATATTAAAGATATCTACCTGACAAATAAAATGTATATCTTGAATTTTCAGGAAATAGCCTCTGAAGTCTAATTTATTCTGGATGAATTTTACGGAATTTTGATAACTGCTAAACGTAAGAGATGGACTAAAACTTACCACAGAAAAAATGTAGAGCACGTTAAAACAAACAATTTATGTTATATACATTTTTTCTTGGGGTTGATCTTTTTTGAGATATTCCTTGTTTTTGGTTTCAGCTTTAAATTTTTTTTCTCGCATAGGAATTTATCAACACCTGTTCATACAAACAAAGGAACTTCAGTCACATAGCAACCAGCTTTTGACTATCACTTTAAGCAATTGAAATCCCTTATTTCGCTTCTGCTTACAAGAAAGGAAGTAATAAGACTATTTCTGCTATTTTTCCTCGATTAGATGAAGTAAATAGAATAATTTGTTGCAAAGAAGTAGAGAAAGTCATGTGAATGGAACACAGATTTTTTTTACTAGAAAATTGAATACTATTTAGAAAACACTAATACTTACTGGAAATGTATAATGGAACATGATGAGAGAGAGAGAGAGAGAGAGAGAGAGAGAGAGAGAGAGAGAGAGAGAGAGAGAGAGAGAGAGAGAGAGAGAGAGAGAGAGAGAGAGAGAGAGTGTCGGTACACTCACCGTCAGCTCAGACGACTAACTTTAGCTACTCTTCCAGTTTTTTTTCCCTTATTTTATTTTCAACCGTGTGGAAAACTACAGGTAAAACATTTTGCCCTAATCATAGAAGGTGGGGCACTCGCAAATGTCGTCATTTGAAGAGGCATTTGGATCAGAGCACTTATCTGCTAATGTGATGCGGAGATAAGTTTTTATCAGTAAAAGCGCTGCTTAACATATCACAGGAACTTTACGTTCAAATCTCTGAAAATGTATAGTGTTGTCCATTCCATTAGATGTGGTCATGGTGAAAGACCCCAAAGTAATACATCAAGTTTAACTACTATATCTACAAACCACAAGTTTGCATATACAATTGTAAATATAGCATATACATATGTGCATTACATCGAATCTGTGACTGTAATACGTAGGCTACATGAACTATAAATAAATATAAGTAGTATTTGCACAATCGTGAGACATTTCGTTCAACAAAGACTACTAGTCCGGCCTGTTTTTGTTTTGTCTTCGCTGCTCAAAAACCGGTTCGTAGAGCACATGCTCCTTACTAGTGTCGTGCGATGTTCCAATTTTAGACTGGAAACCAAAATGGGGCAAAGTGAGCCTTGGTGCATATGCAAACTTAAGAACGAATGCGTGAAGCGTGTAATCTATAATGCCGGGGCGCGGTCGTTCGAAGAGGTTTGTTTGAAGCGATATTTTCTGGATTGATTTATTCTCGTTCTAAGCTATGTAGTTCATTCAAATCTGAGTAAACTCCTGTTTATAAAATATAGTTAAGGTCAGGAATTTGTTGGTCCTGTGTCGCAGATTTATGGCACATAAAAGAACCTCAAACCTGATAAAGAGGACTCTGAACAAATTTAAGTGGTCTTTCATAGCTACTATAGAAGCGTCCATAAATAAAACTCAAATGTTAGAAAGTACTGTGCGACTACGAATCAGCTGCGGCAATTTACAAACAATGCCCTTCTACGTCCTTTAAGAAAGCCCACCCCCTTCCGACCCCGGTTCTTTAGTTTACAAACCAGAAACAACCACGAATCAGCTGCGATAATTTCCAAACAATTGTGAATCAGATGGGGAAAGCTCATTTGGATAATATTTCAGTAGCCTCCTTAGTGGGTAAAGTATATATTTTTGTTTTTTTTATGCTGTCAATTTCTATGATCATATCAGCGCCGCCGTGTACCGGAATTTCGTTTCGCAGGCATTGTTTTACATGCTATCTGATCTGAAACGAGGCACACATAGAAATCATGCAACTATGCCGGGTTTTAACCCGCTTTTTTGGATCAAAAGACCAGCGCCTAACCAACTGAGCCACACTGACCGACCTTAATGTTGTAAGTACTTTAAGTCCCAGGATTCATAGTATAGTCAACTACACACGGCTTGTGTGAAAAAAACAATTAACCATAATAATTGGCTATACTATGAATACTGGAACTTAAAGTACTTACAACATTGTAAATCACTAAAATAATTTGAGATCACCTTATGACTTACCGGGAAACATACGAGTCAGTTGAGAAATTCAATGCTATGCCGGCATGTAGCCATGGTAGCTCAGTGGTAGAGCAACCGCCTAGAGACCGGGAGATCCGTGATTGAATTTTTCAGTCTGACTCTACCTATCCAACTCCTGTCCTACACACGGCTTGTGTGAAAAACAATTAAATCAATACCTAAAATTAGGTTGTTGGGAAAACGGGTCGTGGAGGAATGAGCGGAAAGGGTTGTGCCCGGTTGGCACAAACGTAAAAGACGGGAATCACTTACAGCCTACAGCTGAGGCCGTGAGGTATATGTAATTAATTATGCATATGGATGTGGTTACTGTCGATGAAAGCAAAATTCCGATATCTTATTAAGCGTTATCGATCTCCCTTGTCTCATAGCTTTGCTTCTTCTGGAATATCAGAAATATTACTTCATTAAAACAATCTCTTGGCAAATTGAAAGCGAAGGAATTAATTTTCTTTGTGCTGGGAACCGCAAAGACCTCGCACCCATCGTCACAAGGCTCTCTGAAATGTCAAAGGGCGCGTACACGTGAGAGAAGTGTAACATAGCGCATGCGCGCAGTGGGGTGCGGGATCAAATATCTGACAAGGAGAGAGCGTTGTAACAGCGTCCCTCTATGTAGTCCTGTTTGTCAGATTGGTATACCAGCATCACTTTACGTTAAGCCTTTAGCAACAGGGATATTGGATGAAAGGGGCAATGAACCAATAAGGGGTTTCAAAGGCACTCTGTGATGGGGTTCCGTAAAATTGGAGAATATTTGGTAGCTATTAGATTTAAAACTCAAGGCTACAAAGCATATAACAGGTTAACCTTTAAGCAGGCACATCGATTCTTATTTTCCCTTCGATGTCAAGATTTCACCAGAAATTGTACATGGTTTCAGGATCTCTATATCTCAAAAAGAAGAAAAAAAAAGTTTTGTGTGTATATAGTGAACAACAAAGTACCAGATAAATACCAACCTAATAACAAACGAAATGCATACCTTGAATTTTCTGGGAATAGCCTCTGAAGACCTTTTCATTCTGGATAACTTTTTATAACTCATAAGAGATACATAAACACTTACTACACAACAAATGTAGATCTCGTTAAAACACACAGTTTATGCCATATACTTTTTTGTGGAGTGAGTCGTTTCCGAGATATTCATTATTGTTAGTTTCAATTTTAAACTACATAAACTTTTCACAAACAGAAAGTCCTATTTCACTTCGCATCTCTTCTGTTTTACTCCTGTTTTACTTTCTCCATACGTACTATGTACATAGTGTATATTACTTTCTCTATACGTACTATGTACATAATACCGAGATGTCACCGGAAATATATGTTTTGATACCCCCTGAATCCAAAAAATGCATTTTTAGAAAAATGTCTGTGTGTTCCTGTGTGTGTGTTTTGTGTGTGTGTGTGGGCAGCATATCTCAAAAATGAAAAGACCGTTAAAAACCAAATTTGGTATTTAAGTTTGGTATCTTCCAAGGATGCGACACGAAGATTTTCAAGAAAATTCTCCCACCCTAAACTACCCTTTATATGGAAAATTTTTCAAAAAGTTTGATTTTCTTCAACATGGCTGTAACGATTTTGATTACAATCTCGTATATTTAAGATATTTACTTGACAAATAAAATGTATATCTTAAATTTTCTGGGAATAGCCTCTGAAGACTACTTTGCTCTGGATGAATTTTACGGATTTTTGCATAAATTCTAAACCGTAAGAGATGGACAAAAACTTACCACACAGAAAATGTAGAGTACATTAAAACACACAGTTTATGGTATATATATTTTTTCCCCCTGGAGTTGATCGTTTTTAAGCTATTCCTTGTTTTTAGTTTCAGCTTTGAAAAACATGCTTTTCTCATGCAGGAATTCGTCAGCTCCTGTCCATACAAACAAAGGAATTTCAGTCACATAGCAACCAACTTTTGACTAACACTTTAACCTATGGTACTCCCTTATTTCCTTTTTACTTATAAGGAAGCATGTAATAAGACTACTTCTGTTAATTTTTTCTCGATTAGCATGGAGTAAATAGAGGCATAAGCTTTTTGACAATAATTTGTTGCAGAGATGTATAGAAAGTCATGTGAATGGAACACATCAGATTTTTTATATAAGCAACCAGCTTTTAAAAAGGTTTGACAATCGGTTTAGCCCAGTTTATTCCTTTGCTTCCTTTCTACTTACAAGGAGGTAAGTCATATATAATACCAATTCTAATGTTTATATCTCGATTAGTGTGATGTAGATACTCTTTTGTAAGAGTAGTTTGTTTGCGAAACGTTAAAGTAAGTCACGTGAATAGAACACATCAGATTTTTGGATTCAGGATGTCTCAAAAGGTGCATTTTGAGTTGAATGCGGATACTTCCTGCTTACTATATGTAACAGAAAAAATAAAAAGGAAGTAAATGCGTAGGAATCTTTAAATGGCGACTCGTAGATATCAAATATATTACGCTCCATCTCTGCAATGCTAAGTATATCAATATTAGAGAATTTAATGCAGTTCATTATATAATACTTGGTTAAACAGTTCGTCGAAAAAAATTATACTAATTACGGTTTGTACTATGACTACCTACAGTAAGGTGAAGGAAATCGATTGCAGGTGTTTTGTTGCTAGGTGACTGTGATATCATCCCTGTGCATCTGCCCTACTACACGTGACGTCAGCATGCAAATCCGAGGTGACAAGAAGCATGCTTGCCAACGAAATGAATCTCTGGGAAGCTGTGGTCTGTTATCTGCGCCGTACTATAGTCATTCAAAGATGCAGTCCTGCAACATCCACTGAATTGATTATGCATACCGAAAATAACATCAATGTTTATTTCAACAGGCTGAATTTACTCTCGCAGCTATTTCCATTGGAGGCAACTAAACAGTCGATTTTAACATGTTTTGGTTCTTATACCCTAAAAGGACAATGTTTTTGAAACCGAGGGAGATGACTCCGCGTGTGAGGCTCGAATTTGACATTCTCGGGTTCGATTCCCACCGGATTCCCATTCTGACCATGAGGTTTTCTTAGTTTTCTTTGCTTGAAAAGGCGTTTGCTGGGGTGATGTGTTCTACCACGGATTTCCTCTCTCCATTTCCTCTCATTTCATGATCCGTGTCGGACAGATGGCACAAATGCTTGCGCATTGGAACTACTACTCGGCCCTGCTAGATGACAGCCTTCGATTCCTACGAGGTTCCAATGTTTGAACGGGGCGACCAAACCTGGATTTTTAGGGAATAATGATCATCTCTGCTATGGCCCACGGGGCCATGACTATATCGATCTTCTACGTGACCCTGCGGTCCCTTCACCTTATCCATTCTCACAAAAGATCCATTAGGGATCGAAGTGCTAAAATTTCCCTCCGTATAACTGGTCGTGGTCTTAGAAACGAGAGAAAAACTGCACTCCAATATAAAACTCACAATATACAGGGTTACTACAAAAGAAATAGACAACTTCAACTGCCTGTAAAACAAAAACTATTAGAGATAGCAACCTAATTATTTTGGAGGTATGTTGAGAAACTTTCAAAGTTTCGTTTGTTACTATTGGTAATGCTGTAGTGTTTTGTTTGTTGTTGCAGAAGCTGAAATGGCGGAAAATCCTGTGGAAAAGGCATATTGCGTGTTGGAATTTGCTAGAACGCAATCAGCAACTGTTGTCCAACGACATTTTAGAACACGTTACCACAAAGCGCCCCCGACTAGACAGTCAATCTACGACTGGTATAGAAAATTCGAGACAGCGGGATGTTTGTGCAAAGGGAAGAGCTCGGGAAGACCAAGAGTTTCGGAAGAAAACGTTGAACGTGTTCGTTCTGCCTACATAATAAGCCCCCAGAAATCGACATCTAGGGCAAGCATGCAATTACAAATTCCACAGCAAACTGTATGGAAAATCTTGCGGAAGCGACTGCACATTATGCCTTACAGATTACAGATGTTGCAGTTTCTGAGTGAAGAAGATAAGGTCATACGGCGTGACTTTTGCATCGACATGTTGCGACATGATGAAGACGATGCTGGTTTTTGTGAGCGCATCATTTCATTTTTGTGGTAACGTGTTCTAAAATGTCGTTGGACAACAGTTGCTGATTGCGTTCTAGCAAATTCCAACACGCAATATGCCTTTTCCACAGGATTTTCCGCCATTTCAGCTTCTGCAACAACAAACAAAGCACTACAGCGTTACCAATAGTAACAAACGAACCTTTGAGAGTTTCTCAACATACCTCCAAAATAATTAGGTTGCTATCTCTAATAGTTTTTGTTTTACAGGCAGTTGAAGTTGTCTATTTCTTTTGTAGTAACCCTGTATATCAGAAATGGTTTTATATAATTGGACGTAACGATGTCAAAATATTAAAGACAATCAGATATCTTAGTGTCTATTATACGATGAACTAAAACTGTTAGCTTTCGCCAAATGATGATGATGACTATTATATTACTACTATTATTGATATTATAACTTTAAGGGCTGTTTGAATTGCAAGGATTCCATAACAAACTCGCTTTGTAACTTAAATACCAAATTTAGTTGGCTTCAGGCGTTTAGAGAGAATCAAAGCGTATATTTTAGGTAGAAAGCTGCACATGAAACTCTTGAATTGAGCGCAAGTTTCTCTTCCAAAGATAATAGTAAGGAGCATATAAATTCTTTTTGATAGTATGCAATAGTATTGATTTACTCGATAGTGTGATAAGCGCTTGTGATCGGTTTTGAACTCAGTACTGTAAGGAGACGGTTTCTTGAGGAGTTCCGATGTCAGGAGCCGTATCTTGAAATGGAGGAAAAGTATCCAATTCATGAAATGAGCAATTTGGCAATGGGAATCGAGCACATGCACTGTATCTGTGTCTGTCTGTGCTTCTAGCGCACTTTTTCTCTTCCTGCGGTCCTCTCTCCTCTTTTGTCTCTCGTGTCACGTGCAGTCGCAACTTCCGCGTGCCCAGAAACAATTGCCGTCCTCTATCTCTGTCTGCCACCCTTGGAAGCTGCCATGTCGTCTATCTCAACCATATACACGTGTTCTGCTCCACCTCTGGCACGCTCTCACTTTCTTACTTTCTTCCTTATTCCCTACACGTACAACTTTTTATAAGCTCCTATGAAATGTTCAAAACTTCCACTACCACATTTTACCTTTGTGCTAAATATAGCTTTAGTTTGCTGTTGAACGTCCTGTCCTTGCAATGTATCTGTTTATATGACGTTCCCAGAATCACAAAGAAGTGCTTTTTTCTTAGAATCTATTACAACTTTAAGCACTCAAATGATATAATTCAATTCGGTAAGCATGTGGAAGAAACTAGGAAAAAAGGCAATTTAATCTCGTAAAATAAATTTTAAAAATTTGGTGTGTTCTATTCACATGACTTTTTCGACCTTTTCTGCAACAAACTGTTCTTACTGAAGCTTACTCTTCTATTTACTTCATGCTGATCGATATAGATATTGGCAGAAATGGTTGTACTAGGTACCTCTAAGTAGAAGGTAAACAAGGAAATACACTAGGCTGAAGCGATAGTCAATCCTTTTCAAAAAGCCGATCGCTGTGTCATATAATTGAAATTCCATTCTCTTTGGATAAGTTAATATATATGAAACACAAAGGAACTTCTTGTTTGAGAGCAGTTGAAATATTTAAATATCTTAAAACTGAAAAAAACAACAACTGTACATTACATAAATTGTGTGTTTTTGATCTACATTTTAGTTGTTTTGTCTGTCTCTTACGGCTTACTAAATACGCTAAAGTCGTCCCCAAAAAGAAGAGGACTGCAGACGCTATTTCCAAAAAAATGAGGATATACCTTTTATTTTTAAAAAATATCTTTAATATACAGAATTTTAATCAAAATTGTTAGAACCATATTAGAGAAAATCGAAAATTTCGAAAAGGTAGTCTGGGTTGGGAGACACAGCATACGCGCGCGCGCACACATACCCTTTCTAAAAATTCTGTTTTATGATTCAGGGATCCTCAACATGTACTTCCGGTAAAATCTCGGTATCTAGTTTTTGGGTGGAATATATTATCTACCTATATGTATATTATATATGCATAGCAGAGAAAGCAAAAAGCGACTCATTTACGTTGACAGTGCCGTAATAATCAATGTTTTTATAAGTATTATAATGTATTGCATTTTGTTTTATATAAAAATTAAACTGCTGTATACTTTTGAGTTGCACGAATTTGTCAGATTATTTAGCAAGGTCTATGATATTTTACACTTTAGTACATAATTGTAGATTTGTGCATTTTTACATTGTAAATACTATAACATATTTGTAAATATGTATTATAAATTTCTGACACGTATGCACCTAGGAATGCACATAATGTAATAATCATATTTTAATTTTATACAATTACTAGCAGTAATTATTATGTCGATAATTAGAAAACTATCATGAATTACATCAGTGTTACATAATGAAATTATATTTGTGTATACGTTTGAACACTAATTTTTGATACTCTTTGATTATATGTGCATGCAAAAAAGGGAGTACAATGTTGTTATGGAACACATTAAGTATAGTGCAGCGGCGTACAGGCCTCAAAAGCCAAATGATGTGATTATATGTCCATTCCGCTGTTTTTGTAATCCGTTGTTTTAGCACTAGAGCTTTATATATCGCCTTTTTCGTAGTGTGTATACATGTATATTCTTGAAAAGTTCTATCTTCAGTGGCTTACTGGCCATAACGAACCTACATAATGCTTTCTAATATAATCTAATTTAAAAGTAATCAAATATTTCACATTAAGCAATATGAACTATTAATGTTAGTATGCGGAAAACATATTAAACTGTTAACATCACAAGTGAATGTTTGCTAGTAAGGAGTTAATATGAAGGAAGAGAAAGTGAAAAAATCGGATGTTCCATCAATAAAAGCAAGGAAGAACTTGAAAACTGCCAATTCAATGAAAACAGTTTCATAGGTTCTATACAGAGCTTTATAGACATATTTTTCTATAATAAGGTTTTCGTTTAATTTCATAACAGTGATCGCAAACATGCTGTAATAAAAGATGATGTCCTTTCTCTCACTCTCTCGTTCTCTTTCAATCTAACACGCACCGTACATATAGGAACGCGCGCGCGAAGCCATGATTTCTGGATCAAGATGGTCAATATATACGTTAATATCATTATTAGTTAATTCAAAATCGAAAAATTATTTTAAAAATTTCCGTTAGTATATTAGTTTCTCATACTAATGTTTAGCTTTACTGATACTTTTATTATTTCACTACCCCCTTCATACCTTGTAATAGGAAATTTTGGTAATCAAAGATTTCTAAGGTAATACAGGATCATATTATCGAAATTGGAATACGAAATTTCTTCCGATTTTAGGTAAGGGCCACCTTTGCTGAAACAAGAACAGAACACCAAAAGGCGCTTTTTCCATCTACCTTGATCCCTGGGAGGGAGGGATGGAGGTTGGGGGAAGGGCAACTACATACAGGGACAGCGGACGCAAGAATGACCGGTGTTCCTAACGTATTCAGTTTGAATACAGCTGAAAACCCTGGACCCTCGAAGGGAAGGCAGGGTCAACAGTACACTGAGGCGGTTACTGCCTCACAGTTCGACCGCCGTCAGGAACAATCCTCCACAAAGTCCTCCGTTGTCTGATCCACTAACTCTGAAGCAAATGATGAATATGATTGGTACAGGAAATGAGGGACAGGGAAGCATTCGCCTCCCCTTTGGGAAAACCACGAAAACCCATGTTCAGAAAGTTCGACGCTGGGAATCGATTCCGAGACATTCAGAATGCTAGTCTAACACCGCGACACCATCTTGTTCTGATTAAACATCTCCACCAACATCAATATGATTTCTGAAAATATTGCTCTACATAAAGATGAAGGAAAAAGTCGTTAACGATAATTTTAAGACTCTTCAAATCCCTTACAACCAAACTTTATAAATTATTTTAATTTAAAAATTCTGAAAGTATTATGTGGCATACACATATTGTAAACAGAATAGATATTCTTGAAAGAAAGAAACCAACCAGTTTCCTACTGAAATATGAAATACCTGTATGGTTAAATATGATGTATTTTAAATTACTTTAACTTTGGATGCGCAATAACCGGTTTCGAAGCAGAACCGAATAGAACTATAGGAGCGTTCTGGATCAAAGTGTTTTGTCCTCTTTGCACAGCTTGTCTTCTCAATCCGTTTGCCCTCGTTGCCCTCTGAGGGAAACTAAAGATAAAGTTTTAGTTCAATAGGTTGCGTCACTGTTTACATTGTTTGCTTCAATGCTATGTTGGAATGCTGCTGTTCGTTGTGTTTATTGACTTAATTACACACTATTAAAGGATGTTTTCTGTGGGTCTGTACGTGCTAATCTCCAGAACCACGGAATGGAAATGTTTGTGTTTCTCTTCAGAGTTTCCGGAGTGAGGTTTGGGCGTAGGTGGGGCAAATGTGAATGAGCCGCTCCTTGTTTTCGTTTATATGCAGTCGCAGTTTATAATGTTACCTAAAACATCATTCCTTTTTGGAAAACACAGTTCTTCTGATGGCTTAAAATTATTCCTTCTTATGTTGTACTAACATTTCAAACAACCTGCAGAAAATTTAACTGTGATACAGAATTTTTTCACTCTGTGTCGTGATCGATTGGTGCTCTCAAGAAATACTGATGTGGACTCGACGGGGAAGCCAGTAGGGAAAAGAAATGATTATGAGCAAATAAAGGATGCCAGAACAAGATATGCAAATTGATACAGATGGAAATGTATAATACATGATGGAAGAAGCAGGAGATGTTTTTTTTTTTTTTTTTTTTTTTTACATTTAAACTCCATAAGCAGCTGTCTAGTCTAGTTTCGTACGTTATGTAATAGAGAACGCCCCTAAAACAGAAATAACTTAACATTCAAAGAAACAATTTGAAAGTGAAAGTTCATTTTTCACTTGGACGGGAGATTTCGCCTGAAGTTTAGAACACACATTAAAAAGAGTTTTCTAACAGAGAGGAAAATAAAAGATGCGGGCTAAGAAAAATAGCTAGTATCGATAATAAATGCAGAAGAGTTCTGTTCCCAAAGGAAACTTTTGAAGTGCAAGGGTTAGTTACTGTCACGTAAGATGGCGCGAAGCAGAAAAACGCCTACAGACGCTCATCAATCAGAGCATCACAGCAGAACTTCGCTCATTGTGGAAATGGCGGAGTTACTATCCAACACTGAAGAAGAACTTCTCTTAAAGTTAAAAAAAACAGACGAAGGAACGTGGCATTGAGGAATTTTCCATAATGCTTCACAGAGACTGAAAATTCAGAGAATGTGTTGTTCAAACTCGGTATAAAATGGGAAATATTAGTTAATGCTAAAGATAGCCAGTCGTTACGTAACGTTTTGAATTAAAAATACATTTGTTACTAAACCATTCATATATGTTTACATGCATCATCTTGGTATTGTGCACATATGTTTTCTTTAGACTTTCTTCATGCATTGTTACTGGAATCTATTCTAAAATAATTTAATAATGTTAGGTCATTCCCATACTGCTCCATACAAACACCATTGTCGTTTTACTTTCTCTAGTATGTATGCACAATGTATCTACATAGTAGGTAAAGAAATTCAATACCCAGATTTCACCGAAAATACACGTTTTAGGGTCCCGTGCGATAAAAAATTTACCTTCTCTGCACTTATTGTGTACTTAGAGTATAGAGAAGGTATTTTATTACACCAACAATTTGATACCGAAATTTCACAGGAAATACATGTTTTGAGACCCCGTAGATAAAAAAATATTTTCTAGAAGAAAAAAATTCAGGTGTGTCTGTGTGCCTGTGGACAGCATAGCTAAAAAAGGAAAAGTCCGTTAATTTAAGTCCAGTATATCCCAAGGATGCGACACGAAGATTTTCAAGAAAATCCTCCTACCTCAAACTACCTTTTAGATGGAAACATTTTCGAAAATTTTGATTTTCTCAAAGATGGCTCTAAAGATTTTGATTAAAATATCATATAGATATTTACCTGACAAATAAAAATTAT
Organism: Hymenopus coronatus; assembly: GCA_030762935.1. Lineage (NCBI taxonomy): Eukaryota > Metazoa > Arthropoda > Insecta > Mantodea > Hymenopodidae > Hymenopus > Hymenopus coronatus. The sequence goes on from CM060886.1 coordinate 58,880,887, forward strand.
CTTGAATATTTTGGGAATAGCCTTTAAAGACCACTTTATTCTGGATGAATTTTGCTGAATTTTTGCATACCTGGTAAACCATAAGAGATGGAAAAAACTTACTATACAAAACATGAAGATACCTTTAAAACAAGCAGTTTATGTCATAAACATTTTTTTTAATGGAGTTGGCCATTTTCGAAATATTCCTTGTTGTTGATTACAGTTTTAAACACTTTAAACTTTTCTCATACGGGAACTGGCCAAGCAAAGAAACGGATTTCAATCCCATAGCAACCATATTTTAAAACATTTGACTGATGAAACGAAAGTTGACTTCCGTTTGAGAAAGTATTTCACTACTACATACAAGGAAGGAATTAACAATAATTGTGATCATGTTTATCTCGATTAACATGATGAAGATGAAAAAATATTGGATTTTTATGAACACATTAAAATTTTAAATGTATTTTTCTCCATTTAACAGAATTCATCTAGATCTACTCTGAAGAAACATGGATTCAAGTGACAGCCTTAGTGGCTGCAACACGTTAATAATTCCGTTTTTCTGTTTGTTACTTTCTCTACACGTACTATGTACATAGTGTAAAGAGAAGGTATTGCATTCCACCCAAAAATTCTATATCAATATTTCACCGGAAATACATGTTTTGGGTCCCCCTGAATCCAAAAAATCATTTTCAGAAAAAGGTCCGTGTGTGCGTATGTGTGTGTGTCTGTGGACAGCATAGCTCAAAAACAAAAAGACATTTAAATACCAAACGTGGTATTTAAGTTTGGTATCTTCCAAGGATGCGAAACGAAGATTTTCAAGAAAATCGCCTCACCCCCAACTATCCTTTACATGGAACTTTTTTTCGAAAATTTTGATTTTCTCAAAAATAGCTCTAACGATTTTGATTAAATTATCGTATATTAGAGATATTTACCTGACAAATAAAATGTATATCTTGAATTTTCTGGGAATAGGCTCTGAAGACTATTTTATTCTGGATGAATTTTACGGAATTTTGCATAACTACTAAATCGTAAGAGATGGACAAAAACTTATCACACAAAAACTGTAGGCCACGTTAAAACACACAATTTATGTTAAATACGTTTTTTTTTCGTGGAGTTGATCGTTTTTGAGATATTCCATGTTTTTGGTTTCACCTTTGAAAAACTTGACTTTTCTCATACAGGAATTTGTCAACTCCAGTGCATACAAACAAAGGAACTTAAGTTACTTAGCAACTAGTTTTTGACTATCATTTTAACCTGGTACTTCCTTATTTCGCTTGTACTTACAAGGAAGCAAGTAATAAGACTATTTCTGCCAATTTTTTCTCGATTAGCATGAATGAATAAGCTTTTTAAGAATACTTTGTTTCAGAGATGTAGAGAACGTCATGTGAATGGAATACATCAGATTTTCTTTTTAAATTTGTTGTATAAAAATGAATAGACAGGAGAAGGGTACATTAAAGTGGAGTTCGGTATCCTTAGATTGACTGTCCGAGAAACGAAGACATACCACACATTCTTTCTTCTCCTTTCAATACCGCCTCCTCAGTCCAGTTTCCAATTAGCTTTTCCCTTTAGGTTTATACTTGAAAGTTTATTCTGTAATCCATAGTTTTGCCTCATTTTTACTTTCTCTAGCCCCATATGTGCAATGAACATAGGGATAGATACTGAGATTTCACGGGAAATATATGTTTTGGGGTCCCCTGAGGCCGAAAAAAGCATTTTTAAAAAAAAAAAGATCCGTGTGTGTGTCTGTCTGTGTGTCTGTGGACAGCATAGCCCCAAAACAAAAAGACCGTTAAACACCAACCTTGGTATTTAGGTTTAGTATCTTCCAAGAATGCGACACGAAGATTTCCAAAAAAGATCCCCCCCATCACAAACTACCTTTACATGGAAAAAATTTCGAAAATATTGATTTTCTTAAAAATGGCTCTAACCATTTTGATTAAAATCCCGTATATTAAAGCTATTTATGTCCGAAATAAAATGTATCTCTTGAATTTTTTGGGAATAGCCTCTGAAGGCCTCTTTAATCTCTAGCCTCTTTTGATGAATTTTGCTTAACTGCTAAACCGTAAGAGAAAAAAACTTACTACTCAGGAAATGTACCTCATGACAAAACACACAATTTTTGTCCTTAACGTTTTCGTTGTGGAGGTAACCGTTTTCGAGATATTCCTTGTTATTGGTTTCAATTGTGAAGTACTTAACTTTTCTTACACAGGAAGTGTCTGTTTTTCTTTTGTTCTACTCCTGGCCAAGTAAAGAAGTGATTGCAATGACAATCGCATAACGATAGCTTTTAAAACATTTGACAATCACTTTAGCATAGTGCACTCCCTTATTCCCTTCTACTTATAAGGAACTAAGTTACTTATAAGTAACATTCTGCTAACATTTATTTTGATTAGCATTGTGTACAGAGAAGAATAATATTTTGTGGGAGTTTTGTAGAGCAGCTCGAGAACGTCATGTGAGTGTAACACATCAGATTTTTGCGTTAATTTTGGTTAATTGTGCTATATGTTTGCACAGTTTGTCTTTCTAGTTTCTGCTTTGCCATGGTCATACGTGATATCGCATCGAGATGTTTAAAGCCTAACGTTTGTTATAACAATCCATTTTGTTATTATATTTGAATTGTTACCCTGGAATATCGTAATGTTTACCTCGTTGACTTTCAAATGTCAATTATATTGTTCAAAAGAACAACATTTTATAGTCTGCTTTGTCTGTAAAACATTAAACAATTATCCTGCAGTGCAAGCAGATTAAGAATCCGTTACTCTTGTACAATTGGGTCTGAAGGTTAAATCAGTAGTTCCAGCTTGGGTGTTCGCTAAAACAGCAGCGAGTTACTCATGAGTCATGACCCACAGGAGTCTTCCTGCAATATAAGTTAGGAATTGAGGAAAGTTATCGTCATGGCTGAAACAACTGTTGGAATGAACTGGCAGGAAGGGCAAAACCTGTGCTATGACCTCGCCCATTGACATTTGCTCTCACGCCCTTGAGCCAACTCAGCGGTGTGTGGTTGCATAGCGGTTAGTATCTACTGTGACTCAAAGGAGTCGAGCTGGAACAGTCTTATAATAGTTCCATGGCACGACCGCTGCGTCCCCCATCTCGGTCCATGATAGGCGTCATAGATGGGGTGCAGAGGGTGAGACGTGGTCAGCGCCTCGAGCCCCCCCCCCCACCGGCCGGTTAATGTGGTCCTCATGACCTGGAACCGCTACTTCTCTATCAAGTAGCTCCTCAATTGCCCCCCCCCAGGGACCTCACGAGGTTGAGTGCACCCCGGACTAGATCACCCAGCGGGGGTGTGCCGGCACCGGGAATCGAACCCAGGTCTCCCGCTTGGCGGGCAGCCGCGCTAAGGAGACGACCAACTACCGGTTTACTACTCCCTTAATTGATTTTTATAGTGGTATGGTCTTTACAATTTTGCTTTTGTTGTAGTTTGCTTGCGTACATATTTTTAAAATATATAATTGAATCCTCTAAGCATCTGTTTTTTTCCCCTTCTCTTATGGCTATCACTGCATTTAGAAGTTTACCGTGTAAAAGGATTAACAATTGTGGAAATGTTGCGATAGTTTACTTTTTCCTCTTAACTATAAATATATATTGTACATCTTGTTCTAAAATCATTTTGCATTCCTGTTAATAAAATTTCAGTATTGTTTTCATTCTTGCTATTATTATTATTCGTGCATATACTTTCTATATGCTGTTTATCCATATAATACTTTCGATTTCTTTCACCTTTTAAAACTGTGCTAATATAATCTTTTTGTTGTATTTATTTAATGTTGATTTAACTACTTGGTCATATCGCTACGCGATAGTTCATGGTATTCAATGTGTGTGTGTGTGTGTGTGGACAAAAATCTTCATGGTCTTTTTTCCGGTACCCATACTATTTTCGCATCGTGCCAAGCAGCTGGTATTAGGGTGCCATCCAGTCTGGCTACCTCTTCAGCATCCGTACTAGGCACGGTTACAGCTAGCTTTCAAGATCTCATGCTTAATTTACCACAGTAGTTTCCTCTGCGACAAGCAGATGTTGCTGGGGTACGTCTGTCCGGTCTTCACTAAATGTGGATAGATGTTTTTTTTTTCTCCCTCCAGAGTCTGGTCGGGACTCCGGCGCTGTAATCCTTTCCCTTATTTCTCTTTTCCCCCAGTTTTTCCCTGTGTTTACCGTTTTCTGATTTATGGCAAATACACATACGCATTCACAAACACCCATGTCCAAGGCGGTACTCGAACCCACGATCCCCTGCGCCACGAAGCACCAAAGCGAGGCACTTTAGCGGGCGCGGCCATATGATACCGCAATCCCAATTACTATCTATTTTTAGCCGTGCTATTGTCTTAGACTGAAGGTGCAACGTTGGATCGTGGTATTAAATACCCAATCCAGTATTTATCTTGGCGACTGAGGGGTACTACAAAAAACCCTCAGGCAGAATGGGATTTGAACCCAGGATCTCGATAATGCGGGCCACCGACGTTGGCTCCTAAGCCATCTTACTTGCATAATGCAAATAGTATCATCGACCTATGAAGGACAATTTTTACTTTCTCTACACGTAATATATACATAGTATATAGAGAAAGTATTGCACTCCACCCAAAAATCCGACACCAAGATTTCATCGGAAATACATGTTTTGGATCTACCTGAATCCAAAAAAAAGCATTTTTGGAAAGATGTCCGTGTATGTGTGCGCACGCGCGCGCGTCTGTGCCTGTGGAGAGCATAGCTCAAAAACGAAAAGTCTGTTAAAAACTAAAATTGGCATTTAAGTTTTGGTATCTTCCAAGGATGTGACACGAAGATTTTCAAGAAAATCCCCCCACTCCCAACTACCGTTTACATGGACTTTTTTTTTTTCAAAAATTTAGATTTTCTCAAAAATAGCTCTATTGATTTTGATTAAAATATCGTATATTAAATATATTTACCTGACAAATCAAATATATATCTTGAATTTTATGGGAATAGCCTCTGAAGCCTACTTGATTCTGGATGAATTTTACGGGATTTTACACAACTGCTAAACCGTAAGAGATGGAAAAAAACCTCACACACAAAAATTTAGAGCACGTTAAAACACACAATTTATGTTATTTTCATTTTTTTGTGGAGTTGTTCGTTTTTGAGATATTCCTTGTTTTTGGTTTCAGCTTTGAAAAACTTATACTTTTCTCACACAGGAATTTGTCAACTCCTGTCCATACAAAAAAAAGGAACTTCAGTCACATAGCAACCAGTTTTTAACCTATGGTACTCCCTTATTTCGCTTCTACTTACAAGGAAGCAAGTAATAAGATTATTTTTGCTATTTTTTTCTCGATTAGCATGAAGTAAATAGAAGCAGAAGCTTTTTAACAATAATTTGTTGCAGTTATGTAGAGAAAGCCATGTGAATGGAACACATAAGATTTTTTGATTATTGACAATATACAAATATGCACATTGGCATGCGATAGGACATGCGCTTTAAGATTGATTCCCGAGCTTGTGCTAAAACTGTTCGTGCAAGGCCAAGTTTAATGACTAAACATTGTTAATGTTACAGAAACTGTTTTGAAATGTTCGGGAGTTACGTAAAATTATACCCAGATATATCTGGTTAAAAGGATTCGGCATAGCATGCCAAATCTCCTCCTGATTCTGAAAATAATCTGGTAAGCATGGCTCCAAGCGAAGTAGATTCTGCAACACCCTTTTCCTTTCTTCAGTCCAAGGTTTCTGTTGTTGTACGCCGAGATATTAATCTCTGCTTCTTTATTAAGCCAGAGGGCTGGAAACAGTTTGTACGTGTTTGCATTCCGTGTTGCATTTCCAATAATTCTGTTGCTAGGTGAATAAGCAGATGTCATTTTTTTTTCTTTTCTTTTCTCTTTTGTTCCTGAAATTCAGTTGCTTACATCTTTTCAACCTCACAGGAATGTGTACAGTTGCAATATATCAGGAGAAATCTGTGGTATGTAGGAAATAACAAGATTTTAAACTTTCAAAATCATACATTTAGCTAACATACTTCAGTTGGAGTGCGTAATCCATTTTTAATTCTAATTATTGCACCTTATATCTGTGAGTATAAAATCGATGTTTTAAATATTTCAACTCAAGACTAATTCATATTTATCATTTGAATTTATACTGATTGTTTAAAAAATGGAGCCTATACATAACCCTCCTTAATATTTTTCTACCTACGCCACTGTTTTAAGACACTGTACCACACCGTTAAACGCGTAGAGCTTTTCATCTATTCCTTCCTATGCAACACGCACATTATTCATCCTGAAGATTGGGGAGGCAATATTTTATCTTCTATGATCCTCCACTCCATGCGCCTAGCGGACAGGACCTACTAGTACCAGTTGTTCTGTATCTTATAGGATCCTTTATGTACGTATAGCCGCCCTCCAAGGTATAATGGTTACCATGCTAGCTTCATATACCCAAGGTCCCGGGTTCAAACCCGGCGGAGGACAATGGATTTTTCAGGCGTAAAAATCCTTAACATTGCATCCTTCGGAAGGGAAGTAAAGCCGTTGGTCCCGTATCGTAGATTTATGGCACGTAAAAGAACCTCAAGCCTGATAGAGAGGCCTTTGAGCAAAATTAAGCGGTCTGTCACACCCAGCATAGAATACGACGCTGAGAACCACAGCAGTTTTTTTGTAGCTTAACGTCCTTTAACCTGGTTGGTCATATCGAACGATGAATGGAATTGGTGAAATGATGCTCAAATGTTCTCGGGGTCCATGGAGCTTAAAGTTACTCGATATTCGTCTCTCAGGATAAGGGAAAACCCCGAAAAAACCTTATCCGAGTAACTCACCCTAAGCGAGATTCGAACTCACGACCTTTTGAATGTGAAGCAGACACGCTACCACCACACTACCCAGGCGGGCTAGACAGCAGTTAAAGAGTGTCCATAAATAAAACTTCATTTCATTTTTATTGTATTTATGAGGTTTGCCATTCACACCAGCATGTAGAAAAAATGCTTACATTGGAGGTGCATTAGAGGTTAGTGAAACCCAAACGTTCTTATTACATTTTTATCGTAACTTTGTTATAAGATACATTTTATTGAACCCATCAAGTTACGGCAGTTATTTTATTTTCTTAATACATTTTTACTTTATACGTGCTATGTACATAGTGTATAGAGAAGGTATTGCACTCCACCAAAAAATTCGATACCGATATTTCACCGGAAATATATGTTTTAGGGTCCCCTGTATCCAAAAAAAAAAAGTATTTTCAGAAAAAGTTCCGCGTGTTTGTGAACACGATAACTCAAAAACGAAAAGTCGGTAAAATACCAAACTTGGTATTTAAGTTTAGTATCTTCCAGGGATGCGACACGAAGATTTTGAGAAAAAAAAACCCACTCCAAACTACCCTTTACATGGAACGTTTTGCGAAAATTTTGATTTTCTAAAAAATGGCTCAAACGATTTTGATTATAATATCGTATATTAAAGATATTTACCTGACAAATAAAATGTATATTTTGAATTTTCTGGGAATAGCCTCTGAAGACTTCTTTATTCTCGGTCAATTTTACGTATAATTGCTAAACCGTAAGAGATGGACAAAAACTTACCACACAAAAAATATAGAGCACTTTAAAACACACAATTTATGGTATATACATTTTTTCGTGAAGTTGATTGTGTTTTAGATATTCCTTGTTTTTGGTTTCAGCTATAAAAAGCATACTTTTCTCACACAGGACTTTGTGAACTCGTGTCCATACAAACAAAGGAACACCAGTCACATAGCAACCAGCTTTTGACCATCGCTTTAACCTATGGTACTCCCTTATTTCGCTTCTACTTACAAGGAAGCAAGTAATAAGAGTATTTCTGCTAATTTTTTCTCGATTAGCAGGAAGTAAATAGAAGCATAAGCGTTTTAACAATAATTTATTGCAGATTTGTAGAGAAAGTCATGTGAATGGAACACATCAGATTTGTATTGTATTTATATAATAACTGAGATTTGCCATTCACACCAGCATGTAGAAAAAGTACTTGCATTGTAGGTGCATTAGAAGTTAGTGAAACCCAAACTTTCTTATTGCATTTTTATCCTAACTTTTATTGAACCCATCAAGTTACGGCGGTTATTTTATTTTCTTAATACATTTTTACATTTTATATCATTAGATGTTTTAACTTTAGTATGGATGTTTGTATATTTTATAATTGTTAAGTTCTTACGCGATTTAGATCAGTTTCATGGGATGTGTTTACAGTGATGGAGATCAAAAGGTAGATTACGTTACACGAGAGTCCACAGTACTAAACTGCCATGGCAACGTCTTCAAGGTAACAAAAACGAAAAAATAGCTAATAATAATTATGAAATATTAACAAACTCTCCTGAAGGCATTTGTGTGCATATATTCTGAACGTTTGTAAAAATGAACATTGTTAATAGTAATTTAAATAATAGTAATATATGCAAATTTTAAAAATCTGGCAACCTTTGCAAATGTTTGTAGCTATTTTAGAAAGGTTGCTCAACCTAATAGCTGTAATTACCGTGATGAAAACTTCCCCAAAAGTTTCCAAGTGGTGTAGCTTTTCATTTTGAAGAACGTAATTATGAAAAACAACTTGAATCCCACAAGAGTTGAAGCTATCCTGGCGACGAACATACTCTAGGCGTTTTTGAGCTTCAAGCAAGTCCTGATAATGGGAGAGATGCTCCCGACAGTTCTACTTTACTTCGCCTGGCTTGAAACCTACGAATGCTTAGAGTAAGTAATTAAATCTCACAGTTATAAGCTTTAGATGTCGCATTGTAAGCTCATGCATGGTAACAGATTATTTACCACTAATAGTCATAGGTATGAGAGAAGGATTCCCAATTCTGTCTCTCGCTCTATAAACCATCAATATAATGTTTTTCCTGAGTTGCCCGCGTCAAGGAAATGTAGTAGTAGTGGTGGTGGTAGTGGTAGTATTTAATTTAATTTTCAAAAATACTATATGTTCGTCACACAGTTGCATGGGGCGGGTAACCGTACATGCTGTGCAAACATTTAAAATATTACCTGCATATCTATTTTATATATCTTTACAACATTGAAAATACATACACACTCACGCTCACACTAGCACTCACAACTACACCATGTATTCACACATATAGATCGCTCAACACCAAATACGTCTATACAATATATACACAAATATTTTCTCTTAGGGCACGTACTTCCATTAAGTATGTGTCCAGGCTTGGCCAGTTTTGGCTGTCTAAAATCAATCCCAGAATGCTGTCTTCGTCTGTTTGAAACTAAAGCTACTTCCGGCAAGATGTTTTCCTACCATCCTCCATCTGCACGCAATCTGCCAAAATATGCGTCCAGTCGTCAAGGAAAAGTGCCTGGCTTATGCGGTAGGAGCAGGAGACATACATCGCAACTGTATACCTCTGTGCACAGTACATTTGGTCTTTAGCTCACTTTTGGCCAAAATCCTGAAAACTGAATTGTCTTCACTTAAGATTGATCACTTAATCACTTGATCACTTAAGAATATACTTAAAGCTAGAATGCACAATGCTTGATTTTAACCGGAGGATTGGTTTTGAATCGATACATTTTAAATTACATTAAAACTATAGACGTTTACCATTCACACGTTACCTTATATCTAAGCATGAAAAAGACATTAAATAGATCTGTATGCTTGGAGCTATAGTAAATATAATGTTTGATATATTTTAAACTGTTAAGGTATAAATAATTAAAAACATATTTCACATTGAATAAAAAGTTCATGCTTATTTAGATCACGTGGGGATTATGTACGATTAAGTACTTAATATGATAGGAAATAGTAAAGCATAGTACAGAAATAATCATAAGTTGCCTTCCTTAGTTTTAATTCTTTTGTTTTGATCTTGTTACGACACGTGTACTTAGTGTGGTGGTATTTTACTGTCAGGCAACGAAAACAGGAGGATCACACTCGTTTCCTTGTCGTTATTAGTGTGTGCTTCTCTTATTGGAATTAGCTGTGATGATATTATTATATAAAGTTTGTGGCAGCGAGCTCAGTCGCAATGTCCGATGACGATATATCCTTGTACATGCTTCTCAACAAACATCACGTGACAGCATTGTACAGCACTGCTGATATGCTCGTGGCACTTAAGTAGATATCGCCTGCGGTGCCATAATAGTAAAAGAGGGCGTTAAACACTGTCAATAAAAAGTAGATGTGTAGTTTTCACGTATGAGTTTGTCCGTCGCTGGCGTTTCTGTTGCTACTGTCAGGACACTAATTCCCAAACAATAGAATAAATCTCTGCAAATGAAACAATTAACTTTATGTTGATTATTATAGTTACAATTACGATGAAAATAACAACAAATGCTACCAAGCCAGGTGTCCTTTCATTTCGACTCCATTTCATCTAACTAACCGATCTCTTTCAGTGTTGTAAGTTCGGCGAGGATTGCGGTGGTGGCACCGTTCCATGGTGGTGAATGCGCTCTGGAAACACAGTTCGGCAGCTGTATTCGAAGTCGCCTTTCGGTCAGGATTGGGGCTCGAACTCGTAGCGCTCCCCGTGTCGAATGAAGTACTGCTTGGAATATGTTAGGGACCCTCCACGGTTGCTTCTCCCCCACCTTTCATTTTCGCTCGTAATTACTCTCATCTCATCCTAACCTCCTGGGTTCTGACTTACCAAGCCAAAGGTTGCAGCATGTAATACCCTCCGGCATCACACACACAGATATACACACACAAAAGAAATGTTGGAAATGTCCTTTTCTTGCATCCACGCATCTCTGGTACTTTGTTAGAAACTTTAATTTTTCACGCGCTGCATTTCATCTTTCGAAATAGAACTAATTTGTCTGCTGATATTTTCCTTCAGTTCATCTTATTTGAGGGGATTTGATCCTGGATTTTCTTTTTCAAGTTCCCCCCATACTTGACGATTTTCAATAAAGTAGTCGTGCTATTTACCCTTTACATAGAGATCTAAAGGTTTATTGTATTATCTCATTAAATAGTTTTAGTTAAATAGCCCCGTATCTCTAATGAGAGACAGTAGATTATTAACTAAACATTTTGTAGATTGTATGTGAGATGTGTTTCTCTTACATGTTATTGAGTTGAATTACTATAACTAATTATATGCTTGACTAGGAATCAGTGAATTTTTTCAAACCATTATTCCATATAGTTTAGTTGCTAAAACAGTGTTTTGTAATGTTCTACATTTTTGTTATCTACCAACATTTTGGCTGTAGACTCTTGTATGCATTTACTGCACATAACACCATGACTTTCTCTTCATGTAATGGGCTTGCGTGCACCAAATTGGGTTTCTCTACACTCCATTACCGCTATTCCGCGTCAAAATATAGCAGTGTAAATGGAACCATGCTTGGTCAGGGAAGACTATTAATTTAGGTTCAATTACTCCATTGACATTCTTCAAAATCCATTTACAGACATGTAGCCACTCTCGTTATCATGTGTTTGCGTTGATTGACAACAACAATATTGTATTATTTCAATTTTAGAAGTTTAGTAATTCGCCACGGCAGGCGTACTAAAATTGTTGTTTTTTTTTTTTTTTTTTGTGAAAGAAACTATTTAAGGAGAAATAATAATAGTTCTCTTGGTCTTATTTCCCCACAGTAAACGCGCACCCTTATTCTTTTTACTCTTATCATAGTCGAACAGATTCCCTAAACTTAAGGTGGCACAGTTTTTTCCTTTTTGGATATACGCACTTTGAAATTCTGTTGCATACGAATCGCTCCAAGATCAAGAAAAGAAGAAAGGAAGAAATATGACCAAAAAGAAGTATGGAATGCAAAAATCTTTCAGAATATTACTTTCCACATTGACTAAATACATCAAGTAAAAATATGAACTTAATCCTTGATGATTGTATGGAAGTTATGGACATATGCCATTTTGATTATCTGAAAACATGCATCTGTAAATACTTTTCTTAAGAGTATTCAGGGGGTTCAACACAAATGCATCTTATGTTTATAAAGGGTAGATATCAACTGTCATTAATTGCTAAATATTACATTTTTATTATTTTCTTTTTGTTGAAAAGAATGCACATCCATTAAGTAAAAGAATACAGCGTTTGGATTTGATGTCATTTTAAATTAAATACAGATAAACATGCTCTTTCAGCTCTACAAGTTTCATCATAGAACCGCAAAAGTAACTCAAGTTAGGCATCAAAACAAATGATGGGATTATGGTGGACAAAGCTGCGCAGAGGCGGGTTTTCTCCGGGTTCTCTGCTTTCCTCCACCATCGCATTCTACCGGTGCTCCATCTTCATTCCATGTATCATCAGTGTCATCGCCTGTGGTGTCGTCTAGAGTAAAAGCTTTCGGAACCAAAGCACGTATACCGCAACCCGCCACACTTGCTGCTGTTAAACTCTTTGTGCTGTCTGCCACACGTTAATTTGCGGTGAGCTCTCGGCGGATTTAGAACAACTTCTTGAGGGATTTCATACTAACTAGAAAATGTATTCATACTTGGATGCTTTATGTTGCTGACGTGCTGTACAGTTTTCAGTCTCTGAAATCTCTGTGCAATAGAAATTCCTGTAACATTACTCTCATTTATAGACCTCTTTGGGTTTGTCTGACTTCCCTGTGCTAGGCGGTAATACTCTCTAATTCTACCTCACAAGGGCGTTTTACATTCCTTATGGCGAATAAATGCCATTCTGTTGAAACTTGAAAATCTTTCCTATGACAGAGAAGATTAACAACATTCTACTTATTATTTTATTGACCTCCACTATCAGTGAAATAGTAAACTTATTTACGCGTGAAAATTTATGTTTTAGAGAAGCAATTACGAGCATTTTTAAGTAAACTGCAAAACTATCGTAAATTATTCTGATATAATTAAAACATGTACGTTCCAGATAATTAATGGTTTTATAGTAAATAAGGAACCGATGGAGGTTGCTTGAGAACTGTTCCAGTTCCTGTGGCTCCTGGTATGACATCCTGTCAACAAAATTAGTTTTCAGCGTAGTCACCAATAACAATGTATACAGCATGTTGATTGAAGTTTCCAGATTGAGCTTTTGTTATGAAATTGTGAGCATTAAATGTTTTCAAACAAATGAGGAAACTCTTGGTAACATTTTCAATATTAGTTTTTACCAGGATCATCTCCGCTTTGTTTGCTATTTTATTTTGGTATAAATTACTTATTTTACTATATTTCTCTACAATGATGGATTTAGAAATGATTCTTTGAGAATTATATTTCCCATATCTGTCTAAATAACGATTTGGAGAGGAACTCTGATAAAACGTTTTTTGGTATTAAAAACTAAACACTATTCATTTCACTTTTGTCAGCATGCCCTATTGTTTTTAAACTCATGAGCATAAATGATATGTTTTTTTTTTTACAAATACTGCATTCGCAAACATTGAGTTACAGCCACCTGCAAATACTACGCAATATTTTGGTCTAATGGATTAAAACGTAAAAACCAATTTTAATATGTGGATGTATGTTCTTAAATTCCTTATAAATTTCTTTAAGATTGGCTAAAAGTATCTATTTTTGCTCATTTCCTCTCTTGGCTCCTCTTTGACCGACTTTATGCTTTTCTGCTAGCCATAACCATTGTAACCACTGACGATATCTACAACTAAATTAGGCAATTTAGTTCGCATTCTTTCCGTCACTTTTATCTTTCCTACTTGAAGACAAAAGATGGCAACAGCATTAAGTATTAAACTTCCTCGGTATTTTGGATATTTCAAAGCACTTTAATATAACACAACGTCCATTGAAGCTTTAGCTGAGACTCTTGGTAGAGTCAGTTAATATCCATTAAAATGCACGTTGTATTAAGTACTGAACTCCAACTAAGAGAAAACTCCAACAAAGAGAAACTTCGTGAGAAGAATTCGCAGACTTCTCAGTTTCACACTAGAATGCTAATATTAATGCGCAATATTTAATATTGTATGCGCGCACCTTTTTTGGGCGCTCGGCTCCGTCTTCATTCGGTAGGTTTCGTGCAATTTCGAAAACAGAGCAGAGCGACAAAATAGAAACGTATACACCTCCGCCTTATCTAGTGGTTTCAATGCTAAGGTTTCATTCTGTCTGTAAGATTACATTCACAATCAGATGCAAGCGCAGACGTAATGCAATGCAAACTCCAAACTTTATCCTTGCGTTGCGTGCTAAGAGCAGGAATTCTACTTCTTTTCCCTATGTAATGCCTATGAATTCAACAACAGACGATCGCACTGCAAGATTTTACAGGGCCTGCTGTACATGCATGCTCTTCTATTTGGCCGCGCCATCTCTAATTTCTCTCAAGAGTTTATAACAGTCTCTTTGTGAATTCTCCTTTGATTTAATAGCTATAACTATCAGCTGTATCTAGATGTCTTAGTTCTCTTAGTTCATTACCAATTTCTGTGCTTGTACTATGTTCAATAATTTTGAATGACAGTTATTGTGAAGTCACTGCCTGAGCGTCAGTTAGTATGTAATTTTATAACCTATAACCTATTTATTTGAAAAAGATTGAGTGAATTTTGTTTTTATGGTATTTTTAGGTATGTTATTCAATTTGAAACTTACGGAGAGCTTGGAATATATCCGTGTGTACGCAATTTAGAGATCTAGAAACCCGTGCCAACTATTGCGTTACACTTACGATTGCATTGCGAATGCTCTTCCCTGGCGTTTGCGTTTATGCTGCGTTAGAGCTGCACTTGCATCTTATTGTAAATGTATGTATGAATGAATGAATAAGTGTATTTATTGACATAACAATATCATGCATAGAATTTTAACAATCGCACGGGTCCACAGACCGTACTTGCTTTTGTAATACACACTAAAACAGTATTTAAACAACAAAGATAATACACAATCAAAAGCAATATTAAAACAACTACAAAGAATTAAAAGAGTAAACCCGAAAATAAAATTACAAAGATATTCAAATATAGCAATTTAAATTTACAGCACAGAGTGCACATTCATAAATGTACCCTCTTATCATAGATAATTACACTTAAAAGACATATATACACATAATATATACACAATATACGAAACCATAACACAACAGTGACCTAAGTATGACATAATATATATATATATATATATATATATGTGTGTGTGTGTGTGTGTGTAAAATATTGTAGTCACTTTTGTTTAGTTGTTCTTATCCCTCCCGTCCACGTCTTCCGTTTCTGCCAGTAGCATCCAACATGCTTCTAGCCCTACATTCGCGGTGGTAAAGAATCGCGGTAAATATTTTTCCCACCATTCCTCCGTACCCCTACATCTTGCCAAGATGTGGGTCCACGATTCTTCCTCCTCGCAAATGGGACAGATTCTCGTACCATTCTCGTCAGCAATTTTTATGCTCCTCCATGCTCCTAGTCTAATCCACGCGAGCCCCTGGTACCTGTTTTGATGTATTGCTCCATACCCCAATCCGATTTTAGCCCAGACTGTACTTCTAATGAAACTTTCTCTGTGCATCGCGCTATTATTTAACTGTCTGTCAATTTCACACAGGCGGTTCTTAATTTTTCTCCAAATACTCCGCCTGTTTGCCTGCCCCGCCATCCAAATGTATCCCATCCCAATGGTTTCCAACCCTTTCTCTAATTTTGATGCCCACGTCGAATTACCTTCCATTCGCAACTGTTCACAGTAGCAGATTGCCCTAATTAGAGATTGGTTTCCGTGAACGATTCTCATCCAATATTTAACTGCTCTGATTTTGCACTCTATCGTTTCACTATGTGATTGCAAATGTAGCTTAAGAGTTCACAAACGTGCACGTGCGCTGTGTTTCGTTTAACTCAGATAGTTTGTGGTTAATTAGACAAGCTATTCACCGTAATGGCTTCAAAGAAAGGTTGACAACACTGCGGGAATAGAGGCGGGAGAGATCGCTCTTCTTCCCCTCGACCCTCGCTGATCCCATGTAACTAGCGACCAAGAAAAGGCACGTGCATAGTATAATTGATCGTCTAGTGCTCAAGTTGAAGAGCTGCGCAATATATTACGTCAATCTTTTGAAATATATCGTGCAAAGTTATAAGGACATTATTGCATTCTACTTTCTCAGTAAGCAACTGAATCCCGAAGGACGAAGAAAGCGGATAAACCCGTGCATGAAAGAATGACGAGAGACACCTATATTTGCAAAGTTTTCGTTATTTTATATTTTTACAAACGTGTTCTATTGATTTTAATTATTAAAATACTATGCGTCTCATATATTTTCATAACAATTAAAACACATATATTTAATTTTCTGACAATAGGCTGAATCCTCATTAATATAAATGACTTGTATATAAATAGTATCTCCTTGAAGTGGAAATGCAGTTTTATATACTGGAATTTATTTCTTCGTCTTCATTTAATTTTTCCCTTCATAATCTTTCAGTTTCTTCCCCATTAGCCATTTTATATCCTACGTTCATGCAACTGCGATCACATATTTCATCTACAACTAAGGTAAATGGAGTTTTATTTATGGACCCTCTTTAACTGCTGTGGTTCTCAGCGTCCCGTTCTATATTGGGCGTGAACACAGCTTTATTTTACTCAGAGGCCTCTTTATTAGGGTTGAGGTTCTTTTGCGTGCCGTAAATCTACGACACGGGACCAACGGCTTTACTTCCCTTCCGAAGGAAGCTATGCTAAGGATTTTTACGCCCGAAAAAAAATACATCTAACCCGCGACCTTGGGTATTTGAAGTTAGTATAGTAATCATTACATCATGGAAGGGCACACAGCACACAGTAAGTCAAATAAAATATTTGTAGTGGTAACCATTTCCGAGATACTCTCATTGGCTTTAATTTTCAAATACCTATCTATAGCTCTGAATTGCAAATAGCGAATCTTCTGATTTTTTCTTTATGATATAATAACCTTATTACTATAAATAGAAGGATGTTGAAAATAGTGTAAAGAGAAAAGAAAATTGTAAAAATAAACGATAGTCCACATTCAAGAAGTCACGAATTTATTATTGTCCAACATTAGGACGTTTTTGAATTGTTTAGCTCCCTGAACCTTGTATCATTCAATTTATTATCGTGGTTGTACAACTGCTTTTTCTTGTACCAATATTTCATCCATCGCTTATATTTACACGAAATACTAAAGCAACAGATGTGCACACTGGTCTTTGTGTCTGGAAATAACTAATTATTGATCAATATGATTGAATTGTCTGGGGCGCATAGCAAATTTATTTTCACAATAATATTGACCGTCATAAAATGATGCGCACGTGAGCAGATATCGCAGTAACTGTCTTCCATCCGCTGCATCGCATCGTATGCAAGTTAAGCCTAAGTGCACATCATCCTTGTCTTTATAATATAGTATCCATAACAGTTCATGACATTTATATGGTGCCATTAGCAGTGTCGAAAATAAAATAGGAGAAAATTTTAAGTAGATAGAGAAGGAATTGCTTTTCGAGATTTCATCGGAAATACGTGAATAAAAAATGTGTGTGCATATGCGTGCGTGTCTGAGTCAAAGGCATAACTTTAAGACGAAAAGTCGTTAAATACAAAACTCTGTATTTACGCTCAATTTCTTCCAAGGATACGACACGAACCCCCGACCGTAAATTACATGGAATACTTTTTGACATTATTACTTTCATCAAAAATGGTCCTAATGTTTTTAATAAAATGCTATATACTAAGAATATTTACATGACAAATAAAATTGATGTCTTAAATTTATGAGAATAACCTTTGATTCTGGATTTCTTTTAAATAACCGGTAAACCGTAAGAACATTTCGTTAAAACGCAGAATTTATGTTAAATACACTTTTTGAGGAGTGAGCTATTTAAAAGATATTCCTTGTTTTTGATTTAAAATTTTTATTCCGTTGTCTTTTTTCATTCTGGCCATGCAAGGGGATGGCCAGATAGCAGCCAGCTGTCATTATATCTTACTATCGCTTTAACCTAATGTATTCATTATTACTTTATATCTATAATGAAACAAATCAATTTCTGGTAATGTTTATATCAGCATGAAGCAGATAAAAGAGTGAGCTTGGAATGGAACACATAAGATTTTTAACCCTAGCATTTTAACAGTGTTAAGAATTGTTTTCTTTGAGACAAAATCAATAATTGCCGTAATATTTTGTGTTGCAGCCGAGCGGGTTCATGGAGATGTCGGTACCATATTCCAGTATGGAAGAAGTGTATGTTGTCGCACGATGGGATGTAGGCTACAAGTTCTGCATCAGGGTGGTAGTGTCGGATGGATCTCTTTTGCTACAGGTAACAAATACTTTAAACTTAAGCCTTTTCCTTCTACTGCACGTCTTCCAGACACTATGTGATGCTTATTTACCACATACTATATTACTTCTATTACGTGCATTAAATAGAAGTATTTTTAATTGTTGTTTCATTTGCATAGCCCTCTTTAACTTCAATGGTTATATCGGGGGCTTTGACTTGTGAAACAATTCGTACGATGTAGATTCAGAATTTAAGTTAATCAGTTTTATACACGCACATTCACTCTCACATTCATACTTTCAGACTCTGTGGGGGATAGGGAATAGTTCTGGTTAAAGACATATACCCCGCCCCAACCGGGAATCGAACCCGGGACTTCCGGGATGAGAAGTCAGCTCGCTGGTCACTCGACCATGGAGAAATGTTGCATTCTACTCCTTGAATTAAACTCCCTGAATACAAAAGAAAGCACTGTTAGAAAAAGATCCGCGCGAGTGCGCGCGAGAGCAACACAACTCAAAAACAAGTATTCCGTTAAATACCCAAATTGTTGGATAGGTACAGTCAGATTGAAAAATCCAATGACATAGGCGGGATTTGAACTACGGAGGACCGGAGTTGGATAGGTACAATCAGACTGAAAAATTCCATGCTATAGTCGGGATTTGAACCACTTCTAATCAACTGTCCTACACAAGGCTTGTGTGAAAAAAAAATAATAAATCAATTCCAATTGGTCATTATAGTTGGCTATACTATGAACCTTGGGACTTAAATTACTTACAACATTGTAAGTCGCCGTTGGGGTTGTCATCTCAAAATAATTTGAGAACACCTTTGGTTTACCGGAAAGCATGCGAGGCAATTGAGAAATTCAATGCTATGCCGGCATGTTGCCATGTTAGCTCAGTGGTAGAGCACCGGCTAGAGACTAGGAGATTCGTGGTTCAAATCCCGGCAATGGCATTGCATTTTTCAGTCTATTTCTACCTATCCAACCCCTGTCCTAAACACGGCTTGTGTGAAAGAAACAGTTAAACCCAAATTGTTGTGTGAATTCTGTAACTTCCAGAGATGTGATACGAACATTTTTAAGAAAATCCCGCTCAAATTGCTCTTTACATGGCACAGCTATCCAAATTTTCGACTTGCTTAAAAATGGCGTTAACGATTATGCTTAAAGTAATAAAAAAAACACACACCTCTATGGGAATAACGGAACTTTGCTTTAGAAACAATTGCTGATGTTTCCTCACTGTAGGGTTTATTACCGTGTGGGGGATAGGGAAAGTCATGTGAATGGAACACACAAGAATTGTTGATATTTACTTACATTTCTTCCTATCAAGCATTCAATCTTTTTTATTTATGTGCAGCGTTCGTTATTGTAAAGAAAAAAATGGAGTTTTATTTATGGACGCTCTTTAACTGTTGTGGTTCTCAGCGTCCCATTCTATATTGGGCGTGAACTTCTTGAATTTGAGTATGACAACCCATAACGATATTCATATATTGCAAAACAAAGCAACTTTATTTTCATGCAGACACAGTAACCACCGGCCTGTTTTTTGCAAGCACAGGGAAGTTTATGTAACCAATATTTTCAACTCAATACTGTGGATAATGTAACTAGTTGCAATTTTATTTTAATTCCATTTGTTTTAAGTTTTAATTTTTCAACCTTACTCTGCGGCGGGCAGTTTGTTTCATAACCATCCTTGAACTTTGTTTTACAAAAATGGGAAAGAAAAAGAAAGTTTACTGATGCCCAGAACTTTTAGAACTTCATATACCAGCGACCTAAGACTACTACGTCATTCGTCAATAAGACACTCAGGGCTGTACAATACTGGACGCTGGCGTGGATGAACGCAGTGTTCCGTGTGTGACCGAGGCCGTTGCAGTAGTTACACTGATGTAGACAGTTTAATCGCAAACAGTCCCGTTGAGTATTTCAACTCTCTTAATTCACTAAGGGAGCCGGTCCCCATGGCCGCGCTCGCCAAGGCTCTCTTTGGTGCTTCGTAGCGCTGGGGATCGTGGGTTCGAGTCCCGCCTTGGGCATGGGTGTTATATGTTTGTGTTTATGTGTGTATTGTAACAGTAAAAAACCAGCAATCCAGTAATAATACAGAAAAACAAGGTAAATTAAAGTAGGGTATACAGTGCCGGAGTCCTCCGGTACCGTATTTAAAAAAAAAAAAAAGGGGGGGATATCTGCACACGTCAATTACGGGCAGTTGGTCCATCTGGTATAGGTTGGATGAGGGGGTGTTTCTGGCCTGGGTCATCATCTTTTCTGTTTTGAGAATGCTCCATTAATGTGCGGTGTTCCTTTGGGCTAGATGGACCACATTCGTGGGCCTATTTTTTCACTTGTCTACCGAAACGCTGACAACCATAACTGCTATTTTGTCCGAAGATTATCTCGGTTTCTAGAATCTACTTAATTTAATAATTAATATACAAAACTCTTAATTCATTCCACTGAATAATAAACATTTTTCTTTTACTTTTTAGGAAAATGTTTATTCATTGGAATGAATTAAGCATATTAATTATTAAATTAAGTAGATTTAAGTAAAACATGCGTTGGTTACCTTCTATAAGAAAACTCATTTCACGAATAGGTTAGATCAGAGCTTAGGTTCGCACATTCTGTAGATTTACGGCGAGTACTTTTGCGTGTTGCTGGTATGGAAACAAGCAATTTCCGGAACGGATATTAACTCTAGGATCCTGCAGGGTGAACTTGCTTTGTAGACAGCATATTTTCGTACATTAGAAGAGAGATTCTTATATGATTATATCTCAGTATTATTCATAAAACCGCCCTCCATGGTGTAGTGTTTACCATACTAGTCTCTAAAATTCAATATTCTAGCGGAGGGTGATGGATTTTTTCGGACGCAAAAGTCCTTAGCTGGTGGTCCTGTGTAAATATTTATTTGCACGTAAAATACATTGAAAGAAACTTCCTGGGCAAAATTTTCTGCCATTTCGCGTCCCCAAGCTATGATTTCATCCTACAGTGCTATCTGTGAGCGACAAGCCGGTCCCTCTTCACCATGGCGCATAGTGGCGGACCTACGAACTAGCAATTCAAACATCAGAAACATCGTAACAATGCCCTTTGCTCCACTTAGGATACACAGGAAATATATAGGGGTCCTGGAGAACAGTTTGAGACAGGGAACCTAAATTCCCCTAAGGCACAGCCGTAAATTAAAAGAATGTGGACGTGTGGGTCCTATTTTCATTCAGAATGCACAATCGATACGATATTTAAAATTATTGGATTTTAGCTTTGGCAAAATTGCCAGTTCTTTGAGGGTGTGCAAGCCTCTAATTACAGCTCGGTTGATTTCAGAATATATCTAGCTAGCTAAAGCTCTTCACCAAAACATACTGGTGGGGAGTCGGTATAGCGCTGGTCATCGAACCCCACGATACAAAGATCACACCACTCTCTAAAGTTTCCAGTTTTTAGTTTTTTAATTGTCTTGTTTTTCTCAAAGAGCACAGCAGTACTCTTAATGTAAATTTCTGAAGCGAAAACGATAAACTCTCCAGTACAAATTACTTTCAAAAGACTGTGAATGATATCTACGTAGCGTTCAATAATAAATGCAGTAATTGACTCGGAACCTGCGCGAATTAATGCGAAAAAACAATTAGGGGTGTTAAAAACATTTATGTAGTATATGCTTTGAAACAAGGTAACTGAACTATGGTTTTGGCGATGGAATAAGAAAATCTAGCATATTGCCAGGATTCCGACAGCTTGAGCTACTGTGGCCCTACGAATCTTGCCTAATGCCTACACGTGACTAATTTTGTTCATATTGTAATATATACATTATGTGCAACAAAATACATTGTTTCAACGAGGTGTGAAACGTGGAGCACACAGTCTAACATTCTAAGATAATTCTAAGCTGCGAACTACATGACTCATGTATTTCGTTGTTGGTTTTTTGTTTTGCTGTCGCATATTACCATTGCGCATGCTTAAGAGCCTTGCTACCAGATTTCCGATGAACAGTTACTGACACGAACTTGAGCTTCTTGTGGTGGGGTTCACAACAATTCTGCAATCTTGGAATTGTCAGGGTGCGAGGTTTATTTCTTCGTAGGTGTATCTCTGCACGGATATTGCAAGTCGTCACATCGAAAAGCTCCTCGTGTATTTTGTGCTTCGGATGTTGTATTATTTCTCGAAGTCTCTCTCCATTTGCATTTCAGGCAGAGATGAAAAGGCAGAATTCACTTTCTAGACTAATACAGAGTTCTTATTTTGTTGTATAGGGATTTGTTTTACTACCGAGATAATTGTTTATTTTTATTTCATTTGAAGGTCATTACACACAATTATAATATAGTTTGGTTAATTGTAAATTGTACCCACAATTGTAATGTACATAATACTGTATTTTAGAAACTCTTTCAGGGAATACGGAGAAGTGTACCGCTTCAGATTTTTACACACACACAGATATATATATATATATATATATATATATATATATATATATATATATATATATATATAGGAACAGCTGATTATAAAATTAATTATATCTATGGAGGCTTGAACCATCAACTCCCTCGACATTTTAGCGTGATGTCCACACGCCAACCATAGCAGTAAATAATGCCACTATACCTATGTTCTTCAAAATCTAGCTGCCCACGTCACGGTCCACTGTTGTTCGATCAGTGGCGTGCTGCCTCTTAATACACTGTATGCTGTAGCAAAGAATTTGAAACCCATAGCCTATAGCTTCCCTAACTCAAATAGTTTATTTTGGACTCCTCTACAATCATGCCAGTTTTTGCGGTCGAACTCTGGGACATCCTGTATGTTGATTAATATGTCATATTGATCACGAAACTATATAAAGCAAAAACAACAGTTGTGAGCTTATGGTTAGTGAAGTTATCCATTTAAAGAAACACATTTTACCATCTCTTTATTTATATAATAATAACAATAATAATAATAATAAATCAACAGGAACATATATATGTATATTTATATATAAACATTTCAATTCTTAAATATTTTCCAAAACTTAATCTATGTTATACCTTTTCTAGAGAACTTTTAATATACCTGAAGAGTGGACAAAAATTGTTGTAATCCCAAGTAACAAAAATGCTGATAGGTGGATCAGTTTATTTAACTCAGCTTATAAACTTTATGCGAAAAGTCACGTCGTTTAAATCCATGTAATTACATAAAACTTGGAGTAAAGTGCTGCAACGTGGCCTCAGAAAACGACTATACTAATCCGACCATTTCTATGATGCAAAACAATTTAGACACTCTAATATTCTGCATACACATTTGTACATTAGGAGAAAGCCTTCGATAAAGTACTTACCGCGGCTTATAATACATGTCAATGGATACCAAAAACCCCTGGTTATTATAAAAGCATCTCATGTGTTAAATTCGCATGTCTTTCTCTATCTTTTCTGCAACAAACTATTCTTATAAAGATTATTTTTCTTTATACTTCAGTCTAATTGAGATTAACATTGGTATAAATAGTCTTATTACTTAATTCCTTGAACTTTACAAGGGAAATAAGAGAATGCAGTAAGCCAAAGTGATAGTCAAACCTTTTAAAAGTTGGTTGGTATTTGATGCAATTGAAATTTCGTTCTCTTTTCATAATCAGGATGAAAAAAGTGAATAACGGTCTCCTATTGAGAAAAGTCCAAGTATTGCAAAGTTAAAACCAATTACAAGGTATATTTTGTAAATGGTTAACTCCACAAAAATGTATATGACATAAATGTTGTGTTTTAACGAGATCTGTCTCTTGCTGTTTGTCCGTCATGAAACAAACGTCCAGAATGAAGAGGGCATCAGAAGCTATTTACGGAAAATTCGAACTATATATTATATTTGACATGGAAATATCTTTAATATAACATTTGAATCAAAACCATTAGAGCTATTTTTGAGAAATTCGAACATTTCAAAACCTTTTCATGTAAAGGATAACATTGGGGGTGAAATTTTCTGAAAGTCTTGGTGTCGTATCTTTGAAAGAGAGAACTTAAGTACCAGGTTTTGTACTTAACCGACTTTTCACTGACTGTTTACAGACACATACACACACGCACACATAGACAAAACAGGTATTCTGACATATGTGAAATTTCACATTTTTTGCGGACTGCACATTTTACATACATGATAGAGAAAGTAAACCGCATTATATAATATAAGAATATTAATAGAAATAGAAAAGTCAACTAGTGATTTTACATTAGCCAATTGAGGGGGAATATAACGCACTATCTCTAAGCTTATTAAAATATGTATTGACACAGTAATTGAAGAATGATAGAAACGTATACCAGTCGGAATAAATGGGTAGGTAATACATTGCTTTTATCCTACAGATACTTGTAATAGACACCGTTGCTATGCAGAAACGACATAAGAAAACTTGGATTTAAGATCAAAGTGATGGTTATTAGCGCAACAGTTGGATAAAATAAACAAAATTCACTCGTTGCTCCGGTAAAGGATAAAGTAAGTAAATAAATGTTGATAAATTATTGGTCGTCTCCTTACCGCTTGCCAAGCGGAAAACCTGGGTTCGATTCCCAGTACCCGAGTGGGATTTTTCCCCCGCTGAAGAATCACTTCTTTATTAATACCCTGAACATCTCTTCGTATCTGTCAATTCTTAAATTACTGAAACTCTTTTTCGTATAATTTCCGCGAAGTTGACGGTATAAAGCCTGAACTGCTTCTTTTGTTTCATTTAATATGAAATTTAGAACCGATATATTAACGTTCTAACGTCCATCGTAAACTTAATTAATTTGAAAGTAGCAGCAATAAAAACAAAATTAGTATTCTTACATAGCCTACCATATTTTATAACTATAAGAACGCCGCAATTCAATTGCCTTATTTAATTTATTACTATTTGTTGTAAAACCATTAACTGAATATTTGCCATATATTAATTTAACGTATCTGTAGGATAAAATAATGTATCATACAAGTGGACAACCCTGTATTATCCATTCGTAGAACTTAAAACGCTCCCCTTTGGGTCGCTGTTTAAATTGTTCTACTCACGGAAAAATTATCTGTGTATCCACTTGTATAATAAATAGCTATTGATACTTTGGTGTTTGCAGATCAGATAAGTGAAAAATCAGAAGGTGAATTGTTGATAACAGCCTACCACTTCCAGCTATTGATAGAAGTATATAATCTTAGGATCTATATCACCCCCCCCCATCACAAACGACTTCCAGGGATTTGGATAAAAGAAAATACAAAATAGTGATTAAAGAAATAATTTTTATTATCTCGGTTACAGTGCGTCAAATTTAAAAAAAAAAAAAAAAACAAATAGAGATAAAAATAAGCAGATTTAAGCAACTGCGTGGAACTTTCGAAGGAACCTGAGAAACAAACAATTAAAATGCTACGTATGACTGTGAAATCACAAAAACTTGAAAATATACGGCTTCAGCTTAGATCTCTGGAAGCAAATTTGTCAGATTTAATATAATAGATATATGTATACATATCTAATGATGACAAATACGTAATTATGCACAGAAGGGGAAAATAACTATTGATTGTCAAGAACAAGATGAATAGATAAAATATTTTGAAGAGGCACTGGCCGCTAACGCCCAGTCAATAAAGACCCTCCTGACCTCGTAGCTCAATTGGTAGAGCTGTGCGAGAAGTCCCAGACTCGATTCCCGGCTGGGGAATAGGGATTTTTCTCTAGCCCAGATTACTCCCTACCATTCTCAGAACCTGTGTGAATGCGTGTGTAATCTAATGATTAAAATTAGAGATAAATAGAAACTTAACGACATCAGAACACGAGTCAGCACTATTGCTGATAGGCTATACACTTCAAAGGGAAATGCCGCCATTTAAAGCCGGGTTTTAAATGGAACAATAAAAAAAAATTAAAGTAAAAGCACCAAAACATCAAACCAGGAAATAATTAGGTAAAGCGAAAGTTTATCCCATTGATGAACTACCACTATATGAGCTTTTACAAAGATCCTCCAAAAATCTCCTTAGGGCTTACCCCCGGCCCTTCTAATGACAAAAACGCCAATATTTAGGGAAGAACCATAATCAGTAATGTCGGAGCCAGTTTAACTTTATGTTAACGTTCTTTAATCTGGTTGGTTATAACGGACGATGAATGAAATTGTTCAAATGATACTCAAATGGAGCTTAAAGTTACTCGACATTCGTCTTCTCGTGCTGAGGCAAAACCCCGAAAACATCTTATCTAGATAACTCGCCTTAGCGAGATTCGAACTGTTAAATGTGAGACACTACCACAGCACTGGTGGGTTTCAACATTTTTACTTTCTCTACACGCACTATGTACATAGTGCATAGAGAATGTATTGCACTCCACCCAAAAATTCGATACCGAGATTTCACCGGAAATATATGTTTTAGAGTCCCCTGTATCCAAAAAAAGAATTTTCAGAAAAAGGTCCGCGTGTCCGTGTGTCTGTGAACATGATAACTGAAAAACGAAAAGTCGGTCCAAACTTGGTATTTAAGTTTAGTATATTCCAGGGATGCAACACGAAGATTTTGAGAAAAAGCCTCCCACTCCAAACTACCCTTTACATGGACTTTTTTTTCGAAATTTTTGATTTTCTTAAAAATGGCTCTAACGGGTTTGATTAAAAATCATATATTAAAAATATTTACCTGACAAATAAAATGTATGTATTGAATATTCTGGGAATAGCCTCTGAAGACTATTTTATTCTGGATGAATTTTACGAAATTTTGCATAACTGCTAAACCGCAAAAGTTGGACAAAAACTTATCCCACAAAAAATGCAAAGCAGTTTAAAACACACAATTTATATTATATACATTTGATTCGTGGAGTTGATCATTTTTTTTAGATATTCCTTATTTTTGGTTTTATCTTTAAAACCTTACGCTTTTCTCATACAGGAATTTGTCAACTCCTGTCCATACAAACTAAGGAACTTCAGTCACATAGCAACCAGTTTTTGACTATCATTTTAACCTATGGTACTCCCTTATTTCGCTTCTACTTCCAAGGAAATATTTTTTCTCGATTAGCATGAAGTAAATAGAAGTATAAACTTTTTAACAATAATTTGTTGCAGAGATGTAGGGATAGTCATGAATCACATCAGCTTTTTTCTGTTTTTTTGTTATTAAATACAAGTGGTGAATCTCCTCACATTAACACTAAACCTGATGATTTTTCCATTTTAAAACAATATGTGGAAAAACTTTCAACTCGTGAAATCCCTGGGGGCTTATTGGGAAGCTATTTGATGGAAAAGTAGTGGCTCTAGGTCATGAGGACCGCATTAACAGCCCGGGAGGGTTCGACGCGCTGACCACGTCTCACCCTCCAATATTGCACTCCATCCATGACATCTGTCAAGGACCGAAATGTGGACGCAGCGGTCGGGCGGTAGGCCAAGGTTCCTTGTGAGCTGTCGTGTCATGGAGCTAAGTTAATATTATATAAAAACTCTTTCTGTAAAATAATAGGCTTCGCCTTTTCGAATCTACCGATATATCGTTTTATTTATGCCTGATGGTAACATTGGGCAGGGGAGAAAAAGAAGGAAATGGAAATTGCGGTTTATTCATGGACGCTCTTTAACTGCTGTGTTCTCAGCGTCCCATTCTATGTTGGACGTGAAAGACCGATTAATTTAGCTCAGAGGCCTCTCTATCAGGCTTGAGGTTCTTTTACGTGCCGTAAATCTACGACACGGGACCAACGGCTTTACTTCCCTTCCGAAGGAAGCCATGCTAATGATTTTTACGCCCGAAAAAATCCATCGTCCTCCCGCGACTTTGGGTATATGAAGTTAGCATGGTAACCATTACACCACGGAGGTAGACGAGAGAGAGAGAGAGAGAGAGAGAGAGAGAGAGAGAGAGAGAGAGAGAGAGAGAGAGAGAGAGAGAGAGAGAGAGAGAGAGAGAGAGAGAGAGACGTTAGGCGCACGAAGAGGCCGTTTGGTCGTCGAGAGTAATGTCACATACTCTCTTTACACTTGAATAGTTAAGAATGATGTAATGAGGATAAATGGTTATTAAATCGTATGTTTAAATTATGTTTGCTGAGGAAATTAAAAAAATATATAAAACACTATAAAATTACTTTTATACAGATGTTAATGCTTTGCCAGTTTTGTTTCCGGCATTTTCTTAAACCATTTCATTATGAATCATTCCATTACCCTTATCTATGGAACACTTTTCCGGTTTCTCAAAACCGGAAGCTATTTAATCACATAGCAATGCAGATTTTTAAGCATCATGGACCACTCAAAAATTCGATTTCGAGGTTTCACCGAAAATATATGTTTTTAGGTCCTCTGATAAAAAGTATTTTTAGAAAAACGTCCATGTGTGTATACGTGTGTGTGTGTTTCTGTGGACAGCATAGTCCAAAAACGAAAAGTCCGTTAAAGATCAAATTTGGTATTTAAAGTTAACTAACTTCCAAGGAGTGATATGAAGATTTTCAAGAAAATCCCCCAATCACAAATTACACTTACATGGACATTTTTTTAAAGTTTTGTTTTCTAAAAATGACTCCAACAATTTTGAATAAAATATCGTGCTTTAAAAATATTTACATGCCAAATTAAATGTAGGTATATTTCTGGGGGATAAACTGTGAAGACCTCTTCATGTGTATTAATTTTGCATAACTGGTAAATCAGTTAAACAAAAACTTACTGCACAAAAATGTAGATGTCCTTAAAACAAACACTATGTCATACTTTTTTTTTTTTTTTTTTAAGCTAACCGTTTCCAAGATATTCCTTGCTAGTGATTTCAATTTTAAGCTCCTTAAACTTTTCTGAAACAGGAGGCCATGTTTCGTTTCCTCTGTCTTTTGTTTTAATTCCTGGCCTGCAAAGCAAAGCGAATTTCAATTGTTCACATAGCGACCGGCTTTTTAAGAGATTTGACTATCGCTTTAGCCTAGTGTATTACCATATTTTCCTTCTACTTAGAAAGTTCTAATAGAACCATTTCTCTTAACGTTTATGTCGATTGCAACGATGTATGGTAATGGAATACTCCTTTGTAACAGTAGGTTTAGGAAAAGTCATGTGAAAGGAACACATAATTTTTTTTAACATTTTATTTACATTTCTTCCTATCAAGTATTCAATGTTTGTTGTTTATGTACAGCGTTATTCTAAAGAAGACTCTACCGTTATCTTTTTGTCAATTCTTGTGTTTAAGTATCATATCCCATAACAATATTCACACACATTGCAAAACAAAGCAAATTTATTTTCATGCACCTTGCTTTTTGCAAGCACAAGAAACTTAATATAACAAATATTTTGAACTCAATGCTTATGCTATAACTGATTTCAATGTAATTTTAAAACTTCCATTCGTTTTAAGTTGTATTTCTCCATCCTCACTATATGGCGAGCAGTTTGTTTCATAACCGTTCTTGAACTTTGTTTTGCAAAAATGGGAAAGAAAAAGAAAGTTTACTGATGACCAGAGCTAGGACTTTTGGAACCTCATGGAGAAATACCAGTTTGTTGCGTCGCGACGTAAGCTACTACGTCATTCATCAATAGCACATGCAGGGCTGTACAATCAGTGGACGCTGTGCTTCGCTATGTAACCGAGGCAACTGAAATAGTTAAATTGATATAGATAGTTTAATCATAAACATTATGTATATATCTCCAAGCAGAAGAATAAAAGTTAAAATAAACTACATCTAATAAATCTTGACCTCATCAGCCAGTTCAACCCCTGGTTAAATGCGGTTGTATCTTATGATGATGATAATAATAACTTATAGACAAGGTCACAAAATTACAAAAGTGTTTAAATATAATCTTCTCAATCGAAAGTAGCATTAATGTGTTTACAAGTATGAGAATTACTAAGATATAATGTGTTTACAAGTATGAGAATTACTAAGATATAATGAGTATTTAGATCATTTTATCAATCTTCATAAAATTACAATTAAATCCACCTTCAAATTATATTTTCAATAACAATCCATATTATAAATAAAATTTATTGTAATCCATTATTCAACTTATATATAACTGCACCTTAGAATGTAAAGTCTTATAATGCTGGTATATTAACTGCTTTATCTAATCGGGTAGGAGATGTTGCTTTATTAATGGCTATTGCATGAATAATACATTTTGGAAGATGAAATTATGTTTTTTATTTGGATTGTTTCAATTTTCTTTAACAAGTACCTATACATGAATAAAATTACATTACATTTCTAAATATTCCTGTACTGAGTAATAAGGTTTAGCAACTAACTATCCTGAAAATTGTTTTATTTCTAAGGGTAAATTATTGGAAAGTTTTATACCTAATATTCAAAACTCTTCTCTGATATGCGGTTAGCCTGTAGTATGGCACATTAATACGTTGATTCTCTCTAGTGTTGTATGTGTGTATGTCTTGTCTATTTTGGAATTTAGTTAAGTGACTTTTTATGCACAGTAATACAGTGTAAATGTATAAATGTATTACAGTTATTACTTTTATGCGCTTCTTTACAATATAATTACCGATATTCTTAGCGTTTTGGGCAACAATCCTACTTCTGCAGTCACGAGCCGCTCGTCCCTCGTTCCAAATACATTACATGAAGGTTTCTGTTCATTAAAAGTAAATTTTAGCATGTGTGTAGAAAAGTAAGGATATAAAATGCTTAATTCGATACATCTCGCAGAAGAACGACCCCAAAGACTGAGAGATTAGCGGTTTGTTATGGATAAAGCAGAAAAACAAAAACGAAAACCGTCCATGAGAAATATCCAAAGTATTTTAAGATCATCATGAAGTAGCACTTACAACTCAATGTCATCTAAACATTTTATATTTGCCTCTATAATTTCTTTTGAAGTGGAAAGGTTTTCAAACTACACATATTATTCAAATAACAAAAGACGGTGCTTCAAATTGGAAAGGTTCAAGATGTACGTTGCTACAAATTGTAGTAAATTCGAAAATTAAACAGAAATAGACATTTGTTTAGTAAAGTTTATTATATAATATTAATTATGGTATATCCATAGTACTGCATAACGATTTTCAAAGATGCTCAATAATTCAAATACCGTATTGTATACCCCTGTGACGGCCTGATCTTGTTTACTGATGGGGTTAGCTCATGCTGCTCACAGTGCGCCTACATTGTAAGCCAAGCCCTGAAAGTCCTAGCCCTGCTGATGTCACATTTCTTTCATTTTGTAAGGTTAAAGTTACATCTTAGCATACACTTCTTTGTAAAAAACAGCAAGTCTTCTTCAGTGCAGACTATTTTTTCAACCCATACAAGTAAAACACAATTTTCTCTCGGAAGCCAACAATTTATTCAATTGTTGGTTTCATGAGAAACTATCTCAGCCTCTCTGTAGTCTCCAGTTACCTCCGTTGATTTTCCTCCCCTATATCATAAAAATAAAGGGTAGTATTACAGGCAATCAATCTATAAATAGTAGATAGAAATTGCCTGGAACTCTTGTAGGTTTCCTTCAATGTTTCTATCTTATGTATATATGGTTATGAGAAAGAACAGCACACTTTTCTTTTAAAGAAAATATAATATTTTTCCTGCCAGAAGATGGTGCAATTAATAATGCATTAAATATGTATCTGAACAATTATAACATTTGAACTTATGTCAATTTAGTTTATAGCTCTCAATACAATCTCTACATCAGCATTTTCTTCACTTTTATCGCTCTCAGTCCATAATTGAGAAAATCTAATCCCTGGGCTAGCCTCAATTTCTTTGTGAAAAATTCCTCTTTCGAACATAAACGCGGTTTTCTTTAAACGCGAGATCGCTGGACAAATGTTTGCCCCTCTTCTGTTCTGCTCTTCATTCTTTGTTAAAAGCTCATAGCGGAGGAACTAAGCATAAATTGAATAAAGTAATTGTTGATTAGTATAAAGGAAATTAGTATTGGGATAACATCAAAACAAGGTTCACATTTTGCCTGTACTTTTCGAGAATATACCTATTATAATTTTTTAAGAAATTGCCTCATGTAAACTCTCTGACACCATCAAATTTGGATGGTAAACTTGCTGACAATTCATACTCGAGATACAATTTTAACTTCATGAGTTCTCGCAGAGACAATATATCGTGTCGAGAGTCGAACCCAGTTAAACGCCACTGAATGATTGAAGGGGGAATGCTTGCTACCTGACCACGCACAAAATGAAGGAGGCGACATAACACGACTAGGTGACGCAATTAGCTCATAAGGGCAGAGGTTGGGCACCCTAGTTCAAGAAGAACATCTTGATCGGTTTATTCGTATCTTACCACTTCATTGAAACGTTTTTACTTTCTCTACACGTACTATGCACCTACATAGTGTATAAAGAAGGTATTGAATTGCACCCAAAAATTCGATACCAATGTTTCACCGGAAATATGATTTGAGGCCACCTGATTCCAAAAAAACTTTTTTTGTCTCTCTGCCAGTGTGTGTGACTGTGCGTGTGTATATGTATGTGTGTGTGTGGAAAGCATGGTCAAAAACGAAAAGTACGTTAAATACCAAACTTGGTATTTAAGTTCAGTATCTTCCAAGGATTCTTCAAAAAGAGTTCCAAGAAAATCTCCCACCTACCCTTTACATGGAAATATTTTCGAACATTTTGATTTTCTCAAAAATGGCTCTAAACTTTTTGATTAAAATAACCTATATTAAAGATATTTACATGATAAAATGTATATCTTAAATTTTCTGGGAATAGCCTCTGATGATATCTTTATTCTGGATGAATTTTGCAGAACTGTTAAACCGTTAAGGATTAGACAAAACTTACTCGTAGACTGCTTCCATAGTCGAGTGGTCAGCGAGCTGACTCCTCACCTGGAGGTCCCGGGTTCGATTCCCGGCTGGGGCGGGGAATTTTTCTTTAACCGGAATTATTCCCTATCCCCATAGAGTCTGGAAGTATGAATGTGAGAGTGAATGTGCGTGTGTTTAGTATTATAAAGTTTAACCCAATGTTCTGACCCTACAGTTTCACAAGTGAAAGCCCCCGATATAACCATGATGTTAAAGGGGGCTATACAAATGAAGCAAAAAAAAAAAAAAAAAAAAAAAAAAACTTACTCGACAAAATGAACAGCTTGTTAAAACAAACAACAAACAATTTCGGTTACATAATTTTTTCTGGAGTTGACCGTTCCTTGTTATTTGTTTCAGTTTTAAAATACTTTTCTCAAACGGGAATTTCTCAACTCCTGGCCATACAAACAAATGAACTTCAGTCGCATATTAGCCAACTTATAAAACATTTGACTATCGCTTTAGCCTGTGATACACTTACAAGGAAACAAGTAATAAGGCTATTTCTGCTAATTTTTTTCTCGATTAGTATGAAATAAATAGAAGAATAATGTGACATAGGCGCCAAGTGTAGTGACACTTTGTACCTTGAATAAGAGCCTGGGTAATGTGTCTGCCTCACATTCAAAAGGTAGCGAGTTCGAATCTCGCTTAGGGTTAGTTACCCGGATGGGATTTTTCCGGGATTTCCCTTATTCTGAGAAGACGTATGTCGTGAAATCGTCCGATATGACCAATTAGATTAAAGGCCGTGAGGCTTAAAAAAATCTTATGTGTTCATTCACATGAGTTTCTCTACATCTCTGCAATAAATTATTTTTAAAAGCCTATCTTCTATTTACTTAATGCTAATCCCTTCCTTGTAAGTAGAAGGGAAATACCGGAGTACCATAGACTAAATCAATAGTCAAGTGTTTTAAAATCTGGTTGCTATGTGATTGAAGTAACTTTGTTTGTATGGATAGAAGTTTTCAAATTCCCGTATGAGAAAAGTATAAGTATTTTAAAGCTGAAGCTAATAACAAGGAATATCTCAAAAACCGTCAACTCCAACATAAACATAACGTATACTACATAAATTGGTGTTTTAATGAGACCTACATTTTTTGTTAAGTAAGTTTTGCCTATTCTCTTACTATTTACCAGTTATGCAAAATTTCGCAAAATTCATCCACAATAAACATGTGTTCAGAGGCTATTCCCAGAAAATTGAAGATATTCATTTTGTTTGAAATGTAAACTTTTTAAATATAACAGATTTTTATCAAAATCGTTAGAGCCATTTTTGAGAAAATCAAACTTTTTGGAAATTTTCATGTAAAGGGTAGTCGGGGTGGGTAGATTTTCTTGAAAATATTCGTGTCGCATCCTTGGAAGATAACAAACTTAAATACCAAGGCACACATACGGACATTGTTATAAAAAAGCTTCTTATTTTTGGATTCAGGGTGTCTCAAAACATGTATTTTCGGTGAAATCTCGATATAGAATTTTTTGGATCCAATACAATACCTTCTCTATTTTCAATGTACACAATATCCACGTGTAGAGAAAGTAAAAGGTGTTAATTAATCATGTGGCGTACTTTTTATTTGGCCATACATAGAGGCTCATAGTGCCTCCAAACCACTTCCCTGAATTAATTTGTTTCTATATATATATTATTGAATTACGTTATTTATTATACATGCGTTGCAGTATGTTACTACGTGTGTGCTACTTTCGAATAATAGCAATAACAGTTGCTATTGTTCATCGGTGTTCACTACTAAAGATGGATTTAGGCAACAATATAGTCATCATGCTAAGCACACAAACTGTCAAATGCAAAGTTTGAGCGGCGAGGTTATAACTAACCTTGTAGCTTCAGAATTAATCTGATTAATTATTTCAGACAGTTACACAGTTATTTTCCATATTTAGCGTTTTCATTGTTCAGAATCTTAGCTCTAAGTCAATGTGCAGACGTTGAATGCTACCTAACCTTTTGAAAACAAAATGTGAAAGTCAATTACGTCCTCAGGCCTTGTATGTAGTATCATTTCTTTTATATCCACTCGTTTTACAAAGCGCATAATGTAGTAAATAACGATTTCTTAAAATAGGCAATCAAGCGCTTTTTTTAGCAGCTCTGCGTGGTATACATCTCACTAATTCCATATAAGCATCATACCACCTTTTCACTGCTAACATATTTGATTTTGATCAGTAACATTTGGCCATAAGCATGTGTATTTCAAGTTGAAAATACAATAATTTGCACTGATAACTAAAAAATCTGATGTATTCCATTCACATGACTTTCTCTACATCTCTGCAACAAATTACTGATAAAAGCTTATTCTTCTATTTACTTAATGATAATCGAGAAAAAATTATCAGAAATAGTCTTATTACTTGTTACCTTGTAAGTAAAAGTGAATGAATGAATAAGTGTATTTATTAATATAGCAATATCATACATAGAATTTCAACAGTCGCACGGGTCCACAGACCGTACGTGCTTTTGTAATACACATTACAAGCAATATTAAAACAACAACCACAACAAAGAATTAAAAGCGTAAACACGAAAATAAAAAGACAAAGGAAATACACAGTCAAAAGCAGTATTAAACAACAATAAAAATTAAGAGTGAATCCGAAAATAAAGATACAAAGATATTCAAATATAGCAATTTAAATTTACAGCACAGAGTACACCTTCAGAAATGCACCCTCTTATCATAGATAATTACACTTAAAAGACATATATACACATAATATATACAACCCTCGCACAACAGTGCCTTAAGTATAAATTTACCTAGCCCGTCCATGTTTTCCGTGCCTGCCAGTAGCGTCCAACATGCTTCTATCCCTACATTCGCAGTGGTAAAAAATCGCGGCAAATATTTTTCCCGCCATTCCTCCGTACCCCTACATCTTCCCAAGATGTGAGTCCACGACTCTTCCTCCTCGCAAATGGGACATATTCTTATACCATTCTCGTCAGAAGTTTTCGTGCTCCTCCATGCTCCTAGTCTAATCCACGCGAGCCCCTCTCTAATGAGTTTGGTACCTGTTTTGATGTATTGCTCCATACCCCACTCCGATTTCAGCCCAGACTGTACTTCTAATGACACCTTCTCTGTGCATTGCGCAATTATTTGCTGTCTGTCAATATCACAGAGACGTTTCTTAATTTTTCTCCAAATACTTCGCCTGTTTTCCTGCCCCGCCATCCAAATGTCTCCCATCCCAATGGTTTCCAACCCTTTCTTTAATTTTGATACCCACGTCAAATTACCTTCCATTCGCAACTGTTCACGGTAGCAGACTGCCCTAATTAGAGATTGGTTTCCGTGAACGATTCTCATCCAATATTTAACTGCTCTGATTTTGCACTCTATCGTTTCACTATGTACCCCGAATTCCCTCATTATTCAGCAGTTTGCCGTACCCCTCCCTACACCCAGAATTCCTTTCAAAAATTGGGTCCTCACTTGATCCAGATTCCCTGTTTGTTCCCACCCCCATATTTCTCCTCCGTATGTCATCGTGGATCTAACTGTCGCTCCGTATACAGTTTCCATTAAGGTTATGGAGATATTCGGAATTCTGCAGCGTATCCGGAGAGCTTCCGCCGCTTTCACCCTTGCCTTGTGTTTCGTAATGTCAATGTGTTTTGTCCATTTTCCGTTCATTGTAAATGTGAGTCCTAAGTACACAAAGGATTTAACATTGTCCAGCATCTGTCCTGCATATGTCCAAGTCTCCTCCCTGCTATAAACACAACCCTTTTTGAAAGTCATTGCCTTAGTCTTATTCACATTAACTGTAAGTAGCCATTCATCGCAATAGTTCTTAAGTTTGTCCAGTCCTCGTTGCAATCCGTTTACTGTCGTAGAGCACAATACTAAATCGTCTGCGTATAAAAGTGTTGGGATCTGCAAATCCGCTACTACTGGTGCTTGAATATTCTCTGCTATCATTGTATCGGTAATATCATCCACAAAGAGATTAAATAGCAAGGGAGATAAAATACAACCCTGCCTCACTCCCCTATAGCTTCGGCAGCTCTCGGACACTCTGTTTCTGTCGTACTTCACACAGAATTGGACATTTTGATATATTGCCTGCAATGCTCTAACCATTTTACTTGATAACCCCTTTCTGCCTAGTTTGTACCATAATGCATTTCGATTGATAGAGTCAAATGCCTTCTTAAAGTCCACAAAGGCACAATGAAGCTTTCCCCGCTTAACTAATAGTTGCTTCGTCCTTAAAGTGTCTAATATAAAAGCGGCATCTATGGTACTGTGTCCTTCTCTGAAACCCATTTGAAATTTTGAAAGTTTGCCAAATTTAGATTCCCAGTCCTTTATCCGGTTATATAACACTCTACAATAAATTTTTTCCATAATTGGCAACAGAGTAACCCCCCTATAGTTATCCGGATTTCCAATAGTTCCCTTCCCTTTATAAATGGGATGAATAATGCCCTTTCCCCAACAGGTAGGGTAATTCCCCTCAATAAACAATTTGTTACATATCTGGAGCATACTCCTACTAACCTCGCATTAAAATCTCCAAAGTAAAAGTGAAATAAGGGAGTACCATAGGCTAAACTGACAGTCAAAGACTGGTTGCTATGAGACTGAAATTCCTTTGTTTGTATGGACAGAAGTTCACAAATTCCTTTATGAAAAAATGTGTTTTTTAAAGCTGAAACTAAAAGCAAGGAATATCTTAAAAACAACCATCTCCACGAAAAAAAAATGTGTATAACATTGATTATGTGTTTTAATGTGCTCTACATTTTCTGTGTGGTAAGTTTTCGTCCATCTTTTACGGTTTAGCAGTTATGCAAAAATCCGTGAAATTTATCCAAAATAAAGTAGTCTTCAGAGGCTATTCCCAGAAAATTCAAGATATACATTTTATCCATCAAGTAAGTATCTTAAATATACGAGATTTTAATCAAAATCGCTGGAGCCATTTTTAAGAAAAACAAAATTTTCGAAATTTTTTCCATGCAAAGGATAGTTTGGGGTGGGGGATTTTCTTGAAAATCTTCGTGTCGCATCCTTGGAAGATACCAAACTTAAATACCAAGTTTGGTTTTTAATGGCCTTTTCGTTTTTGAGCTATGCTGCCCACAGACACACACAGACAGACAGACACACACACACGGACATTTTTCTAAAAATGCTTTTTTCTTTGGATTCAGAAGGTCTCAAAACATGTATTTCCGGTGAAATCTCAGTATCGAATTTTTGAGTGCATTACAATACCTTCTCTATACACTATGTACATAGTACGTATAGAGAAAGTAAAAAGTTGAGTATAGTAATATGTTTTAAAATTTACAAAACAGGTCTCACACCGGGTGCTTCTACCTGCCCCGTCATCATCCAGGCATGCAGTACCACCGACTTTTTAACCCGGGCCCTCCCCATCTCAAACCACAGGTGAGATAGAGCACTCACGGGCCTCCCTTCACCCTACCAACAGCATATTTCCGGCCTTACCTGTTTGGCTGTAGAGTGTAGCTTGACTCGGATCAAATGCCTTGCAGTTTTCCTTAGCTTTATATATTACTCGGAATTAGTGTAAACAGTCCAAGAGAGTTGACACATATAATCCATTTAAACATTTTTGCAGGAGAATATAAAATTCTAGGACTTACAATCGCTCAAACTACGGTCGATCGTAGCACTGAAAGGGTTGAAAACGGCATATAGCTATAGGATACAAATGTAACGCAGATTGCTGTACAATTTAGCACTTGTGTTGTTGCGAGCTGAATGGTTGATTCACACTGTATTCGTCGTCTGGTTACAGCTCCGTAAATCCATTCCGAT
The DNA here is from genome assembly GCA_030762935.1 of Hymenopus coronatus. Lineage (NCBI taxonomy): Eukaryota > Metazoa > Arthropoda > Insecta > Mantodea > Hymenopodidae > Hymenopus > Hymenopus coronatus. Next base: position 58,920,020 of record CM060886.1, read on the forward strand.
TATTTGCTTACGTACGAGGTCCTTTGCTAAGGAAGCATTTTCATTAAATTTGAAGCTAATTTAGCCCTTTGAAATGAAAATAAGATCCAGAAACGCTCCAGAAAATCTTTCTCTATGGCTATGAAATAGAAAATGCACAGACTTTCCCGCTCCAAAGGGTTAAAGCATATGAAAACAGCATCATGATTAGATCCAAGTCAATGTGCAGACTTTGAATGCTGCCTAACCATTTTGAAAACAAGTTGTGAAAGCCAATTACGTTTCTCAGGCCTTATATGTAATATAATTTCGTTTATATCCATTCCTTTTACGCAGCGCATAATGTAATAAATAACTACTTGCTAAAATAGGTAATCAAGCGCTTTTGTTAGCAGCCCTGCGTGAGTATGAATCTCACGAATTCCACATAACGTACCATATTTCACGTTATCGAGCAAAAGCTGTTGCTGCGCCTGTCGCAGATAATGGGAACTAAATCGTATGACAAATGCCAAATGTTGCACATTAACATGGAAGTTCTAATAAGTTACCAAAATGGTTGTGTTGATTCACATTTTCGATAATGAACCTCATTTCTCCTTTGCATTAAACACATGCAGCAATGTGCCTATCCACAAAATGTCTTCTGTTCCTTCAATAAAAACGTAACGGGCATCTACAACAATCTAATAAGCTTAAAGATCACGTTTCATATTTAAACTTAAATTATTGCTCAGAAAATGTGTAATTTTGGCTACATTCCAAGAGAAAGAAGTTTTAAAAACATGGTCGTGTGAAATCAATATATACCGAAATTTGCACTGGGTTCTGAATCTAAAGGTTAGCTCAGATTTTCTCTCACACGAACCATGCACTGACACCAAACAATGTGAATGAATGTAGAGTTTGAAAGTTAAGAGAGTCATTTTAAAATTGCAGCACAGTAGCATCGAAATTGGGAATAGATAAACGTTCGGCAAATTTCTAATTTTCCAATTGGGGGCGAAACAGACCGAAGGGTTTAATTTTTATTTTTACCTCAGTTTTAATAAATGTCTCTTTTGCCACCCTATTATTTAAAGATAAAATTTTTGCATTTAGAAGTTTTAACATATGACCCAGTGATAGTAAAGTTCTTTTTCCCTGCCCCTATTCTCTAGCATTTAAATTTTTCAGCCATTTACATTCCCTATAATTCTGTTGCGGCAAAGGTTGTGTAATTGAGTTAAAATTTTCTCTAAATCTAATGAAAAATAGATTTTTCAAAATTTATTATATGCAAAATCCTTTACATTTATTATCCACTGAGTATTTGAACTACAGTACAAAATTCAGAAAATGTAAATCATATTCTGTAATTACTTTCTCTTCACGCACTATATACATAGAGTATAGAGAATATATTGCATTACGCCCAAAAATTCGATACCGAGATTTCACTGGAAATACATGTTTTGGGTCCCCCCAAAAACAGATTTTTAGAAAAAGGTCCATAGGTGTGTGTGTGTGGAATATATGAGTATAAAAATATACTGTAAAATATATAATAAGTGTTTAATATATATATATATATATATATATATATATATATATATATATACCTTATTGGAATTAATAAAAACGATTGGAATACACATCTTATGTATTTATTATTCTGATCCTTTTCTATTTCTCGTGTTGGACAGCATAGCTCAAAAACAAAAAGACCGTTGAATACCAAACTTGGTATTTTAGTTTGGTATCTCCAAGGATGCGACACGAAGATTTTCAAGAAAATCTCTCATCCCAACTACCCTTTACATGAAACTTTTTTCGAAAAATTTGATATTCTCAAAAATAGCTTTAACGATTTTGATTAAAATATCGTAAATTTAAGATATTAATCTGACAGATAAAATGTATATCTTGAATTTTCTGGGAATAGCCTCTGGATGAATTTTACGGCATTTTTTATAACTGCTAATCCATAAGAGATGGATAAAAATGAGCACGTTAAAACACACACTTTATGTTACATACATTTTTTTCGTGGAGTTGATCGTTTTTGAGATATTCCTGGTTATTGGTTTGACCTTTAAAAAACGTATACTTTTCCCTTACAGGAATTTGTCAACTCAAAGGAACTTCAGTCACATATAGCAACCAGCTTTTGACTAACCTGTTTCGCTTCTACTTACAAGGAAGCAAGTAATCAGACTATTAGTGCTAATTTTTTCTCGATTAGCATGAAATAAATAGCATAAGGTTTCTAACAATATTTTGTTGCAGAGATATAGAGAAAGTCATGTTAATGGAACACATCCTTTTTTTTTTTTTTTCTCGCGATCCAGTAGACTGCGAGTTTGTGTGATGGCATAAGGAAAGTCTCCGTAAAAAGCCTTATCATTTTGGCATCAAGCGATTTTCGAGCTTGGACACTACAGCTATGGCAGAGATGCTACCTGCAAACAATGGAGTTGAATCTAGCTGTAACAATTTTGACTCTGCTTGTAGCAAGTAGTTATCAAACTGAAACCCTCCGTCACTTTGAGGGGAAGAGGGGAAGAGAATGAGCAGTGTAAACAACTCATCATTAGTGCAAAACAGCAATTTAATATGTTTTAAAACAATTAATTTGTAAAAATGAGTTTTATTTAAACTGGAATCCATTATATTCACTTCCAATCATCTTTTTTTCAGTCATCCTGTAAATCCAATGCAGTAGATTAGTTTATGGGATAAAACTCAAGCTACTCGATGCATTGTTACAGTTAACAACTAAAACGTTTACTTGTTTTTATATTGTTTCATTTATATAGCCCCCTTTAAAATCTAAGGTCATATCGGGGGCTTTCCACTTGAAACAACTCGTTGTCTGTAGGTACTTTTTTTTTTACGTTGGTTTAAACCATTCACACATTCACACTCACATACAAACTTCCAGACTCTGTGGGGGATAGGGAATAACTCTGGCTAGAGAAAAATTCCCCGCCCCTGCCGGGAATCTAACCCGGGACCCCGGATGAGAAGTCAGCTGACTACTCGACCACGGAGGCAGTCGTTTACTTGTTTTTGTTCGTGGTGGATTTATACTTCATCACTCAGTAAGGAGTTTTGAAATGGAAGGGGTTTAAACCGTTTTTAATAGTTAAACTATTATTTTATTGAAAGTTACTTTCCTACATCATTTCTTAGTGAGTGGATGTAGTTTTTGCGAAAAGACAAGTGAGATATTTTTGAGGGTGTGTATGGCTGGGTGTTTATGTTAAAGTGTTGTTTATATTAACTTTCAGAACACTAAAAGGTCCATAAAATAAGTGCACAGTAATTATATTTTGCAAGAGAGCATTCCGATCTTAAATTATTCGGAAATAAGCGAACCGAAGACACGAATTAAGAAGGCAGTTGTCCATAGCATTAACCTCTTTGGTGGTAATTTACTTATAGGTGCAGCTTTCTTAAATAGGACAGTTTACGCCACCATTTTTACTCCGAAATCGCAGATTTCACTTCTTCATCCCCTTACTCTATGACACACGCTTCTCTTGTACGTAAACGAGAAGGTTGACACTTGAAGCATAAGGTAATATGAATGACGAGTTTCCGAAGTTGACCGCAAAAGTGTTACTGCATTAGGGAAATGGTATAGTTATATAGGCTGGTTTATATAGATGACACATTTCTCTCTTTAATTGTTTCAAAATCTACATTGTAGAGGAATTTTGGGAGATTATTTACCTCTATAGCAAATGTTGAAAATGTCCTCCATCCTGCATAAGGCACAACTCAACACGTCGTTCCATATTACTGGCCACTCGTTGGAGGACTCTGTTGTCAATAGCTTGAATCTCCTTTGTCATGTTGTGCTTCAGATCGTCCAATGTCTTTTAAGCAACTCCATAGAAAGAAGTCCGGCGATGTCAAATCCTGAGATCTCGGTGGCCACAGGTTCCTGGAAATTATCCGGTCGTCAAAGAAACTTGCAATTAGGTTCAGATTCACTTGTATGGCATGTAGCGCCATCTTGCTAAAAACATCCTTGACTCGGCTCTACATCGTACTGCATTTTCACGTTGACAGCAAGAACAAAATGTTGAAACAGTTGCCAACAATGCAATTATGAATAAAACATAAACATCTGCGCATTTAGTGACAAGGAATTGAAACTCCAGAACTTTCTGCTTAATTTGGTGCTAAAATTGGGTCCTTGAATGAATTTCCAACGGAATAATTAAAGAAAGAAATGTGTCAGTTCTATATAAATCACTCTGTATAATGGTATATATATAAACCTGATCCGCTACATCATTCACATAACTTCTCTGCTTATACCGCAACAAGCAATTCTTATAAAAGCTTATTCTTCTATCTACTTCACGCTTATCAAGATACCATTACAATATTATTTCCTTATACAACGGAAATTACAATAGATTTATTACGATATTATTTCCTTATACAAAGGGAATAAGGAAATACAATAAGCTGAAGCGATAGAAAACTCTTGTAAAAGAGATGGCTAGTTATGGTATTGAAATTCCGTTCTCTTTGCTTCACCAGGATAAAAAAAAAAAGTGAATAACGACTAAATATGGAAAATTTAAATCTGTGTAAAACAAGCAGAATCTTGTGCTTAGCTCCACAAGAAACTCGTATTAGACATACATTGTGTATTTTAACGAGATATATATTTTTTGTATAGTAAGATTTTGTCTCTCTCTTACAGTTTACTACTTACGCAAAATTCATGCAGAATAAACAGGTCTTCAGAAGCTATTCCCAGAAAATTCAAGATATAAATTTTATTTGTGATGGAAATGACTTTAATATGTATTATTTTAATCAAAATCGTTAGAGCCATTTTTGAGAAAACCAAAATTTTCGAAAAATTTTCCATGTAAAGGGTAGGGGTGGGGGATTTTATTGAATATCTTCGCGTCACATCCTTGAAAGATACCAAACGTAAATACCGAGTTTGGTTTTTAACGGTATTTTCGTTTTTGGGTTATGCTGTCCACAGTCGCACACATACGGACGTTTTTCTGAAAATGTTTTTGGATTCAGGGGTCCCTAAAACATGTATTTCCTGTGAAATCTCGGTATTTAACTTCTGTATGGAATACAATACTTCCTCTATACACTATTTACATAGTGCGTGTAGAGAAAGTAATAAAATGTACTATATCTTGAATTTTCTGGGAATGATCTCTGACGTCCTTTTTATTCTGGATGTGTTTTGCATAACTTGTAAACTGTAAGAAATAGACAAAACGTTAATACAAAAAACGTGTAGATCTTGTTAAAACACACAGTGCTATATACATTTTTTGTGTTATCGATTTCTGAGATATTCCTTGTTATCGACTTCAGTTTTAAAACACTTTTCTCACGTAGGAAGTCCTCATCCGTTTCACCTCTCGTTTGTTTCCCTCCTAGCCATGGAAAGAGAAACGAAAATCTATGTCAATCGCATAGCGACAGATTTTAAAAGATCTGACTATCGCTTTAGTCTAGTGTATTCCCTAATTTCCCTTCTATTTACAAGGAAGCAAGTAACAAGTCCATTTCTGCTGATGTTAATCTCGATTAGCATGATTTAGATAAAAGAATAATCTTTTGCAAGAATAGCTTTTTAGAAACATTGATATTCATATATTTATATTGTAATCAACGTTCATGGCAACATTCAACGCATCATTGTTTTATCGGTTATTTTGCTAGTTAGAATCTTGACAACTAGCTTGTAATATCATCACTCGGAACTCCGGTATATTTTGGGGAAAATAAACTATCCAGCTAATCCAGTGGCTAGAATTATGCTCAAGGGACAGAAGGTCAGATTGGTAGTGTGGAGATGGATTTATCAGTGCCAACATAAACAGCTGCTTTCCGTTATCGATCATTTTATGCGCCTTAATATGCATATAATGAATTTAACAATAGGTAACTCTATTGTAATTAGATAAATTTGCAATAAATTTGTGATTAGATCATTTGTGCTGAATTTGAAAACAAATAATTGAGTATTTCATTGACAAGTTCAACAATTATGGCAAATATTTTGCCATTATAGGAAATCCGCTTGTGATTTTTGTGCTGACGAAAGATTAAACGTATGTTTAGCGTTAGTAAGCGTTAGGTTGTTTCGCAGTTGGAAACTCGGCTAAAAGCAGACTATTTCTGGACATGGGTGAAAGAATTGATTTTAGTATTTTTCTGCGAACAAATAACTTTTACAGAGGGCACATAACCAATGCATGTCACATAACACCTGTGGAAAACACGAAGCCAAGCATTAGTATCTGTTCTCGAGAGGGTTGAACCTCAAGGTCCAAAAAGGGTTTGTGTATTAGGTTACGTAGAGAATGGTGCCCCTAGCACTGCGGTGGTCTACGGGGAATTTTGAAACTAAATAATATTTTATTTTTCATACCTTCCATCTGCCGAAGAGCTAATGTAGCCGTGATCTGCAGTGCTCCATTGAGAAATCGTGTTTTTTTTTTTTTGAAAGCCAAGGTTGAAAAGAGAGCGGTATTAGTTTGATTCTGGTCTTGCTGATGTGGAAACACCTTTGATTTTATAACAGCATATGCTGTTCCACTAAGAATGGTATTGATGAATCACTAAATGTGAAAAGAGTAACGTGATAACTTCAGCAACTGTCAGATTTTCACTGAATGAGAAGTTTTTAATAAAACAACAGTCTATTATGATAGATTAGGCTGTGCTTATTCAATAGATGTTATACAGGCTGTTTCAAAACGATCCAAAATGTAGATGTTGTTGCTTAGTCCTCAACGCAAATAAAGGTATATCAGCAAAGCATCTCATAGTCAGCGTGGTTTAGGCAGCTCTCTGGAAACAATATCGGAGATAACGCAGATGGAGTGGGAGGAAACGATTCGCGTACTTTAGCATTTTTCATAAACATACCGAAATGCTACACAGTGGTTAACTAACATTAAGGGATTCCTTGTGTTACAAGACCCCACTAATAAGAATATACTTTTAGTTATTTGTTTATTCTTTCAACTTGTTTATGCTTTCACCGTAACAGGCAATGAATGGGGAAATAAGATACGTACCCCTCTAACACTATCTTTTATGAGCAATTTAACGTTGTGATCTGAAGGACGGAGACAAGAAACCGATAAAGACGATACTACCAAAGGATACTAAACAACATTAAAAACATCCCTTTTACAGTGACCAGAATTATTTTGCTGTGTTTAGCTCATAACACCAAATGAAATATTTCTTCATTTAACGGGAAGTTTTTGTTGATATTTCAGTAAGTTGTCGAGAGTTTACTATTTGGATAATCACAATGTAATTAGAATAATAAATAGAATATTGTGACAATGCCGTCCGGGTATACAATCGCTCGCACGTTCGCTCTGGTATTCGGCGGTGGAGCTGGAACCGGCGCGATGTAACAGGAACCGTCGGAACGCGAGACTCTTCTCGGAAGATCGTGATTCTTCTCCAAGCTTCGGCTTCAGAAGCTTGCAGGTTATTAAAGGAGGAAGTATTGCAGCGCAGCATTGTTGTGAATTTTTCTGAGTGATGAGTGATTGGAGTGTAAGCGCGCAGTGATGCACGAGCATTGATGGCGTGCAGCCATAATAAACTGTCTACCGGTCAAAACGTCGTGTGAATTATTTACAGCTGAGGATTATGGACTTTATGAGTAAACCTTTTTTGAGTCAATAAGCTCATTTGTCATAATATACAGGGTTACTACAAAAGAAATAGACAACTTCAACTGCCTGTAAAACAAAAACTATTAGAGATAGCAACCTAATTATTTTGGAGGTATGTTGAGAAACTCTCAAAGTTTCGTTTGTTACTATGGTAACGCTGTAGTGTTTTGTTTGTTGTTGCAGAAGCTGAAATGGCGGAAAATCCTGTGGAAAAGGCATATTGCGTGTTGGAATTTGCTAGAACGCAATCAGCAACTGTTGTCCAACGACATTTTAGAACACGTTACCACAAAACGCCACCGACTAGACAGTCAATCTACGACTGGTATAGAAAATTCGAGACAACGGGATGTTTGTGCAAAGGGAAGAGCTCGGGAAGACCAAGAGTTTCGGAAGAAAACGTTGAACGTGTTCGTTCTGCCTACATAAGAAGCCCACAGAAATCGACATCCAGGGCAAGCATGCAATTACAAATTCCACAGCAAACTGTATGGAAAATCTTGCGGAAGCGACTGCACATGATGCCTTACAGATTACAGATGTTGCAGTTTCTGAGTGAAGAAGATAAGGTCATACGGCGTGACTTTTGCATCAACATGTTGCGACATGATGAAGACGATGCTGGTTTTTGTGAGCACATCATTTCATTTTTGTGGTAACATGTTCTAAAATGTCGTTGGACAACAGTTGCTGATTGCGTTCTAGCAAATTCCGACACGCAATATGCCTTTTCCACAGGATTTTCCGCCATTTCAACTTCTGCAACAACAAACAAAACACTACAGCGTTATCAATAGTAACAAACGAAATTTTGAGAGTTTCTCAACATACCTCCAAAATAATTATGTTGCTATCTCTAATAGTTTTTGTTTTACAGGCAGTTGAAGTTGTCTATTTCTTTTGTGGTAACCCTGTACTTGGCAAACTGTGTATGCTTCGCAGTAAAAATAACTCTCAACATTTTCCAAGTCATAAAGAAATCTTTTGAGTAGTTAGCTACCCTTTGCAGCTTTATCTGAAAGCTAGGATTAGATTTGCTGATAACGAATAGTGAAAAATACGTTTGTTTTCATGACACGTGCTTGCTAAGAGCACCCCCTGAGGTATATATGGACATCACGCACTAGTGCTTCATGTGTTGTCTAACCTCAACAATTATTTTAATTTTCAGTGTTACATAAAAACATACCTAAAACTTTCGAAGAGTTTTTACCTAAAAATTCGGAGTTTACTGCTATTGATTTTTTTTGGAAATAAATAATTTATGATAGTCTGGTGACTTCCCGTAACCACTTGCAACACTTAATTATAAAAACTATTATCAGCAACAATATGAATTAAAGCTGATGGGCTGTTCCAACCTCAAAGTACATATGTCGAATTGATTCATATTTGTCTGCCATGGACATCCTCCTAGCTTCTTATATTAGGTTTGTATACATATATTATAGTTTGGGGGGAGTCCATGGTTTTCCATTTTAAAACGTAATACGTGTTTTGATATTGTTTTATTTTCTCAATAGGGTTGAATATCTTTAATCTTTTACTCTTTCCTACATGTTTTAATTTTTCTTCACCACCGTCCGGAACAACTCTCTCTCGGACATATATTTGCTTGATGCCTCTTTTTCAAAGAACAGCATTCACATCCGTACCTGTATGTACTTGAATTTTATTTTGTATATCCTCACATTCTAAATCTATACATTTTTATATTTGTCCTTTCGTATTATTTATTATTAGTTTTGCTGTTTATGTAGCTTTTGGCCAAATGTAAATGTTTTAAATTATGTTTTGTAATTTTATTTGTGGAAAATAAACTGTTTCAATAATTCAGATTTGATCATCAGCGAAGAAAGAGCTGTCACTATATTGTTTTCTCTACAAGTACTATGTACGTAGTGTAAAGAGAGAAGGTATTACCTCCCCCCAAAAATCGATACCGAGATTTCCCCGGAAATATATGTTTTAGGGTCCCTTGTATCCAAAAAAAGCATTTTCAGAAAAAGATCCGCGCGCGTGTTTGTGTGCCTGTGAACACGATAACTCAAAAACGAAAACTCGATAAAATACCAAACTTGGTATTTACCTTTAGTATTTTCCAGGGATGCGACACGAAGATTTGAGAAAACTACATTTTACGTGAAACTTTTTTCGAAAATTTTGATGTTCTCAAAAATGGCTAACGATTTTGATTAAAATATCGTATATTAAAGATATATGCGTGACAAGAGAAATGTATATCTTGAATTTTCTGGTAATAGCCTCTGGAAACTACTTTGTTCTGGATGAATTTTACGGAATTTTACATAGCTACTAAACCGTAAGAGATGGACAAAAACTTACAACACAATAATGTTGAGCATGCTAAAACACTAAAGTTATGCTATGTACTTTTTTTTCGTGGAGTTGATGGTTTTGTAGATATTCCTTGTTTTTGGTTTCAGCTATAAAACATACTTTTCTCATTTAGGAAATTGTCAACTCCTGTCCATACAAACAAAGGAACTTCAGTCACATAGCAACCAGCTTTTGGCTTTCACTTTAACCTATGGTACTCCCTTATTTCGCTTCTACTTATAAGCAAACAAGTAATAATATTTCTGCTAATTTTTCTCAATTAGCATGAAGGAAATATAAACATAAGCTTTTTAACAGTAATTTCTTGTAGAATCTTCACAGGGCATGATAAGATCTAGTCTGACTGTACCGCAAAGGAAGCGAAACACCGACATGCTAGAGGACTATTAGTGCTAATTTACACTCCTCTAACTCTTTCTTCTACGTCATGCTCCTGAGTGGGTAGTAACCTCTGAACAAGCTTGGCGTCCACGCGAAGGTCAATATTAGCGGATGAGTCGATGAGGTGATAGCATCAGTTATCATCTGCAACAAAATACTTCTTCCGGTTTCTTAAAATTGTTATATCCTGTGTTTTTCACTTCTAGTGTCTATATCATCACATCTTTTTACTTTCTCTATAGGCACTATGTACATAGTGTATAGAGAATGTATTGCACTCCACCAAAAAATTCGATACCGAGATTTCATCGGAAATATATGTTTTAGGGTCCCCTTTATCTAAAAAAAAAAGCATTTTCGGAAAAAGGTCCGTGTATGTGTGTGTCCGTGTGTCTGTGAACACGATAACTCAAAAACGAAAAGTAGCTAAAATACCAAACTTGGTATTTAAGTTTGCTATCTTCCAGGGATGCGACACGAAGATTTTGAGAAAAATCCCCCCACCCCCAACTACCCTTTACATGGAACTTTTTTCGAAAATTTTGATTTTCTCAAAAATGGCTCTAACGATTTTGATTAAAATTTCGTATATTAAAGATATTTACCTGGCAAATAAAATGTATATTTTGAATTTTCTGGGAATAGCCTCTGAAGAGTAGTTTATTCTGGATGAATTTTACTAAATTTTGAATAACTGCTAAACCGTAAGAGATGGACAAAAACTTACTACACAAAAAATGTAGAGCACGTTAAAACACACAATTTATGTTATATACATTTTTTTCGTGGAGTTCGTCGTTTTTGTGACATTCCTTATTTTTGGTTTCTGCTATGAAAAACTTGTGCATTTCTCATACAGGAATTTGTCAACTGCTGTCTATACGAACAAAGGAACTTCAGTGACATAGCAACCAGCTTTTGATTATCACTTTAACCTATGGTACTCCTTTATTTCACCTCTACTTACAAGGAAGCAATAATATGGCTATTTCTGCTAATGTTTTACTGATTAGCATGAAGTTAATAGATGTATAAGCTTTTTAAGAATACTTTTTTGCAGGGATATAGAGAAAGTCATGTGAATGGTACACATTAGGTTTTTGGAATTTTGTCTAAATATTACCCACTTCAGTTGCTATAATGTGAGAGCTAACTGCACCTAGTTTCTCTTCTAAAACAAATATCTCATTACATGACTTTCTCTAGTCATTATGCAACAAAGCATTCTTAAAAAATCTGATGTGTTCCATTCACACGACTTTCTCTACATCTCTGGACAAATTGTTGTTAAAAAGCTTATGCTTCTATTTACTTCATGCTAATAAAGAGAAAAATTAGCAGAAATATTCTTATTTCTCGCATTCTTGGAAACAGAAGCGAAATAAGGGGAGTACCATAGGTTAAAGTGATAGTCAAAAGCTGGTTGTTATGTGACTGAAGTTCCTTTGTTTGTATGGACAGCAGTTGACAAATTCCTGTATGGGAAAAGTATACGTTTTTCATAGCTGAAACCAATAACAAGGAATATGTCAAAAACGATCAACTCCACGAAAAAATATAGGTATATAAAACAAATTGTGTGTTTTAACGTGCTCTACATTTTTTGTGTGGTAAGTTTTTGTTTATCTCTTATGGTTTAGCAGTCACATAAAATTGCGTAAAATTCATCCAGAATAAAGTAGTCTTCAAAGGCTCTTCCCAGAAAATTCAAGATATACATTTTATTTGTCAGGTAAATATCTTTAATTTACGATATTTTAATCAAAATCGTTAGAGCCATTTTTGAGAAAATCAACATTTTTGAAAAAAGTTCCATGTAAAGAGTAGTTTGGGGTGGGGGGATTTTTCTCAAAATCTTCGTGTTGCATCCCTGGAAGATACTAAACTTTAATACTAAGTTTGGTATTTTGCTGACTTTTCGTTTTTGAGTTATAGTGTTCACAGACACACGGACACATGCACATACACACGGACCTTTTTCTGAAAATACTTTTTTTTGGATACAGGGGACCTAAAACGTATATTTGCAATCTCGGTATCGAATTTTTGGGTGGAGTGCAATACCTTCTCTATACACTATGTACATAGTACGTGTAGAGAAAGCAAAAATCGCATGTATTACATTCACTTGACTTTCTCTATTTCTCTATAACAAATGATTGTTTAAAAGCGTATTCTTCTATCCACTTCATGCTAATCGAGATAAACATAGCAGGAATGGTCTTATTACTTGCTTCTTTTAAGCAGAAAGCAAATAAGGGGATACGTTAGGCTAAAGCGATAGACAAATTTTCTAAAATCTGGTTGCCATGTGGTTGAAATCCGTTTCTTTGCATTGCTAGAAGTTGACAAATTTCCGTGTGGGAAAAGTTTTTAGGTATTTTAAATCTGAATCCAATAACAAGGAACATCTAAAAAATTGTCAACTTCACGAAAAAAGTATATGAAATAAATTATGGAGTTTAACCAGATCTACATTTTTGTGTAGTAAGTATTTGTCTATCTCTAAATAGATCAATTGAATGAATATATAACCTATTTACTATTTATGCAAAATCAAATAAAATTCATAAAAAATATAAAGGTGTTTAGAGGCCATTCCCAAAAAAAAAATCAAGATATACATTTTAATTGTCATGTAAATAACTTAAATACAAAAGATTTTAATCTAAATCGCAGTCATTTTTGAGAAAACCAAAATGTTCGAAATTTTTCCCATGTAAAGGTAGTTGGGGGGAGGTTCTTGAAAATCTTCGTCTCACATCCTTGGAAGATATTGAACTTAAATATCAAGTTTGTTATTTGACGGTCGTTTCGCAGACACAGACACACACACACACACACCCCAATCAGACAGACGACATACATATATTTTCTAAAAATGCTCTTTTGGAATCAGGGAGTCTCAAAACATATATTTTTGGTTCAATCTGGGTATCGAATTCTTGGGTGCAATACAATACTTTATATATTACATACATATACGTGTAGAGCAAGTAATACGATTTTATAATACCTATTAGATTGCGTTGAGAAAGTCATTTTAATGTGAAATATCACACTTTTTATACATGGAGTTTCACAATGTGTACTTCGATATAATCTCGGTATCGAATTATTGAGAGAAATGCAATACTTCCTCTGCTTACAGTAAAGCAGAAAGAGAAAGTTAATTATAAAGTGATCAAATCCATGGCAGACAAATGAAAGCGAGCAGACAGCTAGTCTAAGTCTAAGTCACCGAGACTGATCTAAAAGTTAAAGGCAGTAATATAAATCAAATAAATATTTTAGTGGACGCACCGAGCAATAGAAATATCAGCAACCTTCATAAATCAATGTCAATTTTCGCTTGAAATGTTACGCCCTTGAGATTGGCAATATGGGAGTCGTAAATTGTAATAACTCGTTGAAATTCCCCATTAATCTCCATCAAAAGCACTTTAGGTATGGGGTAGCTTTGGGTAGAAAGACACAGGCTGAATCTTTTTGGTCCAATCACATGTTACATTTCATTTATTAGACAAAACGGACAACCTGCCAAGCGATTGGTTGAAATACAGCGGTATTGGAATGGGACGTTGAATAGTAGCTCGCCATTGACTCTCCTTGTAAGGAGGAGTTTTATCCGCCAGAACTTATAAGCCAGCCCCTGGGACAGCTGCCTGTAGAGGATTAGACTGACTCTAGATCACAGAGATGTCACGATGGGTAATCAGCTGATGAGAGTGAGGAAGAAGATTATGTGAAATAATGAAATGAATGGGGAAACTGGGCACCCGGGAAAATTCCAGCTGAGGCGCCGCTTTGTCCACCACAAGTCCCACATGCAGTCTGGGATCGTAATAGGTAAGCGGTCTAACCACTCGGTCATAGCGCCCCCTCGAGTGGCTCTTATTGGCGCTATTGCAACAGTTATCATTAGAGCTCGGACTGGGGTCATTGCCGGATGGTTCATTATCCACAGAGTATAGCTGACGTGAAGAAATAGTCATGGTCTCTACTGTCCGTTTCGAAACGTGTTGCGCTATCTAGCATTGCTCACAGCCTGGCCTCATTCAGCTCCTGCTAGTAGATAAACAAGTGAATTGAAACAGAGTGCAGATTGAGAAATGTCGAAATACGAAAAGATAGGCATTCAACATTGAAAAGCTTCTGGATGATTCAAACCTATTTTGAGTGACAATAGGAAATCCTTTTCTTTCGATACAGTAAATATGTATCTTGTAATTCACTGCAATGAATTCTAGTGAGTTTGGTGATTTATATGGTTCTTTTCAAAGCTCTGCATATTATTATCGTGAATTGTTTGTATCAGGGTTTATATTTTTCTTTGTAGTAATCATATTATGAAATAATTATTTTATTGTGTTAATTTATGAATTATAACGTTGCATATAATGTCAATACATGTAATGAGCTACTTTTGAAACAGATTATATCTCAAGGTGTGTATGTTTACGGTATAAACCCATCCCCACAATCCTCTCTTTATATCGTTGACTGCTCTGTGTGTTCGTAACTGCGTGCGCTTTGGAACCCAAAACTGGGCTTTAGTTATCACAGTGATTCGTTTGCAGTACTGATTTCCTCATACTTCCATTTAAGAATCCAAAATAATATACATATCTTTGAGAAAGCGAAAGAATGCAGGATAAGGTTTCAGGGTTCAGGAAAGCATTTTGGGGCTCTTCTTTCCTATACGGGTTAGAAAGGTTTAGAGACCTCTCCTTTCAAGGGGTTTCGCAGTAAAGTTTTTGGAAACTAGAGCCGATTTTTAGTTACTTACTGGTCTGATATAAACAGCTAGGGCACTAAACCGCATAGCGTAGCCGAGGAATGTGTGAAGTTAAAACCCCAATGATTCCAAGAAGTCAAAACTTCGGCAATCTGGCGACTTTTACATATGAACAACTTTCAAACATTGATCACCAGTAGAAGTCGCTTGAACTACTTCTTAAGACCGTTTTCTTAAGACGTCATATAGCTTTATCGAAAATTTGCTTGCCGTCTCGCGCCACACGTTGTAAAGTATCCTCAAAAACTCTTTATATTGTATAAATCATTAGTGTTTACTATTTATGAAAGCACGAGTACATATGAAGAAAACGGATTAGTATGGATGCTCTACGCAGTAAAATTACCGTTAACTCTATAAATTAAGGGCATGAAAACTGAGATGGAGAGCCATGAATGAAATCAACATTAAATTTGGAACAGAAATAGTATTTCAAGCTATAGAATGGATAACAAAAATGTTTTTACTGAAACCATCGTTTAACCAAATTAATTCTTGGTCTTATACCAGTTAATTTTAATTCGTTTTAACCAATATAACCTTTCATAAGGCGCACTTCTTTATTTGCTACCCTTTCTTCACCTATACATACCATACCCTAAATGCTAGGCCTCAGATTTCAGTAAGTGTAAGAATATCTCGGCTGGATTACTTAGTTCCCGGTACATATTATGGGTACATTATGATGTTTCGAAATTTGTTGCCTCTAAACAATATTTGTTGTGCTGATGTCATTAAAGGTTGTAAGCTGCTCAGCAAATTAGGTGTTCCTCTCAGTAACTGTTTTAACTCTTTAATTTATTCCTTAACGGGCGGGAGAATTGATTATGCTAATAATATTGCAATGAATTCATCTTTGTGAATTTCTTATTTAATTCAAGTAATATTCATACTACAGGTCAGCAATCCTTGAGGAACAGGCCGACGTGGATTTTGTTGTGTGGGCGGTGCAGGTGAGGAAAACCTAGTAAATATAGCATGGTTTATCCCTATTTCTGAAACACATAATACAAACACCGAAAAGGAAAAGAATTGACGACGATACGAACGAGAATGTTGGAACTCCCTTCGTTTTTAGGCAATTTCTGGCATCTGCTTAGGAATGCCTTATTACCCTCTGCAGTTTCCTGTACCATATGAAAGCAATCTGTTCACAAATGTTATTTTTAAGTGCATCTAAAGTGTATTATTTTTTTTTCTTTTTGTAAACATGTTTTAAGCTCTGTCTTTCCAATCTTCTCCTACTGATGGCTTCTGTCAAAAAATAATTATGTAGTTGCATTGGTTGATTTAACCCTCTAATGCATAATGTAACCTTTGAACAGTAGTCAAAGGGTTATTATATTTAAGTATATTTTTGTGTTATTTTCATACTATATTGGCGTTTAGCAAGAACATAAAGTAATTTGTAGCTACATTATATCATACATGTGTTAATTTATATCAATATTAGAGTACTGTTTTAACAACAAAAAGCAAAATCCATGCAACTGCAGTCAAATGTAAAACTTTCATCCCCAACGTGTGCCATTCACTAATCATTTTACGTGGGCCCTCCTTGTCCTTTACTCCAGGCACATTTGACTGCAAATGCTGGGATTCGAACTCACGATGTTCGTACTTGAATAAATGGCCAGTTCACTATTTATCATCTTAAGGATTTTTTTGTGTAATGTTTAACGCCCACTTTTACTACAAATGGCACCGTCCTTGCAACGCTTTGTCCACAACAAATTCCACATGTGGTCACCTGGGATCGAACCTGGACCGCCTTGGCGCGGCCGTCTAAAGAATCATGACTATTCGAATCACATACATTAAAGTGCCTGTTATAGGAACATTTAAACCAGTTCAAGAGTTTGAAGAAGAGTTGACATATAGCAAAATAATTAATGCATTAAAGGGTTAATACTTGGTTAATTATAAAGCTACGAAGTTAAACTATGGACTTCAAATACTTACTAACGACATTGTAAGAGCCATTAGGATATGTCATCTAAAAATCTTATGCGTTTCGTTCAAATGACTTTCTCTACATTTCTGTAACAAATTATTGTTAATACGCTTATTCTTCCATCTATTTTATGCCAAAACATTAGCAGAAACGGTCTTATTAGTTAGTTCCTTTATAAGTAGAAGGGAAATAAGGGAGTACATAGGCTAAACCGACAGTCAAATGTTTTAAAATGTGGTTGCTATGGGATTGAAATGCGTTTCTTTGCGTGGTCAAGCGTTGACAGTTCTCGTATAAGAAAATTTTAAGTATTTTAAAACTAAAATCGATAACAAGGAATATCTCGAGAACGGCCAACTCCACGAAAACAAGGCATATGTCACAAATTGTGTGTTTTATTGTGTATCTCTTACGGTTTACCAGTTATGCAAAATTCAATAAAAATCTTTCAGAATAAGAAGGTGTTTAGAGGTTATTCCCAGAAAATTCAAGATATACGTTTTATTTGACATGTGAATATCTTAAATATAAGTGATAGGTGGATTTTCTTAAAAATCTTCGTGTCGCATCCTTGGAAGGTACCAAACTTAAATACCAAGTTTGGTATTTAACAGTATTTTCGTTTAGGAGTTATGCTATCCACAGTCACACACACTCACACGCACGCACACCCACACGGATCTCTTTCCAAAAGTCTGATGTGTTAAACTCACGTGACTTCCTCTAGCTGCTCTACAAACAACTTCTTACAAAAGATTGTTGTTCTTTCTACACCGTGCCAATCGAGATAAACATTATCAGAATGTACTTATTACTTAGCTCCTTGTAAGAAGTACAAAGTAAAGAAATGCGCTATACTAAGGTGATAGTCAAATGTTTTAAAATCTGTCATTATACGATTGTCATTGCAAATCGCTTCTTTGCTTGACCAGGAGTAGAACAAAAGAAAAACGGACATTTCCTGTCTGAGAAAAGTATGTGTTTTATAATAGAAACCAATAACAAGGAATATCTCAGAAAACAAAAAAGTAAAGGGAATAAATTGTGTGTTTTGTCGAGATCTACATTTTTGTGCAGTACGTTACGTTTTAACAGCTAAGCAAAATTCATCCAGAGGACTTCAGAGGCTATTCCCAAAAAAATTCAAGATATAAATTTTATTTGAGATGAAAATAGCTTTAATATACGGGATTTTAATCAAAATCATTAGAACAATTTCTTAGAAATTTAAAATTTTTGGAAATTTTTCCAAGTAAAGAGCAGTTTGTTGTGTGGGGATTTTCTTGAAAATCTTCGTGTAGCCTACTTGGAAGATACCAAACCTAAATATCAAGTTTGGTATTTAACGGCCTTTTCATTTTTTTAGTTATGCTGTCCACAGACACACACACACGCGCGCGCTGACATTTTTCTATAAATACTTCTTTCTACTCAAGGTTCCGGTGAAATCTGGACATCGAATTTTTTGATAGAATACAATACCTTCTCTTACGTGTAGAGAAAGTAAAAATTAATGAGAGATCACCCATGATAGTGGTATTCCAAGACAAATGCGAGTCGATTGGCGATATAAAGGCCATGTTACATGTCAAGTTGGTTAGAGGAACCGGAAGATTCGTAAAATATAAATGGCGTGTTATTTATGGACGCTCTTTAACTACTGTGGTTCTCAGCGTCCCATTGCTCTTGGGCGTGAAAGACCGCTTAATTTTGCTCAGAGGCCGTAAATCTACGACTGGGGACCAACGGCTTTACTTCCCTTACGTAGTTGTTTCAAGTTAATAATTTAAATTTTATTTAATTATTTTTAATTATATTAATTTTAATAATGTTTATAATTTATTCAAATATCTTATATTAGAGCATAACACTGAAGCTGTTATTGAGATAGCTTATTATCTTTGAATATATTTATAAAATAATATTTTATTTTTACAATTACATTACATTGCATTTTATCTTTCCAATCCTGCGTTACTTTTGAGGTTTCCATTTTCTCTGTTGCCATTAAATTTCTGTCAAATGATAATTCCTTGCTTTCTAACAACAGTACATCTCTTTGAGCAACAGAACTGCTATATAAAGTAATGTATTTTAATTTTGTAATTGGCTATACTCGTACCTATATTTGTACATAGTGTACGTCATTGTATTTTATTTCTGGAGTATTACTAAATGCAACTAATGATAATGAGCTTCCCTTCATAAATTAAAAATCACTTGTGTTTACGATAATACACGTGGTGTAGTGGAAGAAAGTTATTGCAAGCTAACCACGAGAAAAAGTGACAGCAAAGAGCAAAGATAGGAAACGGGTTTTCTGTGTCGTGGTCAGTTTTGTTTGCAGTGACTATTATTAGCCACCGTACAACCACGTAAAGTCCTTGTCACCTCCTTCCACTGTTTCAAAAGAATGATTAAGCAGGAACGTGGCGACTTAGTTATTTTCCTACCAATTGAAGTTGCCACATTTTACACTTCACAGCAGAAAAATAAGTATTTTCTGTAGGACTTATTCTCTGGAAGTTTTTATTACTTTTTCTTTCAACTCCACTCTGTATTTCGCATTTGTATTAATGGACTCGTGCGTTGGACTTTTGTGTACTTTGAGCTCTTAGTAGCCGGCTTATCTCATGTCCCATAGATTTTCTTGGCCATTGGGAAAGTTTCCAAGTTTTTTCTTATTCCAGCTTAATGTGGGGTAATTTGCAAGAATGCTAATTCACCAAAGACCTTTGGTAGTTGGCATGGGAACTTAAACACTTAAAAAGAAGGGAGCAAAAGAACGAAAGAAAAAGAGTCGAAGATACGTTACTAACAGTATGCCAAAGACTGGTTGCATTCATAGTAAAGATAATACAAATCGTGGTTAATGAAGAGTTTTATTAATGTAACATTTAAAGAAACCCTGGGTTTCAGCAGAGGTTTTTTAAAGAAAATCTGATGTGTTACACTCGCATGAGTTTCTCTATCTGTTCTACAAACTTCTTACATAAGATTATTCTTCTTTTTGCATCTTTCTAATTGAGGTACTCATTGGCACAATGTTCTTATTACTTAGGTCCTTATAAGTAGGAAAAAATAAGGGAATACACTAGGCTAAAGCCATAGTCAAATGTTTTAAAAGCTGTCGTTAAGCGATTGTCATTACAAATCCCTTCTTTTCTTGGTCAGGTGTAGAACAAAAGAAAACCGCACACTCCCGTGTGAGAAAAGTACTTCACAACTGAAACTAATAACAATGAATACCTCGAAAACGGTAAGCTCCACGAAAAAAATGTATATGACGTAAGTTGTGTAGTTTAACAAGGCCTACATTTTTTGTATAGTAAGTTTTTGTCTATCTCTTACGGTTTACTAGTTATGCCAAATTAAGCAAAATTCATCCAGAATAAACAGGTCTTTAGAAGCTGTTCTTAGAAAATTCAAGATATTACATATTATTTGTCAACTAAATATCTTTAATATACGATATTTGAATAAAAATCGTTAGAGCCATTTTTAAGAAAATCAAACTTTTCGAAGAAAGTTCCACGTAAAGGGTAGTTTGGGGTGGGGAATTTTTCTCAAACTCTTCGTGTCGCATCCCTGGAAGATACTAAATTTAAATACCAAGTTTGGTGCTTTACCGACTTTTCGTTTTTGAGTTATCGTGTTCACAGACACATGGACACACACACGGACCTTTTTGTGAAAATGCTTTTTTTGGATACAGGGGACCCTAAAACATATATTTCTGGTGAAATCTCGATATCGAATTTTTGAGTGGAATACAATACTTCTCTATCCCTATGTACATTGTACATACGGGGCTAGAGAAAGAAATAAACAAACGCCATGAGTGTAAAAATGACTGCCTATCTAACTTAAACATATTAAAATGTTTATTCGAAAGTCTAATAAAAAATATATGTTGCATTCATATGACTTTCTCTATTCTGCAAATAAACTATTCTTAAAAAGAGTATTCTTTTATGTATATCATGCTATACGAGATAAATATTAACAAAATTGGTCATACTATTTATTTCCTTATAAGCAGAAGGGAAATAGGGAACATACCAAGCTCAAGCGAGTCAAATATTTTAAAAACCGATAGACATGAGAACAATTAAAGTTCGGTACATTTCGCATTTCCAGAAAAAACAAAAGAGAGATGAAACAAGAGTCACCCCGTTTGAGAAGATGCGTAGTTTGCAATTATTGAAACCAATATCTCGGAAACAGTCAACTCTGCAACAAAAATGAATAAGACCTAAATTGTGTCTTTTATGAGATTTACATCTTTTGTTTACTACTTTTTGGTGTACCTATTACGGTTTACCAATTATACAAGATTCAACAAAATTCATCCAGAATGAAGATTTTCAGAAGCTATTCCAAGCAAATTCAAGATATACATTTTATTTGTAATGTAAATAGCTTTAATATACGTCTTTAAAAATCTTTAGAGCCATTTTTGAGAAAAATAAAATATTCAAAAAGTTTTCCATGTAAAAAGCAGTTTAGGGTTAGGGGATTTTCGTGAAAATCTTCATGTCCTATCCTTGGAAGATACCAAATTTAAATCTAAGTTTGGCATTTAACGGTCTTAAAAGTTTTGGAGCAATGCTGTTCACGGACACACACACACACACACACACACACACACACACACACACACCTTTTTCTAAAAATTCAATGTGTTCACATCGCTTTCTGTACATCACTGCAATAAATTATTGTTAAAAAGCTTATCCTTCTATTCTTCATCTAGTCGAGAAAAAAGTAGCAGAATGGTCTTTTTAGTAAGTAGAATGTAAATAAGGGCGTATAATAGGCTAAAGCAATACTCACATCTTTTAAAAGATAATAACTATGTGATTGAAGTTCATTTGTATGACCAGGAGTTTACAAATTCCCTTATGAGAAAATTATATGTATTTTAAAGCTGAAACCAAATAACAGGGAATGTCTCAAAAACGGTCAACTCCATGAAAAAAATGTATATAACATAAATTGTGTATTTTAACGAGCTCTATATTTTTTTGTTAAGTAGTTTTTGTCTATCTCTTACGGTTTACCAGTTATGCAAAATTATGCAAAATTCATTCAGAATAAATATGTCTTCAGAGGCTGTTCCCAGAAAATTCAAGATATGCATTTTATTTGTCAAGTAGATACATTATATTTAATATACGATATTTTAATCAAAAGCGTTAGCGCTATTTTTGAGAAAATCAAATTTTAGAATATTTTTCTATGTAAAGGGTACTTGGGGTGGGAGGGTTTTCTTGAAAATCGACACAAACACATACGCGCGCGCGGACATTTTTCTAAACATGTCTTTTTTATTCAGGGGGTCTCAAAAATATATTTTCGGTGAAATCTCAAAATTTTGGGTGCAATACAATACCTTCTCTATACACTATGTAAATATAGTAAGGAAACTCCCGGAAAATCTTTAACCAGATAATTCGCCACAACAGTGATTTTATCCTGGGCGCTTCAAATAGGATCGCTTTGGCGCTTTGTGGTGCACAGGATCGTGGGTTCGAGTCCCGCCTTGGGTATGGGTGTTTCTGTGTTTGTGTATGCATATGTAAAAGGAAAAACGTTAAGAATAATATGGTCTACTAAGGAAATATAGGAAACTGGAAAAAATGGAATACAGCGCCGGAGTCCTGACAAGCCTCCGGAACTTTATTTCTATTTTTAAATTAAAAAAAAAATAGGAAGATAGACACGCTACCTTGGCATCATGGGGCGAGCATATGGCTTGTTGTGTCTCTCTGATTCAAAGTATTAATGTTTGTTTTAATGTTATTAACATAATGATATAGAGACTCAGTATTAATTTTAAATGCAGAATTCTCATAATTTGTGATTTTAGAATTCCTTTCCTCTAAGGCGGACACACAAAATATGTAAATGCTGCACTTTGTTAATTAGAAAAAAAACAAGAAACAAAAAACAAACAAACAAAATACAAACAAACAAAACACACACAAAACAAAACATTACAATCCATTTTTATTTTCTCTACACGTACTATGTACATAGTGTATAGAGAAGGTATTGCACTCCATCCAAAAATTCTATACCGAGGTTTCACCAGAAATATATGTTTTATGGTCTCCTTTATAAAAAAAAAAAATTGCAAAAAAAGGGTCGTGTACTTGTGTCTGGGAATACAACTCAAAAGCGAAAAGTCGGTAAAATACCAAACTTGGTATTTAAGTTTAGTTATCTTCCAGTGGTACGACACGAAGATTTTCAAGTAAATCCCTATACCCTAAAGTACCCTTTACATGGAAAGAAATTCGAAAATTTTGATTTTCTCAAAAAAGGCCCTAACGATTTTGATTAACATATCGTATAGTAAAGATATTAACATGACAAATAAAATGTATATCCTGAAATTACTGGGAATAGCATCTAAATACCTGTTCATTCTGGATGAATATCTGGTAAATTGCATATTTTGTAAACCGTAAGAGATTGACAAAAACTACGCAAAAAATATAGATTCCGTTAAAACGCACAAATTATGTCATATACGTTTTTTTCGTGGAGTTGGCCATTTTTGAGATGTGTCTTATTACTTGTTTCAGATTTAAAATACTTAAAACGTTTCTTAGACGGAAATTTGTAAACTCCTGGCCCTTTATAGAAATGGATTTTCTCACACGGAAGCAAGTAATTAAGACAATTTCTGCTAATGTTTTTCTTGATTATCCTAAAGTAGATAGAGAATAAGCTGTGCAACAATAATAATTTGTTACAGCGATGTAGAGAAAGTTATGAGAATGGAGCACATCAGATATTTTTAAGTAGTAATTCCTCGTTATTGATTTTAATTTTCAAAGTACTTTTCTCTAATAGAAATCTTTGTTCATTTTTTGTCGGTTGTTTTGTTGTTTTGTAGTTTAATATCTTTTTAACCTGGTAGGTCATATCTGACGATGGATGAATAACAGATGAAATGATGCTCATTCCATAGAGCTTAGAATTACACGGCATTCATTTTCTTGGGATAAGGGAAAATCTCACCTTAACCTAGATTCGAACTTGTCGATTGTTGTCAGTATAAATAATGAATTATGAACTCCACTGACAGGAAATAAACATTTTAGTTATTTCGATTGAAATAATATGAGTAATGTATATGGAATTCCTAAACTGTGGACCAATTCTAAGGAATGACTGAGTGGATAGGTTCTGGCTTCTCACCCAGAGGTCCCAGGTTCGATTCCCAGCTGGGGCGGGTACCTTTGTTTTAACCAGAATCAGTCCCTATCCCCCACAGAGTTTGGAAGTATGCATGTGAGAATGAACGCATGGTGTAGTACTGAAAAAAACCTACCATGTTAACTTCATATACCAAAGGTCGCGGGTTCAAACCCGGCGGAGAACGATGGATTTTTTTCGGGCGTAAAAATCCTTAGCATGGCTTCCTTCGGAAGGGAAGTAAAGCCGTGTCGTAAATTTACCTCAAGCCTGATATAGAGGCCTCTGAGTAAAATTAAGCGGTCTTTCACGCTGAGAACCATAGAAGTTAAAGAATAAATAAAACTCTATTTCATTTCATCACTGAAAAAACTAACATTAATAAACCCCACAGTCCGGCGCGAAAACTCCAGGAGTTGTTTCTATACCACAACTCCCGCTATGACCATAAAAGTTAGAGAAGGCCATATAAATGAAATAATTAAACAATTCTAAAGAAAGAAGAACCTTTTATCCGATATGGAATACCTAGAATCACCTAGTGAAGCTGTTCAAAGGCTCCAGTGTACGAGTTCTTCATGAGATGGAAGTATTTAACTTCTGGAGCTGGGAGCACACAGAAATGAATCCTAGAGTCTAAAAATAATTCTCTCCTCGGAGTAGAGAGAGACTCTTGTGTTTTGAAAAGAAAGCAGCAGCATCTCGACTTGTAACAAGAGCTACGTTCTTTGCGTGGGGTTTCCTCGTCAACTTTCCATGCTTTTAACGTCACGAGTTCATTCCGCATATGCAATATCTGTTATAATCCGCGCCCATCTCATCCTATTTGTGTAATGCGGTGATCATACGGATTATAATCTCACATACTGCTTAAAGGGAACGCAACATTTAAAAATGTGATGTGTTCCATTCACATGACTTTCTCTATATCTCTGTAACAAATTATTGTTAATAAGCTTATCTTTTATTTATTTCATGCTAATCGAGAAAAATTAGCAGAAATAGTCTTATTTCTTGCTTTATTGTAAGTAGAAGCGAAATAAGGGAGTACCATAGGTTAAAGGGAAAGCCAAAAGCTGGTTGCTATGTGACTGATGTTCCTTTGTTTGTATGGACAGGAGTTGACAAATTCCTGTATGAGAAAAGTATGTTTTTCAAAGCTGAAACCAAGAAAAAGGAATATCTCAAAAACGATCAACTCCAATAAAACAATGTATATAACATACATTGTGTGTTTTAACGTGCTGTACATTTTTTGTGTGTTAAGTTTTTGTCCATCTCTTACGGTTTAGTAGTTATGCAAAATTCATCCAGAATAAAGTAATCTTTAGAGGCTATTCCCAGAAAATTCAAAATATAAATCTTATTTGTCAGGTAAATGTCTTTAATATTTGATATTTTAATCAAAATCGTTAGGGCCATTTTTTAGAAAATCAAAATTTGCGAAAAAAATTCCATGTAAAGGGTAGTTTCGGGTGGGGGGGTTTTTCTCAAAATCTTCGTGTCGCATCCCTGGAAGATACTAAACTGAAATACCAAGTTTGGTATTTTACCGACTTTTCGTTTTTAAGTTATCGTGTTCACAGACACACGGTCACACTGACACACGGACACACATACGGACCTTTTTCTGAAAATACTTTTTTTGGATACAGGGGACCCTAAAACATATATTTCCGGTGAAATCTCGGTATCGAATTTTTTGGTGGAATGCAATACATTCTCTATACACTATGAACATAGTGCTTATAGAGAAAGTAATAGCTCTAGATGTCTTACACTCACACGACTTTCTCTGCCCTCTATCGTTTATTAGTTGCTATAAAGACTATTCTTAAGAAATCTTATTTTGCTATTCACTTCAATTAATCGAGATAGTACTTTTCAGAAATAACTAATTACACATTTCGTTATATACACACACAAAGCGAATAGCGATAGTCATATGTCTAAGACCTAGACATATTTCGTATTGTTTCCATACAATCACAAGAAACAATTGCAAATCGAAAGGCCTTTCAAAAGAATGACCGGTATTTAACAATTTTAAACTTAATAATGGATATCTTGAAAATTACTTATATAAGGATATATGATATTTACTTAGAATAGATTATGTGTTTATAAAATATATGTTTTTGTATACATTTTCGTTACCAGTCATACAATATTATATAACATTCAAAATGAAGTAAACTTAGAGGCCATATTCAGAAAATTCAAGTTATAATTCAAAATATATAAATTCAAATATATAAATATCTTTAATTCTACCGGTCGCGAGTTTGAATCTCGCTTAGGGTTAATTAGGTACCTGATAAGTTTCTTTTTTCCCAGGATTCTCCTTATCCTGAGAAGACAAATATCAAGCAACTTTAAGCTCCATGATCATTTAAGCATCATTTCACCGAGTTTATTCATCATCTGATATGACCAATGAGAGTTAATATATTATTTTAATCAAAATCGTTAGTCATTTCTGAACAAAAAGTGTTTCTTGCAAGGGGGTAGAGTTTTTTTTTTAAAACATTTGTATCGCGTGTGTAAGCACAAAATCGAAGTAATTTGGTGTTTATCCGACTTTGAGTTATGCTATTCACCACACAAGCGCGGGGACTTTTTTCTGAGAATGCTTTTATTTAGAATGTGTATTACTAATGAAATATTAGTATCGAATTTTCGGGTAATGTACGGTAGGTACTATGGCAGAGAAAGTAAAACACATTTTAGTGATCTGAAACTTTCTGGATGTTATTATAATGTTTACAGGGGTCAACACAGCACTTGTTCAATAACCAGGACTGAATGTGAAATATTGGAAAAATTATGCATAAAGTGGGTTTGGTTTTTAAAATAAAAACATAATATACGTAAAATGGGATGAAGATTATAAATTGCGTGAAAACACAGAAAACTATAAATTAATTGGGGTTGCACAAATTTTTTAGGCTGACAAACGGGAGAACGATAAACTCCAGCAAATCCCCTATTATCTTATGTAATCTGTAATCTATTTATAAATTAAACTTGAGTATAACGGCTGTACATGCACAAGGACAGGTTCGATCCCAAACGACTACATGTTGGATTTGTGGCGGACAAAGCGGTGGAGGGATGTGTTTTCTCCGGTTTCCCCCACCATCACACTCCATCGGTGCTCCATCTTCTTTCCATGTACCATCAATATCATTGATGCGGTGCCATAGTAAAAAAAAAAAAAAAAAAAAAAAAAAAAAAAAAAAAAAATGCATGCACAAAAAGTAGACATAAGAGTGATAAAATAATTATAAAATTAATTTTAAATAAACGTATTCTTTGTTTGAAGAATCTGAATATGAAACATTTTTAAGCAGGTCTTACAAAGCAGTAGTGTTTGCTGGGTTTTGTTATATGCTTTCTCTTTATCCTTTGTTTAGCTTTCCGTGAAGGTAGAATTTCCCTGGAGACACTAATGTTTCTGGTGCATCCTCATTTGCCAGGAAGGAGCTTTTCTTCCTGGGTTGCCACTAAAAGAGTTTTTAAAATCTGCCCCTTTGGATAAAAGTTAAAGTTTTGCCAAAGTTCTGGCTTCTAGGTGGCTGAACTTGATCAGCGACACTAGATGGGAGAAAATTCTCTCCCGAGAAAACATCGGAGTCGGACCTTTTCAATAACTCTTCCTCATTAATTTCCAACACATTTTGAAGTCATTCTAAAGTAAAACTTACACTTCAGTATCTGAAACCCAAACTAAATTAATCTTAACATTTCCTACTAATAAGTACGCATGCAGTCTTTGGAGAGGTATATAAGTGCATCCTTTGTACTCACAGAGTAACCAGATAGCAGCAGACATCAACATGACAAGAATGTGGCAACGGTATCGATGGTAGGTTAAGTAATGATGCAGTTAGGATTTAAAGGTAGCAAGAAGAAGCTGTTCCAAACGTTTTTCATATTTTACTTGGTTAGTGTAACATTGAGGTTAGGTACTGTTTCATTAGCTACGTGAGTTTGAGCTCCGAGGGACCATAACAAACTCTGCCCTCCAGTAGTCGTTCACTCGTCAATGACTGACAACAAACAGTGACAGGCGGTGTGGTGTAATTTAATAATGAGCATGGCAAACTCTATAACTTCAGTAAAACAGGGGAAAAAGATTATTTTTGTATTCAGAATGGCGGTAGAGCTGATTTTTTATTGCGTGCTACATACTTCCGCCATGCAAATCATAATATCAGAGAGCATTTCCATTCTTCAAGCAAATAATTACGTCTATGACAACATCGACATGTAAAAAATCTGATGTGTTCCATTCACACAACTTTCTCTATAGCTCTGCAACAAAATATTGTTAAAAAGCTTATGCTTATATTTACTCCATGCTAATCGAGAAAAAAATTAGCAAAAATAGTCTTATTACTTGTTTCCTTGTAAGTAGGAGGGAAATAAGGGAGTACCATAGATTAAAGTGATAGTCAAAAGCTAGTTGCTATGTGACTGATTGTATGTATAGACAGGATTTGACAAATTCCTATGTGAGAAAAGCATACGTTTTTTAAAGGTAAAATCAAAAACAAAAAATAACTAAAAAACGATCAACTCCACGAGAAAAATGTATATAACATAAATTGTGTGTTTTAATGTGCTCTACATTTTCTGTGTGGTAAGGTTTTGTCTTTCTCTTACGGTTTAGCAGTTATGCAAAATTCCGTAAAATTCATCCAGAATAAAGTACTTTTCAGAGGCTATTCCCAAACAATTCAAGATATGCATTTTATTTGTCAGGTAAATATCTTTAATATATGATATTTTAATCAAAATCGTTAGAGCCATGTTTTAGAAAATCAAAGTTTTCGAAAAAAGTTCCATGCGAAAGGTAGTTTGGGGTGCGGGGATTTTTCTCAAAATCTTCGTGTCGCATCCCTGGAGGATATTAAACTTAAATACCAAGTTTGGTATTTTACAGACTTCGTTTTTGAGTTATCGTGTTCACAGACACACGTTTGCACACACAGACCTTTTTCTGAAAATGCTTTTTTTGGATACAGGGGCCCCTAAAACATATATTTCCGTTGAAATCTAGGTATCGAATTTTTGGGTGGAGTTCAATACCTTCTCTATACACTATGTACATAGTACGTATAGAGAAAGTAAAAATATGTTTAGATTCCATGTGTATACAAATTACATATCAATTCTGGAAAACCTTATAGAGAATTTGAGAAGTTTGGAGAGCTAACTGTTATTGGACAAATGACTATTTTATATTCCTTTGCAATTAGAATTAAAATTAAATTATTTTAAATCTCAATATTTCACCTCTATACGAGTGCTATCCAGATTACTTAATGCCACGAAAAAGGTGTCATCGGTCCGCTATTCGCCCTTCAACAGTACACAGAGTTAAATCGATGAATTGTTTTCTCCAAATCATGATAGCCCTCAAAGCGAACCGCTCCCCGCTGCCACTGGCAATAACCATTAGCAAACACAAGGCAATGCTTTACTAGAGGCGAGAGGCAACGTAGTAACATCTCTGTTTCCTGTAGACTCTGTAGGCAATTTAGTTTCACGTTTGGTTTAGACGTGGCCAAACCAGTGAGTTGCTGCACAGCATGTGAAAGATTTGGAAACTCTGAGGGTTGGTTTCCAGACACACACCTGGAAATACTCAATCTTAAGTCACACCGCCTTTGGCAGGGTTATCAAGTTCTGAATACTGTACGCAAAGTAACGGCAGATATTCATGCTTGGTAACTGTGCTAGAAAATGCACTAAGTGCGTTCTTTAGCTGATAGTTATCGCTGATAGTAATAGGGGTTTCGCCTTGAGGCCAAGGGCAGTGTCAAGCGACGTCAGGGCCAATATAAAACAGAAAACAGAAAAAATAATTTTGGCGAATAAGAAATTTTTTCTATAACAAAAAATTCAAGAAATTTCGGGAAAGGTGTTGAGAGTGGGGGGGGGGACTTTCAAGATGTCCAACAGCGATAACACTTCAGCTCATGCTGCATGTAGGGAAAGTTCGTGTCGGTTAAGGTCCTCGTGAGACTTCCAAAAAAAAACCTAACCACAAACTATGAATCAATGTCACGCACAACGATAGAGGAAAGAAACCTCGGGACGGTGAACGAAGTTTCATTATGAAACAGCTTCCAACGATAAACTTATAAGTGTGCCTCTGTTCGGTTCGAGCTTTTAAAATAAAATGAATGTCTTGCGAAGAACTAAATGGTGATTTTTCTTCAGTACCCAAGGACATTCCCACAGGAAAGGCGTCGATGAGGATACACCACGCCCTGAGAATGCAGTCAGCAAGATCTGCAATGGGAATGAAAATCACCATAAGGCACGTGATTATCGGATTCCTTTCCAATTCCTATCACCCCTCGGAGATTTTATTTCCGATCCCGACCAAACTGGCACAAGTGACCGGAATTTAGGCATGTAAATCATTAAAAGAGGCAAAACTGTATTGTATCTAAAGTAAGTAATGAAAGACAATTTAGAAAATATTACATTATCTGTTTATTTACTATAAAGTTTTTAACAAAATGCTGATTATAGCTGACAGTAAATGAAAATCTGTCTTTATGCATTATAATGTCTTACGAAAGTCAAATGCAAATGCACGTGGCTGTATGCAATTAAATGTTCTTATCGTGACCTTTTGTATATAACTCAGTCCTTTATTTGCACACCTTGTAATATCGTCGTAGAAAAGTTGTCCTCCTGTGTTGTAGAAGTGTTTTGTCCTCCCGTCGAATGCAAATTGCGATACTCGACTCGATGTTGCAATATTGCCTTGGAAAGTGCATTTTTTGTGTATGGTTGTATTGACATGTTGAAAAATGAAATATTTAATTTTCTTTTTGTAGTTCAGTGACTGCTCACGTATTTTTGCACAGAAATTATTTACCTACTGTCAGTAGATGTTGCGTCGGAACCGAAACTACTAATGTATCTTTGCAGTTTACTACGCAAAGAAACTCTTGCTACTTTGAAACAACAACGTCGCGATGAGAACTGAAAGAAACAGAAACTTAGAACAACAATGAAACCACATTTTAGCTCCGGGACTCGTTGCTGCATTTCAAGTAATTACGATCCGATAAGAAATCAACTAAAACGCATGTGATAATTTAAAACTCTTATCTACTGTCATCTCTATTTACAGCTATACTCAAAATTATTTTTTATAAAAAAAAAGAAGGAAATAACAATCAAAACTGCAGCAAAAGGCAATTATTTCGGCAGTTAGTCAGTTGTATAAAAAGGCAACACAAATCTGCGACATTTCAATCAGAAAAATAATCGTGCAGATTCAATTTAAAATTTAAGATAGATTTAACACATTTAGAAAGATATTCTATCAAAACTACGGTCTGCTGCTGCTGATGATGATAATAATAATAATAATAATAATAATAATAATAAATAATAATAATAATAATGTCAATAGCCTAAGCTTCGGGAGTTCAGCGCCGTGTAATTGGGAATATACAGAGATAAGCAGCGCTCACGTAAACACCAGAAGCGCTATCATCAGATAACCAGAATCTTTCTTTTTGCCTTTTCCGGAACAACACACTGTAATATTCTGTGGAACTTTGTAATGGCTAGATAAGCGTGCGCTCTCGCGAATTACTGAGTTAGGAGCCAGTTTGTGACGGCTTTAATAACATGCAATGAGTGATCCTACTGTTTGAGAATTCGTTCGACTCCCTATCGATTTGGCATCCGACGAAAAGGCTGCGTCATAAGTACCGTTACGTGGCGAAGCAATTGAAATGCCAGCGATAACTAAATATTGTTGGAAGTTATTTTGTTATACTGGGGAGCATTCACAAAAGGTGATGGTTAATCAACACTGATGTACAAACTGAGGCTTTCACGGTCGGCGTCTTGAATAACAAAATTATTTTCCGGGCTAGTAAGCCGTGGTGCAGTGGGTCTCGAAGTTCCCGACGTTTCGCCAAGGGTGGTGATCCGGTGGCTAGTCAGAGCTCGAATTAATTTATTTTTGGGGGAGGGGATAAACAGAGGAAAATTAACAAGAGAAAGTGGTATGGGATGTCGAAGTTCCACTTTTGCACCTCCGTAAGTGGCGCTGGAAGCAAGGATTGTTATTTCCGTATAAATCGCGAAATTTGGATCAAATCCAGACCTTAACGCACTGCGCCACTCAGTAGCATCTATGAAAAACGAATAGAACACCCAGCCAGAGAGGAGATTCCATTCAAGAATCTCTTGGTCACTCGCAGAAAGATGGTTGAACAAATTTTGCTTTCCAGTGTCATCAGCCCGCAGATGACATTCAACAACATTCTGTCTCCCTGCAAAGAATATCTACAAGCACAGGGTTACTTAACACTAGCAAAATGCTTCAGCACTTAACAAGTTAGCAACTAAATATGAAATGCTAAGGCATCAAGCTCTGCAAATGAAAGATGCAAATTTATCCAAGAGCAACGAAGAAAGCAAAATGGACTTTCTTGAAGTCTTTCAGGCGGGTTATGATGTGTTGTTCACAACGTTGAGAGCAGAGTCCCAAAATGCTCACAGGAAACTGAACTTTTGTCATGATAAATAGGCGAAAAAGTAGCTTATTATTAAAAGTAAGTGATTTATGTGTATCAAAAGCTATGTTGATTAGAACTTGTTTACAATATAATCTTTAGTGTGGACAACTTGTAACGGTTATGCGGTGCACATTTATGTTGACTATTTATAGGGAATGCTTAGATTGTTACCACTTGACTCCATTCCCATAGACGGCAAAACCATTTTGAAACTGGCCACATATATGGGATTTTATACACATTTTATTATCAAGTATATTGCATGAGACAGATGCTCTCTATGAAGGATACATTTTACTTTCTCTACACGTACTATTTACACAGTGAATAGAAAAGGTATTGCATTCCACCCAAAAATTTGATATCAGATTTTACCGGACCGTTTTAGGGTCGCTGTATTAAAAAAAGGTCCTTGTGCGTAAATGTGCCCGTGTGTGAACATAAGTTAAAAAATTAAATATTGATAAAATACTAAACTTGATATTTAAGTTGGAAAAGATTTAGAAAATTTTGATTTTATTAAAATACTGTATATTAAAGATATTTATATGGAAAATAAAATGAACATCTTGAATTTTCTGAGAATACCCTCTGATGACCTCTTTATTATGGATGAAGTTTAGTGAATTTTGCGTAACTGGTAGACCGTAGGAGATAGACAAAAACTTACTTCAAAATGTAGATCTCGTTAAAATACACAATTTGTCATATACGTATTTTTCGTGGAGTTGACCATTTTGTTATTTGTTTCAGTTTTAAAATACTTAACTTTTCTCTTAAATTTTTCTCACGCGGAAATTTAAAAACTCCTGGCCTGGAAAAGTACGGATTTCAACATCATGGCAACCAACTTTTAAAATGTTTGACTATTGTTTTAGCATAGGTTATTCTCTTATTTCACTTCTACTTATAGGAATCAAGTAATAAGACCATATGTTTTCGTAAACTTCCACGGCCAATATTAAAATTATCTTGGTCCAGAGTTTCCGGTGTAGACCGCGTCTTAAGGCTAAAATCTGCCGACGTTTCGCCCATCTTATGATAAGGCTTCCTCAGGGCTAACTGCGTCTGGTCCGGCTGGCGTACCTTCTTTTATACTGTAGTTGGGACATGCCAAGTACCGCCCTCCTGTGTTGCCATTGGTTATCGTTTGGCCAATGGCTGGGGTCGCTGCTTTCTGTATTCCTATTGGCTCGCTGGCCGCAAGGTGGGATGCTTTTCTTAGCAGAGGTCTCCAGATGGTGTTCAAACTTTTTCCATTGTCTCTGTTAACTTTATGTTCTTCTTTAATTATTTCTATGCTTTCGCGTATAATGCGATGTTTGTAGTCTTCACATGGTACCAATAATTTCATGTTATCAAAATCAATGTGATGGCCAGTTTCAATAGCATGTTCGGAGAGAGCGGACTTTTCAGGCTGATTAAGTTTGAGGCTTCTGATGTGCTCTTTTCGACGTGTGATTGCCGATCTTCCGGTCTGACCTATATATGCTTTGCCGCAATCGCAGGTTATTTTATAAATTCCTGGCTTAAGTAGTGGGTTGGATTTGTCTTTTACTGGTCTGAGGGTGGATTGTAACTTCCGAACCGTGCTGTACCGAGTATTAATCCCGTGTTTGAGTAAAATTTTGCCAATCCTTTCAGTGGTGCCCTGAACAAAAGGAAGGCGAGCCCATCTTGTCTTTTGTTTTTCTTTTTCTTTTTGTGGTGTTTTGGCATTCTTTCCCCAGTATTTTATGTCGGTTTTTGAGTATCCATTGGCTTTTAACACTTCCTGTAAGTGGTGTCTCTCTTCAGTTAAAAGATTTGGGTCACAAATACGCGTAGCTCGTTGGAACAGAGTTTTGACCATGCTTCGTTTTACTGAAATGGGGTGGTGGGATGTGGCATCTATGTATCTATCTGTATGTGTAGCCTTTCGGTAAACTGAACAATGCACTGTTTTGCTTGCTGAATTTCGCTCTACTAGAACGTCTAAAAATGGTAATTTTTGGTTATGTTCTAGTTCCATAGTAAATTGTATATTTTGATGAAGACTGTTTAGATGTTCAAGGAACTCTGGGATGTTGCTCAATCCATGTGGCCATACCACGAAAGTGTCATCCACATATCTTAACCACATATCCGGTTTGAGTCGGCAAGTGTCCAAGGCCGTGTTTTCAAAATCTTCAAGGAAGATATTAGCCACAATCGGCGAGATAGGAGATCCCATGGCTGCACCTTCTTGTTGTTGGTAGATGTCTTCTTGGTATGAGAAATACGTATTGGTTATACAGTGGGCAACAAGGTCGGTCCAGTCTTCTGGGAGATGGTTAATGCTGATTCTTTGTTGTACGGATCTAAGAGCTTCTTCAACTGGGATGCGAGTAAACAGAGATTTTATGTCAAAGCTGACTAAGATGTGGTGCTCTTCAAAGGTAAAATTCCGGAGTATTTGTACAAAATGGCCGGAGTCCCTGACAAAAGAGCCTGTCTTGCCCACTAGTGGTTGGAGACCCTTGGCTAGAAATCTGGCGAGTTCATGAGTGGGTGAGCCTATGGCACTGACGATTGGTCTCAATGGGATGTTTTGTTTGTGAACTTTAGGCAGCCCATAGAACGTCGGTGTACGAGAGTCATGAGGGAGGAGACGTTTTTGTTGTTCTGTTGGTATTGAAGAATTTTTTTATTACCGAAATTGTGGTTCGTTCTAGTTTGTTTATTGGATTCTTCTCTACTTTCTTATACGCTGTATCATGCAGTAGGTGTGTCATTTTTTCTCCATAATCCTCAGTGTCCATCACGACAGCAGCGTTGCCTTTATCTGCTGGTAAGATTACGATGTCTGGGTTGGTAGCAATGCTTTTGAGGGCTTGACGTTCCGCATGAGTGATGTTTGCTTTGGGAACTTTTGCATGTTTGAGTACCTTGTAAGTGTCCATTCTGATATCATTGGATGTCTCCTCTGGTAAGCCAGTAAGTGAAGCCTCTATTCCAGTAATAAACTCCTCCATCGGTATATGCCGGGGTGTGATAGCAAACTTTAGTCCCTTTGCTAGGACTTGTGTCGTGGGTTCGTCTAGAGTGATTTTTGAAACATTGACCACTAACCTTTCTATATCTAATTTGTGTTCCAATGGATATTGTTTCTTTTTTAATGTTTGAAATTTTTTTCGTTGCCTATCTTCAACAATATATGCTGTCTGGTATGCTAATGTGTATGAAATTTTCTCCAAAGTATTCCAGTCGTTTTCTTCTAAATCGGTAGCAAGCAGGTGATGCATTCCATACAATTCTGTCTCTGTAAAATGTAACTCTCGTCTTGTAAAGGCTATTCTCTCCCTTAGTAGACTGAGCGAGGCTTTCCGTAATATGTTGCGTGCATATCTGGTGTTGATGTGGTGTTTCAACTGTACAAACGTCGGAACTACATGTTGGTCTCTGCATCGTTTTAGGAAGGTTAATTGTGAAATAAGTCGTAGTTTCTTCTTCCGCAGTTGGCAGAACAGTTGTGTTTTCTTATACATTCTCTCCCCGTAGAGGTGTGTTATATGTTTTCGTAAACTTCCACGGCCAATATTAAAATTATCTTGGTCCAGAGTTTCCGGTGTAGACCGCGTCTTAAGGCTAAAATCTGCCGACGTTTCGCCCATCTTATGATAAGGCTTCCTCAGGGCTAACTGCGTCTGGTCCGGCTGGCGTACCTTCTTTTATACTGTAGTTGGGACATGCCAAGTACCGCCCTCCTGTGTTGCCATTGGTTATCGTTTGGCCAATGGCTGGGGTCGCTGCTTTCTGTATTCCTATTGGCTCGCTGGCCGCAAGGTGGGATGCTTTTCTTAGCAGAGGTCTCCAGATGGTGTTCAAACTTTTTCCATTGTCTCTGTTAACTTTATGTTCTTCTTTAATTATTTCTATGCTTTCGCGTATAATGCGATGTTTGTAGTCTTCACATGGTACCAATAATTTCATGTTATCAAAATCAATGTGATGGCCAGTTTCAATAGCATGTTCGGAGAGAGCGGACTTTTCAGGCTGATTAAGTTTGAGGCTTCTGATGTGCTCTTTTCGACGTGTGATTGCCGATCTTCCGGTCTGACCTATATATGCTTTGCCGCAATCGCAGGTTATTTTATAAATTCCTGGCTTAAGTAGTGGGTTGAATTTGTCTTTTACTGGTCTGAGGGTGGATTGTAACTTCCGAACCGTGCTGTACCGAGTATTAATCCCGTGTTTGAGTAAAATTTTGCCAATCCTTTCAGTGGTGCCCTGAACAAAAGGAAGGCGAGCCCATCTTGTCTTTTGTTTTTCTTTTTCTTTTTGTGGTGTTTTGGCATTCTTTCCCCAGTATTTTATGTCGGTTTTTGAGTATCCATTGGCTTTTAACACTTCCTGTAAGTGGTGTCTCTCTTCAGTTAAAAGATTTGGGTCACAAATACGCGTAGCTCGTTGGAACAGAGTTTTGACCATGCTTCGTTTTACTGAAATGGGGTGGTGGGATGTGGCATCTATGTATCTATCTGTATGTGTAGCCTTTCGGTAAACTGAACAATGCACTGTTTTGCTTGCTGAATTTCGCTCTACTAGAACGTCTAAAAATGGTAATTTTTGGTTATGTTCTAGTTCCATAGTAAATTGTATATTTTGATGAAGACTGTTTAGATGTTCAAGGAACTCTGGGATGTTGCTCAATCCATGTGGCCATACCACGAAAGTGTCATCCACATATCTTAACCATATATCCGGTTTGAGTCGGCAAGTGTCCAAGGCCGTGTTTTTCAAAATCTTCAAGGAAGATATTAGCCACAATCGGCGAGATAGGAGATCCCATGGCTGCACCTTCTTGTTGTTGGTAGATGTCTTCTTGGTATGAGAAATACGTATTGGTTATACAGTGGGCAACAAGGTCGGTCCAGTCTTCTGGGAGATGGTTAATGCTGATTCTTTGTTGTACGGATCTAAGAGCTTCTTCAACTGGGATGCGAGTAAACAGAGATTTTATGTCAAAGCTGACTAAGATGTGGTGCTCTTCAAAGGTAAAATTCCGGAGTATTTGTACAAAATGGCCGGAGTCCCTGACAAAAGAGCCTGTCTTGCCCACTAGTGGTTGGAGACCCTTGGCTAGAAATCTGGCGAGTTCATGAGTGGGTGAGCCTATGGCACTGACGATTGGTCTCAATGGGATGTTTTGTTTGTGAACTTTAGGCAGCCCATAGAACGTCGGTGTACGAGAGTCATGAGGGAGGAGACGTTTTTGTTGTTCTGTTGGTATTGAAGAATTTTTTTATTACCGAAATTGTGGTTCGTTCTAGTTTGTTTATTGGATTCTTCTCTACTTTCTTATACGCTGTATCATGCAGTAGGTGTGTCATTTTTTCTCCATAATCCTCAGTGTCCATCACGACAGCAGCGTTGCCTTTATCTGCTGGTAAGATTACGATGTCTGGGTTGGTAGCAATGCTTTTGAGGGCTTGACGTTCCGCATGAGTGATGTTTGCTTTGGGAACTTTTGCATGTTTGAGTACCTTGTAAGTGTCCATTCTGATATCATTGGATGTCTCCTCTGGTAAGCCAGTAAGTGAAGCCTCTATTCCAGTAATAAACTCCTCCATCGGTATATGCCGGGGTGTGATAGCAAACTTTAGTCCCTTTGCTAGGACTTGTGTCGTGGGTTCGTCTAGAGTGATTTTTGAAACATTGACCACTAACCTTTCTATATCTAATTTGTGTTCCAATGGATATTGTTTCTTTTTTAATGTTTGAAATTTTTTTCGTTGCCTATCTTCAGCAATATATGCTGTCTGGTATGCTAATGTGTATGAAATTTTCTCCAAAGTATTCCAGTCGTTTTCTTCTAAATCGGTAGCAAGCAGGTGATGCATTCCATACAATTCTGTCTCTGTAAAATGTAACTCTCGTCTTGTAAAGGCTATTCTCTCCCTTAGTAGACTGAGCGAGGCTTTCCGTAATATGTTGCGTGCATATCTGGTGTTGATGTGGTGTTTCAACTGTACAAACGTCGGAACTACATGTTGGTCTCTGCATCGTTTTAGGAAGGTTAATTGTGAAATAAGTCGTAGTTTCTTCTTCCGCAGTTGGCAGAACAGTTGTGTTTTCTTATACATTCTCTCCCCGTAGAGGTGTGTTATATGTTTTCGTAAACTTCCACGGCCAATATTAAAATTATCTTGGTCCAGAGTTTCCGGTGTAGACCGCGTCTTAAGGCTAAAATCTGCCGACGTTTCGCCCATCTTATGATAAGGCTTCCTCAGGGCTAACTGCGTCTGGTCCGGCTGGCGTACCTTCTTTTATACTGTAGTTGGGACATGCCAAGTACCGCCCTCCTGTGTTGCCATTGGTTATCGTTTGGCCAATGGCTGGGGTCGCTGCTTTCTGTATTCCTATTGGCTCGCTGGCCGCAAGGTGGGATGCTTTTCTTAGCAGAGGTCTCCAGATGGTGTTCAAACTTTTTCCATTGTCTCTGTTAACTTTATGTTCTTCTTTAATTATTTCTATGCTTTCGCGTATAATGCGATGTTTGTAGTCTTCACATGGTACCAATAATTTCATGTTATCAAAATCAATGTGATGGCCAGTTTCAATAGCATGTTCGGAGAGAGCGGACTTTTCAGGCTGATTAAGTTTGAGGCTTCTGATGTGCTCTTTTCGACGTGTGATTGCCGATCTTCCGGTCTGACCTATATATGCTTTGCCGCAATCGCAGGTTATTTTATAAATTCCTGGCTTAAGTAGTGGGTTGGATTTGTCTTTTACTGGTCTGAGGGTGGATTGTAACTTCCGAACCGTGCTGTACCGAGTATTAATCCCGTGTTTGAGTAAAATTTTGCCAATCCTTTCAGTGGTGCCCTGAACAAAAGGAAGGCGAGCCCATCTTGTCTTTTGTTTTTCTTTTTCTTTTTGTGGTGTTTTGGCATTCTTTCCCCAGTATTTTATGTCGGTTTTTGAGTATCCATTGGCTTTTAACACTTCCTGTAAGTGGTGTCTCTCTTCAGTTAAAAGATTTGGGTCACAAATACGCGTAGCTCGTTGGAACAGAGTTTTGACCATGCTTCGTTTTACTGAAATGGGGTGGTGGGATGTGGCATCTATGTATCTATCTGTATGTGTAGCCTTTCGGTAAACTGAACAATGCACTGTTTTGCTTGCTGAATTTCGCTCTACTAGAACGTCTAAAAATGGTAATTTTTGGTTATGTTCTAGTTCCATAGTAAATTGTATATTTTGATGAAGACTGTTTAGATGTTCAAGGAACTCTGGGATGTTGCTCAATCCATGTGGCCATACCACGAAAGTGTCATCCACATATCTTAACCACATATCCGGTTTGAGTCGGCAAGTGTCCAAGGCCGTGTTTTCAAAATCTTCAAGGAAGATATTAGCCACAATCGGCGAGATAGGAGATCCCATGGCTGCACCTTCTTGTTGTTGGTAGATGTCTTCTTGGTATGAGAAATACGTATTGGTTATACAGTGGGCAACAAGGTCGGTCCAGTCTTCTGGGAGATGGTTAATGCTGATTCTTTGTTGTACGGATCTAAGAGCTTCTTCAACTGGGATGCGAGTAAACAGAGATTTTATGTCAAAGCTGACTAAGATGTGGTGCTCTTCAAAGGTAAAATTCCGGAGTATTTGTACAAAATGGCCGGAGTCCCTGACAAAAGAGCCTGTCTTGCCCACTAGTGGTTGGAGACCCTTGGCTAGAAATCTGGCGAGTTCATGAGTGGGTGAGCCTATGGCACTGACGATTGGTCTCAATGGGATGTTTTGTTTGTGAACTTTAGGCAGCCCATAGAACGTCGGTGTACGAGAGTCATGAGGGAGGAGACGTTTTTGTTGTTCTGTTGGTATTGAAGAATTTTTTATCATAAGATGGGCGAAACGTCGGCAGATTTTAGCCTTAAGACGCGGTCTACACCGGAAACTCTGGACCAAGATAATAAGACCATGTTTGCTAATCGATTGGCTAGAGATACCTATAAGAATAAGCATTTTAACAATAAATTGTTACAGAGAAGTAGAGAAAGTCATGTGAATGGAAGACATCAGATTTTTATGACTATTTGGCTAATGAAGCAGTGACAATCTGGTATAAGAGTGTCAGGAAGTTCAGAAACTACCTATCGCCACAATGCCATTTTTACTTTCTCTGGCCCCATATGTACAATGTACATAGGGATAGAGAAGTATTTTAATGCACCCAAAAATTCGCTATCTAGATTTCACCGGAAATACATGTTTTGGGGTCCCCTGAGTCCGAAAAATTTTTTTTAAAAACAATATCTGTGTGTGTGCCTGTCTGTGTGTGTGTCTGTGGACAGCATAGCCTCAAAACGAAAAGACCCTTAAGTACCAAGCTTGGTATTTAGGTTTAGTATCTTCCAAGGATGCGACACGAAGATTTTCAAAAACATCCCCCCACCACAAACTACCCTTTACATGGAAACATTTTTGAAACTTTTGATTTTCTTAAAAATGGCTCTAACGATTTTGATTAAAATCCCGTATATTAAAGCTATTTATGTCCGAAATAAAATATATATCTCGATTTTTTGGGAATATCCTCTGAAGACCTCTTTATTCTGGATGCATTTTGCCGAATTTTGCTTAACTGCTAAACCGTAAGAGATAGAAAAAAAACTCACTATACAAAAACTGTACATCACGACAAAACACAAAATTTTTGTCCTTTACGTTTTTGTTGTGGAGTTAACCGTTTCCGAGATATTCCTTGTTATTGGTTTCAATTGTGAAGTACTTAAACTTTTCTCAGACAGGAAGTGTCCGTTTTTCTTTTGTTCTACTCCTGGCCAAGCAAAGAAGTGGTTTGCAATGACAATCGCATAACGATAGCTTTTAAAACATTTGACAATCACTTTAGCATAGCACATTCCCTTATTCCCTTCTACTTATAAGGTACTAAGTAATAAGAACATTCTGCTAATATTTATCTCGAGTAGCATTGTGTACAAAAAAGAATAATCTTCTGTAGGAGGTTTGTAGAGCAGCTAGAGAAAGTCACGTGAGTGTAACGCATCAGAGTTTTCGGTTTAATGCTCTTATCTGTATGCAAATTCCTTAGAACAAAGCATCTTTTGCATTTAATACGTGTTGTAAGTTAACATGTTTCATTTGTCTTCAGTAATATATTGGTTAAAGGAAAACAAAGTATGCTTTCTCAATGTCTACAGGCGAAAATCTCACAATAAATCAGATGCCTATGATATTATATTTAGTAAACCTTTATTTTGTGTCCTATCCAAGTCTGCACTAATTTTCTAATCAAAACTAAGGAGAGCTCGATCTCCGAATTCTCTCAAGGTAAATTACTCGTGAATAATCTGTAAAATCTGCTGTAGATAATCGATAAACCCTGCTAGAGATAAAACTGCTATAATCGTATCAGCTCACCTTTTGGATTATTGACCGGAACTCTTAGGTAATCCGTCAACTTCTTTGCATCTAATATACCACATGTTCGATTTCTTCCTTTGGGTAGACAATCTTTAGGAGCATTTATAGGTTAAGCTGACTTTGCCGCAGGATTATCAAAAGCTCTGAGGCTATTTTAATTTATTTCGACCTCGGTCCTTTATCTTATTCCCTTCTCCAGCCTTAAATGGTACTCTTAGATTTGTGTATTCATATGGAACCACGATGCAAACGTATTTTTATGTATTTATGACACTGAAAACTCAAACCAAGTGGTTCGTTTCCGTGTGAAAATTCCGTTGGCCTGTGAGAGGAGAAGAACACGATATGTGAAGTAGACACGCCCCTGATAGCTTATCTTCTGTGTTTGCTCTCCCAATATTGACCCAGCCTTCCATATGATTGATCAGCCCACCTTGTAGAGTTGTAACTAAAGATATGGATTATTCAAAATATGTTCACAGATTGGATTCTAGGCAGTACTTGCCTATTTGGAAATCCAGGACTAATTTTCCGGTGTTGTCATGTTGGCTGTGAGTTAAACATTCTCAAGTTCTGCTCCACCCATTTAATACACGCAATTGTATGTAAATAGTTCTATCAAGCCTTCTTTTGTTTCTTGTGAGCTTCTGGAAAGAGTATTTATCATGACTAGTTTCTTAATCTAATTTTTACTTTACTTAATTTAGCATGCAGTACAGCTAAAGAAGGTATTGCATTGGATACCG
Organism: Hymenopus coronatus; assembly: GCA_030762935.1. Taxonomy (NCBI): domain Eukaryota; kingdom Metazoa; phylum Arthropoda; class Insecta; order Mantodea; family Hymenopodidae; genus Hymenopus; species Hymenopus coronatus. The sequence continues at coordinate 58,963,105 of CM060886.1, forward strand.
AAATCACGTTTAGGGCTCCGTGTATAAAAATATTTTTAGAAAAAGGTCTGTGTGTATATGTTTGCGTTGCTGTGACATAGCTCAAAAACGAAAATTTGACTTCAGCTTCGTAATTCGGTTCACATCTTCCCAGGATAAGTCATGCAGATTTTCAGGAAAAAAATCTTCTACCCTTTGCACAGAAACGTTTTCGAAAGTTTTGATTTTCTCAAAAATGGCTCTAACGATTTTGATTAAAATGTATATTAAATAATAAAACGTATAACTTGAATTTTCTGGGAATAGTCTTTAAAGACATTTTCATTCTGGTTGTCTTTTGCATAACTGCGAAGTCAAAAGAGTTAGACAAAAAAAACTTCTGCACAAAACATGTTGATCTCGTTAAAACACACAGTTTATGTTATATACATTTTTGTGGAGTTAGCCTTTTATTGGTTTCAATTTTAGAATACTTAAACTTTTCTCAAATGGGATTGTTATTCCTTTTCTTTTGTTTTACTCTTGGGCATGCAAAGAGAACCGAACTTCAGTAATATAGCAATCAGCTTTTATAAGATTTGCCTATGGCTTATTTCCCTTATACGTATAAGGAATTAATAAATAATATAATTTCTACTAATGTTAATATTGATTAGCAGGAAGTGGACAGAGGAATAGTTTGTTGAGAATGGGTAGAGAAAGTCATGTGAAATGGAACACGTCAGATTTTTAAACAATTATTTCAGCATCCTCAGAGCTGTAACATTAGAAACAGTTTTTGTCAGATATTCATCATTATCAACCAGTATGTAGAAAAGTAAACTTTTTAATGAGCAGTAACTGTAATAGCTTCATTTAAGAACTACCGGAAAAATAGTCTGGATTTTGACATAAGCACTCACATATAGAGCAATTTTTGAGACAGAGAGAGTCAAAAAAGTGAAAATTATAATTTCTATAAAACATGTCAGAATAAATTTTGGATGAAAATTTTGAATATGCTATTTATCCGTCATTTTTTTTTAACTCATTGACTGACTGACTGACTGACTGACTCACTCACTCACTCACTCACTCACTCACTCACTCGCTCACTCACTGGCTCACTCACTCACAGTTAAGCATGCATAGGCAAACCAAACGTCGACGAAGAGAGCTCGAAAGTAATTGTTTCTTTCACACCAGTCATGTGTAGGACAGAAGTTGGAAAAGTAAACTCAGACCAAGAATTCATTGCCATAGCCGGGATTTGAACCACGAGATCCGTGGTTCAAATCTCGGCTATGGCATTGAATTTTCTGGCCCAACTTTACCTCTCCAGAGCTTGAAGGTATATAGCGGTGCACAGAGGTGGAAGAAAATCACGGCCCACTCCGCAGCTGAGAATTGCGAAGCATTTGATGCAAAGGTTTGCATTGATGTCAAATGATACCTTACAACCGAACCACAATCTCGGTTGAAGAAAGTCAATCACGCTATCGATCTGTTACAGATCTGTTCGTGCCGTAGAGTATTTTGCATATATATTGAAGCATAGCACTTGCGGTGCATCGTATATACATCCTATCTATTCTAGAAAAGAAGGTTACCATATTTTCTTAAAATAATTCATATTCGCATAATGCAAAAGCCTTTGCAATCATTGTAGGTTATGTTTCGCAGCCTGTTTCCGCCACGCAAGTGAAAATGCCATTTCTTCATTCGTTTTCTTTTGTTCCTCTTCCCTGTAGGGCTGGAGCTGAATAAACATTTTATTATTCTTGTGTCTGACGGTAGTAAAATTTGTTGCTTGCAGTTTTCTCTCTTATCTCGCTGTAACTTTTGAATTGTCCTTCCCATTTCTTTTGATACGTTTTCCACATATGTATTCAAACACTGCAACAGTTTACTATGTATGGCCGGAAAAGAAAGCGTCCTAACTCCGTAGCTTTCTACGACCGTTCAGGGAGTTGTCTTAGGATTAGTAATCTTAGGCAGACGAATGGGCCCCAGCCATTGGAGCTTAGCATCGCCCATGTGTATTTTGTGATATAGGGTAACTTAGTCTAAAACGGCTCAAAATTTATAAAAATAAAAATAGCGCCTAAAATGTTCATGTGAGTAAATATATCAATATAGTTTTGATTACGTAAGTCCTTAAGCAACAAAACCCAATAGACATATTTTTATTAACAATAAGGATACACGAAACACTGAGGTTAATAGTACTTCTGTACACGACCCGATTTACCCTAAGGATTAGGTCTAAATCGGATCAGTCATCAAGGTAAATAGGGTCAGTGTAAAATAGTTTGCTTCTTGAAAAATACACACTTGAATATGGAACAAAATTAGTCACATAACCTGCATTTGCCACAAATGAAATTCTTCTTTCCTTTGGCACCAACACAGTCTTCGTGGTAACATTCTTTCCCATTTCCCTGACACTGTACCCAGTCCCCTAATTTTTCTGAGCGATGATCATCGTATTTTACAAAACAGAATGCATATGCGCTTTTATCTTGCTCTTACATGTCCTCATACTGATCGTCGTCTCCAGAAGATGACGGAAACAGTCGTTTTCTTGCACTTTTTGTTCCATACTTGTTTGACTGAGGCAGGACAATGGTTTCTTTTCTAGACTTACGTCTCAGTTCCAGTCTTTTTCTTACTTCTATATTTTGTGGAGAAGCTAAAAGAGCCGCTTTCTGTTTCCTTGCTGACTCTTTACGTTTTTATTGGAGACGGTAGCAGATCACGGAAGGTCATCGTGGATGTTGATGCGTGTTCTGGACTGAAATCAGGAATAGTATCCTCAAGCTGTAAAGTTGCACTCTCAAGTACTGAAGTATGACGTTCTGGTGTGATCAAACATTCTCCTGGTAAATATTCATGATCAGACACCATATTTTCGTTTAGGGGAAACAGACATGTTGACAAAAATCCAGACTCAGCAATCCTGCTGTTGCTGATTGGTGCAAGCTTCTTTGAAAATTCTTTCACATGTTATTTTTGTAATCTTTCGCCCCCCCTGTGTGTTACGCACAAATTTATTGCATTCATTGTCATAAAATGCTTTGAGGGCCTTGAAGAATGATCTACCTAATGGTTGGAGTCAATGAGTAGTGTGACTTGGTAGACATACCATATGAATGTCGTGTTCTTCACAAAACTGCAGTGCAGGCAAACTCTTGTGAGATGCATGACCATCAGTTAGCAGCAAACATGTTCCAAGCACTCGTTGGGCCTGGAAGTGATGCAGCCACTGCAAAAAAAGTTCATTGATCCATCCAGAATCTGACATGGTCACAAGAGATCCATTCGGGAAGCCATCCGAAAATTCTTGAAGATATTTCTTTCCCTTAAAAATAGCCAATGGAGGAATAAAGTTCCCAGTTGCATTTGTGCAAGCTAATATCGTGACAAGCTCCCCTCTCTCAACACAAGTTTGAGAGTACACTGCCTTACCACCCTTCTGAGCAAAATGTTTTCTTGTAGGTTTATTGTTCATCTACAAACAAGATTTGTCGGTATTATATATCAGTTGAGGTTTATTAAGTAAAGCACAAGCCTGTAAAGTCTCCTTCAAGAGTTTGAAGTAGTCAGCTACATCCTTTCTATTGAGACCATTACAACGAGCAGGAGAAATACCCTCTACCGTTCTTAATGTCAACAGCGTTTATAAGCATTACTAGCAATCTGTAATAAAACAATAACGATAAAAACTTAAATCACTCATAGCGGCATTGACCCCTTTAACCCTTAATTTACTGACCCGATTAACCCAAAATGTAGGAACATTTATAATCATAAGTTGGTAGTACTTGAATGCGATTAATGAGCGTTGGAGGGTCTTAAACTCAAATACAAGAACTATGCTGGTTTATAAACTTTAGCTAAGCAAAATTCCTTGTTGTTTATGTTGCAAAATAAAGAAAACAATCAAAATGTTATTTTAAATATCTAAACAATACAGCCTTTACCTATAACAAGACTTGTTTCTTTTTTATACCACAGCTACAAAAAACACAATTTCCATAAACTTTTAACATTTACTGTGATCAAGAAGTTGCAGTCTTCTTCTGTAGATGGCAGCATGTTGTATATGTCACTTGACCTTGGTGTAAACAGCAAGGTTTTAAAACTGACCCGATTAATCTGTTGACCCGATTTAGACTAAGTTACCCTACATGAACTCTGGGAGGTTGACGAAGGGCGATCGGGTCGGGACATCGACATGCGCTAGTAAAGCTTCCAGAATGACACCAATCCTGATGCCGACGCGAGCCTACGTATGCGATCATCAAATCAGCGGGACCCGGAACGACAAGCTCCGTAGGAAGGGACCATTCAGGAGCCAAGGAGAAATCTTTACACTGCGCGAACTCCATCGTCCCATCTCAATTCATCAGTTGCAGTCGTCTGGCCCTTTTTTTTTTACTTTCTCTATCCTCACTATGTACATAGTGTATAGAGAATGTATTGCACTCCGCCAAAAAATTCGATACCGAGATTTCATAGGAAATGTATGTTTTAGGGTCCCCTGTATCCAAAAAAAGTATTTTCAGAAAAAGGTCCGTATGGCTGTGAACACGATAACTCAAAAACGAAAAGTCAGTCAAATACCAAACTTAGTATTTAAGTTTAGTATCTTCCAGGGATGCGACACGATTTTGAGAAAAATCCCCCCACCCCAAACTACCCTTTACATGGAATTTTTTCGAAAATTTTGATTTTCTAAAAATTGGCTCTAACGATTTTGATTAAAATATGGTATATTAAAGTTATTTACCTGACAAATAAAATGTATGTTTTGAATTTTCTGGGAATAGCCTCTGAAGATTACTTTATACTGGATGAATTTTTCATAACTACTAAACCGTAAGAGATGGACAAAAACTTAACCCACAAAAAATGTAGAACACGTTAAAACACACCATTTATGTTATATACATTTTTTTCTTGGAGTTGATCGTTTTTGAGATATTCCTTTTTCTTGGTTTCAGCTTTGAAAAGCTTATACTTTTCTCATACAGGAATTTGTCAACTCCTGTCCATACAAACAAAGGAACATCAGTCACATAGCAACCAGCTTTTGACTTCATTTTAACATATGGTACTGCCTTATTTCGCTTCTACTTACAATAAAGCAAGAAATAATACTATTTCTGCTAATTTTTCTCGATTAGCATGAAATAAATAAAAGTTAAGCTTATTAACAATAATAATTTACAGAGATATAGAGAATGTCATGTGAATGGAACACATAAGATTTTTTAAGTAGTGTTTAACAGCTGCTTTCTCTACATAGGCAATGCAAGTGATGGCACTGATGTTACATGAATAAAAAAGGAGCACCAGTGGAATGTGATGGCGGAGAACCCGAAGAAAACCCGCCTCTGGGCCCCTTTGTCCACCACAAATCCCATTTGAGGTCTCCTGAGAGCCTTGTGCCTGGTCCTACAACCCCTAAGACGAATGAAGGTAAAGGTGATGAAAGACAATTGTGGGAACAGGGAATGATAAGGAATCCGTGGCAGAAAAGGAACCAGCCCAAATTCATCTACTAAGATATCTGGCAAAAGCCGAAACCAAAGTCGAATACGGACCTCTCGAATGTGGGCCTCACACATTACCGCGTAGCCATCTCGCTAGGTGACAGTTGCCGTATGCTCTCGAAAGTTAAAAGCGGATAGATTTTCATCCATTTGTTCTAAAACACTGGGCTACGAATATTAATGTAAAATATGAATTTAAAAATAGAGTACTTTTATGAACTACGCATTTAATAATCTAGTTTTGATGAAGTTTGATGATTTAATAAAGTATTAAATTACATATTTCAACTAGTGACATTGATTCACAATAGCGTATTCAGTACTTACAGTTTTCTTTAAAGCACAATGGAGTGTTTGTGCCCAGGAACTAAATTCACCGCAAAATCTTTGGCCAGAATTAGTTTGCAAGTATTCGTAAAATTTCCGCTCACTTGTCAAAAATCAATTAATGGAATGAAGTCTGTTACCTGCACTTATCATAGAGGTTGCCCAAACTTGCCTTTCTGAATATCCAAAAAGTCGATCATACGTCTTATAGTTAAAAAGGAATATCTAAACGAGTCGGTGATTTATATATATATATATATATATATATATATATATATATATATATATATATAAAATCCTGTGTGTTTGTGTCTTAGATCAAAACATCCGCACCTCTTCGTTGACAGAAATCATACTGAACTGAATTCTCGTTGGGCGAGCGCTTTGGATAACACTGCTAAACCTTTGAATAGAACTAATACCAGTGTCATTCTTTGGTCAGTCATTTTGAGACAGTGGAAGGGGGACACACGTAAAGCATGAGTAATTTATTTCTGTACCTTTGCCTTCTGCACTGTTTTGGAAGATTCTGACCAAAGAATAGATCTGCTCACTGTGAGACAAAGGAACACGTCACAGTACATTAGCGGGATGTCTTACCAATATTGAAATAATATTAATTACAATGGAAACGTAATCAATACTTAATACACGGATTCTAGCTGCCCATAGCTATAATTACACACTTTGGCGGGCCTTATAGATAGTGGTAATAACGAATAGGGCTGGAGACACAGTATAATACAAGGAATGTTATATTTAATTTATGGCTACTAAGTACGAATATTGTTTGTTTGTGGGTTTTTATGTGGACATCTATTAAAAGTAAATGTAAACAGTGCAGGGGAAACTTTAGAATCCTTTTTTGCTATATTTATACCAGTAATAGAAGTAATTACCAGTAATAGCAATATGAGCGCAGTAGTGGTAGTGGTGGTACCACTATTCAAACCGATACATAGGAATACTGAAGTATGTATTCTATTCTACTAGATGTAAATATTAAGAGCAATCCACTCACCAAATACACATTAGCATTTTGCTTTGATATGACGAAATTCTTTTTATTATAAACACCATTACTGATCTCCTTTGAAATATTTAAATATTAAAACAAAATACTTCCCTGCAGGAAAATAATTCTTTTTACTTTCTCTATACGCACTATGTATATAGTGTATAGAGAAGGTATTGCACTCCACCCAAAAATTCGATACCGACATTTCACCGGAAATATATGTTTTAGGGTCCCCAATATCCAAAAAAAAGCATTTTCACAAAAAGGTCCGTGTGTGTGTGTCTGTGTCCGTGTGTCTCTGAACACGATAATTCAAAAACGAAAAGTCGGTAAAATACCAAACTTGGTATTTAAGTTTACTATCTTCCAGGGATGCGACACGAAGATTTTGATAAAAATCCCCCCACCCCCAACTACCCTTTACGTGGAACTTTTTTCGAAAATTTTGACTCTCTCAAAAATGGCTCTAACGATTTTGATCAAAATTTCGTATAGTAAAGATATTTACCTGAAAAATAAAATGTATATCTTGAATTTTCTGGGAATAGCCTCTGAAGAGTAGTTTATTCTGAATGAATTTTACTGGATTTTGAATAACTGCTAAACCGTAAGAGATGGATAAAAACTTATTACACAAAAAAGTAGAGCACCTTAAAACACAGAAATTATGTTATATACACTTTTTACATGGAGTTCGTCGTTTTTGAGACATTCCTTATTTTTGGTTTCTGCTATGAAAAACTTATACTTTTCTCATACAGGAACTTGTCAACTCCTATCCATACAAACAAACGAACTTCATTGACATAGCAACTAGCTTTTGACTATCACTTTAACCTATGGTACTCCCTTATTTCGCTTCTTCTTACAAGGAAGCAAGTAATAAGACTATTTCTGCTATTTTTTTCTGATGAGCATAAAGTAAATAGAAGAATAATCTTTTTAGGAATAATTTGTTGCAGGGATGTAGAGAAAGTCATGTGAATGGTACACATCAGATTTTGTAACTAGCAGGGGAAATTATTTAACGAGAAGGAGGGAAATCTTCACCATCTCTCCCGTTAATTCGAACCCTGGATATAAACGACAAATATGTGCATTAGATAAATGTTGCAGCTGTGCAGTGGATGTAGTGCAACTTGAATCTTTCGAATTGTAAATAACAGTGTGCTTATTATCGTTAGCATATTTTGTGTTTAACAGATTTCGACACCAAGACCACAAATATGCTTGATAATAGGTACGTACATCTAAATGGAACCAAATACTCCTGTTGTGTCTGTGTTTCCTGTCCTGTTCATTATTGCGCCCCTGTTTATAAGACTCGCCAACATGTACAAGTACCGCTATGGGCAGTTAAAATCGCTGCACTAAGTATTGATTACACGAGACGTTTCCATTGTAATTAATGTTATTTCAGTGAGACACTCCCCAATGTATCTTGTAAGACAGAGGCGGCTAACCATTGGCTTGTAGGCCAAGTAATTGCTCGTCAATATATTACATTACAAACTATTTTTCTTTTGAATATGAAAATTACAACATAGATTTATTCATGAATGCGCTTTGCATTTCAGTGTCTGAGATTCATTAATATTTTTCGTCCTGTAAATGGAAACAGTACAAATCCAAAACCCCTCAGGACTATGTGCTAATTTAAAGAGCACTGTAGATCAATCACTTCTAATTTGACTGAATTTTTAATCATTTCCTGAAGTCCATAATCTTACTCTAAGACTCGTGTGTAGATTTTGCTCCACATACATTTTGAGCAAACTTATTCTGCAATAAATGTTAAGTATAAATTACGTTCAACTATAACAGATTCACATCTTCTAAATATACTTATTGTATACAAATCAAAAACTACACGTAATATTGTTAAATAAAAAATTCAAAATTCATTGGATTATTTTTATTATAATTCAGTGTATTTCACTTTATGATAGTGAAAAAAAAAACGCATAACATTATAAGATGTTCTTTTAAAGTAAAAACTGTATAATTGAATCAGATTTAGACAATGTATTTTATTTGTTAACATACAGACAATAATTTACAAAGAGCAGGATATAGATTATGCCAAAACGCAATACATGACAACTTAACTTATCTACAAGTAAGACAAAGATAATATCCTTACAAAAGGATTAATATAGTCAGATCGAAAATAAAATAATAATATAATAATAAATGACAATTTTAGTGCAAGTATCTGACTTCAATTCTGTAGTATAGATATTAGATGTATCGCGTTAATTTATGACAAAGATCTTGAGAAGAAGATTAATAGACTTCAAGCTATTTGTGAATCAATTGGAAGAAAAACAAGAAAGGAAACATAAATTAAGTTATATAAAGTTATGGTTCTGCCTACTCTTGCATATGGCTTAAAATTGTGGATAATAAAAAAGACAGAAAGAAAAAAGAAAGAACAAAAGAAAGATCACGCTTACAGGCAGCAGAAATGTAGTTCACGAGATATGTAAGCAGATGCACTAAAATAGCGGAAATAAGGAATGAAATAAGTTGTTATTTAAAAGAAATAAAATGATAAGAGAGAAGAAAATAAAGTTAAACTAACTTAAATTTAGCTTACTTTTCTACATTTTGGTGTAAGGTCCACAAAAATGTTTGATATTCATTGACTGACTTTAAATTTATTGATTTTAAAAAGAGATTTTGTAATAAAAATTAAACCCACCAACATCAATATTAATAATTCTTTCACCATTTTACTACTTATGATTCATTCTGTTCCAACTCCTCTTTCAGCAGTTCTTTAATAATTAATAAGATACTAAAAGGGGGTAAAAGTTAAAAACTTATATTCTTTATTCGGAGGAATGCTGTAAGTTTTGTAATATTAATTTCATCATTAGTAATTTTGTATATTCAATAGAGAGAATGATAGAAACTAGATTACCAGAATGTAATGAATTTTCGGTCAATTGGAAAGAGAGATTTGGATAGACTCGTAAAAGGTGGATGGATGATACAGACTGGAACATCTAATGCGTGAAGGAAGAAGACGATCTACAAATAACCTTAATATTTCACTAATACTTACATATTACTTTACTTCACATTCCAAATAGCTATGAATAAACAAATCTTATGTGTTCCATTCACATGGCTTTCTCTACATCTCTAAACAAATTATTGTTAAAAAGCTTATTCTTCTATTACTTCATGCTAATGGAGAAAAAATTAGAAGAAATCGCCCTAGTACTTAATTCCATGTAAGTAGAAGGGAAATAAGGGAGCACCATAAATTAAATCGATAGTCAAAAGCTGATTGCTATGCGTTCGAAATTCCTTTGCTTGTATGGGCAGGGGTTGACAAATTTCCATATGAAAAAAGTAGAAGTGTTTTATAGCTGAAACAAATAACAAGAAATATCTCAAAAACGATAAACTCCACGAAATTGTGTGTTTTAACGAGTTCTACATTTTCTGTTCAGTAAGTTTTTGTTTAGCTCTTACGGTTTATGCAAAATTCTGAAAAATTCATCCAGAATAAAATAGACGTCTTCAGATGCTATTCCCGGATAATTCAGGATATAAATTTTATTTGTCATGTAAATATCCTTAATATACGACATTTTAATCAAACTCGTTAGAGCCATTTTTGAGAAAATCAACATTTTGAAACATTTTCCAAGTAAAGGGTATTTGGGGTGAGGGTATTTTCTTGAAAATCTTCGTGCCGCATCCTTGGAAGATGCTGAAATTAAATACCAAGTTTGGTATTTAACGGACTTTCGTTTTTGAGCTATGCTGCCCCCCCCACACACACACACATAAGGGACCTTTTCCCAAAAATGCTCTTTTTTTGGATTCAGAGGACCCAAAACATGTATTTCCGGTGAAATCTCGGTATTGAATTTTTGGGTTCAGTACAATGCCTTTTCTATACATATGTATATAATATGTGTAGAGAAAGTAAAAATGCTAGGCTCAAGATCAATGTGGGCTAGATACCTCTGTTATGTCATAACTTTAGGGTTACAGATAGCTGAACGTGTCGTACCCTTGCTTTTTACAGTGGTTCGCTTTACATTTGAATCCTAACTTAAGACCTAGGTGGGTTCCTCTGTGTTTCAGTATTCTCTTGTAAAACCAACTTGACCGCAACCTATCTCTAAGGCTTTCAATGGATCAAGTACCTGGATCAAGAAAGAGGACATCTAACAAATCACCTGACAGACGCCCATGGATTTCATTGGCTTCAGTTCTCTAAAGCAAGGGCTTTGTTCATCGGAAAACGAACGTATTCACTGACTTTTAGAACAAGCGAGAGAGGAACGGATTAGGGATGTAGAAATATAAGGGGCGTGTTCAGTAAAGGGATTTTCCTGTAAATCTTCGTGTTGTATTCTGAATTTAAATACTAAGTTTGATATATAACGGGTCTTTCTTTATTGAGTTATGGTGCAAACAGTTACATACACGCGAGCAGATTTGTTTCTAAAAATCTGATGTGTTCCATTCACATGACTTTCTCTACATCTCTTCAACAAAGAAGCTTATGCTGCTATTTACTTCATGCTAATCGAGAAAAAATTAGAAGAAATAGTGTTGTTATTTGCTTCCTTGTAAGTAGAAGCGAAATAAGGAAGTACCATAGGTTAAAGTGATTGTACAAAGCTGGTTGCTATGTAACAAGTTCCTTTATTTGTATGGACAGGAGTTGACACATTCCCGTATGAGAAAAGTATAAGTTGTTCAAAGCTGAAACCAAAAATAAGGAATGTCTAAAAAATGACCAACTCCATGTAAAAATGTGTTTTAACTTGCTCTATATTTTTTGTGTGGTAAGTTTTTGTCCATCTCTTACGGTTTAGTAGTTATGCAAAATTCCGTAAAATTCATCCAGAATAAAGTAGTCTTCAGAGGATATTCCCAGAAAATTCAAGCTTTACACTATATTTGTCATGTAAATATCTTTTATATATAGTATTTGAATCAAAATTGTTTAGGACTATTTTTTAGAAAATCAGAATTTTCGAATTTTTTCTATTTAAACGATAGTTTAAGTTGGGGGATTTTCCTCAAAATCTTCGTGTTGCATTCTTGGAAGATACTAAACTTAATGCTACGTTTTGTATTTTGCCGATCTTTCGTTTTTGAGTTATCGTGTTCACACACACAAACCTACACACATACAGGATTTGTTTAAAAAATGCTTTTTTTGAATACAAATAACCCTAAAACGTATATTTGCAGAGAAATCTCAATATCCCATTTTTGGATGGAATGCAATAGTACCTTCTCTACCTATGTACTAGGTACAATAGAGAAAGTAAACATGCTTTTGGTTCAGGGGCCCTCAACACATATTTTCGGTGAAATCTCGGTATCCAATGTTTGGGATTTTACCTATTATATACATACTAAGTACTTGGTGGAGAATGTAGAAAACGTCAGAGAGTGTGGTAGAGATGGTAGTAAGTGGTTCACAGAGTCAAGGCATGAACCGCCTGTCCCCATGGCGGCGCGCGCTAAGATACCTCGCTTTTGTGCTTCGTGGCGCAGGAGATCGTGGGTTAGAGTCCAGCCTTTAGTATAGGTGTCTGTATGTTTGTAAAATGTGTATATGCGTGTGTGTTAGAAGAATAAGCAACCGGTGATCAAACAGAAAAACAAAGTAAATGTTAGGAAAATGAAAAAAGAGGAATAAGCGATGTAAGCGTACCCTACCGGCTTACCGAAAAACACTGCATCAAGGGATGGCAGAACTACGACACGTGGTGTACCTAATGAAGTGCCACAAAGCATCTGGACATGATCTTATAGAACTCGCCATAATTACTCCACTCCACTATCCTCTGTACATTCCAAAAGCAAATAACTCCTTCCCTGAACTACCCTTCCTGTGTATATATGTAAATATTTGTATACATTTATATATATAAATAAATGTATACAGTTGTGCTCCATGAAACTTCGAAAACCCAAGGTTGCGGGCTCAAACCGGGCGGAGGTTGATGAATTTTTTTGGCCGCAAATTTCCTTAGCATGGCTTCCTTCGGAAGGGAAGTAAAACCGTTCTAATATGTATTTGCATGTAAAAGAATCCCTTGAAAGAAAAGGTCCCGGGACTAAATTCATTTCACGTCCGTAAGTCGTGATTTCGTCCTATACCGCCATCTGTGGACGATGAGTTGCCGTATGCACATAGTGGCGAACCCGCGAACTAGAAATTCTCCGATCAGGAAAACAGAGTAACCGTTTTTCCAACGGCTGATGGTTCATTATATGTCTACTAATTGCAATTTCTGAAAATTATATTTTGTTTTCAAGCAAACTACAAAGTTTTGAAGTTTTACGTTCTCTCTATGAAGAAATTTAATAAAGAGTTGGAATATTATGTTTAAAAATATTCTGTTATATTCACTATATACGCTTTTTAGTTTGTACTGATATGTTTACAGATATTCTTGTGAAAGCTTATTTATCTACTTCAAATTGAGATAGATGATAAATGCTTTCATTACATTTTTTTCGGGCATAAAAACACTTAGGGTGACTTCATTTGGAAGGGAAGTAAAACAGTTTGTCTTGTGTCGTAGATTTACGGCACGTAAAATAACATCAAGCCTGATAAAGAGGCCTCTGAGCAAAGTTTAGCCGTGTTTCACACCCGGTATACAGTGGGACGCCGAGAGCCATAGCAGATAAAGAGCGTGCACAAATAAACAAAACAACTTTTGCATCCTCACTGAAGAAAATCCTGGTCTTCCCATTTCAGTTCTGGATGACACCTCTCCTTTTCCATCTTGGGTTGTATTTTAAAATATTTCTTGGTATTCTAAATGGTTCCATCCATTATCTATTTCTTTCCAGTTGTTTATGTTTTGTAAAATCTTTAGTTTAATCTTTAATCTAAAAAATCTTAAATCTCTCTTAGTTTTTTTACTTCTCTTTTTATCTGTCGTACTAATGCTGCACAAACTCTCAGAAATTTTATTTAAGCTCCTTGTATCGCGTTATTTTTATCATTATCCAAACCTCGGAACCGAAGAGAAACGATGGTATCGCCATCATTTTAAAGACCTTCATGTTTTTCTTATTTTAAATCACAATTGTTTACACCTATGTAATTTTATGTTTTTATCAGCGTAAATGTAATGTTGTATCGTCAATAATTAAATGTATTTTAAATAAATTACGTGTTTTAAAGAGATCGATATGTTTCATTTATTAGATTGTTGTGTACCTCCGAATGAAGAGGCACTCACAGATTACTCTCGAAAAAGTTGAAGATATATATTATGTTATACAAATATCTTAAAATATGGTATTTTAATCACAATCTATGAAGCCTTTTGAAATCAGAAACATACAAAATGTTTCTATGTAAAGGGTAATTTGGGAGGGAGGCTTATTTTAGAAAGTTTGCGTCGTTTTTGGATGCTACAAATTTGGTATTTATCCAAATTTTCGTTCTTAAGTTATGCTGCTCTCTGTTTTACATACGTGCGCGGGCAAACCATTTTCTGTAAATGCATTCTCTTGGTTTCAGGGTATATTAAACGTATATTATCGGTAAAATCTTGGTGCCTAATTTTTTGACTGAATGATATTATAGCAAGTACAGCTTTAAGAAATATAATTTTACTGTTGTATAACTTCGGTTGTTTAGCAATTGCATAAAACGTGCTCATAACAATAGTATAAATAGTTATTTATGATACAAGTGTTAAAAATTGTGTTTTATATTGTGAGTAGGAAGCTACGAACAATATAAAACCATTTTAACACTGTGTCATACACTATTTTTAGACAGTCGTCAATACATATTTATAGACAAATTATTAACTATTAGATTCTTTATATCTACTTCGTATATGTGAAATGCACCACGGCTGCGATATTCATTTGTTTTTTCTCAGCATCAGGAGAAGTTAATTATGTGTAAAATTGCTTAATTATTGTAGATTCAAATCAAAGCCAGTCTGTTTAATAAACAACCGCAAATACAAAAATAATTGCAATGTTATTAACCATGAAACCGTTAGAATGGTATAAACATTTTATCACACTAGTGCGATAAAGTACGACTTTCAACTCCTGTTGCTTGTGTTAAAATTTCTGCTTTTTAGTTTGAGGTATCTAAAAAGTCATTAAATTATCATCTGCAGCATTTTCTAAGCTCCTAAATTTAACATTGGCGAGATCCTGTTTAGTTGTTTTAAAAGGTAGACCTTCTATTTCTTTTCTTTTCAAAATGGATAAAGATAATAGAAAATTTACTTCATTTTTATCACGTGGGATTAAGGAGGCGTATGCAGACTTAAGATTTATTACTTTCTCTACACGTACTATGTACATAGTGTATAGAGAAAGTATTGCGTTCCACCCAAAAATTCAATACCGAGATTTCACCAGAAATACATGTTTAAGGTCTCCCTGAATTAAAAAAAAAAAAAAACATTTATGGAAAAACTCCGTGTGTGTATGTGTGTGTGTGTGTGTGTGTGTGTGTCTGTGGACAGCAGAGCTCAAAAAGGAAAATACCGTTTATTACCAACCTTGGTATTTAAGTTTGGTATCTACCAAGGACGCGACACGAAGATTTTCAAGAAAATCCCCCCATCCCAAACTACCCTTTACATAGAAAAAATTTCGAAAATTTTGATATTCTCAACAATGCCTCTAACGATTTTGATTAAATCTCTTACATCTAAGATACTTACATGACAAATAAAATGTATATCTTTAAATTTCTGGGAATAGCCTCTAAAGACCTCTTTATTCTGGATGATTTATATTAAATTTTGCATAACTGGTAAACCGTAGGAGATAGACAAAAGCTTACTATAAAATGTATATCACGATAAAGCACACAATTTATGTCATATACACTTTTCGTGGAGTTGATGGTTTTTGATACTCCTTGTTATTGGTTTCAGCTTTAGAAACTTATTCTCATACAGGAATTTGTCAACTTCTGTCCATACAAACAAATGAACTTCATGGCAACCAGCCTTTGGCTATCGCTTTAACCAATGGTACCCCTTTATTTTCCTTCTACTTACAAGGAAGCAAGCAATTAAGACATTTTCTGTTAATGTTTATCTTGATTATCATAAAATAGATAGAAGAATATGACTTTTAAGAATAATTTTCTACAGCGATATAGAGAAAGTCATGTGAATGGAATACATCAGTTTTTTTTTAAAGAGGGATCGCTTCTGTAATTACTTTTAGATGTATGTTCAACGTTATAAACAGATAACATTTTATTTTACTTTGTTTTAACAACTTGGTCATATCGCGACTGTTCGGCAAGGTACCTTGTTAACGGTATTTCGTGGTTAGCAGCCTTTCGAGATCTCATCCCCGTACCCATCTACTGCTTCGCGCCAAACAATTGGTGCCAGAGTGCCATCCAGTCTAGCTGCTCTACCATCCTAGTCAGAATGGCTAGGTGTAGCTAGCTTTTCGAGGTCTCACCTCTTTACACTATACTACTTAGTTTCGCGACAAACAGATGGGGTTAGGGTGCTGTCCATACTATTTACTACTTTTTCGTTCTGTGGATAGGGAACATTTTCGGTTGTTTTCCTTTGTTTTAGACTGAAAGTGAAACTTTGGTTTGTGGTATTAAATATAAAATCGTTGACGATCTAAGGGAAACCGCGAAAAAATCCCAATCAGATTGGTCGGCCCACGGATTTGAAACCAGGGCCTTCCGAATGCGGGCCACGGACAGCTAGGTATCATTAACATGGAGTACGTAAACTATTGTAAACCTGAATAAACAGAACTGATGAAAGTTATATATTTTATCCTATAGATACTTGTAATAGACACCGTTGCTATACGGAAACGACATAAGAAAACTTGGACTTTAAATCAAAGTGATAGTTATTAGCGCAACGAGTGGGATAAAGTAAACAAAATTCACTCGTTACTCCGGTAACGAGTTGGATAAAGTAAATAAATTCGTGGTTGATATCTAAACATTTTCTATAACCTTTTAACAGCAAAAACAAATTGCTGAAACCCTTTTTTGTATAATTTCCTTGAAGTCGACGGTAATAAAGCCTCAACTGCTTCATTTCATATATCATTTGGAACCCATATATTAACGTTCTCAATGTTCATCGTAAACTTAATCAATTTGAAACTAACAGCAATAAAAACAAGCCTACATACATAGCCTACTATGTTTTATAACTATAAGAACGCCAGAATTCAATGCCTTATTCCTTATTTAATTTATTACTATCTGTTTTAAAATCATTAACTGAATATTTGTCATATATTAATTTATCTTATCTGTAGGATAAAACAATGTATTATACAAATGGACAAACCTCTATTATCCACCGTAGAACTAAAAACGCTTCCCTTCGGGTTTTAAATTCTTCTACTCATGGATAAACTCTCTGTTTATCCGCTTGTATAGTAAATAATGATTATTACACAGCAGCTGCTCTATCACTTGTAAACAGCATACGATTTACCATTTCCAAACGTTACAGATACCTCCCGTAAAATGTTATGTCGACCTGCCCAGTGTTTTATAACTCGATGTCACTCAGTAGTTTTTATTTGGAAAAATACTCATTAGCCCACAGAGGTTAGCTGTGTACGCTTATTTTTCCTGTTAATGCTATAATACTTCAACCCAGAGAGCGAGAAAAATGCGATTCCATTAGTTAATGTTTATCCACTGTGCAAATTCCCACCACCAGATTACCGTAGAGCTACCTCGTGTGTTGGTGCTTTTCAGAAACGGAAATTCGTGTAAATAAACTTAAAAGGAAAAAACTGAAAAAGCATCTTATTTCCATTCACAAACTTTCTAGCACTTGCATTGTATTCCTTGTTTGTTTTTACACACAGTGTAAAATTCACTGTTTTTGGTTACTGTAATATCTATAATGTATAATACGTAGCATAACATTTTCGACACTGCTTTAAATTCTGCTGATAAGCAAGGCCCATTATATATATTTAAAAGTCACGTAATAATTACAAAAAAAATGTGACCTAAAACACAGATTTATTTCATTTATTAAAACTAGTGTATAGAACATTATAAATTACTTTATACTTCTGCTCCACCTGCTTGCTCTCCTTACAGTCTTCCTCCGTGGTGTAATGGTTACCATGCTAACTTCATAGACCCAAGGTCGCGGGTTCAAACCCGGTGGGGGACGGTGGATTTTTTCGGGTGTAAAAATCCTTAGCATTACTTATTTTGGAAGGGAAGTAAAGCCGTTGGTCTCGTGTGGTAGAGCTATTTTTGGAAGATACATTTTTTCGAAGTAAATGATAGGGTAGGAGGATTTTTGAAAAGTTTGCTTTTCTAAAAATGGCTCTAATGTTTTGATTAAAATACCGTATATTAAATATATTTACATCACAAAACAAAATATATATCTTGACTTTTATGGGAATAGCTTCTGAACACCTGTTCATTCTGTATAAATTTTGCTGAAATTTTCGTAAGTGGTAAACTGTAAGAAATACACAAAACCTTACTACACAAGAATGCAGATTTCATTAAAATACACAATTCATGTCATATCTATATAGATATATGTGTGTGTATATATTGTAGAGTTGGCCGGTTTGAGATACTCCGTTTTATTGGTTTCAATTTTAAGCTGCTTAAAATTTTCTCAAACGATAGGTTATCTTTTTTCACTATCTACTAAGAGATCGGCATTTCAGCGACCAGCTGTTAAAGGAATTGGTTATCGCTTTAGCCTAGCGTATTCTGTTATTTCCTCTCTGTTTACAAAGAGTCAAGTAATAACACCAGCTCTGCTAATGTTTTCCTCGATTAGCATGATACAGAAAAAAGGAGAAAAGTTCGAGTGCTGAACAACTAAAGAAAGGTTATATGAATGGAAGAGATTTTTCTAATAATGCGGACCTCAGTATCATTTTTGAGTGGAATGCAATACCTACTTTACCTACTGTGTACATGGCAGAAAAAGTAAAAATTGTTACAAATAAATCATGTTATTTGAAATTTTCTAAAGACGTTTATGAATTCTAGAAAATTCCTTCCCAACGGAAGAGAACTTCATAGGATATTCCCAATAAAGGATTTTATTTGTACGAGGGCCGTTTTTTTTCAATCTCCGATAGGCTATAAGTAAAAGTCAAGTTCATAGAAAAAAATTATTTTATTAATAAAATGTTTGTACACTTATGGTTACTTTTCAACATAATCACCGAAAAGATTGAGACATTTATCGTATCTGTGCACAAGCTTTCCAATAACCGCTTCAAAAAATGTTGCCGCCAATGATTTCAAATGAGCATTGACGTTGTTTTGAAGATCCTTCTACTTTACGACGTTTGCGGAGCGCCATTCAAAACAAACGAAGAAGAATACTGACTTCAGGAATTGTGTCCATGACAACGCTCGTCCATACACTGCTGGCACAACCCATCGGCTCCTTGAACAATTTCAATGGGGCATTTTCGATCATCCACCGTACAGTTCTGACCTGGCACCCAGCGACTATCACCTTTTCCCTGAACTGAAGACGTGGCTAGGAAGGCAGTACTTTCAAACCAACGTCAATGCTCATTCGAAATCATTGGCAGCAACATTTTTCGAAGCGGGTATTGCAAAGCTTGTGCACAGGTATGCTAATTGTCTCAATCTTTTCGGTGATTATGTTGAAAAATAACCATAAGTGTACAACATTTCTAGTAATAAAATAACTGTTTTCTATGAACTTGTCTTTTATTTATAACCTATCGGAGTTGAAAAAAAAAACGGCCCTCGTATATCTTAAATATGTAGTATTATTAAAATGAAATTCGTAGAGCCATAGTTGAGAAAATAAATAAGAATTCGAAAAATGATCCATGCATAGTTTGACATGGCTAGATTTTCTTGAAAATCGTCGTGTCTTAAGATTGGAAGATACCGAGCGTAAATACAAGGTTTAGTAGTAATCTGACATTTCGTTTTTAATTATGTTCACACGCAGAATTTTTAGATTTGGTGGGCCTCAAGAAATGTATTGTCGATGAAACCCCGGTGTTGAACTTTTTCCACTTACCAGATACGTGGTATGAAAGTAAAAATAAGTTGCTGCAATTTGTCATCTTTTCATCATCATATTCTTCTACTTTTTCGGGGAATGTTTATATTGTGAAAACAAATGTACTGCCCATGTGCATCTCTAGTTACTAGTGCTCTTGGTTCGCTTCCCTGCGGTGACAAATATCGTGAGTGCTTTGCAAAGTTACCAACTTGGAAAAAGTTTGAGCTTAGCTATGTGCGCCTTGAGTGGTAGACCTCAGTGCTTGCATTGTATAGCACGTTTTCATTGTTATTTCTTCTAAGTTTGTTATTGAAAGCATAGTTGTAAAAGTTAGAAGTTTAAGCCTCAGGGGAGCATGTTTGGTAAAGGCAAGAAAGGTTTTTCGAACCCAGCTTAACACCAAATTCCTCGATCACTCAATGGAACTGGAAGGATGCACCTGTGCCACCAAAAGAATGCCATCCAACTCGTGCTTTGTTTATTATCACGCTGTTGTTTCTTGCGTCAACATTCAAAACATGCTTAAACATTCGAAAATATGGCTGTTAAACCATAACTGATAAACTTTTACATTAGTATTATTACTTTGTTATCAATTATAATACTATGTAAATCAATTCTATGTTATCATAATAACTACATTTGCGAATAGTTAAAACAAACTCTGTTCAATATTTTTCACTATATCTTCGAAATTCCAAGCGATTAAATCGATGAAGCAATGCATACCAAAGGTTAATCAGATAATTATCAGGAATTTGAAAAATATATAGAGCTTTGAATTATTTGCATCAGTAAATCAAAGACTGTATGAGCCAGTAAAATATTTGTTACGCTGGTGTCAGAAGTGGGATAAGAAGCCAAACTCAAATATTAACAATGAAACTCAAAAATTTGAAAAGGGTGGTAACATATTATTACTTCTTGGAGGAATGCAAGGTCATGATACCATATAACCATATATTGCATAAATCCATGTCAAGCTTTGCCACTACAATTTCTATTCAATCCAACATTTACCCCAAGCTTTCACCTAATCCTGCAGATATTCAAATTTGTCTTGCAACCCCAGCAATACAGCGACAAATCTAAACGACCTATAAGATATCAACATTCGCCGAATGTTTACCGTTTATATGTTTCTTTAAGCAAAAGACGGTACTTTCCAATGTACTACTACCACTACTGTCTTCAGTATTGTTTGGTAACGAGAGTCTATATCTCAAAGCTGATTCTATTTAAATAAAAGAAAAACTAGTAACAAAAACACGATGAGTAATAATTATTACAGAGGTTGTGACACATACGAGAATGGCAATCGCATCAATAGCACAGGCGCCACAGGTGACAGGTCTGTTCTACTTTATGATTCAGGTTTGGGTCTATCTTAGGTGAATGTAACATAATTTACCTCCCTCAAAAATTCCTCAATCGGTTGCATAAAAACGTAGTCATCTGCAATATCATCACAAATTAAATGTATTTATAGAATAGAATACGTAGAGCCAGACTGAAAAATTCAATGCCATAGCCGGGATTTGAACCGCGGATCTTCCGGTCTCTAGCTGATTGCTCTACCGCTGAGCTACCATGGCAACATGTCGGCATAGCATTGCATTTCTCACCTGACTCGCATGTTTCCTGGTAAACCACAAGGTGATCTCAAATTATTTTGAGATGACAACCCCAATGGCGACCTGCAATGTTGTAAGTACTTCAAGTCCCAGGATTCATAATAAAGGCAACTATTATGGTCAATTGTTATTGATAATAATACCATGTTTCCTGGTAAACCTCAAGGTTTACTTGAAGTATTTATAACATAAATAATTTGAGATCACCTTGTGGTTTACCGGGAAACATGCGAGTCAGTTGAGAATTTTTTTTTTATAATAATAAGAGAAAAAAATACAGTTCCGGAGGCTTGTCAGGACTCCGGGGCTGTATTCCTTTTTTCTCCATTTTTTCCAGTTTCCTATATTTCCTTAGTAGACCTAATTATTCTTAACGTTTTCCTTTTACATATACATACACAAACATAGACACATTTACAAACACAGAAACACCCATGCCCAAGGCGGGACTCGAACCCACGATCCTGTGCACCACGAAGCGCCAAAGCGATAGAAATTCAATGCTAGGCCGGCATGTAGCCATGGAGCTCAGTGGTAGAGCAACCGGCTAGAGACCCGGAGATCCGTGGTTCAAACCCCGGCTACGACATTGAATTTTTCAGTCTAACTCTAACCATCCAACTCCTCCTCGGGTGAAAAAACAATTAAATCAACATTTATAGAATGTTCCGCAAACAGTTACGTAATTTTCTTTTTGTCAACGTACCTTTAAGTTAAAGAGGCAGGCAAAATCTTACTGTAGGAAATTAAATATAGATTACTGTAAAACATCAATTTTTTCCATTCTCAAAATATTAGTGGTTCTATCTTTCCTTAAAATTGAGTAGAAATATAAACATTGGCCTTCACAAGCAGAATTGCATCTTCCAAATTAATTGACAACAATTCAGCCCCCGCTTCAGTAGTTTGGAGACAGGCGCCTGTTTCACATTCAAGAGGTTCGAATCTTGCTTAAAGTGAGTTACCAGGATAAGGATTTTTTCGGGGTTTTCCCTGATCTTGAGAAGACGAAAGTCGAGTAGCTTTAAGCTCCATGAAGCCCGAGATCATTTGAGTATCATTTCACCGATTTCATTTAGCATTAAAGGAAGTTAAAACAGCAGTATTTCATTATTAAGTTTTAGGATATTTCATCACACATACACACACGCACCCACCTCTGCATTATGTAAATTTATGAATTTTAAAGTGTCTAAAGGGAATTTTGGATTAAAGGTCAAAGATGTTGGTTGATAATTTTATTGACACTAAATATTTATATAAATATCCTTACTTAGTTGAATTCAGGTAAGAAGCAAATTGATTGTAGTCTGTTTCGACCTAAAATTCTAATTAAATTGGACTAATAAAAGAATTGTTGATAATACAAACATTAAAACACTTTAAATAAAACATTACTTTTTCATTATAAAAATAAAAAATCCAACCATTCATACAAGTAATTGTTACACAACGGAAGTACGCTCAGTACGCATTCGGAGGTCGCAGTTTTGATCACCGTGCTATGGGATTTTGTGGGGGGATCCCTGATCGCCAAACGAAGGTTGGTTTCTTCCATTCCCCGAATATCCTGTCTTTCCATGTCGTTTCCATTGTTCATTTCAAGCATCCTTCATCCCGTCGGTTTCTTTCAGAGTTGGAAGTGTCGGCAATGTAACTCGGTGCGGCGTGGAAGCTCAAAGTGAGTAACTCCGTCCCACTGTTTCGGCTGGTTGTCGGGATGAGAGCCGCCCCTGGCTTGGCGTTGGATGCTAGTCGGGGCGGGGTAGCCAGTGAGCATGTCCGACAGTCGAGTTTCTTCAATCTGGAAACTGTAGGGGCCCTTTCAAAGCTGTGCCATCACTCCTGGTTCCGGCCGCCTCATCCCTCCTTCCTGCGGACGCCCCCTCGTTAGGCGTAGTTAAGCTGAGTCCCCTCCTTCCATATTGTACTCCTAATTCTAAACATTTATTTTTATTTAAGCATAACAAAATCAAAATGTTGCTTAAATTTTGAATTGCAACGCATTAGAATACAGACACGAACGATTTTGAAATGCTAAGTACAATTCTTTTGTTTCTCATGAGTTCACTGAATTATTTATTAGATTGCTTTGCTAATATCTGATTGTTGTCCGTGTATTGTGTGTATAGTAGATAAAGTATGTGTCATGAAGATACTGTGTGTAATTGGTAAATCGATAGAAAACAGCATTTTATATGAATAGTTTCCTGATTCGCATCGGAATCACACGCGAATGACTTTCAGCCTTGTATGGTCTCAACAATTACACTCGAACCTAATCGATATTTTAAAACACGTTGCTGAAAAACTACTAACTATAGTTGTTTATTTTACATTAGTTTTATGCTTATAATCTCTGCTCGATTCCCTTTGACTAGAAGTCGAGGATCCCTTTTTTATGCATTTTCCTGTTCACTATTGGCGGTTGTTATAACATGTAAAAATGGCGAATTTTGGTGATTTGCGAAATTAACGTATAAAAGAACTGATACCTGTACATGTGAATTGCTTTTTAAATTCAATAAAATTAATGTACGCTCAGAAATGTGCTGCAGGTAAACCATTTCAGTGATATACTAAAAGTGCCCCCTCCCAAAAGGGGGTAAAATGTACAAAATAGTATACATTCCATTCTCATAAATTTCTCTGCCTACTCTGCAACAAATTATTCTTATAATAGCTTATTATTCTGTATACCTAGTTCCACTAGCAGCAATGGTTATAATAGTTCCTTTTAAGTACAAGGGAAATAAGCAAATACACTAGGTTAAAGTGACAATTAAATGTTTTAAAAGCCATCGCTATGTGATTCAATTGAAATTCCCTTCTCTTTGCATGATCAGGATGGAAAAATCAATTACAACTTTCATTTTAGAAAATCTAATACTGGACATTTTAAAACGAATAATAAGGAATATTGGAAAGGATTGCCTGTACAAAAAATGTATGTGACATAAATTGGATGTTTTAACGAGATCTACATTTCGTTTTTGTTTTACGGTTTATAGTTATTCAAAAGACAGAATGAAGAGGACTTTAGAAAAATATCAAGATATACATCTTATTTGTCTTAAAAGTGCATTTTAATCTATAGTATTTTAATTTAAATCGTTAGTCATTTTGACATAATCAAAAGTATCGGAAAATACTCTTAATTTATGTGAGATAATTAGCCTGAAAATATTTGTGTCACTTCCTTGGAAGATACTAAACTGAAAATACTAAGTTTATATTTAAGGGATGTTTCCTTTTTGCGTAATGCTGCCCACAGACACACTGAGAACTTTTTATAAAATTGATTTTTTTTATTCAGGAGTAAACATGTATTTCCGGTGAAATTTCGGTACCAACATTTTGGATGGCATATAATAACATCCTCTACCTACTATGCACATTGGACATACGTGCTAGAGAAATTTAAATACACTCATTTTCACATTGTAACTGTGTTATTGAAACCCCAATTTGCTGATAGTTTTTAATAATTAAATTGAGCTTTAAATATCAGATTTTTAAATATGGAATTGATGGTCAAGTGAGGTAACATAATCTTCTAGAATTGGGGGGGGGGGTTAGAGAGTAGAGGTAAGAGTCTTATTGGAATATCGGAACTTTCGAGAAGAAATGATTGGATACAGCGTTTGCCCCTTCGGCTTCTTCCACCGCATTCCTATACAGCTAATGTGAAATATGGATGGTGGAATATTACAGTGGCTTTCACGATACGATGTTTAATGAAACTTTAAGGGTGGTTTTTAGGGAAGATGTACGGAAACTGCAGAACATCACAATGTATCCTCTTGTCTCAGGTTTGCTCTGGGCTTAAATATTCTACCATAAACTACATCACTTGTCTTATACATAGACAACTTTTACATGTCAAATATATAAATAAAAATGTATAGAATCTGTCTTATACAGATGATATTATTTGATGAATAGAATTTCACAAATAGTATTGAGCTGTCGATTGATTAAAATGCTTGATCGGTTAACTAAATTCCTACAAATAGATTAATCGGTCATCAATTGAATTTTATTTGTGCTCATACATCATAATTGCGAGAAAAAACATCTAGTTTATATATTTTTATAATTGCATATATAATGGACAAGACATGTTTATAATATAACTTGTTTAACTTACAATTTATTTTGTGGTAACAACAAATAAAAATCGATGTGTTCTATTCACATGACTTTCTCTACATCTTTGCAACAAATTATTGTTAGAAAACTTAGGCTTCTATTTACTTCATCCTAATGGAGAAAAAATTAGCAGAAATAATCTTATTACTTGCTTCCTTGTAAGTAGAAGAGAAATAAGGGAATACCATAGGTTAAAGTGACAGTCAAAAGCTGGTTGCTATATGACTAAACTTTCTGTGTTTGTATGCATAGGAGATGACAAATTCCCGTATGAGAAAAGTATAAGTATTTTAAAGCCGAAACCAATAACAAGGAATATCTCAAAAACGATCAACTCCACAAAAATGTTTATAACATATGTTGTGTGTTTTAACGAGCTCTGCGTTTTCGGTTAAGTTAGCTTTTGTCCATCTCTTACAGTTTACCACTTAGGCAAAATTCCGTAAAATTTACCCAGAATGAAATAGTCTTCAGAGGCTATTCCAAAAAAACTCAAGATAAACATTTTATTTGTCAGGTAAACATCTTTAATATACGCTATTTTAATCAAAATCGTAGAACCATTTTTGAGAAAATCAACATTTTCGAAAACATTTCCATATAAAGGGTAGTTGAGGGTGGGGGGATTTTCTTGAAAATCTTCGTGTCGCATCCTTGGAAGATACCAAACTTAAATACCAAGTTTGGTATTTAACAGTCTTTTCGTTTTTGAGCAATGCTGCCCATACTCACACACACACACACACAGACACACACACACACACACGTGCGCACACACATGAACCTTTTTCTAAAAATTCTTTCTTTTCGATTCTGGGGTACCCAAAACATGTATTTCCGGTGAAATCTTGGTATCGAATTTTGGGTGCACTAAGTACATAGTATCTACATGTAGAGAAAGTAATAAATGCAAAATCTGTTTTTTGTTACTGTTATTTGATGAGCTTAAATGCTTTTCCGTCTTCTGTCTTACCTGTTCCCCAGCTATGACACTTTTCAGTTGTTCCTACAAAGCTACCTCCAGAACAGAAATCAAAATTTGTGGTTTATCAGTATTTTCGTCAGTATGTAAAGTCAGTTGTTACCTAAGGTTTAGACAGAATTATTGTATTATTTTCTTACCATATTCGGCTAATTTATTTTCTAATGAAATAGCTGATATATCAGAGATGTCAAGGTTGTATACTGGTGGCAGTATTATGGTCTCTGCTGTAGGATCACAATATGTATTTTTTGGCTTAGAACTAGTCTCTCTTTTGTTCGCGCCACTGCCTTTAGGGTCCATGAGTTTTTCATGTGCTATGAAAGTCACCGTATTCCCTAATCTGAATTTAGTTTTGACAGTTTATTTATACAAGTAAATAGCATTCCTGCAATTCTAAACTGAGATTTTCGTATTCCCTAATCTTGATTTAGTGTTAATAATTTATTTATATAAGTAAATAGCATTCCTGCAATTCTAAACTGAGATTTTCGTATTCCCTAATCTGGATTTAGTTTTGACAGTTTATTTATGTAAGTAAATAGCATTCCTGCAATTCTAAACTGAGATTTTCGTATTTCCTAATCTGGATTTAGTTTTGACAGTCTAATTATGTAAGTAAATAGCATTCCTGTAACTCTAAACTGAGATTTTCGTATTCCCTAATCTGGAGTTAGTATTGATAGTTTATTTATATAAGTAAATGGCATTCCTGTAATTCTAAACTGAGATTTATAATTTGGATTTAGTTTTGACAGGTTATTTATATAAGAAACTATCATTTCTGTAATTCTAAACTAAGATTTTCTAATATAGCTCGATAGCCAAGTTTTCTCTGCTGAGGTTTATAAAGCCAATGTGCCAGTTTGAGAGTGACCCCGTGGTATAGAACCATACTCGTTTCAAGAATGAAATAACAAGCCGACCGCGAGGTACGCTTGATTAACCAGCAATGCTGGATCTTCAGCTCCGAGGTGTGCATCATTAAAACTGACAAGCTTTCCAGCTGGCAACTCCAATGGTGTGCTAGTAATTCGCACCACTTCGCCAATACGCAGTGTTGTTTTGCTTTTATTACTTTCTCTACCCCTCATGTACAATGTACATATTGGATAGAGAAGGTATTGTATTCCACTCAAACATTCGATGTCGAGATTTCACCGAAAATATATATTTTGGGGTCCCTGAGTCCGAAAAAAGAATTTTAGAAAAAGGTCTGTGTGTGTCTGTGGGCATCATAGCTCAAAAACGAAAAGACTCTTAAATACCAAATTTGGTATTTAGGTGTGGTATCTTCCAAGGATGCAACACGAAGATTTTCAAGAAAATCTCCCCACCGCAAACTACCCTTTACATGGAAAAATTATGGAAAATTTCGATTTTTTCAGTAATGCCTGTAATGATTTTGATTAAAATCCTATATATTAAAGATATTTACATCCAAAATAAAATGAATATCTTGAATTTTCTGGGAATAGCCTCTGAAGACCTCTTTATTCTGGATGAATTTTGCTTAGCTGCTAAATCATAATAGGCAAACAAAAACGTATTGCACAAAAATGTAAATCTCGTCAAAGCCCACAATTTATGTCCTTTGCGTTTTTGTTGTGGCGGTAACTGTTTCCGAGATATTCCTTATTATGAGTTTCATTTGCGAAGTACTTATACCTTTCTCAGACTGGAAGCGTCCGTTTTTCTTTTGTTCTACCCCTGACCAAGCAAAGAAGCCATTTGCAATGACAATCGCATAACGACAGCTTTTAAAACATTTGATTATCTCTTTAGCATAGCGCATTCCTTTAGTTCCCTTCTGCTTATAAGGAACTAAGTAATAAGAACATTCTGCTAATGTTTATCTCGAATTTTGTTTTTAGAGCTGCGAGAGAAAGTCATGTGAGTGCAATACATTATGGTTTTTTTTTTCCTTTTATCAGTATGGAAGGTCTGATCGATTCTTTGGATCGAGAAAAGAGGGACTTAAATTAGGAGTGTATTTTGATATTCTCTACTATTACCTAGTGATAAATTCCATCTAAAAATCCAATATTGAGATTTCAGATTTCACTGTAAACTGATATGAGGCCCTCTGAATAAAATAAAACTAGTTTTAGAAAAACGTCTATGTGTGTGTGAAAACCGGGCTTGACTTAACACTGAAACCTATAGGTTTACTGTATTATTAGTTCTGTATCTCTAATGAGAGACAGTAGGTTAATAACTAAACTTTCTTTAGGAAGATAAAATGTTTATTAAGCCTACTTATTCATATCTTTTCCTACTCAGAGCTTCACATTTGAATACTGTATCAGAGTATCAGAGGCAGTTCTTCGTTGAAGATTCACATTGTATGTAGATTTTTCCTTAATCTACAACGTTTCTTCAATAATCAATCAATTATTTGGGGTCAATTGAGGCTAAGTACGTGTTCAGTAAATAAGCAAGACGGTAATATGGAAGATGAAAAGCATAACTGAAAAACGAAAACTCAATAATGGTTATTTAAGAATAAAATCTTCCAAAGATGTGACACGAAGATTTTCAAGAAAATCGCTCACTCCACAATACCCATTACATGAAAAAAATTTTTTAGAAAAAAATGCATGGAAAAAAATTCCCGAAAATGGCTCTAGCATGTTGACAAAATACCGTATGTTTAAGATGTTTGCTTGACAAACACAATGCATATCTTGAATAATTTGGGATTAGTCTGTGAAGACATTTTCAGTCGAATGAGAGTTGTATAACTGGAAAACCGGAAGGGTTAGGCAATATGTTACGACATGAATGGTTCATTTGGCCTGGGGTTGCCCAGTTTTTATATTTTCTTAGGACAATATACGATTGGAGGGGTCTCAGCACCGAACTGTGTACCTACACCTCCACGAGGAGGGAGGATGAGGTAAAAGGAGGAATTACCCAGACAGTTGGACAGGCAGATCCATGTGAGTAGATTTACTGGCATGTTAAACAATTCCTGTGGGATGAAATTCCGGCATACCGGCGGAATTATGTGATTCTGACAATTGACAGCGTCATTAAACAACAAAATATACAAGAAAAAGGTTTTGGAAATTCTTACCAGTAGCAAGGAATACCCTAGAAATTGTTGACGCTACAAACTATTTTATTTAACATGAATCGTCTACCATAAGATGATGTACTTCACTTAGCGATTTGCCTTTTAAAAATTAAATATCGCTTTAGCCCACCTTATCTTTCTTACACCTTCAATGAAAAGAGCAAATATGTACATAATATGTCTGTCTCTATAAATAGTAGTTAGAAGAATAGAACGTAGAGAATAGATAGGGTCATGTGAATATAACCTATCATATTTTTTTAAATTGTGCGTTAATTTATGGCTCTTTGATGGTAAAAAAATATCACAGTATTTCAGCTTTTTTATTATTATTATTATTATTATTATTATTATTATTATTATTATTATTATTATTATTATTATCCAACACACGAATGAGCGGATGAAGTAGGAATAGAATAATCCAAAATAACCAAAGAGGAAATGGGTGCTTAACTGCTGCTTCCGGGTCGATTATAGTGTCATTTGTTTTGCAATACAGGAAATATCACTGATAAGTGCAGGAAAATAGGAGCTTGCTGTTGAATTAAATAAGCATCTACAACACGCACGAAACATAAAGTGCAAAACTAAGCGAGTTTTACAGAACTGGGAAGTATCGCTTTTGCATTGTTCAAATTGGGGTCTATCCTAGTTTTCTGGACGTATACAGAGTATATATGAATTGTAAAAGTACCTACGCAACTTTCTCTTTCATTATTTACGAGGTACTCCAGAAAGTAAGTTCCGTTTGGTAATAAAATTAAATTGTGTACAGATACAGAATAATTATTTATTGCACAAAATTCTACAACTCTTAAACTACTTTTCTACATAACATAGAAGTTTGCCGCCTGTGTCTTCAAAAAGTTGGAAACATTTTCTTTCAGCTCTTCGTCATTGTTGAAGTGTTGACCGCCAAGGAAAGACTTGAGATATAAGAACAGACGAAAGTCGCTAGGAGCGAGGTCAGAGCTGTGCGGAGGATGGTCAAACACGTCCCAGCCAAATCCCTGTAGGAGGTTTTTCGTCACATTTGCAGTGTGTGGTCGTGCGTTGTCGTGCACTTCACTACGTCCTTCATTGAACTGTCGGACCCATATTGTCACCATTGAATCACTCATCGCATTTTGTCCGTAAACTTCGGAAATTTGCCGATAAATTTCAATTAGTTTCACTTTCCTAGCATTCAGAAAACGAATCACAGATCTGATTTCACAAGCGGCGGGATTTTGAATCAACACCGACATTGTAAACAAGCACAACAAAGCGTATGTGGCTGACAGCGATCTCAAAATGGTACACGTTTCTTCACCTTGATACAGAGCGTCTACCGCGCATGTGCGGAACTGCGATCGCAGCGCTGCAGCGGAGATAAATTGAAACGGAACTTACTTTCTGGACGTACCTCGTATTTTCATCGCTATTCTGCAAATTATGTGCACAAAAACTTAACTCTTCTGTCAATCATGCTAAAAAGAATCGCCAAAAAAAACGGCGATACCGCGATAATGCCCATTTTCTTGTATACCTGCATGAGTGCTCGGGTCGGCAAAGGGTTTTATAAAAATATAACATCATTAATTTACGTAATTATTTCACAAGGTGAATATTTTTAGAAACACATAATAGGAGGTCAGTTATGCATTGTTATCTGATTTATGATAAATTCCATTGGAGATTAAGTATTTATTAATTTTCGAGGGTATATTTATTATCCTTTCTCCGATTTCAACCAGGCCAAGCCCAAATTACTTGCAGACCTTCTAGAAAACAGACTGATGTAACAATGAGCTACTAAATAATTAAGTTGGTTTGCTCGGAATGATCGTGAGTGATCTGTATAAGTTCACGAGAAACAAACAGACAAATTGGGACCACTAACATTGCAAAAATGTACCTATACTATTTACTCATATGAGAGAGAACCTTTTACTTACTGCTTTATTATGGTAAAGGTACGAACAATTACTTTACATTAATTATTTTAATGAAATCTACAACTTTGTATGTATTATTTGTTTGCCTCTTGTGGTTTTCTAAGTCACTAAAATTAAATAAGAATGAAGAGAACTTCACAAAGTAGAGTATTTAAAAGCAATAGTATTTACCATAACAGATCTCAAAGTAATGCTATTTTAATATTATCACTTTAAAATGAATTGTCCACGAAAAGAATTACTTAGTGTGCAGGGACCTTCCGGGGAAAAAAGAAAGAAAGGGGAAAAAAAAAAAAAAAAAAAAAAAAACCCTTCCTCTTACACCCTTAAAATCTTCCAGACTTAAATATAATATTTTATACTTCAGGTTTCATTGGGAGATGCCCGTTCTCTCCCTACCTCTCTGCTTGTCCGTCTTTCTTTCTCTCTCTCTATCACACACACACAAACCCACTCACGCACTAAATTGTTTTCCTTCTTTTTACTTTCTGTAATACATATGGTAAGTAGGGGATGTATTGTATTCCACCCAAAATTCGATATCAGGATATCACCCAAAATATGCTTTTTCAAACCCCTAAACGCAAAAGAAAGTATTTTTAGAAAAAAGTCCATGTGAGTTTACCTCTGTGTGTGTGTGTGTGAGAGAGAGAGAATACAGTAACTCGAAAACGAATTAGTCGGATACCAGAGGTGGTGTTTTAAGATGAGCATCTTCCAGGGATGTGACACGGGGATTTTCAAGTAACGATTTTGAAAAAAATATCATATGATTAAAGTGTGTTCCTGGCAAATGAAATGTTTATCTTCATTCTTCATTCGAATGATTTTTGCATAACTAGTAAACTGCCAGAGAGAGAGAGAAGAGACCAAATCTTACTGCACAAAAAAGATGTAGATCGGGTTAAATCACTCTATTTATGTAAAATATATTTTATTTGTAGAATTAACCTTTTCAGAGATATTCCTTGTTTATTGGTTTGCACGTGTACATTTTTAGAAATAGAAAGTTATGTTCCTCCCCACTTTCACTCGATCATACATAAGGTCGGGATTTAAAAGCCACCCGCCCTTAAAATATTTGAAAGTGTCTTAAGCCTAGTTTATTCCCTTAATTCCGTAGTACCTATACGGAAATATACATTACTTCTGCAAATATTTAGCTGTACTAATACTAGAAGTGTTCAATAAGTCCTTAGAAAATCCAAGAAATTACACTCCTAGCAGCGAAAAAAATTTGTATTTAGTGACCTACGTCTCTTACTAGATGGCAGTTAAATTTTCAGCTATATCCATCGCGTGGTTTCGTTACCATAGGCGATTGAATCAACAAACTTGTGTTTATTAAGGGGGAAAAAAAGAACTTCGTGCGGTGACTAATCACACATTTAAAAGACTTAACACCAAAAAAGATAAAAACCGAGTTGGATGAAGTTCATAGCACATTTTCTCCTGCATTTGCAACAATTTACAATTGGATAAAAGAATTTAAACGTGGCCGTACATCCACAAATAATGAACATTGTTCCGGACGACCAGTAGAGGTCACTTCCTCCGAAATTATTGATAAAATCCAGGATATGGTTTTGAGTGATCGATGAATCAAAGTTCGCGAAATAGCAGACGCCACAAGCATATCTGAAGCTACAGTGTTGTCAATTTTGCAACAAAAACTTAGTCTGGGAAAGGTCTCGGCAAGTTGGATGCGGCGGTTGCTCTCAATGGAGAATAAAAGCAATCGTGTGATCGATTCGGTATCTGGTTTGAAAATTTTCTGTCGCAATGCTATCAGGTTTCTGCGTCGATACATAACTGCGGATGAAACATAGATATACTACTACACTCCGGGGACAAAAGCACAGTCGAAGCAGTGAGATTTTATAGACGAACTGGCTCCGAAGAACTTAAGGTGCTGAAATCTGCAGACTAAGTAATGGCTTCTGTTTTTGGGTTACACGCGGAATCATCTACACTGATTATTTGCAGAAAGGAAGAACCATAAATAGAGGGTATTTATTATGCATCGTTGTTGTACCGGTTGAACGGAGAAATCAAGAAAAAAACGCTCTCATTTGCAAAGAAAAATATAATCTTTCATCAAGACAATGCAATGGTGCACACCTGCGCAGTTTCAATGCGAAAATTGTAGGATTAAGGTTCGAATTACTACCACACCCACCGTATTCATCAAGTTTGACCCCCCGTGCCCCCCCCCCCCCCCGGAACTTGAAAAAGTGACTCGACGAAAAACTATTCACGTCTAACGAAGAGGTCATCTCCCAAACAGATACTTATTTCGAAGACCTTCCGAAATTCTACTTTTCGGAAGGCTTAAAACGCTGGAGAAACGTCAGAAAAGTGTATCGAGCTACCAGGAGACTGTTAAAAAATTAAAAGAGAGAGAGAGAGCGATATCTAGCAGATAATTTTGTTCTTTTTCTAAGGACTCATTGAGCGCCCCTCGAATGAAGTAAAGAGAAGAATAATAGTTGGTAAGAATAGTTTGTGGAGGAGTGAGTAGCAAAAGTTATTTGAGTGCAATGCATAGCTTTTTCATTCAGTGCCCCAAAAGGTATATCTCTGGTGGAATGTGGATGTCAATTTTCCCACTTGAGTACCATGTATCTTCCACACTTATGAGGATTGAAGTTTTAACTCCAATCGGTTAAAATATGTTTTTACTTTCTCTACACGTACTATGTACATAGTGTATAGAGAGGGTATTGCACTCTCCCAAAAATTCGATACCTGGATTTCATCGGAAAAAGCATTTTCACAAAAAGGTCCGTGTATGTGTCGTGTGTCTGTGAACAGGATAACTCAAAAGCGAAAAGTTGGTAAAATACCAATCTTGGTATTTAAGTTTAGTATCTTCCAGTGATGCGACACAAAGATTTTGAGAAAAATGCCCTTACTCCAAACTACCCTTTACATGGAACTTTTTTCGAAAATTTTGATTTTCTCAAAAACTGCTCTAACGATTTTGATTAAAATATCGTATATTAAACATATTTATTTGACAAATAAAATGTATATCTTCAATTTTCTGGGAATAGTCTCTGAAGCTTACTTTATTCTGGATGAAATTTACCGAATTTTGCATAATTGCTAAACCGTAAGAGAGAGATAAAAGCTTACTATACAACAAATGTAGAGTACCTTAAAACACACAATTACACATACTTTTTTTCATGGAGTTGATAGTTTTTTAGATATTCCTTGTTTTTTGGTTTCAGCTTTATAAAACTTTGTCAACTGTCCATACAAACAAAGGAACTTTAGTCACATAGCAACCAGCTTTTGACTATCACTTTAACCTATGGTACTCCCTTATTTCGCTTCTACTTACAAGGAAGCAAGTAAGACTATTTCTGCTAATTTTTTCTCGATTAGCATGAAGTATAAAGAAACATAAGCCTTCTAACAATAATTTGTTACAGAGATATAGAGAAACACTACAGATTTTTTGTTATTCAGCTTGTATTAAGCTCTTCAGCTATTTGAAGATCGTACAGTACATTAGTTTCCGAGTATATCATTTCATAAAACGTATTTTTCTCAAAACCATATTTTCATACTTTCAAAATGTTTTAGGCGTTTCAGTTTTTATTTAAATACACTAACATTTCCCAGGTCGTGGAGAACTATCTGTTGTAGTATACAATTACAAAATTATCCTAACACCATTTTTTTAAAAAATATAATAATACAGCAATAAAAAGTATTGAAGTATCATCGCTTAACGTTTATATTTTTGTGCGTTTTAAAGCTTAGAAAATACCAGCCAATTTTCTCAAATTTTGAGGCGCGTGGAGCATTTTCATTATGCAGTATATTTACATGATGGATTAGGATTAGTTCTTATTTCAGTTATTTATTATCCAAGTGTTGAGTCGTGCATTGACTCTTGGGCAAATTTGATTACTTCGGTAGGGTAGTCCTTTATTATTACCTACTTTCTCCACATGTACTATGTGCATAGAGTATAGAGAAGGTATTGCATTCCAACCAAAATTTCGATTCCAAGATTTCACCGGAAATACACAGTTTAGAATCCCCTGTATACAACATGTTTAGAAAAAGCTCCTGTGTTTGTGTGTGTATGTGTGTTTGTGAACATAATAATTCTAAAACGATGAGTCCGTAAAATACTAAATTTGGTATTTAAGTTTAGTAACTTCCAGGGATACGACAAGAAGATTTTAAGAAGCCCCACCCCCTTAAAACTACCCTTTATGTGAAAAAAATTTAGAAAAAATTTGATTTTCTGAAAAATGACTAATGATTTTGATTAAAATACAAGTATATTAAAGATATTTATATGGTATATAAAATATAAACCGTAAGAGATAGACAAAAACTTACTCCACAAATAATGTGGATCTCGTCAAAACACACATTTGTGTCATTTACGTTTTTGTTGTGGAGGTTACCGTTTCCGAGATATTCCTTGTTATTATTTTCAATTCTGAAGTACTTACGCTTCTCTCAGACAGGAAGTATCCGTTTTTCTTTTGTACTACTCCTGGGCAACCAAAGAAGCGATTTGCAATGACAATCGCATAACGATAGCTTTTAAAACTTTTGACTATTAGTTTAGCCTAGTACATACCCTTAGTTCCCATCTACTTATAATGAACTAAGTAATGTTTATCTCGATTAGCATTGTGTAGAAAGAAGAATAATCTTTTGTGAGAAGTTTGTTTCTGGAGCAGCTAGAGAAAGTCATGTGAGTGTAAGACATCAGATATTTTTTTTTTTTTTTTACTTAATACACTCCCACAAACCGATCCAAGATACCTCTCTTTATTTCTTACAAAGTATTTATCCAATTTCAATGACATTTGGTATTCATAGTTACGCAATAGCAATGCAATTACAGTACAAATTTCAGAAAACCTGTACAGAAATATAGAAACTTTAAATTCCACTCCTTAAGTAGGGATACAGAATGTAAAAGCTGTTAAGGTTTGGTTGGCTTAAAGATAAGCTTGTGTGGGACACAGCAGTTCACCACCTGAGCTGCAGTTGGGATAATTGCTTATGGCTGCATTAGACACAGTAAACCTCCACAGCCTTTATCCTCCAGTGCTTTTGTTGCCTAGAAGCGATTGTAACTAAAAGCCGTCCCGGGGAGTATCAATACGTCGTTAACCCAAAAAGAATTGATGACCACGCCCTTCTTATCCTTCACGCTACCTTTTAGCTTGATCCACTTTTATGTTCTCATAAAACGGGTAGAATTTTATACACAAGTATATTGCAACAAGGAAGTAACTAGGAGCTTCCAAAAATTACATCGAATCATCTTGAGGAATATGTTGTAAAGTGACAGGTGGGATTTTACACCTATAGTTTGTCTCTGTCTTAAAAACGGCAAGGAGTTAAATGGGGTATCTCTGTCTGTCATTAGCTTCGCCGGTTTCTACTCTCCCACTGTCGCCAAATTGCTAATAACATGTAAATATTTAGTTGTTAATATTTTCAGCTTCGAACACATCCTATTAAACATATTTTTCTCTAACAGATTACATGTTTTTAACACCTTTTAGATTTCCGTGGACCAAACATTTTAAAGAGAACGAATTTTTCATTACATGTCCAATATTTGCGTATCTCTGCTTATCACACAGTAATTAATTACTAAATGTCAGAGAGCAACATTTTTATTTTCTCTATACTTACTATGTGCATAGTGTATAGAGAAGGTATTGCACTCCACACAAAAATTCGATACCGAGATTTCACCGGAAATATATGTTTTAGAGTCCCCTATATCCAAAAAAAGCATTTTCACAAAAAGGTTTGTGTGTGTGTGTGTGTCAGTGTGTACATGAAGATTTTGGGAAAAATCCCTCACCCCAAACTACCCTTTACATGTAGCTTTTTTAAAAAATGTCGATTTTCTCAAAAATGGCTGTAACGATTTTAATTAAAATATCATTTATTAAAAACATCTACCTGACAAATAAAATGTGTATCTTTAATTTTTTGGGAATAGCCTCTGAAGAGTAGTTTATTCTGGATGAATTTTACGGAATTTTGAATAACCATTAAACCGTAAGAGATGGACAAAACTTACAAAACAAAAAATGTAGAGCACGTTAGAACACACAATTTATGTTATATACATTTTTTTCGTGCAGTTCATCGTTTTTGCGACATTCCTTGTTTTTGGTTTCTGCTATGAAAAACTTATACTTTTCTCATACAGGAATTTGTGAACTGCTGACCATACAAACAAAGGAACTTCAGTGACATAGCAACCAGCTTTTGATTATCACTTTAACCTATGGTACTCCCTTATTGCGCTTCTACTTACAAGGAAGCAAGTAATAAGACTATTTCTGCTAATTTTTTCTGATTAGCATAAAGTAAATAGAAGTATAAGGTTTTTAAGAATAATTTGTTGTAGAGATGTAGAGAAAGTCATGTAAATGGTATACATCAGATTTTTTCCCCTTGAGTGTACTATAGTCTCATATCTGTTAAGTAGAAACCTATTGGATCGGTTTATGAGGGTTGAATCGAGTTAAAAAAAACAACAAACAAAGGCATTGTCTACCAAAAATTGATGTTTAATTAAATGAGTATTATAATAGTTTAAATAAAATAATTTCGGAAAATTCTATACCTATGCAGTAGAATTTTGTGTTTACAAAGGTAACCAAGCAAGAAAAATATGTTGAAAAGGTTTAAGAGTTTATAAAACAAGCTGGAATCCCTTCTTGAATTCGTTATCTATGACAAACAGTAGTTATCTATCTATTCAACTCATGGCGCGAGGCAGAAGGTAGATTGTGCTTTGGTAGAGGTTACTATAAGTTTATAGCGAATGCAATACTGTGAACTGTTACTGCAGGCTAGTTGTTTTGTATTTGACATAAGTATTTTTAGTTATGAAATTCTTGAAACTTGGAAGAGACGAAAAGTCGATAAATTAAATAGAGGCGCAATATAATGAATGTATTAGATTATTCAAGTGTTAAACAATGTAGTAAGGAATAAACGAAACAACTAAAGCTACCAGATATTCAGAAACAGAAGTGTATAGGATAAAAGAAAATACGCCAATAAACATAATGCAAAAAGTAAACAAAACACGCTAGGTTAATGGAATAGCGCAAAACACAGTGTTTTGTTTTAAAACATTCCACCCATCTGAATGTAATTTAGCCAAGAGAAAACAATGCTGATGCCTTACAACATTAGAGCTTTCATAATTTTATATCACTACATTTGGTATATTGTTATGACTATAAAATGATTTTTGGAGTTACTAAAACTATAAATACAAGTCTGAGGTGTGAATTAGCCAGTCATAATAAAGCGCAACAAAAGGAAACGCGGAAGAATACATAACATCAAAGCATGGTTTAGTTGGTTCGGTGTGTATATAATACACACCAACCGCTCGCCTGGCCAAATTATGCATGAGAAGTACTGTGTATAATTTCAGATCAAGTCCGTCCAAATCGTCCTGACACCCATATGAGCAAAGCAGGAGAAATGGGGAGAAGGGGTGAGAATGGTGAGGGGCCAGGAACCATATCACAAGCTCACAGCAGTGCTATGCTTCAGGAGTGGGGGAATGTCACGACAATTTGAACGGATTTATCTTTTTCGAAAGAACATAGGTATGTATTAACGACTGTAGGAGGCATAGGCTGGGAATGTTAGGGAATCACTGCTGTAGACTATATTCGATGCTTCGACAAATAACGTTCTTCTGGTTGGGAGACATCTATTTTCCAAAGAATGGAATATTTAAATGAGGCAATTGAACAGCAGACACCTATTATTAAGTAAATCAGGGCTAGAAATGAGAGCAGAAGCTATTTTCACATTTCACCCCTAGCGACTAAAGTGCCGAATCATGGGGTGGCTTTGTCTCTATGACGTAACTTTACTCCAAATTCTTGTTTAAATTTCCCACCTATTTGTAAATCATATATCAAAAAGCTAGTCAGTTGTCTTGCTGATTTCGTAATTTTGCGATATCTAAAAGCAAGCAATGCAATTGGGAATATTGATTTTGTGATGGTTTCAAACGCACACGAACGCTGCTGGTTGCACGAGAGCATTACTGCGTGCAAAACCTAGTCCCTTGATGATAAAGCTATTGTTATTTATTAAGGCTGTCAACCAACTGCGCTACATGCATTGATGTACTGGATACTTCTGTTGATTTGTGGGTTCCATAGCATGCTGGTCGAGGGAGAAATAAACGGAACCAGTAATTACCAGAGTTACAGAATGACTAATACTCTCATACAGCAGTAAACACGGTAACAAACATTCGACAATTGCTAGAACAGTTCCAGGATGTTCATATGTGCCACTAAATATTGAACAATAAATATTTCTGTGGTGTTATTTCTTGTTTATTCATAGGAAGTGTTTAGCTGGTCTCCCCAGTAATGGACTAGGAGAAAAACTCATTTTTCAGAGCTCGTTGTGGATAGCAATATCTGAAGTCAATAACGGATATATTTGATATTCGGCTATAGGTAATAATGTAGCACAAGGCAGATACACAAATATCTGAACTTTGTCACGATAAATGGGTTTATAGCTCTATTTAATGATGATGCTCGCCCGATGACACATGGAAACCTTGTAATGAATTAGCAGCATTAGAGTTATGATAAAAAACTGATCCCCCCCCCTTCCTTTTCCTCGCTTGCAGGGTTGCCATTTGGCAAGTTTCTCTCCAGATATAGAGGTTTGGAATACTATTTTTTTGAGACAAGACAGATGAGAGAAAAAAGTCTATTTAATGTATTTTCAGTATAAACATTGCAGCTCAATCTGCGACATCAATTGTGAAAATAGTTCCTTATTAGTGCAAATATCTATGATCTGTTAAATTCCCTTATGCTGATCACCGAAGTTCACATTCAAACAGGATTGTGTGTTCTGCATAAAGGTAATTGAAATCAAATATTTAATTCTATAATAAACCTTGCAATTAAGACATTATTAGAGATTTTAATCAAAGGGGAAATTTTACGTAAAGTGATATCTCTCTAATTAATCTTATGTCACAAAATATAAAGTATTTTTACTTTCTCTACATAGTACATATTACGTAGGTAGAAAAGGTATTGCGCTCCATCCAAAAATTCGATACCGAGATTTCACCGGAAGTATAGGGTCCCCTGTACCTCCTCCAAAAAAAAAAGTTTAGCAAAAGGTCCGTGTGATTGTCCGTATGCCTGTGAACACAATAACTCAAAAACGAAAAATCGGTAAAATAGCAAACTTGGTAATTAAGTTTAATATCTTCCAGGGATGTGATACGAAGATTTTGAGAAAAATATCTATCACCCCAAAATATTCTTTACATCTAAACATTTTCGAAAATTTTGATTTTCTCAAAAATAGATCTAACGATTTTGATTAAAATACATATACTAAATATGAATACATATACTGAATATCTTGAATTTTTTCAAAATAAATTATGTTGATATCCCTAAAGAAAAAGTAAAAAAGAGAAAGCGAAATAGAGAAAGTAAAAATGAAATAAAGTTTTAATAATTATTGACGCTCCTTAACTGCTGTAGTTCTCGCCGTCCCATTCTACATTGGGCGGCTTGAAAAACCACTTATCTTTGCTCAGAGACCTCTCTATCTGGCACGAGGTAAATCTACGACACGGAACCACCAGGTTTACTTCCCTTCCGAATGAAGCTATGCTTATTCTTTCTACGTCCGAAAAAAGAAAAGAAGAAAAAAGAAAAAAAAAAGAAAAACATTTGCTCTGCGGGTTTGGACCCGCGATCGTGGAAACCAGAGGCTAGCATATTATCTTTAGACCACGGAGGACGACAAGCCTTTGTACATCTGTAACACATTCATACGTAAATAAAGGCTAAATGCTGAGATAGGTTCCTCATCCTAGAATGCTGGTTACCTGAAATGTAATATTTCAGCAAAAAGTAATTCGTGTGTAAAGAAAACGATATCATAGTTTTTTTAGGGGTCCATTCCAAGAGACATATAGAAACCTCTATTCCTAAATAGCATCCATTTCATCTACTGGGTTCAAATGTGAAAGGTAATATGGAAAATATGGGGCAGAATTTTTGATCCTGTTCCGTCTTGGCTTAAAGGAATTTAGCAAGTGAATTATTTTTCTTTGCGTATATTGCAAGTTGGAACGTGTGTGGTAACTTTCAGTTTCTGCAAGAGTTTTAAATAATGTCTTGCCTATGCACTTCGCGGGTATGACAGTATTTATTTGCCTTGATAGTACCCTCAGCATGATCATACATTGCATATTACTGTATATGAATGAGGCTAATAATGATTAACTTTGGTTAAATACATGTGTCAGGATTAACTCGTTAAGTAACCAAATCGTTGTTCTTTTTAACCTAGGCTCTTTCCTTATAGCTTTTAATCTCAAAGCTAATGTTAGAGCGGTGTAAATTAAAAGCTCCTTCATTTGTTGCTTTTACTAGGGCCGGCTGATAAGTCCCAGGCCTCTCAATGAAAACAGCATTAAAAAAGAAAAAATGGTTTATTTCTCAACATAATCTCCAGAAAGGCTAATACATTTGTCATATTGGTGTTCTAATTTAATTAAACCATCTCTGTAGTGCGATTTATCAAGCTCCTCAAAATAGCTGTTGACCGCATCAATGACCTCCTCGTGGCTGTGAAATGTTCGCCCTCCAAGAAATGTTTTGAGGTTTGGGAACAGGTGGTAGTCCCTGGGTGCTAGATCTGGCCAATAGGGTGGATGTTCAAGAAATTCCAATTTTAATTCGCACATTTTGCCCATTGCAATGACTGAACGATGGGGTGGAGCATTGTGGAATGAAACGAGATTTTTTTTTGCCAAATGAGGTCTTTTTCTTTTCACCTCATCACTCAAACGTTGCAAAGCTTGCGTAGTAGTCACCAGTGATGCTTTTACCCTCTTCCAAGTAATCAATAAAAATAACTCCCTGTGCATCCCAGAAAACACTCGCCATAACCTTGTTAGTTGACAAAATTGGCTTTGGCTTTTTTGGAGTTGGTTCACCTGGTGATATCCACTGTTTTGACTCTGATTTACTTTCTATAGTGTAGTTATGTATCCATGGTAATAAGCCGTCTCAAAACTGCATTGGGATTTTTACGGTAGAACTCCACAATCTTAACAGAAACAGTTTTTGTTTGCAATTTTTGAACAGATGTCAACAAACGCGGCATCCATCTTGCACAGAGCTTGTGAAAGCCCAAAAATTACTTAAAATATTACCTGCACGTTCTTTTGATATGTTTATAGGCTCTGCTATCTCAAACAACTTTAATCTGCGGTCTTCCAGAAGCGATGAAGTTTTTCAATGATCTCTAGTGTTGTCACTTCTACAGGGCGTCCAGAGCAAGGCTCATCACTAGTGTTCGTATGTCCCATTTTAAACTCTGCAATCCACCTTTTAATAATTGAATATGAAGGGGCAGAGTATTTCAATGTACTTTCCATTTCCTCCTTGATTTTTTTAGGCGGTAAGGCTTTCAAATGCTCGTTTTTCTAAATCCTCCATTTTCGTGAAAACCCTAAAATTGTCTTGTATGAAATACTGTCATTCGAAAACTAAACAAGCTTTTGACCTGTAACTATGGACACAGCTAGTCTAGAGTACCGTCTAATTGTCCCAGTGGCGCCATATCTGTGTGAGGCCCGGGACTTATCAGCCGACCCTCGTAGTAGGTTCGTACATAACGCCATCTTGATTTTCCTGGCTATATACATTCGGATATATTACCAACAAAAAGGAGATGGCACTGAAATGCATAATATAGTCATTCTCCGTTGTTGTAGGTCTATAATCTAGGAACATTTCCCAGTGGAAATTTCTCGTATTCATTCTAAATGGAAGTTGTATTTATGATGCAGTTTGGCAAAGGAGCACGTTTTTAGATATGGAGAAAAACTAGCGACAGTTTGTTCATTATTCTTTTATAATGGCTTCTTTTTCTTTTGTTGCGTGGTAGTGAAAGCTGTGTAATAGCAAACGGGAGCAGAAGGAGATGCAGTTGACAGAAACAAAATTAAAAGAAAGAATTAGAGGAAGAGAAAGAGAGAAAACATTCCAGGAAACTTGGAAGCGTCTGACTCACAAAATTAAACTTAACAATTCCGAAACAGATGAGGCAATTTGATTTCGGAGAGCAACTGCTGTCGAAGTTTACATGAAAGAAAAGTATTGAAAGTGTTTGGAGATAAAGATTAGAACTTAAAGAATACGAGAGCGCGTGCTTAAAGAGAAATATAAAAAATAATTACATTTGATAATATCTAATGATGTTTTCCTTATATTTTCTCTCCATGTCTTAAAATATACTTCTTAATAAAATAATAGACACTGCGGTCCTTAAGACTAATAATAATGCTAGCTAAACTTACCATTCTTGCAATATTTCAATATTATTACGAAATGATTTACTGAGTTAGCAACAATTATGAGTTTTGGATAAAAATTGAAGTATATACGTAGTTGTTTCAAATTAAATGAAGGTACTTTTTCATCAGAGAGTGAAGATATTCGCAGTAAGCTCTTAAATAAATAAATAAAAATTCTTGAAAAATTATCTGTATTAACTAAAAATGCAACGCATTGTTTTGTAAGTATATACTCATTTGCATACAAGTAGCAGAGGTAGTATTATTGTGCAAACTCCGGAGATTCTTCTTTGAGCCATTCCTTTCTCTCCTAATCCCTCTCACCTTTCTTACTGATTCTCTTCCCCTCTCTTTCTTTTACTCTACGTTTCCAGTTAATTCTCCTTCCTCTCACTCCCTCCATCCATTTCCTTCTCTTTCTGTGTAATGTGTACGTCAAGTGATGGTTTGAAAACCGGCATAACTACTTTTTCTAGGGTGTCAATTCAAATTAAAACGCAAGTAAAAGGTTTATGAGTGTACAAACTTATGCCTCTTATACTTGTAATACGATCGGAACTTCACATTTTTACCGAAGAGCTCGGAGGTAGCTCAATGTTTTCAAATGTGGCTCTCGTACTATGAATCCGGGATTCGTTTTTATGACCATTTGGCAGTCAAGATTCAGTCCGTCAGTTGTAGCTACTTGAAGAGTCTGGT
Organism: Hymenopus coronatus; assembly: GCA_030762935.1. Lineage (NCBI taxonomy): Eukaryota > Metazoa > Arthropoda > Insecta > Mantodea > Hymenopodidae > Hymenopus > Hymenopus coronatus. Next base: position 59,007,883 of record CM060886.1, read on the forward strand.
TTAAGAATACACAGCAAAACTGTTGGTAGGTCTCTCATTCCAATAACTTCGGGCTCTGGGTGCCATCAGCTTAATAATAGTCTTAGGGGCCCCTACTTGAGTCTTTAAGACTGAGCCAGTTTCATCCCTTCCTATAGTTCCAAAAGTGTCTACTCTAATCACGAATGGCGTCACTGGCCATGACTCCAAATAATTATCAACAGGCACGTCATCTACGTCATTTATCAGATCCAGCTGCGGCGAAGATTGTTTTTACCCTCCATAGCGGATTTTAGCTTGTGGTGGAGTGGAACCAGTTGGCATAACAACTACCGAACGAGACAGCCAGGCGTGTTGAGCAACCGGCAATGAGGCCGACCAGGGCAAGGCAACTATGGGTATGTTTGGCGGGGCTAAATTCAGTGAATAATTTCGGTGAGTCAAAATTTGTATTATAAAATTATTCGCACGTATCAAATATATCGCAGTTAAATATATACAGGCTGTTAGGGGTAAGAGCTCGTAGACTTCACATGATGAGAGATCCAAATAAAGTACAATAACAACATCTATTTTGAAATTTAACGGAGATAAAAGAAACATTATTGAATACATTATCTCCACAGTCTCACAACAGAGTAGGGCTTAACAGTCGAACGTTTTGTTTTGGTTTGCGGGCAGGCCATTGATTTGTGCCTGAAATCGCTGTGTGTCTATGTGTATATACTATTACTACTAACGAGGGGTAGGGTAGTTCTCTTTTCGCTATCCGATCGTATGCACGAGACCTGAACTAAGAGCTACGCATGATATTTAGTCTGATGATCTAAGATAAAACAAATTCAAACATGGACTATGAAAATATCTATTGAGGTGTATCGAAAAGAAATCAAAGCCATATCTTTACTAAATAGGACATTTATTAATGGTCAATAACTGCAACATCAACAATGTGATATGTTCAGTTACAGTAGATGCTCAAAATGTATTCCGTTAGAATCTATGCAGGCATCGTATATTCGTCAGAGCTTCTGCATTCTGCCCAATCTGTAGGACGGCTTCAAAAACACGTGTGCGAGTAGTAGTAACCTCGTTATGATACATCTTAGTCTTCAAATGACCCCAGAAATAATAATCTAAATGATTGAGCTTTGCCAAAAGCAAGAAGCATATCTAAATACTTTTGATCTGTAAAGACTGTCAAACTTCTGAATGCATTTAGCTATCGTATTTGAAGCATTAACAGAACCAACTGTTGTGCAAGGTTTCGAGGCACAACATTACTGTCAACATTCCTAACCTTCCGCAGTTGCCAAGCTTATACCCACCGCTTTATTCTAGTAGACAAGCTGGAATCCAGTTTTTTAATATCAGTTTGTGGCTAAACGACTCAGTTTAGCAAGAAATGGTAAAAACACAAATGGTTCATCTTTTGCAGCTCTATCTCGCTATTCTAATTGCAGAAGTAAATGATAAACTGTTCTAAAGAGGAAAATGGACCAGGAATTTATTTTTCCGCTCAAAGCCAGGAAGTTACCTTTGAAGTCTGTGCACTCAAACTCGTAACACCTTATACATTTTTCATTGTACAAACAGTACCAGTACTTACTAATAAGTAATGAAAGGTTGAAATGATTTATTTTATTATCACCGTATTCCACTGTTCCTTTATAGGTCTGAAATCGCTGCTGTAAATATAAAATATCTACTATGGGCATTGGGGACTAAGGAAAGATAAGTAATACATCTAAACTCAGCATAAACAATAAGGAGAACACAACCTTTTTACTTTCTCTACACGTACTGTGTACATAGTGCATAGAGAAGGTATTGTATCGCACCCAAAAACTATATCGAGATTTCACGGAAATACATGTTTTGGGATTCCCTGAATCAAAAAAAAAAAATTAGAAAAATGTCCATGTATGTCTGTGTGTCTTAGGGCAGCATAGCTCAAATATGTAAATTTCTCTATTTACTAAATTTAATATTTAAGTTCAGCATCTTCCAAGGAGGCGACACGAAGTTTCTCAAGAAAATCCCCCAACTCCAACTACCCTTTAGTTGGAAAAAATTCGAAAACTTTTATTTTCTCAAAAATAAGAATGGGACGCTGAGAACCACAGTAGTTAAAGAGCGTCCATAAATAAACCCCCATTTATTTATTTATTTCGTAGAGTTGACCGTTTCCGAAATATTCTTGTTATTAGTTTCAGTCTTAAAATACTTAAAACTTTTCTCTTACGGGAACTTGCCAACTCTTGGCCACACAAAAAAGGAATTTGAATCACATAGTAACCATATTTGAAAACATTTGACTGTCGGTTTAACCTAGTTTATTCGCTTATTTCCCTTTTACTTATAAGGAACTAAATAATACAATTTTTGCATGCTAATGTTTAACTCGATTAGCATGAATCACATAAAAGAATAAGCTTATTAACAATAATTTGTTACAGAGATATAGAGAAAGTCATGTGAATTGTATACATATACTCGTGATAATGACTTTGGATACACTCATAATAATAATAATAATAATAATAATAATAATAATAAAACTAGAATTACTGAAGCTTAATTCTCTTTCTGTGTTTTTCGTGTAACATTGTTCAAAGTATTGATAAAATAAAGCGTGCTTTTGCGTTCCGTTAGGTTTCTTAAAAATATTATTTAAGATGCGCTAAAGCCTAGTTTCTAAGCAGGGTCTAAGTGATCTTATTGAAGTTAAGTAATCGGCTTGACTATACTTGCGTGGAACTTTAACACATTTAAATACACATACTTTAGTTCACCACAGCCCGCGTCACATAAATTGCACTGAGAGCAGATAGTAAATAGAAGGGTGAGTAAAATGGATAAGGCAGCGGTTTGTTATTTTTAATTGTGTGTATAAAATTGATCACATTACACTTAATGAACTCTACCCACTCCAGACCTAAATTTTATACTTTCCGTTGCTAATGTATTCAGGATGTAATATGCAAAGTTGTGTGCTTTTCCACTCTACTTCTGTCCTGTATGAAATAAATGAAGTGTACACACGCAATTGCAGTTTATACGAGCTATACCTTTAAAATTACAACTACTTTGCGATGAAACTATAATAACACTCTTGGGAATGTTGTTTTTATCCAGTCGTACAAAGCTAAAACCGTTGCATACTGCCTTCTTCACTTAGATACCTTATATCATATGCGACCGTTTATTTGTGGATATTATTTTCAACACTTGTCGTTACAGAATTCAACAACCTGAACAGTTCTTCATCAAATGTTTCCGCTTATAAGGATCCCATGATCGAGAAGAGAGTGTATTAATACTTTGATTTATGACTTTCCTCTGTTATGATAGAGTTTAGAGTTTATGCTATAATGTTAGAGCAGCTTTTTATCTTCGACAAGGCTTCGTAAAATTTTCGCTAATATTTGGCAATCCGGATTCAACGATTACAGTCTTACGATTGTCCCTAACCTGTCTGTCCTTCAGTCCATCCATCATCTATCTATCTATCTATCTATCTATCTATCTATCTATCTATCTATCTATCTATCTATCTATCTATCTATCTATCTATCTATCTATCTATCTATCTATCTATCTATCTATCTATCTATCTATCTATCTATCTATCTATCTATCTATCTATCTATCTATCTATCTATCTATCTATCTATCTATCTATCTATCTATCTATCTATCTATCTATCTATCTATCTATCTATCTATCTATCTATCTATCTATCTATCTATCTATCTATCTATCTATCTATCTATCTATCTATCTATCTATCTATCTATCTATCTATCTATCTATCTATCTATCTATCTATCTATCTATCTATCTATCTATCTATCTATCTATCTATCTATCTATCTATCTATCTATCTATCTATCTATCTATCTATCTATCTATCTATCTATCTATCTATCTATCTATCTATCTATCTATCTATCTATCTATCTATCTATCTATCTATCTATCTATCTATCTATCTATCTATCTATCTATCTATCTATCTATCTATCTATCTATCTATCTATCTATCTATCTATCTATCTATCTATCTATCTATCTATCTATCTATCTATCTATCTATCTATCTATCTATCTATCTATCTATCTATCTATCTATCTATCTATCTATCTATCTATCTATCTATCTATCTATCTATCTATCTATCTATCTATCTATCTATCTATCTATCTATCTATCTATCTATCTATCTATCTATCTATCTATCTATCTATCTATCTATCTATCTATCTATCTATCTATCTATCTATCTATCTATCTATCTATCTATCTATCTATCTATCTATCTATCTATCTATCTATCTATCTATCTATCTATCTATCTATCTATCTATCTATCTATCTATCTATCTATCTATCTATCTATCTATCTATCTATCTATCTATCTATCTATCTATCTATCTATCTATCTATCTATCTATCTATCTATCTATCTATCTATCTATCTATCTATCTATCTATCTATCTATCTATCTATCTATCTATCTATCTATCTATCTATCTATCTATCTATCTATCTATCTATCTATCTATCTATCTCTCTGTCTGTCTGTCTGTCTATCTGTCTATCTATCTATCTATCTATCTATCTATCTATACATCTATCTACCTATCAGATATCTATCTGTCTGTCTGTCTGTCTACCTAGCTACACCCACTCACTATCTATCTATTTAACTATATATCTAATCTGTCTGTATTATTATGTTCTCCATTTTTTCCATTAGGTATAAGAGAGCAAGTACTGTATTTCACCCATAATTTCGATGTCAAAATTTCACCGGAAATACATCCATTCAGATCCTGTGCACCGAAAAAGAGCATATTTAGAAAATTCGGTGTTTTACATTCACACGACTTTCTCTACTTAGTCTTAAACAAATCATTCTCACAAAAGTTCATTCAGTCTTCTATCTAATTAATGCTAATCAATATAAATGTTAGCAAAAGTAGTTGTATTTAATATGTTCTTATAGGGTCAAAAGGAATAAGGAATTATGCTTAAGTGATGGTCACATCTTTAAAGAGCAGGTTGCTATGAAATGACCTTGAAGTTTCGTCTATTTACAAAAGGAATGACGACTTTTGTTTTGAGAAAGGTACAAATAATGTAGAGGAATTTAAATCAAATATCTCGAAAATTGATATTTAAAACAAATTAATAAATGAGATCTACGCTTTTCTAACATGTTGTGTACCTCTTTCTGTTTACCAGGTATGTAAAAGTCATCCAGAAAGAAGAGGCCTTCACTTGCTTCTCCGATAAAATTCCAGATATATATTTTATTTGTTATGCAAATATATTCAATTCGGAATTTTAATCAAAAGCGTTAATCTTTTTTTAGAAAATGGATTTTTTTCGAAAAATCTGCCATGTAAAGGGTAGTCTGGGTTGCGGGATTTTCCTGAACATCCTCGTGTCGCATCTTTTGAAGATACTGAACTTCAATACAAAGTTTCATTCTTAATCGACTTTACGTTTTGAATTATGCTGTTCATATTATGATTTTTTTCATTTTTGTTGCTTTTTTATACTTCAGGGGTCCTTCTTGCTATCGAATCTTTGGATGTAATGGAATACTTATCTACCTACTATGTAAATTGCTCGTGAATGTGTGTGAGTATGTTTTTGTGAACAATAGACTCAGAAATACAAGTCGGTTAAAATCCAAACTTGGTATTTAAGGTCAGCACCTTCCGAGAATACAAAAAAAGTCCCTCACCTCAGACTGTCTGTTAGTTTAAACATTTTTCGAAAAATCCATCTTCTGATAATTGACTACAAAGATTTTGATTAAAATGTGTGATTAAGATATTTTTTGACAATCTTCAAGGATAACCTCTGAAAGACTTTTGTATAACTGGGAAACCGTAAGATGGAGAAAATCTTACTGCCCATCTTGTTAAAGCGCACAGTTTTATATATTTTGGTGAAGGGGAAACTGATTTAACAAGTATCGAGATATTCCTTGCTATTGGTTGAACTTTCAAATACTTATGCTTTTCTCAAATGGGAAGTCGTTATTCTCCTATTTCTAAAATATCTACAAGGAGTGTTTCATAAAGCTATTCTTACAAATGTTTAATTTAATTAACAGAAATAAGTCTTTGAAGTATAATAGTTTCTTAAGAATGGGTACATAAACCATGTAATTGTAACATTTTTTCATCTTTATTCTACGAATTATTAAAAATGTTTGACATTTATTAGTAATCATAAATATTTTATAAAACATACAGGTAAATCCTGATATGTTGATATTATTAAACAATTCATTGCTTAATTTTTGATAATATTTAAAGAATTATATACCGAATATTTCGGAAATTATTAGCGCCACAAACATTGTCAAAATGTATTATTTGACCAGATCTGTTTTTTTCTCTACTATGTTTTTGCCTAAATATGAATTTTTCCAAGTTACATAAAATACAATTAGAAAAGGAGAACTCTCTGGCATTTAAAACAATTCAATGCATTAATTGTATTTATCACTCCAGCATCCAAAACTGATGCGTTCCATTCACATTACTTTCTCTACCATTCTGTAACAAACTATTGTTACAGAAGCTTATTCTTCTATCTACTTCATGCTAATCGAGATAAACATTAGCAGAAATGGTTTTATAGCTTGCTTCCTTGTAAGTAGAAAGGAATTGCGTCAATACACAAGGCAAAAGTGATATTCAAATCTTTTAAAAGCTGGTTGCTTTGTAATTGAAATTCGGTTCCCTTTACAGGGCGAAGAGTAAAACAGATAAAGAAATGAAAAGTCCCGATTGAGAAGAGTTTTAAATATTTTAAAATTGAAACCATTAATAAGGAAATATATCAGAAATGATTAGTTCCACAAAAAATATCGACATAAATTGTGCGTTTTAACCAAATCTACATTTTTGTGTAGTAATGTTTGTCTATCTCCTACGGTTCACCAGTTATGCAAAAGTCATCCAGAATGAAGAGGTCTTCAGAGGCTATTCCCAAAAACTTCTAGATATGCAGTTTATTTGCTGTATAAATATATTTAATATAGGCTATTTTAATTAACATTGTTATACATTTTTTAAGAAAATCAAAATGTTTCAAAATGTTTCCATATAAAGGGACTTTTATTGAAAATCTTCATGTTGCATCCGTGGAAGATGTTGAACTTAATTATCAGTTTGGTATTTATCTGACTTTTCATTTTTGAGCTATGTTGTACACACACACACACACACACACAAACTCACACGGATCTTTTACCAAAAATACTTTTTTGGATATAGCGGAGCCTAACGTTATTCAACATCGGTTTTATTTTAATTTTGTTGAGTATAAATGAATTGTAACAAGACAAATAACTAATCAAATTACTCACCTTTTCCTCGCTTGTGTTGACTTTTGCTTTACGCTGTTTTTTTTTTGGGGTCCATTTCTAAAGCCCCATAGTATGTTATTTCGAGAACTTTGATTGAAAAATTAATTGATAGGTTTTACTCATAGGTTTTAGGTTAACTTACTATACTTTTTGATAATATTAGTTTATTTTCACATTCATAATCGCTCTCATATCCATTGTCGAGACTCTATGAAGAGTAAGGAGTAATCATAATGAAAACTTCGCTGCCCTCAACAGAGATTGGAAGTCTGGATATGTGAATGAATATCCATGTGAATATATGTTAAATACGACGAAAACTTACAGCAACATAACCTTAAAATTCAGAGTAAACAGCATCATATGTTTCAGCTCTAAATGAACACTGTAAGTGTGTTTCCAGTATTTGTAGTGAAATACCGGTATCGAGTAACCAAGTGGAATACAATACCTTCTCTATCGATGAGCTATGTACAAGTAGAGGAAGTAAAAATGTGCTATGTTAATAAAAGTGCTCCGTTTAGAAGCACAGGAAAATGTGGCACATTGTGAAATGTAGTTAGAGGACTATCTTTATAGCAAGTTAAATAAGCTAAAGCTAATATCGCAGGTGTGTTCTGAAGTTCATCTCGTTTCACTGTAGCCGGGGCGCCGTGCGCATGTCCATTAAGGGTGTTAATTCCGCACGAGCTGGAGGTGCATGACATTTAGGGCATGGCTGTTATGTCAACAAGAGCCTTGTGTAAACTGCAAGCACGTAATGATGTCCCTAGCGTATCAACTCCTGACCTATATCCTACATGTAGGACTATACTGCTCTGACTTGGTAGACCAGGTTAAATAAAGTTATTAGCAGGCCGGATTCTGATGATGTCATCTACTGATTTTGCATTGTATGCAAGTGTACACAAACACTTACTAGTGATCCTAGATTATGAATATACACGGTGTTAATGAACTATACCGAAATATTTTCACAGAATATGTAGGTTACTTAAATAAGTAATTTGAGATATGAGACTTATGGCCTGTTTATTGAAATGTCGAAGTAACGGCTATAAGTTTCTGAAGTGCCAGTACGCCACTGGCTAATTTATCAACCATTCGAGAGCATAACACGAAAAATGAAGGGACATATTACAGCGTACCTCTCTGGCGTAGTAATTATCATACTGACTTTCAAGTGAAAGAGTGCTTCCGAGTTCGGGTCTCGTTCACGTATCGCAGCACTTCGTCTGGAATGAAAAAAAAAAAAAATAAAAAAAAATTACTCAATGATAGGAATCGAACTCATGACCTTTGGGATAGCAGCTTCACCCGTTACGCAATAAGCTACGGGAGCAGTTGAAAAAGCGCCTCAAGAACGTAGTGAATGAAGCTCAGTGTCGCACTGTCAAGTGATTATTTCGAGATTTTACAGATTTTTGCGACATTAAATCTTGAAAACGGTAGTAACGAGCTGCTAAAAATCGATATTTCTATACTCGGGCAGCAGTTTTAAAGACATTCTGAGCCATTTTGTCAACCAGCTTTGCTTTAACACCGACTTATTCGCACCTGATACCCACACGTTGAACGCTATGTAGTTGCGTTATGTTTATCCGGGTACCATGCATCGCGGATCTCAAACCACTTATGTCAGTTACGTGCACAATCTCGCAAATTATTTCGGTGTAGTTCATTAACATCCTGTGTATATATATATATATATATATATATATATATGCAGTAAAAATAAAATAAAGAATATATATATTCATTATTTAATTTTTACTTTCTCTACACCTACTATGTACATAGTGTATAGAGAAGGTATTGTACTTCACCCGGAAATTCGATGTCAAGAGGATCTCTTAAGTCCAAAAAGAAGAATTTTTAGAAAAAAAAATCTGATGTGATCCATTCACATGACTTTCTCTATATTTCTGCAACAGATTATTGTTAAAAAGCTTAGGCTTCTATTTACTTCATGCTGATTGAGAAAACATTAGCAGAAATAGTCTTGTTACTTGCCTCCTTGTAAGTAGAAGTGAAATAAGAGAGTAGCATAGGTTAAAGTGATAGTCAAAAGCTGGTTGCTATGTGGCTGAAGTTCCTTTGTTTGTATGGACCGAGTGGACAAATTTTGTATAAGAAAAGTATGTTTTTCAAAGCTAAAACTAAAAACGAGGAATATCTTAAAAACGATCAACTACACAAAAAAAAAAAACAAAAAAAAATGTATATAACATAAATTGTGTGTTTTAATGTGCTCTCATTTTCTGTGTGGAAAGTTTTTGTCCATCTCTTACGGTTTAGCAGTTATGCAAAATTCCGTAAAACTCATTCAGAATAAAGTAGTCTTCAGAGGCTATTCCCAGAAAATTTAGGATATACATTTTATTTTGCAAGAAAATATCTTAAATATACGAAATTTTAATCAAAATCGTTAGAGCCATTTTTAAGAAAATAAATTTTCGAAATTTTTTCCATGTAAATGGTAGTTTGGGGTGGAAGGATTCTCTTGAAAATCTTCGTGTCGCATTCTTGGAAAATACCAAACTTAAATACCAAGTTTGGTTTTTAACGGTCTTTTCATTTTTGAGCTATGCTGTCCACAGACACACACACACACACACACACACACACACACACACTTAGACAGACAGACACACATGGACAGTTTTCTAAAAATGCTTTTTTTATTCAGGGGATCTCAAAACATATATTTACGGTGGAATCTCGGTATCAAACTTTTTGGTGCAATGCAATAACTGCTTTATATACTATGTATATAGTAAGTAGAGAGAGAGAGAGAGAGAGAGAGAGAAGAAAGGCACGTGTGTATGTGTATGTGTGTCTGTGGACAACATAACTCAAAAACTAAAAAGATCCTTAAATGTCAAACCTTTGCCCAGTAACGTACTGGTTATCACGCTTCCGTTTAAACCAGGCTTCATGAAGTGTGACTGAGTACGTGGCAATACTCCGACTCAGTCGAGTTTGAATAGTATTTATAGGGAGTATGTAAATATTTTATATACTACATATTTTAGGGGGGGGAAGAATAATTCTTATTTAATGTTTAATCTGGAAAGTTTTGCCTGTTGGTGGAGGGGTGGCAGGTATCAGTACAGTTATGAATTAATTTGCCAAATTAGGTATGATCCAGGTCAGTTTTCCCTTTTTCAGATTATTAAGTGCGTACAACCAGAACACTATTTTGTTGTCTTCATTAGCAGTGAATGTAATATACTCTTAGAACTGTAGCAATTAATGCTACAGTTTTTAAGACCTTCAAAAAAAGGTTTTCTTAATTTTCTTTTCGCTTTCTTTATAAGAACACGCAACAAAAATACGTTTTAAACTAATTTCTAAATTTTCTCATAATTATTCCCGTATATCTTTTCCCACTTCTGTAGCAATTATATGCATGTTTACATTAATTTGTAGTTTTCCGTAAGTAATTTTAATAAATTAAATAAATATCAATTTGTCATCCACTTTACATATTTGCTTAATTTTATAGCTAATTTTTTCAAACATTTTTATGTCGCCAAATCTGAAACCTAATTATTTACATTGCCTTCAAGAACTCTTTAATAGTAGACTATCTATTTGCGTCATGGAGGAAAAAAAAATCGAATCGAACTGTTTCTTGCATTCCGATCTAGTTCAGTTGATGACGGCTCATTCCGAAGGTAATATCGCGTGGGTTTGAAATGCAGAAAGAATTTTCAATTAAGTGATCTGCAGTTGAATTAGGAGTGATAAAAAACTGTTCCAATTAGGTTCCTGTTTGTGGCACATTGGGAGAGTGAATTATTCATTCGCAAATGATCGTCATACATGGTGAAGTACAAAGTCAGGAATGACCGTCTGGATTAATTTTTGGATGGTCAGCAATAGCATATTTTTAAGCGCGTTACTTCGCTTTTGTTATATCTCAAAACAGAAACTTTTAATCGCTGTATAGAGCTCTAAGAACAACCTAGTTTGATGATTATTTCAAAATTGTTTAGTGTGAAGTGGATTTCAAGGCAATTTCAATGTGTTTCGTTGCGTAATTTTCCCTACTCCTATCATGTATTAATTGGGTTTACAAATTATTCTTATGAAAGCATATTTTTCAATCTATTTCATTTTAAACTAGAATAAATATTTCCAGAAATAGCTGTATTACACGTATCGTCAACTATACAAAGAGAATAGCGATAGTCCATTGGGAAAATGCAAGTATGCCTACATATGAGTTTTCTGATAGAACATTTTTACATGGAATACAAAATAATATTAGAAATAAAAAATAATATCCTTAAATGTAATTAAATTATAGTTTAATCTGCAAAAAGGTCACAAAAGGCAGTAACGTATTCTCGTTGGTTTGATGCCAGGTCTATTTCTTGGTTTTTCGAGCAGAATTAAACAAGTTTTTCTATGTAAAACAAAGACGCCCTGTGTTTATTTCCCTTTAGCTAGTATATGGTATAGTTAGAGCAGTTTTTGAGCAGCTTATGTAGCAGACCATTTTGTTTTCCGTTAATATCAATTTTAACCATATGTAGAAACAGAAAGACGTAAATTGTGTGCAGTATCTCTGTTATGCACTGATAATTTAAGTAATCTAAATGAAAACACCCAGAAGGGATCTTAAAGTATTAAAAAAGAGCAGAAATAAACACTTAAAGATTTGAAGCTTTCTCGGGGTTATTACAGATGACTTCAGGGGATAGCAACCGAGTTAGATTGGAATCAAAGAAATCCAAACTTTCAACTCCGTGGTCAAGATAGGGGGAACTGAAGAAGTCATCTGTAAGAAATAAGCACTGTAAACTTTCATAATTTATTAACATGCTGAACTGATTTTAAATAAAATGCTTAAGATTCTTTTATTTATTTCCAAGAATAGTGAACAAGGAATTCATTAAGTGAGGTTATATACTCTTTATAGCTGAATTTACATAAGGATTTACAATGTACAGTAATGGTGATACCCTTAATAATTGTTCAAGTCATAAAAGATTCTTCCGGAGTGGCTGAGGATAATAAAAGGTGTGTAGAATTTCAACTTACCAAAATTTACAAACCAATTTTGTGCTGCCAAAATTAACCACAATGTTTTTCCTGGTTGACGCTGTTGAAGAATGCTTACCCCAACAGGAGCTACGCCTGGTCGCCGTACCTGTAGAATTTTGTCTCTCTGACGAGTGGAGGCATCCATCCCATTGGAGAGAGTTGTTACCCATTGCATCACCAGAAGGGAGCGCATGTGTTTCCTTTGCGAAAACTGTTGTCTACTTAATCGCGATACGATCTGAGACGTGTATCTGTTCATCTTGATTATTAATACTATAGGAAGGGATGAAATTAGTGCAGTGTACAACCACATTGCAGTCCTCCCAGCAAATTGGGCACTTTGTCAAAAGACGAAAATAAAAAAGAAAAGGATCTTGCCATTACGGAGCAATACCAACAACATATTGGAGTAATCAATAATATACTGTTGCGAGGTTCGTTATATGTATTATAACATTTTTCTATGGTTTTATGCTTAATTTCTTTCTAATGTCAGGTCGTTTTAATTATACATTTGCCACCTTTAAGCTCTTAAAAGCTGCATTTATCGTTTCATGTGACACTCTTTACTTTTTAATAAAAGGCAGTAATAAACACACTATTACCATAATATAATCTGTCATTTTTCGTCCCAAATTAAGAAAACATTTGGTAAAAATCAAAATTTCTGTTCATTTTATGGCAAGCAATGAACGTTTCTCTTTATCATCGCAATCCTTATGCTTATTATCTTCATGCAACAAAATGTAACCTTACTGATTTATATTTTCTCCTTCTCTCGCCGTTTACCCTCCTCGTATGGAGGACTTACATTCCCAGAACTTAAAAGCCTGGGGTCAGATGCCCGTTGAGGAGCAGACGAACTCTAGATAAGAGAGTGGAGCCAGGATGGGTGATCAACCCAAGTCATGTATGAAATGGACGAAGAAGATATGAAATGGCAGTGAAATGTACGAAAGGAAATATGATTATGGAGCAGATGCTGTAATGAATGGCGGTAGAAGCCGAAGAACCCGAGAAGACCTGCACAGATGTGACTTTGTCCACCACAAATCCCTCATGCGGTCCCTGGGATCGAATGCGAGCCGCCCTATTGAGAAGCGAGCAATCTAACCACTCGGCCACGGCGCCGCCTCTGATTTATTTGCTGTATTCTATCCTGACACCATAATTAAAACCACTCAGAATGTTTTTAGCATTACATTTATCATTTCAACAAGTTACATCTGTTTTATTGTAATTCTATTATTTATGTAATACAGATTAATAGGCAAGCCTTGTGTTAGTCTAATTATAATTACTGTTAAGCCAGATTTTTGCCTTAATACTTCATTGTGAATCAATAATATGATTACTATGCTTCACTGTGCTCTACTGAAAAACGAATAAATAGCATATCCTGTTTCTTTTTCAATATAAGCATTATTTGCTCCAATATAGCAAACATCAATAAACAAACAAAACAAATAGGTATGCTACATAACAATATTGTGCTTTTAATCAACGATTCTCAACAAGCACACAACGCCATTATTTTAAAAAATCTGATGTGTTCCATTCACATGACTTTCTCTACATCTCTACCACAAACTATTGTTAAAAAGCTTATTCATCAAATTACTTCATGTTGATAGAGAAAAAAATAGCACTTGCTTTCTTGTAAATAGAAGGGAAATAAGGGAGTACGGCAGGCTAAAACGTTAGTCAAATCTTTTAAAAGCTGGTTGCTATGTGATTGAAGTTACTTTGTCTGTATGGCCAGGAGTTGACAAATTCCCGTATGAGAAAACTATAAGTATTTTAAAACTGAAACCATTAACAAGGAATATCTCAAAAACGGTCATCTCCACGAAAAAACTCTATATAACAAGTTGTATTTTAACGAACTCTACATTTTTTGAAGACAATTCAAGATATACATTTTATTTGTCATGCAAATATCTTAAATATATGATAGTTTAATCAAAATCGTTAGAATCGTTTTTAAGAAAATCAAAATGTTCTAAAATTTGTCCATTTAAATGGTAGTTGTGGATGGGGGGAGATTTTGTTAAAAGTCTTCGTATCGCATTTTTGAAAAATACTGAACTTAAACACCAAGTTTTCGTTTTTGAGCTATGCTGCACACACACACACACACACACACACACACACACACACACACACACTGACAAACACACACGGACATTTTTCTAAAAGTGCTTTTTTTTGGATTCAGGAGATCTCAAAACGTATATTTCTGGTGAAATCTCGGTATCAAATTTTTGGATGCAATCTAATAGGTACCTTACCTTCTGTATACATTATGTACATAGTACATGCGGAGAAAGTAAAAATATATGTTACCTTTAATGCTTCCCTGCATGTCGGATTATTCGATTGTGCTTTTTGATCATCCATAATTTTTGTAAAAATAATGAGAAAATAATTCTCTAACAACGTACGTACATTATTAAGGTATTATAGCACGCCTTCAGCTCGTACTACATAGATATTGACGTCACAACTGGTCATTTACGTCAGAAGCGTTTTGAGAGCCTTGGGAAATGCAATTTTACTTTTTCCTTGCTTTCTAAAGAATGTAACTTTATCATGCAACATCATTTTACCTCAATTTAAGGATTAAATTTTCTTTAAATGGTTTTAGCACTGTTGTATGTTTCCAAATTGGGAACATCCATTAGTTCTAAAGCATTTCTCAATATATTTAAAACTGGACGCTGTACGCAGGCCTCTTACATAATTCCATACTCTTTCCATGCTGTCGGATAAACAAGTGAAAATCAGCAGCAGGATTTAAAGGAGTGACAACGTATTGAAAAAATCTGATGTGTTCCATTCACATGACTTTCTCTACAATTCTGCAATAAATTATCGTTAAAAAGCTTATGCTTCTATTTACTTCCTGCTAATCCAGAAAAAATTAGCAGAAATAGTCTTATTACTTGCTTCCTTGTAAGTAGAAGCGAAATAAGGGAGTACCATAGGTTAAAGTGATATTCAAAAGTTGGTTGCTATGTGACGGAGGTTCCTTTGTATGGACAGGAGTTCACAAAGTCCTGTATGAGAAAAGTATGCTTTTTCTAGCTGAAACCAAAAACAAGAAACATCTCAAAAACAATCAACTCCACGAAAAAAATGTATATAATATAAATTGTGTGTTTTAAATGTGCTCTATATTCGTTGTGTGGTAAGTTTTTGTCCATCTCTTACGGTTTAGCAGTTATGCAAAATTCTGTAAAATTGACCCAGAATAAGTCTTCAGAGGCTATTCCCAGAAAATTCAAAATGTACATTTTGTTTGTCAGGTAAATATCGTTAATATACGATATTTTAATCAAAATCGTTAGAGCCATTTTTTAGAAAATCAAAAATTTCGAAAAAAGTTCCAAGTAAAGGGTAGTTTGTGGAGGGGGAATTTTTCTCAAAATCTTCGTGTCGCTCCCTGGAAGATAGTAAACTTAAATACCAAGTTTGGTATTTTACCGACTTTTCGTTTTTGAGTTATCGTGTTCACAGACACACTCACACACACACACACACACGCACACACACTTCTGAATATACTTTTTTACTTTCTCTAGCCCCATATGTACAATGTACATAGGGATAGAGAAGTATTGTATTCCACCCAGAAATTCGATACCGAGATTTCACCGGAAATACATGTTTTAGGACCCCCTGTATCCAAAAAAAGCATTTTCAGAAAAAAGTCCGTGTGTGTGTCCGTGTGTCTGTGAACACGATAACTCAAAAACGAAAAGTAGCAAAAATACCAAACTTGGTATTTAAGTTTAGTATCTTCCAGGGACGCGACACGAAGATTTTGAGAAAATTCCCCAACCCCAAACTACCCTTTACATGGAACTTTTTTTCGAAAATTTTGATTTTCTTAAAAATGGCTGTAACGATTTTGATTAAAATATCATATATTAAAGATATTTGCCTAACAAATAAAACGTATATCTTGAATTTTCTGAGAATAGCTTCTAAAGACCTGTTTATTCTGGATGAATTTTGCTTAATTTTGCATAACTAGTAAACCGTAAGAGATAGAAAAAAACTTACTATACAAAAAATTAGGTCTTGTTAAAACACAGAAGTTATGTCTTATACATTTTTCTCGTAAAGCTTACCGTTTTCAAGGTATTCATTGTTATTAGTTTCAGTTGTGAAGTACTTATACTTTTCTCAGACGGGAGTGTCCGTTTTTCTTTTGTTCTACTCCTGGCCAAGAAAAGAAGGGATTTGTAATGACAATCGCATAACAACAGCTTTTAAAACATTTGACTATTGGTTTAGCCTGGTGTATTCCCTTATTTTCTTCCTACTTATACGGAACTAAATAATAAGAAAATTGTGCTAATGAGTACCACGATTAGCAAGGTGGAGAAAGAAGATGAATCTTATGTATGAAGTTTGTAGAATAGTTAGAGAAAGTCATGTGAGTGTAACACATCAGATTTATTGGATTATGGGGACCCTAAAACATATATTTCCGGTGAAATATCCGTATCGAATTTTTTGGTGGAGTGCAATACTTTCTCTATACACTATGTACATAGTACGTATAGAGAATATACTTAAAATGTTATATGAAACTCGAATGAATTGTTCGGAATTAAGCTTCCTGAAATTATTTACTAATGCTACAATCCTACAATTGCATACTACCAGTTGAATAAATACTATTAATTCCACGGCCAACTATTTCGGAAATAAGACGCATGACTGGCCGTGAAAACCTTCACACTTCAGTACACTAAGAATATATTTCTAGCATTATCTTACGAGCCTGCTCTTATAGACGAGCTTTATGCCGTGCAAATGGTTCTTAATGTCAGTGGAATCCTAGATATTAACATGTTTAATTATTAGCTTGTTGCCATATATTAGATTAATATTAATAAAACCATCTACCTACATAAATAAAATGGCTTCATAAACTGGTAAAAATGAATTGAAGCAAAATTCCAAACAGCTGACATGATCAGTGTGCCAGGACATTTACTAAAAAGCACTAATAAAAGCGGTTCATTAGCAATAAATTTATCCTAAATGTATTTTTTCACACTCTCTACTTCGTACAGGTGGAGAAAATCCGATACTGAGATTTCACTGTAAGTACACGTTTTAGGGTACCCTATATAGAAACACTTAGAAATAGGTCCACGCGCGCGCGTGTTCTGAAACAAGATAGTTCAAAAACGAAATCAGCAAAGTTGATATTAAGTTCAGCATCTTCTAGGGATGCGACACAATATTTTCATAAAAATTCTCCACCCCAATCTTTTTCATTTACATGGAAAACTTTTCGAAAATGTTCATTGGCTGAAAAATTGCTCTAATGATTTTGAATAACATTGATTAAAGATTTTTATATAGTATATAAAATATAAATGTTGCATTTTCTGGAAATATACTCTGATATCCTCTTTATTCCGAATTACTTTTGCATAACTGGTAAAAAGTTACTATGCAAAACGTATGTACATTTTTCTGTAGAATTAGCTATTTACGAAATATTTCTTGTTATTCCATTATTTTACCTGATATAAATTGTGTGTTATAACCAGATATGCATTTTTTGTTGCGTCAGATTTTGCCTATCTCTTACGGTTTACAAGTTATTCAGAACGAAGAGCCTTCAGGGGCTATTCCCAGAAAATCCGATATATACATTTAATTTGTTATGGCAACATTTTAAACATATGCTGTTTTAATAAAAATTGTTCTAGACCCTTTGAAAAAAAATCAGTATTTTCTAAAAAGGTTCCATTAAAATGTTGTCGGGGATGGGGGGATTTTTCTGAAATTTCCTGCCTCACCCTTTTAATCAATCTCTGAGAAAGGTAGAGAAGTATTCTTATTTTGTACATAAAAATTCTCCCGCCTAATCCAAAAATTGACCCCATAACTGGTTTGAGAAGTTTATTTTTACCCGGAAACAAGCATAGGTTGTAAAATGGGCTCAAGCTTGACAAATATTTAATGTGTTCAGATGAAACAATTCCAAAATATTTTGTAGTTGTCATTCTTTCCCCTTGCAAGTTTAACATGCTTTAGCCAGATAAATATTATCTAGAGGGTCAATAAATGAAATGATGCTCAAACAAGTCCAGGGTCCATAGGGTTTAGTTATTCCACATGTCTTCTAGGACAAAACAAATCTTTCCGGGTAGTTCACCCTAACAGAGATTTGAACTCAGAATCTGTTGATTATAAAGAAGCATGCAACAGCACAATCAAGGTTTAAGCAAAATTCTTATTCTATTGTGAAATGGACTTTTAATTTAATAAAATAGTACACCATTTGTGCAGGAAAACTTTTAGTTTTTAATTTAGGCAGGAGATTAGGTTAATAATACACATTGCAAATACGCCTCCTAAGAGGACAAACCCAAGTAGATATGTTTCCTAAAGCTTAAAACTTGAAACTATTTCCCGAAAGCATTTTATTACACTTTCAGACATTTTTTTTCTGGCTATACGCATCCAGTGAAAGTATTTATTGTAAAAATTGATGTTTTCCATTTACATAATTTTCTCTAGCTGTTCCATATACAGACTATCCTTACAAAAGATTATTCTTTTATCTCGTCATACTAATCGAGATAAATATTACCTGCCATTGCTCTTATTACTTGCTTCAATTTAAGTAGAAGGAAAACAAGAGAATAACTTAAGGCTAAAGCTATAGTCAAATCTTTTAATATCTGGTCGCTATGTGAAACAATCGAGGTTCGATTCGCTTTACATGGTCCCGTTTCAGAAAAGTTAGGAAGTTTAAAATTGAAACCAATAACAAGGGATATCTCGCAAACTGCCAACTCAACAATAAAGACGTATGTGACATAAATATTGTGTTTTAACGAGATCTACATTCTTAGTAGCAAGTTTTTATCTATCTTTATGTAATCGTTATCCAAAATTTTGCAAAACTCTTCCAGAATAAAGAGGCTATTCCCAGAAAATTCAAAATATACATTTTATTTGTGATGTAAATATCTTTAATATACGGCATTTTAATCAAAATCGTTATAGCCATTTCCGAGAAAAATGAAATTTTCAAAATATTTTCCTTGGTGTATAACAATTGGTATTTAACGGTGTTTTCGTTGTTTAGCCATGCTCTTTACAGACACACACGCGCGCGCGCGGACCTTTTTCTAAAGATGTTGTTTTCAGACTCAAGGGACCTCAAAACATATTTCCGTTGAAATAGTTTTCGTGGGGGATGCAATATTTTCTCTAACTACTCTCTAAACTGTATGTGCATTCGTGCTAGAGAGGGTAAACTTTCTGATTCATTTTTACTGTACACAAAACTTACCAAGCTGCAAAGTTTAAAATAGCAAATAGAGAAATAAGTATTTGATTGGTACTAAAACACAACGCACACACATACACAAACAGCACACACACATATATGTATATATAACATTATAACATATAACAGTAATTTCTTAAGACACATAATTGAATTCATATATTACAATTTGAAATACAACAGAAATAGAACATAAAATTGTTTAAAGATTAAGAATGAGAGACAAAATGCCGCACAAATGAGTTTTAACGTGAGTGTACGGTAAGAATAATGTTTAAATAAATTAATTTTAATTTAAATTTTGTCCAGAGTGGTTCAAACATACTGATATATTACAACAATTTAGGGCAGCAGCAGTCACTTTACATATTTTGTTATCATTTGTGTTGAATCTAGAATAACATTTGACACACTAAGCTGTTCAGACTCATCTCTAGGCTTCTATAATATATTTTATTTCAAAGAATGTTATACGTCAATTAAATTCACTTGTGTATTTGCAAATGTTTTTAAGCATCATCAGTGATCCTTTTTGTCATGTTAAGTTAGAGCAAATATTAGTGTTTACGTTGTAGAAACACTCTAGGGTATTAGATCATTTCGGTGTATGGGTATATGTGGACTAATAGGCTTAATACGTTAATGTATGTTTGCTTTAGAATAGTTTTCGTACATGTTATTGTGTCGTGGAGAATGGTACAAGTTTGCTCTTTGTGCTTCAACTAATAAATTAATAAACCGTGTGTGTAAAATGCATGATGCTCTTTGTTGCAGGCAAACAACGCTTACACGAGGGACCAGTGGTTTCACTCCATTATCTGGAAGGTAAGCTGCTTCTTCTCTTACTTAGGCTGCTTCTCTTTTTTAATACTCCCAGTCGTTTTATCTTTGTTTTGCTTGTGTTGAGGTTGTTTATTCATAATCCCGTTGTTCAGTTGTGTCCGCTGCAGTTTCTTTTTCATGGTAGCTGGTTCCAAGAATACACCATAAGAACAAACCAAAGGTATAATCTGTATATAAAACAAACACACACACACACATTATATCTATAAATAAAATATAAATTCTTAGAAAACAATTATTTTGTTACTAAAAGTTTTGTACACGTATGGTTACTTTTCAACATAATCACCGAAAAGATTGAGACATTTATCGTACCTGTGCACAAGCTTTGCAATACCCGCTTCAAAAAATGTTGCTGCCAATGATTTCAAATGAGTATTGACGTTGGTTTGAAAGTGCTGCCCTCTTAGCCACGTCTTCAGTTCAGGGAAAAGTCTGCAGGGAGCCAGGTCAGGATTATACGGCGGATGATCGAAAATGACCCATTGAAATTGTTCAAGGAGCCGATAGGTTGTGCCAGCAGTGTGCGGATGAGCGTTGTCATGGATCAACACAGTTCCTGAAGTCAGCATTCCTCTTCGTTTGTTTTGAATGGCTCTCCGCAAACGTCGTTGAGTACTAAGAAAATTGACGTTAAAAATTGTGAGAAAATGCTGAGGTTTATGCAAAATACAGTCACGAGTTAGCAGCTGACACAGCACCACTCAAACTGAGGAGAAAGGACCAATGATTGCTGAGCAAAAAAGTCCAAGTTGTATTGTGGGTAGTGAAAGGAAAACCTGAAGCTACTTTGCAATTTCGTTGAACTCTTGAAAATAGGTGTCGCTGTGCAAATCCATTGTTTCATACAGGATGGAGCCCATCCACGCACTACAAACATTTCACGATTTCCTATATGAGACGTTTGATCTTTGTGTTGTGTCGGTTGGTTTCTGAAAAAGACCACCTCATGATCCGAACAGGGGCTCTTTTTGTGCGAATCTTAAAGATTTCACTGGAAATAAACAATCTAGGTTCCACTGTATAAAAAAGTAGAGTGTACGTGTGTGCCCGCATACGATAACTCGAAAACAAAAGTCTGTTAAATACCAAACTTGACATTTAAGTTCAGCCCCGTCCAAGGATGCGATTCTAAAATTTTCAGCAAAAACCTCTACCGCAAAATTTGGGAAAGTTTGACTCTCAAAAAAGGCTCTAAGGATTTTAATTAAAATTTGTAATTATTTGTTTAATTATGAAAAATATTAACATGACAAATAAAATGTATGTGTTTAATTTTCTGGGAGTAGAGAATTTTGCATAACTAGTAAACCGTAAGAGATAGACAATAAAGCAGATCTCGTTAAAATACGCAAGTTATGTCATTTACCTTTTTCATGGAGTTAACATTTTCCACATATTCCATGTTAATAGTTTCTGTTTTAAAATACTTAAATTTTTCTCAAACGGGAATTTCTTACTCCTGTTTCTTTTGTTTTACTCCTGTCCAGGCAAACAGAACCGAATTTTAGTAACATAGCAACCAGCTTTTAAAAGATTTGACTATACCTTTAGCTTGCCGTATTCCCTTATTTTCCTTGATTGGCATGGAGTAGAACAAAAAGCTTTTGTAAGAGTAGGTTGTTTGCGGAACAATTAGAGAAAGTCAGGTGAATGGAACATATCAGTTTGTTTTGGTGTTTTTTTTTTTTTTTTTTTTTTTTTTTTTTTTTTAATAATGGTTTGCGTGAACATGACCTGAAGCCAATTTGATAAGTCATTTCCGATATCCTATCTGACAGTTATGATGAGAGAGAAACTAGCGCTTTTGAGATGGTTATGATAATGTATTTCTTCTAAATTCACCTCCTGCTGTATCGGCATGTTGCCATGGTAGTTCATTGGTTAGCGCAACTGGACGGATACCAGGTGATCCATGGTTCAAATCGCGGCCATGGCATTGCATTTTTAAGTCAGACTCTACGTTTCCAACTATTGGCCAATGTGGTAAAACGCTATTTACAATGATTGACCTAATAGTTGGTTGAAAACTACGAAGAGTTGTAAGTCGTCATTGGGTTATGTGATCTCAAAATAGTTTTAGAGTTTGTATGTGAATTTTATGCTGTATCAGCATGTTGCTATGATTGCTCAGTGGTGAGCGCAACTGGGCAGAAACCTGGATACTCATGGTTCAAATCCCGACTATGAGATTCTATTTTTCATCTGACTACCTTTCTATCGTCTCCCTAGTAGTCTTGGCCAGTTTTTAATTTTACGTAAGTTTGTCGACAGTTTACTATCCACATATTCCAGATCGTTTATCTTCTCTGTAATAACATTTAATGCTCGGTTAGACATTTTCTTATATTAAGGAACATATATCAGCAATGACGTCAGTACATTATGGAAAAAAAGTATCATTTTTCCCTTCACTGAAGAAGATTACTTTTGCAGCCTTGGCTGAAGTGAAAGCTACGTAATCATTCTTGTCTGGGCAGCACACCAACTGCACGGTAAATGAGAGGAATTGCATGCAGTGCAGCACAACTTCAGCAAAGTATTCAACAAATTGAATCGCAGTGAATATTCAAACTTGAGCATTTCATGTAAGATAAACAACAGAATTTAGCTTTATAACTCTGATTTTTCAAACTATTTGGAACTAACTTCTTTGCTGCTTTACATCGATTCAAACAATTGCTATCTAACAAATATAAACATCATAGTTTTTTTAAAAGAAAGCTCGATTCGTTGTTCTTATTTTAGAAACTATAGCATTTCTAGAACCACAGCTCGCGCGAGCATACCTACACACACATATAATGTATACTACCGTATACAACAAGAAAACAACCCTTATGCTTTCTCAAGCTAGTATGTACAATGTACATAGTAATTACACCGGAAATATGTTTTGTGGTCCTCTGAATCCAGAAAAAGAATTATTTTTTAGAAAAACGTTCAGTGTGTGTCGCGGAGAGGGCAACATAACTCATAAACGAAAAAGCTGTTAAATAAAAAACTTGGTTTTTAAGCTCAATAGCTTCCCCAACCCAAATTATGCTCTATATGCAACATTTTTCGAAATTTTCGATTTTCTAAAAAAATTGCTCTAACAGTTTTGATTAAAATACCATATACATGGCAAATGAAATGTATATTCTGAGATTCTTAGGAATATCCCCTGAAGTCCTCTTCATTGTGGATGACTTTTGCATCACCGGTAAACTGTAATAGTTAGGCAAAAACTTAATATACAAAAAATATAGCTCTCTTAAAAATCACAATGTACCTATGTTACAATTAGGTTTTTGTAGAACTAACCGTTTCCGAGATATTCGCCGTTATTGGTTTCAGTTTTAAAATACTTAAAATTTTCTCGTACGTTTCATATATCTCTCTTTTGTTTTTAATTCTGGAGATGGAAAGAAAATTGACTTTGAATGACAATAGCATAACGACAGCCTTTAAAACATTTGTTTGTCGCTTTAGCTAATTGTTTTCTCATGTTTCCTTTCTACTAATCAGGAACTAAGTAATAAGACCATTCCTGATAATGTTTATCTTGGTTAGCATTATGTTCATAAAGTTTTGTTTGCAGAAGTAATGTGAATGAAGCACATAACATTTTAGGAGTTGTAGTATTTTGGAACGCACGGACAACGGTACAATGGTGAAAAATCTGATGTTATCCATTCTCTTGACTTTCTCTATATCTCTGCAACAAAGTTTATGCTTCTATTTACTTCATGCTAAGTGAGAAAAAATAAGCAGAAATAGTCTTATTACTTGCCTCCCTGTAAGTAGAAGCGAAATAAGGGAGTAACATAGATTAAAGTGATAGCAAAAGATGGTTGCTATGTGACTGAAGTTCCTTTGTTTGTATGGTTATTAGTTGACAAATTCCTGTATGAGAAAAATATGTTTTTTAAGGCTGAAACAAAAAACAATGAATATCTAAAAAACGATCAACTCCACGAAAGAAATATATATAACATAAATTGTGTGTTTTAATGTGCTCTACATTTTTTGTGTGGTAAGTTGTTGTCTAACTCTTACGGTTTACCAGTTACACAAAATTCCGTAACATTAATCCAGAACAAAGTAGTCTTCAGAGGCTATTCCCAGAAAATTCAAGATATACATCTTATTTGTCAAGTATATATCTTTAATATATGATATTTTAATCAAAATCGTTAGAGCCATATTTTTAGAAAATCAAAATTTTCGAAAATTGTTCCATGTGAAGGGTAATTGGAGGTGGGGGATTTTCTTGAAAATCTTCGTCTCGCATCTGAACTTAAATACCAAGTTTGGTATTTAACTGTCTTTTCGTTTTTGAGCTATGCTGCCCACAGACACACACACGGACATTTTTCTAAACAAAATGCTTTTTTTGGATTCAGGTGGTCTCGAAACATGTATTTCCGGTGAAATATCGGAATCGAATTTTTGGGTGCAATGCAATACCTTCTCTATACTTTATGTACGTAGTACGTATAGAAAAAGTAAAAATAGGATGGACAGCCCGGAAGAGATTATGTTCCTCCACTAGGGTCAGATATTTTGATATTATACGAGAGTCGGCTGATAAGTCCCGATCCTCACACAGATATGGCGCCACTAAGCTAATTAGACGGTAGACTAACTTGTATCCATAGTTACAGGCTGTTTAGTTTTCGAATGACAGCATTTTAAACAAGACAAGTTTTCACGAAAATAGAAGATTTGGAAAAACGAGCAGTGATTAAATACTTCCAATGAAAGGCTTAACGCCTAAAGAAATCAAGGGGAAATGGACAGTTATGTACATTGAAAGACTCTGCACCTTCATATTCAATGATTAAAAGGTGGGTTGCAGAGTTTAAAATGCGACGTACGAGAACAAGTGATGAGCCTCGCTCTGGACGCCCTGTAGAAGTGACAACTCCAGCGATCATTGATAAAATCATCGTTTAGTAGTGGAAGACCGCAGATTAAAGTTGTTTGAGATAGCAGAGGCTGTAAACATATCAAAAGAACGTGCAGGTAATATTTTAAATAATGTTTTGCGCTTTCACAAGGCCTGTGCAAGATGGGTGCCGCGTTTGTTGACACCTGGTCAAAAGTTGCAAAGAAAAACAGTTTTTGTTAAGAATGTGGAGCTCTACCGTAAAAATCCCAGTGATTTTTTGCGACGGCTTATTACCATGGATGAAATTTGGATACATCACTACACTCCAGAAAGTAAACTACAGTCAAAACAGTGGATTGCGCCAGATGTACCAACTCTAAAAAAGGCAAAGACAATTTTGTCAGCTGACAAGGTTATGGCGAGTGTTTTCTGGGATGCACAGGGAATTATTTTTATTGATTACTTGTAAATGTATCGCTGGTGACTATGCAAGCTTACTGCAACGTTTGAGTGATGAGCTGAAAATAACAGGACCTCATTTTGCACAGCAAAAAAAAAAAAAAAAATCTTGTTTCATCACGACAATTTTGCAGCCCATCGTTCAGTCATTGTAATGGGAAAATGTGCGAATTAAAGTTGGAATTGCTTGAACATTCCATTCACCAGATCTAGCACCCTGTGACTACCACCTGTTCCCAAACCTCAAAAAATGTCTTGGAGGACGAAGATTTCACAGCTACGAGGAGGTCATTGATGCATTAAACAGCTATTTTGAGGACCTTTATAAATCGCACTATAGAGATGGTTTAATTAAATTAGAACACCGATATGAGACATGTATTAGCATTTATGGAGATTATGTTGAGAAATAAAGCAAAACAAAAACTTTTTAAATGCTGTTTTAATTGAGAGGCCCGGAACTTATCAGCAGATGTGCAAATTTATGAAGGCGATTTTGGTCCTTCTAAGTTTAATCTGACCAACCAACGTGA
The DNA here is from genome assembly GCA_030762935.1 of Hymenopus coronatus. NCBI lineage: Eukaryota > Metazoa > Arthropoda > Insecta > Mantodea > Hymenopodidae > Hymenopus > Hymenopus coronatus. Next base: position 59,034,359 of record CM060886.1, read on the forward strand.
AGTGGAAAGGAGAGTACTGCTTCTAAAATTGAATAGAGAATCCTTATATTCTAAACTTCAGGAGACTACAGATCATGAAAAGGGTCACTTGAGAAACCGGCAGTCATCCCCTGAAAAATTCCATAGTAACTATGAGAAAGTTCTTCTAGCTTCATGATTTTTCGACATAAGATGTGAAATTGGTTTTCAGTCCGAACCCATAAACCACTCTTTACATCGGCAACTTGAAAGTACTGATTCTTATAAGGCATGTACCGATATCAGTGAATCTTCGGACAGAGGAGGTTTAGGCGTGACGAATCGTGGAAAACGTATACAGTGTAGCATTCCAAAGGAAGAACGTATTTGAAGATACGAGAATGGAGAAGTGTAAACTAAATAATAGGATTAGTAATTGGTTAGTTATTTCTGGTAACTCCTAAGTGGAAGCATAAAGCATCGATGTGATGTGTCCGTGATCGGATTTGAATTTATAGCTCGCGAGTTCGCCACGTTAACTCACTCGTCACCCACAGATGGCACTGTAGAACGAAATCACGAATTGTGGAAGCGAAATGGGGGAACATTGTCCAGGAACCTTCTTATTCCAAAGTATGGGGTTCTTTTACGTGCAAATAAACATTACAAGGGGCCACCTACTTTACTTCTCTTCCAACTGAAAGCATGTCATCGCCCTCCACCAGGTTTGAACCTGCTATCTTGAGTTTTAGAGGCTAGCGTGATAACCATTACACCACGGAGGGCGACAACTAATAGGATAAACTCTGCTTATTCTTTTTATTCTTCTCCTGTACAAAACTTTATCCGATGAACGGACACGTTCATATAGGACGTATATCTTTCGAGCTTAAGCTACAATTTGATAAAAAAGTATGTACAGATTTGTAAGGCCTCCTTAAATCAATAATCAGCCTATATCTTTTCTTGTAATGCCATCATCAAGTGGTGACACAGGCTATTAAAGCCAAGTGAGGTGTTTTTACTTTCTCTTTACGTACTATGTACATAGTGTATAGAGACGGTATTATACTCCACCCAAAACTTCGATTCCGAGATTTCACCGGAAATATATGTTTTAGGGTCCCCTTTATCTAAAAAAAGCATTTCCGTGTGTCTGTGAACACGATAACTCAAAAACGAAAAGTCGTTAAAATATCAAACTTGTTATTTAAGTTTAGTATTTTCCGGGAATGCGACATGAAGATTTTGAGAAAAATCCCCCCATCCCCAACTACCCTTTACATGGAACTTTTTTCGAAAATTTTGATTTTCTCAAAATGGCTGTAACGATTTTGATTAAAATATCGTATATTAAAGCTATTCACCTGACAAATTAAATGTATATCTTGAATTTTCTGGGAATATCCTTTGATGAGTACTTTATTCTGGATGAATTTTACGGAATTTTGAATAACTGTTAAGCCGTAAGAGATGGACAAAAACTTACTACACGAAAAATGTAGAGCACGTTAAAGCACGTAATTTATATTTCCTATATACATTTTTTTCGTGGAGTTCATCGTTTTTTTTAGACATTCTTTATTTTTGGTTTCTGCTTTGAAAAACTTATACTTTTCTCATACAGGAATTTGTCGAGTGCTATCGATACAAAGGAACTTCAGTGACATAGCAACCAGCTTTTGACTATACTTTAACCTATGGTACTTCCTTATTTCGCTTCTACTTACAAGAAAGCAAGTAATAAGACTATTTCTGCTAATGTTTTTGATTAGCATGAAGTAAATAGAAGTATAAGCTTTTTAAGAATACTTTGTTGTAGAGATGTAGAGAAAGTCATGTGAATGGTACACATAAGATTTTTATGTTTAATGCACATACTTAATATTTTTAGAACTTATATCTTAATTTCAAATTTTGACACTCTTTACAAAGAAATAAGGACGTAAACATTAAGTGCCTTTAATATGTCATATCCACATTTTAATCTAATAAACCAAATATTGGCGTTGCATACACATAAACACTATGTGATATGACACAGACTAAAAGTCAAGTGAAGCTTTTACGTTTAGTAAGCCTTGCATTAAATGGACTAGAACTTGTATATTTATTTTATATATATGTGTGTGTGTGTGTGCTTTAATACTATAATTTGAACTATATGTAGTTTTAAGAGCAATAACTAAAAATTAAAATTTAGAAAGACATTGGCAAACTTTTTATCTACATATTTAATATTTTTAGAATGTAAAACTTAACATTAAATTTAAATACTTAAATACCCTTGTGCATAAGGATGTAAGCAGCATATAATGATATAGGCTATTAAAAGCCAAATGATATTGAAAGTTTAAGATGTTTACTATTATTTATAATACAAGAACTTTAAAAGTTGTAAATTTGGTGTACTATTTTGTATACTTTGGCATGTTCGGTGTTCAAGGCCTGCTTGGCCATCGTGAACCTATAGAACGCAATCTAATCTATTTACTCAGCGTATTTACGTTTAATTATAATGTGCTTAGTCAATCGGTTCAAATTAATTTATCAACTTGGCTTTAGATGTAGAGAGCTAGGAGATTCTGTTAATAGAGTTTTTTTGCGTCCGTAATGTTAAACATGAACTTGCCCGAAGCAATGACGCAATTAAAGTTCAACGTGATGACTCCAGAACTGGTTTCGTCTTACGCAAACCGCAAACCGTGCGTAAGTATTCGCTTATTCATAGATTTAACTTCTATAAGACTTTTGTCTACTGATCTGGGTATTTGAAGCTTTCCTTAATCTACGAAAACCATGGAAGATTTATTAAGCAATGCTTTGTTGGATCTGTGTAATGATTTTGTGGTATTATGCTAGTTGTTTTAGCAAACAAGAATACACAATAATTTCATGTTTAACGTGAGTGGTTTCTCACCTGAAACCAACTGTTTGCGAGTGATTAATTTAGATATTGTTTACATGCTTATTCATATTTCATTAAACAATGTGTAAAGCATTATTAGTAGAATCGTATATTGGCTTTATCTTGGAATTTTACTGTAAGAAGGCGGGAACTTGTGTTTCTTCGCAAACTATATTGATTGTTTGCTAAAATACTTACCTATATTATCACTAATTGTAAGTCGTAATCTGGTAGTAACAATATTTGTAAATCCTGAACAACACTGGCCACGTTAATCTTGCAGATATAACCGCTTCTGGTCGTTCGCTTAAGCTGCTGTTATGCAAGCGTTTAAATGTACTGTCTTTGTTAAACCAACTAGTATAATATGATTTAATGTGAAATTAGGGATGTCAGAATAACGTTTAACGCAGTTTTCAATTAGGGTGCGAAAATTTCCTTAAGAAATGTAGACGTTAGAGGTCTAAGATGTAAAGCATTTCACAAAACTAAAGAATATTGTATATAAAACATTGAATTAAACTCCAAACCGAAGCATGTACACATAGGCTGTAGAAATATTTTCTTAAATGTTCATATAATAAGAGGGAGCAATAACTGGTGTAAGAAAGCCTTCACAATGATAGTTATGTGAAGAGCATATTTTATATCAAACATCAATCTTGACACTCTGCGCGACTTAAATGACTAAAGTTGTATTTTATTAGATCAATAACTTTAACTAAGGCAATTAAAGCAGTGTTGTTTACTTTCTCTACACTTATTATGTACATAGTGTATAGAGAAAGTATTGCACTCCACTAAAAATTCGATACCGAGATTTCACCGGAAATATATGTTTTAGCGTTCCCCGTATCCAAAAAAAAGTATTTTCAGAAAAAGATCCGTGTGTGTGTGAACACGATAACTCAAAAACGAAAAGTCGGTAAAATACCAAACTTGGTATTTAAGTTTAGTACCTTACAGGGATGCGACACCAAGATTTTGAGAAAAATCCCCCACGTCCAACTACCCTTTACATGCAACTTTATTCGAAAATTTTGATTTTCTCAAAAATGGCTCTAATGATTTTGATTAAAATATCGTATATTAAAGCTATGTACCTGACAAATAAAATGTATATCTTGAATTTTCTGGGAATAGCCTTTGAAGAGTACTTTATTCTGGATGAATTTTACGGAATTTTGAATTACTGCTAAGCCGTAAGAGATGGACAAAAACTACTACACGAGAAATGTAGATCACTTTAAAACACACAATTTATGTTATATACATTTTTTTGTGGAGTTCATCGTTTTTGAGACATTCCTTGTTTTTGATTTCTGCTTTGAAAAACCTACTCTCTTCTCATACAGGAATGTGTCAACTGCTATCCATACAAAGGAACTTCAGTGACATAGAAACCGGCTTTTGACTATCACTTTAACCTATGGTGCTCTCTTATTTCGTTTCTACTTACAAGGAAGCAAGTAATAAGACTATTTTTGCTAATTTTTTCTGGTTAGCATGAAGTAAATAGAAGCATAAGCTTTTTAAGAATAATTTGTTGCAGAGATGTAGAGAAAGTCATGTGAATGGTGCACATCAGATTTTTCCTTACTGTGCTGATATCAGTGGATAAACCCTCTGAACATAAGCGTTGAGAAATTCCGCTGTTTCCAATAAATATCTTGTAATTCCTTATAGCTGTAAGTTATTTGAAACTAAAGAATGTTTGCATTAACCAATGCAACCAGGTCATTTCATTTTTTTTTCTCGAAATTATCCCCGGACAGCAGATAAAAATCTAGGGTAAAGCCGGGACTTTTCGGATGTCTGGTAATCCTACAGGCCTCTGACCCCATCAGAATGCAAATCCCACAGTTCTTTCACTGTGAAAGGAGACGAGGCCAGCCTATCTACTGGAGGGAGAAGTCTGGTTAAAGAAAACACGAATTTACAGTGACTGAGGTTTGATGACGTTTACTCACAAACGTCTACCTAGTGCTCCCGCACATTTATGTCTCAGAGACGTGTAAATTACCAAAGGGAATCGAAGACTTTCCAAACAAGAAATATGATAAAGCTGTGTAATGCGAAGATATGTCTTGGGCATGGCTGTTTGTAAATGTGTATGTGTGTGTGTGTTAAGAAGCAAAACGGTAATCAAATAAAGAAAGGAAATGTTGGGAAAATGGAGATAAAAAGGGGAAAAGAGAGAAAAGGAATACAGCGCCGGAGTCCTGGCAAGACTCCGTAACTATTTTTAAAATGAAAAAAAAATAGAAATAAAATGGCGAAATAACGTAATGAAATTAAATAGATTGTCATTCACAAAATATCTTGCCCCTGTTTCCCCTGATGTTTCGCTCTTGTTTTGAGATAGCAATTACTGGTTTATGTACATTTACTGGAACATTGGGAGATAGGAATACAAGAGTTTAATCCTGTTTCTCATGGAGAGAGCTTTGACCACTTGTTGCTCAATATAGAAGTGGCATGGCAGCCTGTCAAAACCCCATTCTAACGACTTACTTGCTACCTACCACGTAAGTCTATTTTGGGAATAACATTGAGTACATCAACATGAGAGAATATTCCATTCAAACTGCAAAATGTCTGGGGGAGTGGTTTAATGACAACACCCGCGTACATTAGATCCCAGACGTGAACGTAAATGGGGCATTGATGAAATGCTCTGGAAAGAGACCTCATGCCAAATGACAAAGAGGAAAAAGAAAGTCTCTCAGGAAACCAGCTAAACACAACTTTCCTGCCAAAATGCAGATTGCCATAGAACCAGATGTGGATCAAACCCATGTTACAGCCAAAATATATTTATGTAATAAATTATGCTATAAATAAGAGGCAAATCAGCAATTTTGTTGTAATTAGTTGTTATTTCGCCCAAGTCGTGCATAGAAGTAAGCTCAAACAACTAACTAAAGGTGATTTAGGTGGCGCAAGTCCCCATGGCGGTTTTGAGATTCCCAAAAAGCACAACACGATGCCAGAGCAGGGGCTGAAATGAGAAAGGTTATGAGGCGGTTTTTAGGAGGGAAAGGATTTTTTTATAGTGGTGTTGATTATTGGGGGGGGGGGGGAGACTGGCCTCACCACCGTGTTTGTCTTTTTCCTTTTCTCTTTTTCTTCCTTTTCAACGGACTTTCCAGTCAAATACCTTTGAGTTTTTCTTGTTAAGTCTTTTCTGTGAATTTTTGGGATGGGTGGACTAATGTTTTTCAATGCTATTGGTGCTGAGGGAGTCATGGGGTGTGGCGTTTTGGAGGTGCTATATTGCTGCTGCTTCGTCGTCATGTTTCTTCTTGTCGAGCCACTCTTAGATCAAACTGATAAGTGTAATGCTATAACTGAACAACGGACCTTCTTCCATGAGGTTGCTCTAACCCAAGTATGGATACGTGTCACTGTGTGCCAAGCGACTACACCCTACCCCTACACGTTTGTTTGCAACGCATAAGCAAGTGTACCGTATTCAGCCAGTAGCGCGACACTGCTGTACGCAGTACAGAGATATATTTCACAATAGTTGATCGGACATTCAGGAAAGAAATTGCTCTTTCATATTTAGCAGCATACAATGTACTTTGTGTTACATATAGGTGTTGGGTTACAAGTGCAGATATTTCTATGGACAACAGTGTAAAGAACAACATTACATCAATATTTGTTTCATTTGCGGTAGTATGTTCTTAGGTCGGGTAGTAAGTTCAAGTAGGCGTGGCATACACAACCATACCTACGTGTTTATTTTCTTTGAGACTGTGGGTCGGAAGGCGTAACGTTGAGTGAGCGGGCCTCACTATAACTCATTGTGTATCGGAACTGAGTTTCAGTGCTAATGGCGCACACTTACCTAGGCCAGCAGGTGAGGTTCCAAAACAGGTAGTCTATATTGACAGGCGTTGCTCTTTTCGCCCTGCAGTTAAAACCATGCAAAACACATCAGGTAGTAAATTATTTATTTGATTTACGAGAAAACTATTAGAGGAAGAGAAAAAAATGGCTAACACACCAAAGTAGATACATTTTAAGATAACATTTATCAGAATAACCGTATACTCACTAACATCCTGTATATAGAAACACACAAACTAATGATTACCTACTCTAATAATTATAATTAGATATTATTACGAAATTCAGTTTCCTCCATTTGGAGACTGCCATAAACAGAGCATACTAAACAATAAAGGGATGTAAGCATGCAATGAAAATGAAAACAATGGAAAAGAGTGTTAAGAACATTGTAATTATGTAAGACAATTCCTGAAAAGTTATAATCTACAAATATAGACTCTTATTTAAAATAAACAAATTTATGTGTAGAAATAAATTAGTTTGCGTACCATAACATTAGTTTCCTATATATTAGTGACACTTTGATAACACTGACGGCCACTGCTTTAATAAATGAGTCATTTTAATTAATGCTTTCTGCAAAATAACACAAAAAGGCGTGATCAAGTACGCCTACCTCTAATTAGTAAACAACGTCAGCTGAAGCAAGATTATATTTGTTTTCTGTCCAAACTGTAAATATTGACTAATGTTTATTAATTTTTCTGCTAGTTTATAAGGGACATTATATTTATATATTCAATTTTAAAAGAAGTATGAGAAAACTTTTTTTTAAATTTAATGTCCTTTAGCCTGGTAGATTATATCGGTCGATGAATGAAATCAGTGAAATATGCTCAAATGAGCCCGGGGTCCATGGAGCTTACTCGACATTAGTCTTCTCAGGATAAGGGAAAATCCCAGAATAAACCGTACTCGAGTAATTCACCCTAACCGAGATTCGAACTCAGGACATTTTTAGTGTGAAACAGACACGCCATCTCCACACTAAAGATGCGAGATTTAAACCCTTATTATATGAATAATAATGAGTATTGCACTTGATTTTGTTTTGCCATTCAATACGTACCTTGAGTTTTGATAATCAATAATTTCTAGTTTATTCAAAACGAATTGCATTACGCCACTGCTCCGAAAGAGGAGTAGTCTATGTAATATCACGTTACTTGGGATATGGCATGCGTTCGCCATACCCGCTCTAATCAACTGTTGTGAGACACCTAGCAACATGCCACATGACATTAAAATCGCCAACGGACTGAAATTGTTATTTTCTCTAGCACGTATGCAATACAATGTACACAGTAGCCAGATAAGGTATTGTATTCCACCAAAAATTTGATGTCGTTATTTCACCGGAAATATGTTTTGAGGTGCCCTGAATCCGGAAAAAGCATTTTTAGAATAAGGTCCGTGTGTGTGTATGTGTGTGTCTGTGGACAGCATAGTTGAAAAACGAAAAGTCGGTTAAATACCAAACTTGCTATTTATGTTCACTATCTTTCAAGAATGCGACACGAAGATTTTCAAGAAAGTCCCCCCTCCCCACCGCAAACTACTTTTTACATGGAACATTTTTTGAAATTTTTTATTTTCTCAAAAATAAGTAACAATTTTGATTAAATACGTAATTGAGATATTCGCATCACAAATCAAAGGTCTATTTTCAATTTTCTGGAGATATCCTCGAAGAGCTCTTTATTCTGATTGAGGTTTGTAGAATCTTGCATAGCGTTAAAACCGTAAGAAATAGACACAAACTTACTACCCAAAAAATGCATATCTCGTTAAAATATATAATTTATTTATATAGCTACGTTTTTCTTGTAGGATTAACATATTTTTGAGATATTCCTTTCACTACTTAACTTTTCTCAAACGGGACCACGCAGAGTGAACGGAACCTCAATTGTTTCACATAACGATCAGTTTTTAAAAGATTTTAACATTGCTTTAACATAATGTATTTCCTCATTTCCCTTTTACTTACAAGGAAATAAGTAACAAGACCACTTCTGCTAATGTTTATCTTGATTAGTATGAAGTAGATAAAAGAAAAATCTTTTGTAAAGAAAGTTTGTGGATCAGCTAGAGAAAGTCATGTGAGTAGAACACATCAGATTTTTATCCCCGGTAAAACACACAGAGATCTCAAATTATTTTGAGGTAACATAACCCAATGGCGAGTACATTGATGAAGTTATTGCCAAAGACAGCTTTGTTTCTAAAATACTTCTTAGCTATTAAATAGCAGAGTTATTATACGAGGCCTTATGAGCTTTACTACTCAAAAAATTTGAACATTTTCAAAATTGCGTGTTTATTTATTCTGGTTCTTTGAAATCTGACGTTTAAAATTATACATTTATTTACGTTCGCGTTACTTAATAATGTATTTTTTTATTTTTAAACTCTGCTACGAGTATCAGAAACACAGTGAACTGAAAAAAAAAAAAACACGAAAAGCTTTGTTATGCTGTACTTTTTTTTTTTTTTTTTGCTGTTAGAGATATGTTTGAGATTTTTAGAACAGAAGGATATTTCTTCCCTCTTTCGATTTAGAGCGCATTTGGTATCCCTATTTCAATATAAAACCTGTTTGTTTACATTGCTTATGTCTCAAATGCACAACCCAAGATTTGCAACAATTCTTTGGATTTCTGTATGGTACTGTTATTTCTTCCAGTTTTTTTTTATTTTATTAACAACATGTCAAAAAGCAATGCATTGTTTAAGAAGAGAAGAAATGTGGGTAAGCCAAAATGAATCAATCAAACAGTTCAGAATATTACACCTAACCTGAACACAGATGCAGTTCATACTTCTGGACAAAGCTTATCCCATAAAAAGTTGAAACCTGTATCAATACAATATGACATAATGAAAGCAGACGAATTCAGTGGTTTGCAGTTTGAAATAGTAAATATTATATCTTTATTACAAGGTGCACAAAATGAATTTTCTTGCTGTAAAACTTGCCATGGTCCTATTACAATATCTGTGCAAAGAAATGCTGGTTTAGCCAGTGAAATGACATTTAATTGTAATGTGCGTGAAGGAAAGTATGATTTCATAAATTCTAAAGCAAAAGAATTCCACAGTCAAGAGAAAACACAAATACTGCATGATATTAACTTATTATGTTTAGTTTATGGTCTAGGAGCTATTGGGAAAGGTCAAACAGTAGCAAATATTTTCTTTGGAATGGCTCTTCCAAAACTTCCAAATAAGTTTCCAAATTATGTACATTTCTTGGTTCTGCGATGGAAGATGTATGTAAGGAAGGTATGAAAGAGACCATCGAGGAAGCTGTGTAAGGTAACTCTGGGAAAAGGGACATAAATATTGCTGTAGATACCAAAAAGGTGGGTTTTCTTCACAGTTAGGAGTGTAGACACAGGTAAGGTTGTGTATTTTGCTATAAAGAGTAAACTCGACAAGTTTAATATCCATAAAAATATTGCATTGCCAATTCTAAAGGATGAGTGGAGGGATCGAAGTTGAGGGTTTTTTTCAAGCACTCACTGGCACAGTACAATATAAGGTATGTTGCATATTTAGAAGATGGTGACACAAAAATCTTACAAAGCGTTCAGATGCCTTATGGGAAAGGCAGAAACATTGAGAAGTTAGAGTGCTTAGGTCATGTGCAGAAGAAAATGGGGACAAGACTAGGAAACTTAAAATTAAATTTACATGGGAACCTTCTAAGTGGTGGCAAACCATTTGACGGAGCAAAGCGAGTTACTGAAAGCGTCATTCTGAAAATTCCAACATACTATGGATTAGCAATCAATGTTATAGAACTTCAAATAACGAGAAACGCTGTTTGGGCTGTTTAGTTTCGTCTCCTTTCATCAAAAGAACAGTACCAACATGGACTTTGTGATGGTACCTGGTGTTAATATTTGAAAGCAGAAGAAGATAAAAAAACGCAAACATAAAGAACATTTTCATCTTCTTTCTACCTGCATGGTTGAGATGAAACCAATATTCAAAGATTTAGATGACCCAGAACTTCTAACCAAGTGTCTTCATGACATAATGTAATTTGGAGTCGTCTTCCAAACAATCTATTTATTGAGATGAGCACACTACATTTTGGAGTTGATGAGGCAGCAGCATTATTAAACTGGGTAAACATTGTTAAGTACCAAGTGATTAAAAAGCTGGGAATGACACTTGTTTAAATTATATCTCTGCGATGAAAACCTTAGAATCAACAGAGGAGAGAAAATGCTAGAAGAAATCAACAGAAAGACTAGGCAATCAACAGAGCAAAAAGAAAGCTGGAGGACCCCAGGAGAAGAAGTCAAATGATCTACATATGGTGCAGGAATGCATTAAGGCATGATTTGAAATGCTTTTTCACGTTAAGAGCCATTTCCTCAAAACTAAAATTTTTCATACTTAAATATCTCTTTCTCAGCCCCCATAACAAATAGACTGATGAAATTCTTACTACATATTCCCTACATTATTTGAGCATTTTAACACAGGAGTTTCTTAAGAATGCTATTTTTGTCAAAAGTAGAAGAAAATATTGATTAAAAATCTCATAATTTTTGTGTAGAGCATTGTATAAAACTGAAAATAAAAATTCGAGAAATCTTTTAAAATGCTGACATTAAAAGTGTTTCAAAAATATGTGATAAAATTTCAGTTTCCTAGAGTTAGTAGTTTTTGAGATGTAACATTGTCTAGATAGGCAAGGGTAACCCCCCCCCCCCTTAAAAGGTTTTATTAATTTATTTTCTCTATTAAGATTTATGTTTGGTATATATTGTATCATAAAAGTAAAAGAATTAATACTTATTGGTAAAATTAATACAATTTCACCACCAATTATTAAAATAAAATAATTGCAATTAAGAAAAAGTGGAAACTTTTTTTATTGCTGATATAATAAAACAATTTATACACGTGAGCCAGAAATACAGTTTTAAAATGTTCTCATGCTCACGTGTATGTTTGTAATACAATGGTTTACCTCTAACACATAGGTACGTAAATAATGTAGCATTTTCAGGCATAAAACAACTATTCCCTACACACTGTATTCTCACGGTGGCCTCGAACACCTTTGGTTTCTAATTTACGCATCACCAATAAATCCTGTCATGGCTTTATTTGCTTATCAAACTGCCATCGCATTGCTGTGCAAGTAATTTAGTGCTTTGAGGAAAATTAATTATCTGGTTTAATAAATGGAGATTGCCACTAAATTGTAACGAATGACAAACAAGGTCGTTTCCAGTTAACAGACTGTGCACATATACATTTTGTTGCGATTCGAAGTTTACCTTGCAGATGCATTGCACAAATTTACTCCCAAAATCAACAGGAATCTGATGCATTAGAGTGCTGAGTTGTAATCATAATACATACTACATCTATAGCAGTAACATGTTAAGATGTTACTCTTAAAAATACAGCCATTTAACTTTAACCCGGGAAAAGTGAGACTTAGATGGTTAAATTTTCAGATTTGTTATAATAGCCATAACATAACTAACAATCCTGTAAAAATAACACACACACACACACGCGCGCGCTTATAGTTTTTGCTGACTTGGTTAATTTGACATTTATTAACTCCTGCGCTATTTGACTCATTATTATTTATATGCTCTGAAATAGTAATTCATAACATAAACAATTTCCAGGATATTAGTTTTATAGAACATTTCTGATTTTGTTTATACTTTAACTTCTACGCCCTTCCTTCTTTTGGAAGCCAACTCGTTGTAGCCCGGTACTCCATACTCCCAATAATTTTTGGATTTTCTTAAAAAATTGCTACAGGATGCTCCATATAAAAGTGAAAACATTAAAAACTTATACTTTCCAAATCAATGACAATACGTGCAGTCTGCTCTAACTTGAACAGCACCTTTGGGAGATTTTTCAGGGTAAATACTAAATATGAGTATTTCATCCAGCTACATTCATACACAACTCACAACTATACTCGTCTTACCATATTCTGTGACATTTTCCGAAGTGTATGTGATTTCATTCTTAATTACCTCGTGGCTTCAACAAATGACCGTAGTTTATTCTTCTATATTCTGTCTTTAAAATAGCCTCACAAGAATATATTCGAAGATGCGAGGTGGACTGGTATGGGAGGCAGCAACTTCTTGACATAAGGCGATCATTGAAGTAACTGCCATAAGTTTCGTGGAATAAGACGTATGGTTTGTTCCTTCTGTATGAAAATGCCTTGTGTGAATTCGAAGTCGTCCAGTTGCTCCATGAATATATTGAAGATGTACCCACAAGCCGCAGTATTTACCGTGTTGTCATAGAAAACTGGGACAAGAATTCCAGGAGCTGACATCGCGCACCAAAGTCCAAACTTTTACGACCGCAATGGAGTTTGCCGGATGATATTCGAGCTCTCAGCAGATGAATATCTGCTGTTCTGCAGGCTGATGTGATCTAATTGGTAAATAAAGCTTCGTTCCTGAACCAGGTTATGGAGAGAGTATCTTGCTGTTCTATGTAAGATGCTCATGAAGTCATTGACAATAACACTTTCACTTTTCCACGTCTGATTCTTTTAATTAATGCACTAGATACAGTCTGGGAAAAACAGAGACAGCACCTCAGGCGGATGTATGAGAATAAACTTTCAGTCATGGTAAACCAGTACAAGCCGACAGGAAGAACAGATGCAGTTTATATGCTCGTAAGTCCGCTTTCTTTGCAGTTTTCTGACAGATGGCATATAATTAGCTTGTCTCCTGGCCCAACAGGAGTAATGATTTCTTTGGCGAGTTCACGGTTTTGAATATCAACATAATCATGATTCAGTCTTGCCGAGGAGAGTCGCCAGCTTTCTTATCAAACTATCATGGATATAATAACTGTTGACGTTGTTTGAAAATTGTCAGCAAGATGTCATTTGAAGTGACCAAACACGGAACACAATTGACAGTGCATACCCGTTTATGTCTGCAGAACTAGAAACTGTTATACAACAGAAGTAGTGAGGAAACAACGATCGCGCTGTACAACCATTGTAAGATAATAACGTTGTATGTTGGTGATCCTTGATGAATTTCACGAATAAAACTTTTCAGGTCTAACAGCAACGCACAGTGTTATCTATTGTAGAGGCTCATTTGTGATAATCTGAAAGGCAGATCCACTTGAACATGAGCCGGCTGATGACAGGTAGATTTACCGGATGCCTAGTACCAGAGACTTACACTGCACTTTACGGCCCGGAGTGTGCCTGCAACTCTAGAGAGTCTCTCAGGAGATCAGTGTGAGAGAGCTCTAAATCTCAACAGGCTTTGCCACAACGTGTGTTCGTCGTATCCAGACTGCAATAATTCCGATTAGAGGAGAAAATATTTATAGTATAGGCGTTTACAAAGAATTAAATAATCTTTAATAAAGACATCAGCAAGAGAAGATAAGGTCCTCCCTCTGTAGTGTGAGGAAGGTGTTCAAGAGGCTCCGAGTTTGAATCTCGATTAGGGTGAGTTTCTCGGAAAATGTTTTTTTTTCGTTTTTTTTTTTTTTTTCGCTATCTTGAGCCATAAGTCGAATATCGAGTAACTGTAAGCTCAATGGACCCCGAGCTCCTTTTAGTATTATTTCATTCATCGCACAGTGTGACCTGGATGAGATAAATATTAAATATTAAATTAGTTGTCGATTCGTTACCATCACAAAAGTATTGGGATATTTTTTTGTCAGGGTCTTTTGAGAAAGTGGAATGGGTAACTTTAGGAGACAGATTGCTCGTACCCATTCTGAACGTTGCTATAGTCACCAGTGCAGGCACTTGACGTCCTTATCTGCCCTTCCACTGTCTTAAAAGACTGACAAGCATACATACTAAAACTGGTTTATATTGTATCCTTGAGTGCATCTTGCACAAATGTTGGTAATCACACGATGTGATGTATATCGTTCACCAAAATACAACGGAAAGTAAATCACAAGCAATGGTTATAATTTATGATCAATATCGACTATAAGCAAACATTGGACACAAATATCTGTTATAGCTTCTTGACTTTCTCTAACCACTCTTTAAAAATATTCGTAGCAAAGCTTATTCTTCTTTCTATTTCATTTTAATTGAGATAAACATGGTTAATTACGGTTTTACTATATATTGCCTTATAGTACAATGAGAATACAATTGGTAGGTCCTTATGTGGTGGCTTTGAAATTTCGTTCTGTTTGCATAATCAAGAGAAAGAGAGAGGAAGAGAACATAAAAACGAATAAGAGTTCCTATCTGAGAAAAGTATTTGAAAATCGAGCGGGATGATTCTGGCAGTTTCATCGTAGCTAACATTCGTGAGGTCGCGGGTTCGAGCTCTGACGTCTACCCACTCTGACTTGGATAATTCCATGGCTTTCCCTTGTCGCCAGGCGAATGGTGGGGTGGTTTTTCAAACAAATTTTTTCCGGTTCCTCAATCCCATCATTTCATTTCTTATGACCTTTCGGTGAACGGACTTCACTGGGTAGTTAGGTGGTGGTGTGTGCGTGCGCGCGCGCTCTATAACTGTTTGTTCCCCTCTGTAAGGAACCATGGCAGTTCGGACCTGTTCGCTGTGGGGTGCCTATAGAAGTGTCTTTATCAGTGAACTTCCAGGGAACCCGCAATATATCCACATAACCTTCGGATCTCCCATCTCACCTCTTCACCCCAAAGATTTACATACCGCAGAATAGACCTTTAGCCGTCGTATTTAAATCCTTTACGAGAAAAAAGTCTACAAAAAGCTTTTATTTACCATCAAATGATGACTTCAAGGGGATATCCTTAGAAAATTCGAGATGTGCCTACATTTAATTTATCAGGAAGATATGTTAAACATACAGTATTTTCATAAAACTCTTCATAGACATTTTTAACAGACACAACATTTCGAAAACTGCTTCATGATAAGGCTAATTTGAGGGAGGAGGAATTCTTTTACTTTAATCTATGTATCTCATTCTTGGAAGATGCTGTACTTAAATATCAATTCGGCTCAACTACTTTTCGTTTTTGAGTTATGCTGTTTCAGATACACATACATATTTTACTTTTTCTACACGTACTATGTACATTGTATAGAGATGGTATTTCACTCCACCCAAAAATTCGATACCCAGATTTCACCGGAAATATATGTTTTAGGGTCCCCTGTATCAAAAAAAAAAAAAAGGTCCGTGTGTGTTTGTGAACACGATAACTCAAAAGCGAAAAGTCGGTATAGATAGATAGATCGTTTATTAGTCTGTTGAATACAATTATTCATGACTTCGTCAGTAAACTACATACATCAATCATACATTCTATCGTCACATATTTATATTATAAAACTCGTCAACAGTATACAGAGGATTAACCGTCAATATTGATCTGAGCCTCCTCTTGAAGCGCTGAAGCGAAAGATGTCTTATGTGCATAGGTAAGAAGTTGAAAAATTTTAGTGAGATATAACAGAAATTATTTACACTTACACTATATTTACTTTTAGGTATATAAATATTTGAGTTCTTCCGTGTTGGGTAATTATGTATATTGTCACAGGTAGTAAAATCATTAATATTTTCCAAATATAATACCAAACTTGGTATTTAAGTTTAGTATTTTTCAGGGATGCGACACGAAGATTTTTTAGAAAAGTCCCCCCACCCCTAACTACCCTTTATCTGGAAAAAAATTCGAAAATTTACATTTTCTCAAAAATTACTTTAACGATTTTTATTAAAATACTATATATATATATATATATATTAAATATATTTATATGGCAAATAAACTGTATATCTTGAATTTTGCGTAACTTGTAAACTATAAGAGATAGACAAAAAATGTAGATCACTTTAAAACATACAATTTATATCATATACATTTTCTTCGTGAAATTGACCATTTCTGAGGTATTCGTTGTTATTTGTTTCAGATTTAAAATACTTAAAACTTTTCTCACGCGGTAAGTTGTAAACTCCTGGCCTTGCATAGAAACGGATTTCAGCTACATGGCGACCAGCTTTTAAAAGATTTGACTATCGTTTTATCCTAGTGTTTTCCTTTATTTCCCTTCTACTTACAGGGAAGCACGCACATGGAAGACTGAGTCAATGCTATGTCGGCATGTTACCATGGTAGCTCAGTGGCAGAGCAACCTGATAGAGACTGGGAGATCCCGGCTAAAGCATTGAATTTTTCAATCTGACTCTACCTATTCAATTCCTGTCCTTCACACGGCTTGTGGAAAAATAATTAAATCAAATATTAATAAATGAATCTAACTATTCAACTCAAGGTGCGAAGCATAAGGCAGACTTGTAATTTTGGTAAAGTTTGTAAGGATATGTTTATAGGGTGTGGAACGCTGTAAAAGGTTAATGTCAAGTTCCATCTTTTGTATTTTAATATGCATAGTTATAGAGTAATAGAAATTTGGAACAGACGAAATATTAATAAATTAAGAAGAAACGCAAAATAAGAATGCGTTAGATTATTTAGGTAAAATGAGAGTAAGTAAGGGAATGCATGAAACAGATATGGCTACCTGGTGTTCGGAAGCTTAGTGTATAGGATAAGATAGAAAAGACTGAAAGGACCTGTAAGAACGCCAGTAAAATAGAAAGCAAAAAGGGCTAGGTTAACGCAATGCAATGGAATAACACAAAACACACAGTGCCGCATCATTCATATATTTTTGTTTTGTTTTGGATTTTTCTTTGTTTTTAATATTCCCTACGTTTCTGTTGATTTCTTATTTGTTTACCGCTTTCTTTACACTTACAAATACATATACTCATTTACACTCATGCCGGAGGCGGGACTCAAACCCGCGGCCAAGTTTCCCGCATTTTTATTTATTATTATTTTGAAATATTCCACCCATCAACATGTATTAATTTTGTCAATATAATGTCCTAAAAATTAGAGCTTCTATTATTTCATTATTCATATTCGATATTTTTATGCCTACAAAGTCTATTTGGAAGTACTACAAATATAAAGAGGGAGAGAGATAAGTTGCAGATGAAAAAGAAATGTTTTATAATAGACTTGAATAGCAGTGCACATATTTCATAATCATTTGGTGATGTATAATTCACAATATAGCGTTGAATTGCTACGTTGTACATACAGTAGATTTGGCAACAGCGCGATCCATTTAACTTCTACTATCTTTTAAGCACGAGACGCATTTTAGCTATGCCACACCTTGTCATTTCATAATTATTCCTCTTGTCAAAGAATATATATATATATATATATATATATATATATATATATATATATGTGTGTGTGTGTGTGTGTGTATGAGAGGGTAGTTGCAGTATGCAAACCCTTGAAATTGAAAGCTCTTTTCAGTGACAAATGAATCCTCACCATTAGAAATTTGAATTATTTCTTTATCAGTCAGAAATAGCAAAGTCGGTTTATAGTGTCACCGTGAGCGAACTTTCCCGCGAGCCGCGGTGTGAGTGAAAGTCGACCACTTTACATGTTAGCGCCTTCGACCGACCCTTTAGAACAAAAGGCCCGCACAACGAACTCATGTGCGCCTCCCTGACTCTGGTTATTTCCTTACAGCAGCTTTAGTCCTGCATATTTTCTCTTCTCTGTGTACGCGGGGACAATGTAAAGCGTCTGCAAGCGCCAAAGTGAATTGCGACAGAGCCGGGATTGGGTTCACGTAGTTCAGTTTAGTTAAGACGGACTGAATGCAACTGACCGTCTAAACGATAAGAAAGTCGTTTCCTAGCAATTTTCATTTTTTACAATAATTGGTTTAATTATATAATTTCACACTTCTGATTTGCTGTAGAAATTAATAACAAAGCATACATTATTAATATTAGTCATACCTGGGGATATATTCAATCGTTGTGTATTTATTATTGAATTTCCCAATAGAATAAAGGCCAACTTTTTTATCAGAAAATAGAAATTTCTGAAAGCCATCTTATTATGGAACATTGACACCTTATTCTAATTTTTAAAGCTGGAGCATGAGCTCGACCTTTTTAGATATTTATCAAAATATTAGTTGAAATGTTAGTACTAGGTGTCTTTAATCAATAGGAATGGAATTTTATAAAAGCGAAGTAGTGACATAAGCACTAAATAACCTAACCACTTGTTAATTAATTATTTGTACCAAAATTAACGGAAGTGCGAAAATGAAAAGTTGTAACTATAGATGTCATGTTTACCTTACATTAATAATTAATACCATGAAAAGAATAATCTCGTATATTACATTGCATGCATCGTCTAGCCCTTTGTCTTCACCAGTGGCTTCAACTTCAATCCTTCCCTCAGCGCCATTACTTCTTGTACTATTATAGAAAGAGGCATAAATTGACGATTCAAGAGGTGCTGCAAATCCTTTCATTGAGATTGTCATGCACCAATCTTCCATTAGCTACTTCTAGCATTTTTAATACAGCTTTTTTTCCTTTTCAGTTTTCCCAACATTTCCTTTGTTTTTATATTTGATTACCGTTTTTGCTTCTAACACATTCATATATACACATTTACAAACACACAAACGCCCATGCCCAAGGCGGGACTGAACCCACGATCCCCTGCGCCACGAAGCACCAACGTTTTCTTATGCTCCTCTTCAAAGATTAGGTGCATGGCACCATAGAATTATTTATTGGAATTGACAGAAGATGGCAGCAGTTATTTACCGTAACAAAAATTTAAAATCGGCAAATGTATGGCATATGGCTCTATTACACTAGGCATATTTTGTTTAATGTTTTTATAACTTTGGCGCACAATATCTAATTTGTTTTTTAAACGTTAAAACACTTATGTACAACATAAATATAGTTTTCTTAAATATTAATTTACTGAAGGAAAATATGTTATGAAATAATTATTTTCAATGAAAATAGATTTTAATTTAGATTCTTTAATAGACAGCTATTAATATTATGAGTTGATTCAAATTATGAAGGCCCTTCTGCCGCTGCTATATCCTAATTTTAAAACTATTGCAACATATGCAGTCGTGCCTAACGATATATTTTCTTGTTGCAGAAAAACATCTTCAAGTACCGAAATATCTTGAAGACTTCAACCAGACCTGAAGTAATACTCAAAGAACTGAAGGTAAGATCATGGTCTATGCTGTAATATGTATATTGGGTCATTTCAGGTAAAAGGAGACATGAGACTGACTATAAAACTGTAAATGTTTATGGTAATGTTTGTTTTCATTTTGTAGAAAATACTGAAGATCAATTGGTTCGCTTCCAATAGTTAATCATTTTAGGTATGTATTCCGAAACACGAAATTTCACCAAAACGATAAAAGGAGAAAATCTGTCGGATGTTTACAACTACCAAATATGTAATTAAGTTACTTAAACTTCACATTTGCAAAATATTTTCCAACATAAAGGAGGAAATGGAAATGGCGTGTTATTTATGGACGCTCTTTAACTGCTATGGTTCTCAGCGTCCCATTCTAAATTGGGCCTGAAAGACCGCTTAATTTTGCTCTGAGGCCTCTTCTAATTATTTATTAGCTACTTTATAATGATAGTGTTTGTTTTTATAATTTACCAACATTGAAAAGTAGTTAAGAATACCATATTTATCAAGTAAAGCTTAAAGTTTTGGCCTTAAACTACTGGACATTATTTTATTTTGTGCTTATTAATCATATTTCGTATTTATAGTTCTGCTCTCGAATACATACAAATCATACATTTGTTGTAAAAATTTAACTTGTTAAGAAAATTAAAAATAGCATGTGTATATATGAACATTATATCCAGTCTCCAGCGAAAGTGTTGCAATATGTTCTGCCAAGTTGTAGATAAATAGAAAAAATTGAAAGTACCAAAAATCAATTTTCAGATGTAGGTACCTTTCTTTTTCACCAAAACCCTACTTACATCAATATACAAAATTTGTTGATATTCCGCTTGAAATATGTTGCAAACATTGCGTTTATTGGTGAGTATCCAACTATGTAATAAATGAAAGCATTGAATTTCAGATGATATAACAAGTATTTTTTTCATTCGCTCTTAGAATTGCTAATTTTTGACATTCATATTTGGATAGGTACATATAAATTACTAAATAAAATGCAATTTTATATAGAGGACTTCATTTTCTGCCCTTTATCGCAACACTTTGTAACAGTTTTCCATGGATCCCTTTTCTTGTATGTGAATATCTATATTGTTTTCTGGCTGTTCAAATTTGAGGCGATTTCTTCGGAATATTCGGAAAACACACTGACGGACCTCCAGCTTGCTGTTTGCAATAAAATGTTATAAATCTTTACGAAGGAACCAAAATGAAACCAAACGATCATAATATATTGTTTACAAAATAATTGAATAGCGTCAGTAAGTTCTTGGCAAGAAATTATTTATAATAATATTGGAGGGTTTAATTGTAATTATTTTCGTTCAACTTAAAATGCCTTAATTTTTGTATACAGAAAACGATAATTACTTTAAAGCCAAAAATATTCATTTGAATTTAACGAACATTCCATGAGAGATATTCTGTACTATAGCTGCAAACATTTTGCGTTTCAGTGACTTGCATTTGTAGGAGAGCGAAACAATTAAGATGATATAAAACGGATTTGTAGAAGCCGAACTGTAGATTGATCTGGTCATACATTTTAACTTGTTATTAGATGGCAGCGTTATGTAAAATTTGATGCAGTTTCACCTCTTATCAATATGTTATTTAGTCTTAATCTGCAAGTAGTTCAATTTATAAATCAATACTTACAGCAACAAAAAATGTTATAGTTTTATATTGCTTGTCTCACCTGGAAATTAAGCTCCATTGTGTGGATTTGAACCAGAGTCGCTAATTGGATTATCGCTTAACATGAATTTCACCAGAAATTGATGTTTTGGGTCCCCTTGAATCCAAAAAAAAAAAATGGCATTTTTGCAAAAAGGTCCGTGTGTGTCTACGGACAGCATAGCTCAAAAAAGAAAAGACCGTTAGATACCAAACTTGATATTTAAGTTTGGTATCTTCTAAGGATGCAACACGAAGATTTTCAAGAAAATCCCCCACCCCAAACTACCCTTTACACATGGAAAAATATTTGGAAAAATGGCTCTAACGATTTTGATTAAAATCTTTTATATTTAAAATATTTATATGGCAAATAAAATGTATATCTTGAATTTTCTAGTAATAGCCTCTAAAGACCGCTATTTTCTGGATGGGTTTTATTGGATTTTGAATAACTGTTAAACCGTAAGAGCTAGACAATAAACTTACTACACAAAAAAGTAGAGCAGGATAAAATACACAATTTATGTCATACATTTTTTTCGTGAAGTTGATCGTTTTTGAGATATTCCTTTTTATTGGTTTCAACTTTAAAAAAACATACTTTTCCCATACAGGAATTTGCTTACTCCTGTCCATACAAACCAAGGAACTTAAGTCACATAGCAACCAGCTTTTGACTATCACTTCAACCTATAGTACTCCTTTATATCGTTTCTACTTACAAGGAAGCAAGTAATAAGACTATTTCTGCTAATTTTTCCCAACTAGCATGAAGTAAATAGAAGTATAAGATTTTTAACAATTTTTTTTTGCAGAGATGTAGAGAAAATCATGTGAATAGAACACATCAGATTTTTTTTCTATAGAGATATTTGTTGTATATAGCTCTCTTATTAGATATACATGTTTGAACTGGATGTTATCTTTTTCAGTTTTTCTTCAATCTTTTCTATTATTGCCCGAATTTACATTTTGGAGCTATGTGCTCAAATATCCAATGTTTTCTGTTTTTTTTTATTCAGGAGATCAAAACAAGCATTTATGATGATAAATCTCAATATCAAATGCATAATATTATACAATATTTGCTCTTAATCGGCTGAGAAAGTAAAATCTGTGAAGATGGTGTGTGGATGTCGTGTGATACATATGTTTCGTGATTGTTTGTGCTCCACTTGGGAGTAAGTGCAGGCAGACAGCAGATTGCTGCCCTGCCCCTGTCACGGCACAGCTGCCAGGTTTCCAAAACAATGAATGCCGCGGCCTTATCTGAAAAGTATCCAAGGTCGAGATTGACGTAACACTCTGTGTTTGAACATCCTCAATCAAACGTTGTATGGCTTCCGAGAGGCATGCTCTTTATGTACTGCTGGAAACGGCACATGCCTCAATGAATTCATGATGACATTCATCCTTTAACGGACGTCAAGCGTCTTTTAAAGTAAATTTAAAGTTTAAAAATCTGATGTGTTCCATTCACATGACTTTCTCTACATCTCTGCAATATATTATTGTTAAAAAGCTTATGCTTCTATTTACTTCATGCTGATCGAGAAAAATTAGCGGAAATAGTCTTATTACTTGCTTCCTTAAGCGAAATACGGGAGTAACATAGGTTAAAGTGATACTCAAAAGCTGGTTGCTATGTGACTGAAGTTCCTTTGTTTATATGGACAGGAGTTGACAAATTCCTGTATGAGAATATAAGTTTTTCAAAGCTGAAACCAAAAACAAGGAATATCTCAAATATCTCAAAAACGATGAGCTCCACGAAAAAAATGTATACAACATAAATTGTGTGTTTTAATGTGCACTACATTTTTTGTGTAGTAAGTTTTTGTCCATTTCTTACGGTTTAGCAGTTATGCAAAATTCCGTAAAATTCACCCAAAATAGTCTTCAGCGGTATTTGCAGAAAATTCAAGATGTACATTTTATTTGTCACTTAAATATGTTTGATATACAACATCTTAATCAAAATCGTTAGAGCCATTTTTGAGATAAACATTTTCGAAAAAAGTTTCATGTAAAGGCTAGTTTGATGTGGGGGGATTTTTCTCAAAATATTCGTGTCACATCCCTGGAAGATATTGAACTTAAATACCAAGTTTGATATTTTACCGACTTTTCGTTTTTGAGTTATCGTGTTCACAGACACACGGACACTGACGGACCTTTTTCTGGAAATGCTTTTTTTTTATACATGGGACCCCATGAAATCTCGGTATCGAATTTAGGGTGGAGTGCAATACCTTCTCTATACCCTATGTACTAGTACGTGTACAGAAAGTAAAAACCTATAGAAGCCCCAAAACACAATACTTAAACATACATAAGCACTGCATCAATAATAATTTTGTAAGCAGAGGAAACATTGGATTTTACCAAAAAAAAATGGACACCTAGATTTCACTGGAAATGCGTGTTGCGACAGAGAAAATGTGAAATTAGAAAAATCTAATTTTTAATTTTAATTCCAACTGCTGCACCTTATTATATGAATATAAAGTTGATTTTTAAAAAGATTTAACTCATAATTAATTCATAATTATTTGACATATTACATTTTTATTGCATCTGAGACACAACGTTTACTCTTTGCTTTGCTTTGCCTGCTTTGATTCTCAGTATTATTCCAATTTGCTAATTCTTAGAGTTGGCCCACGATGCCTGAGCTTATTGACTTCCCATAAATTCGTTTCCTGGGGTCGAATTGCCTTCACCACTCTGCCTAATATCTTCGCCAACGTTAATTACTCCCACATAATAACGGGACTCCAATTTGAGCTCTTTTAATATTATGCCTCGGTTTTAATATTTCTATGAAATAATTTATCGCAATTATGTCTCTTATTTCCCAATTCTTTCTCCATAAAATAAGTATTAATTTAATATGAGCACAATTCTGTCAAATTACCGGTGCCTATACGCAATTACAAAGTTTAACTTCAAGAAGCAGTTTCGGAAATGCTCTTTAAAGCTGTTGGAAATTTTTAGGCACATGATTTTAATTCCCGCCGTTGTGTGTTATTCTCGCATGGGCGATTTCAAACATTATTTTCTAACCTATATTCTTGCTCATCTCTTACAAACGTTCAATATGCACACTATACACTTCGGTTAAAATAGTAACTCTTCTGCGCTCGGATACGCGAAAGCATCATTAGGATCAATGTAGCAAATGGCGGAATTAACTCTCACTTTTTAATTACCATGCGATGTATTTAACTCGCAGCTCGCACGAGATAGCAGATAACGAAAAGTCGATTTGTACGGTTTAACCTAGTTTCTCTTACATTAAACTCCCGAGGCCTGCATTATCGGAAACGAAGGTTCCGTTAGAGATTGAGATTCCTCGTAACTGACTGAGGTCACGGAAGAAACCTGCACAATCATGTCCACTGAATGAATGAATGAATGAATAAGTGTATTTATTGACAGCAATATCATACATAGAATTTCAGCAATAACACGGATCCACAGACCGTATGTGCTTTTGTAATACACATTACAAACAATATTAAAACAATAACAACAAAGAATTAAAAGAGTAAACACGAAAATAAAAAGACAAAGGTAATACTCAGTCAGAAGCAATATTAAAACAACAGTAAAGAATTAAGAGTGAACCCAAAATAAAAAGATATTCAAATATAGCAATTTAAATTTACAGCACAGAGTACACCTTCATAAATGCACCTTCTTAAAATAGATAATTACACTTAAAAGAAATATATACACATAATATATACACCATAAATAAAACCATAGAATACAGTGACCTAAGTATGACATAAAAAAAAAAAAAATATATATATATAGTCACATTGTAGTCACTTTTGTTTAGTTGATCTTATTCCTCCCCTCCCCCCCCCTTCTCTATTGGCAGCCTCCTCAGATCTCAGCTGTCTTGCCTTAAGTGTAAATTTACCTAGCCCGTCCATGTTTTCTGTGCCTGCCAGTAGCGTCCAACATGCTTCTAGCCCTACATTCGCAGTGGTAAAGAATCGCGGCAAATATTTTTCCCGCCATTCCTCCGTAACCGTACATCTTGCCAAGATGTGAGTCCACAACTCTTCCTCCTCGCAAATGGCATAGAAGCATACCTCAAACATCAGAAGTAAATGTAATGAGAAGGTGAAGAAAAGGAAGTCGTAATAGATGAGAACCACCTCAGTATTCGCCTATCGACTAGGAAACCCACGGAAAACTGAAGGTGTCAATGGGCAGTCAGCAGTAATCGAACCTCGCACGTTACCGTGGAACCAACTCGTGGGTGTACAAGCTGTTGGTTTCATATAAGCATATTTTCGTTACGATTTTATTGTGAAAGTAACATCTAAAAGAGATTTCGTAAAACCCCACACTCCAAAAAGAAGACTTTTTCTGCCCTTTTTAGACATAACGCTGGACGAGAGTGAATTTGTTTTGATGTAAAGAAGTTGTGAATGAACGTTAGCGTAAGTTCATTAGCCTTTTTCCCGTATTTTTAGTTCTCTTTTCTTCCGCACCAAGCCCATTTTTACCGTGGAACTGTTTAACATGCAAGGCTGACAGCTGGTAAAAGTGTCTGACTCTGTTTGTAAAGTTCAGCGGAGAACGTTATTTGTGAATTCTGGGTTGCACTTCGTTTTAAAAATATAAATCACTTATTCTCTCTCAGGCATTTTTATAACCTCATGTCGGATACATAGTAGCTTCAAGCCACAGTTTCAAATAAATAGTTTCTTGTTTGCAGGTTCTCTGTGGTTCGTATTTTTACTTTCTCTACACGTGCTATGTACATAGTGTATGGAGAACGTATCTATTATATTGTACCCAAAAATGCGATACCGAGATTTCACCGGAAATACATATTTTGAGACCCCAGAATAAAAAAAACAATCAAAAAAACATTTTTAGAAACATATCCGTGTGTGTCGGTGTGTGCGTCTGTGGGAAGCATAGCTCAAACATGAAAAGTCGGTTAAATTTCATATTTCAAATTTATTTAAGGCCAGTATCTTCCAGGATGCGACACAAAGATTTTCAAGAAAATCCCCCCACCCCAAACTACCCTTCATATAGAACATTTTTTAGAAGTTTGATTTTCTCAAAAGTGGCTATAATGAAGTTGATTAAAATGTCGTATGTTTAAGATATTTTCATAACAAATTAAATGTAAAACTTGAATTTTCTAGAAATACCCTCTGAAGACCTCTTCATTTTGGATGACTTTTTTAGAACTCGAAATATTAAAAGATAGACAAAAAATTATTATGCAAAACATGTAGATGTTATTAAATCAAATGCTTTTCGTCATATCCACTTTTTATGTAGAGTTCACCGTTTCCGAGATATTCCTTGTTATTAGTTTCAATTTTAATCTACTTAACTTTTTCTCAAGTGGGAAGTCACCTTTTGTTTCATCTCTTTTGTTTCACATAGCGATAGCTTTTACTCATAAAAGAATTGACTATTTGACTATCAGTTTAGCCTGGTGAATTCTTATATTTCCCTTTTGCTTACAAGGAAGCAACTAATAGGACTATATCTATCAATGTATTTCAATTAGCTTGCCGTAGATAAAACAATAATAAAGTTGATTTGTGGAACAATTAGAGAAAGTCATCTGATTGGAATACGACAGTTTTTTTCTGAAGAAGTTTATTCCTGCCGCGCTGGTTTTACTAGCGTCGCTTGATGAATAATACCGCAAAATCACTGCTTTTAAAATGATTGTACAAGGAATATGTTTATAGTTCACAAGCAACAGAAAGTCGTTAGGTAAACAGAAATATCATTTCTATAGCCAACTGATGAGAGGATTGAATTTCAGCATCAGGGAAAATAACGTTGTCAATACTGCCTGGCTAATGCTGAACTTTTTGTATTTGACATACGTTGATGGCATTACAAACTCGAATTTTTATGGCTGACCTCAGCGAAAATGAATAATGGTGAGGCAAACTATAGAAAGCAAAACTGTGCTAAGGCAAACAACGAATAGCTAAAAGTTTTATTCGCTCCATTGATTTGTATATGCAAAACAATCCTAGGGCAGGAACAAAAAGTCACTATTTTGTTAGTCTTTGATGGTGTTTTATTTTAGACCGTCCGTTTGTTTTCTAATGTTTCGTTTATTTTCAATGATTGACAGACAATATTTGTATTGCTAGATCTGAAAAGTGTTGGTATTTTTGTGGAGATCAACTCATACATTATAACTACGGGAGAATTTTACTTTCTTTATTGCTTACATGGTTTCCAAAAATATTATATCAGGATTTCACCTCATTTTGAATTTAATTCAAAATATTCTTGATGGTATCATCGTGCAATAATCTAATGTAGTACACACATATTATCTAATTAGCGATTTTAACATATAACACGTCCCGTATTGGTTTATTGTTGTTTTTTTCACAAAAGCCGTGTGTAGGAGAGGAGTTGCATTGGTAGAGTCAGACTGAAAAATGCAATGCCATAGCCGGGATTTGAACCACTGATCGCCCGGTTTCAGGCCGGTTGTTCTTCCAATGAGCTACCATGGCAACATGCCGGCATAGATTGAATTTCTTAACTGACTCGCATGTTTCCTGGTAAACCATAAGGTGATCTCATATTATTTTGAAATAACAACCCCAATGACGACTTACAAAGTTGTAAATACTTTATTCATAGTATAACCAACTATTATGGTCAATGGGTATTGGTTTAACTATGAGATCACCTTGTGGTTTACCGGGAAACATGTGAGTCAGTTGAGAAATTCAATGCCATACCGTCATGTTGCCATGGTAGCTCAGTGGAAGAGCATCCGACTAGAGTCAGGGAGATCCGTGGTTCATATCCCGGCTATGACATTGAATTCTTCAGTCTGACTCTACCTATCCAATGTCCCATATTCACTTGTACAATTCACATGTGAGTGACACAATAATTTACTGAATATTTTTAAGTCTCCTTAAATATGCCAACACATTTTTGCCATCTAATGATACCAAGTCATGCATCATTTAACTTCGTAAAATTGAAAACATTAATAATAAATCTACGTAAATAATCAACTAACTTTAAAGAAGGAATACTCATTCTCTAAGCCCAGTTCTAATTTCCAACTCATGAACTTCTCATGACTGTGCAGTAGTTAACAAATGAGTTTAGTCAGTAGCGGCAAAATAACATAATTGTTATTTTGGAATGATGTTCAAAGTAAAACAGCATGATTAAAAATTACTTATTTCCATGAAGATTTTCATTCAGTCTACGTTCCATGTTAAATATGAATGAGTCTCAGGAAGGTGACGCGTGAGGTACACAGACGATGAAACAGGTTTCCTGTCCAACCTATATAGGGATCGTCACGTATTGTTGCGCTTGAACAACTCTTACTCAGCTAGCTATTAAATCACAGGCAACATGTTTTCCTAACATATCATGTCAGCACTGTTTTAAAACCCCCGGCAAATGAAGAGATGCGAAACGCTGAAGAACAAAGTGAACACATCTGATTTTACCAACCGAAAATGTATTATTTTTACGCGCTGTCGTTATGCCACCGGATATCAAGTAAATGATGGACAGACAGATAGATAGATTTTTTATTGCCATAGAACAATTTAAACGATTTTTACTAATCAATTGTGGAGAATACCTGGACCTTATAAAGAGGATTATTGTTTGAACCAGTTCTTATCCGTCTTTTAAAATGCTGAGTAGAATTTTTTTTAAATAATTAGGTAAACCATTAAACAATTTTAAAGATACAATTTCATAACTATTTTGTATTATGGTATATATACACTTATATGAATATAAATGGTTAGAAATCCTTGTAGGATAGTTATGAATATAATTGCAACGTGAATATTTATGTATATTTTTCTTAACAAATAAAAGCTTTTGCATAAAGGATGTTGATACTGCAAATCCCAATGAGAGTTAAAAGGTATAACAAGCTGAGCCTCTATAAAACAGTGTTGAATCTGACATCTATTTATTACCTTCAGTAGTCCTATGTGGTGTAGTGGTTACTATGTTAGCCTTTAAAACCCAAGATTGCAGGTTCAAACCTGGCGGAAGGTGATAGGTTTTTTGAATGCAAAATCCTTAGCATAATTTCCTTCAGAAGGGAGTAAAGCCTTGAAAGAAGGATGTTGCTGGGCAAAAGTTTCCGCCATTTCGTGTCCGCAAGTCTTGATTTCGTCCTACAGTGCCATCCGTGGTCGACAAGCGATCCCTTGTCACCGTGGCGCATAGTGGCCAACTCACGAACTAAAAATTCAAACCCGTTCATGGAAACATCGTAACGATTCCCTTTGCTCCACTTAGTAGATACAGGAATGCAAATACAATTCGATCTTATAAGAGATATAGGTATTATCAAGGAACGTAAACAAGAAAATAGTGTAATAATCCGTATACATTTATCCTAAGCAATACAGTTTTGTAGGTTTAGTAATCATTATTATATTTTAGTATCTTCGAGGTCATTGTCTATTTTTAGCTTCAGTTTGTGGCGACATTAAACATAGACAAATAAATATTACTTTAGATTTTGCTTATGCAATATATAGATATTCATTCACAGAATAGAACTCATTTTGTTTTAAAAATTTGAATATTTCTACTTTAAATTTATTTAGTGAAGTAATGTTCTTTAAATTTTCAGGTAAATGAGCATATAGTATTTGCGGGATAATCCAAATAGTTGTGCTTTATGACAAATTATATGTAACTTGTTATTGCTGCGTGTATTGTGTGAATGAACTTATGCATTGCCGATGTAATTAGCTTGATTATTCATGACTTGCACTCATAATTTCTTTATATATAAGCATCTTAGAATCAAAATATTCAGTTTGTGGAAGTATTCTCTGAAATATGTGTAAACCAGCTGTTACAAATTTTAAACGACTAGTGTAAACTACAGTCTTCACTAAGGCAAAATATACTTTCATATCGTAATCGGGTTACCCTCCCCCACAGGCCAATGCCTAGGAGTCAGAAGTCTGTCGGCAAGCCAATAGCACGAAACCACAGAATTACGGGTCATAAACATGAAGTGGATGATATGAAACGTAAGCGAAATTGATGATGGAACAATTGGTGCAATAAGTGGCGAATCCCACATGCGGGCGCTTGGGATCGAACCCGAGCCGCCTAGATGGGAGGCGAGCGGTCTAACCACTCACCCACGACGACGCCCAAAATAGACTTCAGCCGTTAAAACACTTTACTTTTAGTTCTTAGAGACGATATTAAAAAATATAGTCAATTTTAATGAGTCAGAAGTGTCGTGTTGATGAAATAATTTACATTGAAATTTGTTTGGGGCCACTTTTCAAGTATCATCATTGAGCATATTCAAGTTATTTTGCATCGAATCTGCGCCAAAACGTTTGTCGCATTAAAATTCTGTGTATGGAACGTCCATCACAATGGAAGTGCACAATTTCCAAAGTAAAACGACGTTGCACTATATTCTATGGATATTATTTCCTTCTTTGTGAGGCTTTCTAATTGTTTTATTACACCTACTAAACCCCATGGTTGAACAATGATGTCTTCTTCCCGCCACACAAATGTGGAATGGAGTCATATTTGATCCCTGCGCAGTATATTAATTTGAATGCTGAACTTTGTTCAGTTAAAAGCAATTAAGTCAGCTAGTATCAGACCATTGTGCTCCAATTTTCATGTAATAACTGCGGAGAGGAATTCGTACCGAATTCTATTACTGTGTGAACTTTGACTTTAGTTCAGTGACCCTGCTATACAAAATTAAATCACCCTCGAAAATGAATATAAACAATCAACATACACCATTACACTCAATTGGAAATGGCAGCTCAAATTCTCTTGTACGTATGTGGAGGTTTGATTTTCAAGTGTTTTAATCATTAGCTCATACACCCACAATTCTTTTATATTTCCGGTTTCGTATGAGTAAGTGCTATTAAATTTCTCATTAAAATATCCTCAGAAGCATGCGCCTGCACACGATTAAATCAGTCAGAGAGTTTAGCAAGCCTATTTTGGTAATAATAATTAAATATATAAAATTATGGTGTGTTCCATTCATGCGCCTTTCTCTATCTACATGTTCTGCACACTATTTTTGCAAAAGATTGCCTATTCTCGTATCTACATCTTGCTAAGCCAGATAAACATTTGCAGAAACGGCCATAGTGCTTAGTTCTTTGTAAGTATAAGGGAAATAAGGGAATACACTAGGCTAAAACGATAGTCAAATCCTTTAAAAGGTAGTGCTCTGCGATAGATTGAAAATCTGTTCTTTTTGCATGGTCAGGAGTAAAACAAAAGAGATATAAAACAAGTGACGACTTCCCATTTGAGAAAAGCTCAAGTACTGTCTGTCCAGAATATTAATTTTTTTTATCCAAGAAGTAAGACTTTACTTACCCATTCCCCGGCCATTAGTGAGTACATCGTTTTGCAGGTTCCTGAAGAAGGTTTAAGCAAAAGAGGCCCTCTAATTTAAAGTGTCTAACTTGTGGTGGGGAAACGACGTTAAGAATTTGGACAAACCATGTTGAAAAATTAAAACCAATAACAACGAATATTTCAAAACTGGCTAACCTCACAGAAAACTGCATGTGACGTAATTGTGTTTTAAAAAAATCTATACTTTTTGTGTAGGAGTTTTTGTCTATCTCTTATGGTTTACCAGTTACCTACGTAAAAGTCGTCCAGAATGAAGAGCAGTTCAGAGACTATTCCCGGAAAACTCAAGATATGCATTGTACTTTTGATAAAATATCTTAAAAGTATGATGTTTTAATCAAAATTGTAATTCATTATTGATAAAATCATCAATTTTGAAAAAAGTTTCTGTGTAGTAAAGGGTAGTTTGCGGTGGGGGAATTCATATTTTGACCTAGAAATATGCTGAATCTAAGTTTGGTGTTTAAAGGACTTGAGTCATACACACAAACCTTTTTCTAAAAATGCTTCTTTTTTGTTTTGTTTTTGGAATTCAGAGAATCTCAAATATATATATTTCCGGTGAAATATAAGTCGAATTTTGGGTGGCGTACAATATCTTCTCTACACACTGTGTACATTGTACGTGGTAGAGAAAGCAAGAAAAATTAAAAATGAACATATTTCCAATTTTCCGGAATTATACGTAATGGATATAAATTTTCGAACGTGGTTTGGTCTTTTTTAATTATTATTGTCTAAGCGGTGATAAGCACATAATAGCATAGTTGTGAAGTACAGGTCGCGCACTTGTTCTTGACCAATGCCATTTTTAAATGAGAGATTAAATGCAAGTCACTTACTCACCTTTACTGTGTATTCTCGAAGCGTAATCATAAGGAAGTACAGTTGTTTGTTGTAACAAAAACTATTTGTTGACCTGTTTATCAAGGGTAGGCTAACCCACTATATCTTCGCTAGAGGGAACGAGTACATCCCTCTTTCTTTTCGTCTGTACTCACACGGAGCTGAAATTCTCCCACATTTCAGATTATTGTTACAATTCAACGCATTCGCACTCTTTCTCTCGTTCATTGTGTATCCACTGACGTCATTACAACCGCTTTGTGTTGTTTACAGAGTGGTCGTTCAAAATGTTTAAGATAATCTCTGATCCCGCCGATTGTGAAGTGCGTTCCTTAATACGGTTTTTAAACCAGCTGAAGTTCATTCAACTTGTAAAGATTTACGGTGAAACATAATGATAGTGGAAAGTGAACTAGGCAATTCACGATCCAATATTTATGACGAAGCTCGGAGTGGGTGGCCTTCTGTTGTCACTAATGGTTTGGTTGAACAAGTAAATTGGGCAATTTGGAAAACAGACGATTGACAATAAGAATGTCTTCACTGACGGCAGCTTTCTTAAAGAGGGCATGCAAAAATAGATCCCCGCTATGAAAAATGCTGAATATTGGTGGCAGCTGTGTTGAAAAATAGGTTAAGTGATGCTCTTTCGTATACAAATAAATGCTGTGAGAATAAATATTTTGTGTCTTTTTTTCCAAACCAGTAATTACTTTCCGGACACATTTGAGGATGTTTATTAAATTCTAAAAACAAATTATAATAAAATACACTTATGTACTAATTCAGTTTTGCTATTTTATTAACATATAAGGTAAATCAAAAAACGAAATAGTAGCAAAATGCCTTTAAGCTGCATACTTGAAATCTTCAGATGATTAATTATATTCTCCCGAAAATGTTAGATTTATTGGTCGAAAACTATTGCATATTGAGAAATAAACCGCAAAAATAAGTTTAAAACTCGATAATGGATTTTAGTATTGCTTAATTGCGATGCATTTTGGGATCTTATTGTAAAAATAAATAAAGAAAAGTTGGTAAAATAGCTGAAGATTGCAGCCAATTAACGTGTTTTTTTTTCTATTTAAACAGAATTCGTAACATATTAGTCTTCATCACCATGGAAGATCTTATCGCATTATTGAAATTCTAATGGAGTTTTCTGTAATCAGTTTTGAAAGTGCCTGTCATTAACGCTACAGCCGCAGTGGGGAGCGAACATTTGCATATAATGTTCTTCTTATTTGCAATCGTAGGCTATGGGTATAGACATATGTATCGTGTTTACTGAAGTAAACTAAATGTACTATGCAAAATATATTAATTCTGCTGTGTCTTTTTTCACTGTGTGTGTAAATTAAATGTTCATAGTCTAAGGGCTTAAGCACTTTTTATATAACATTTTTTATCAAGGAAAAAAATATCCAGTGCCTTATAGAGACGCTCAAAGCTTTTTTTTTTTTTTTACTTTCTCTAGCACCGTATGTACAATGTCCACAATTTCAATGTCGAGATTTCACCAGAAATACATGTTTTAGGACCCTGAATAAAAAAACACACATTTTCAGAAAAAGGTCCGTGAGAGAGAGTCTGTCTGACTGTGGACAGCATAGCTCAAAAAGAAAAGACGGTCAAATATCAAATTTGGTATTTAAGTTTGGTATCTTCCAAGGATGCGACACAAAGATTTTCAAGAAAATCCTAACCACCCTTTACATGGAAATATTTTCGAAAATTTTGTTTTTCCTAAAAATAGCTCCAACGGTTTTGATTAAAATGCCACATATTAAAGTCATTTCCACCACAAATAAAATGTATATCCTGAATTTTCTGGGAATAACTTCTGAAGACCTACTTATTCTGGATGAATTTTACTGAATTTTACATAACTAGTAAACCGTAAGATATAGACAAAAAATTGCTTCACAAAAATGTATAACTCGTTAAAATACACAATTTATAGCATATACATTTATTTTCATAGAGTTTACCGTTTTCGAGATAGTCTTTGTTATTAGTTTCAATTGTAAAGTTCTTATACTTTTCTCAGACAGGAAGTGTCCGTTTTTCTTTTGTTCTATTCCTGGCCAAGCAAGGAAGCGATTTGCAATGACAATCGCATAACGACAGCTTTTAAAACATTTGACTATCACTTTAGCTTAGTACGTTCCCTTAGCTCCCTTCTAGTTATAAGGAACTAAGTAATAAAAGTATTCTGCTAATGTTTGTCTCGATTAGCATCGTGTAGAAAGAAGAACAATCTTTTGTAAGAAGTTTGTTTGTAGATCAGCTAGAGAAAGGCATGTGAGTGTAACAGATCTTTGTGTGTGTGTAGTAGTGGTGGTGATGATGGTGGTAGACCAAATGGCAAATGGAAGCAAGAAAGGATCCATAGATTATCAAGAAAATTACACACAGCAAGGAAAGATTTTACAAAGTCTTGTACATTGCAGTCTCTAAAAAGAAAATATCAACTGATTAAAACACGGTTTCGAATAGGTCATTCACCTTAGGTCTACTCGCCAAGGAAAGCGCTCCAAACTGCGACACCTGCAATACCCATAATCACGGAATGCACATCTTATTTCAAGGAGAGTACACGGTATAGCATACCTAAAGATATGTCTATAGCTTTAAAACAACTCTTCACATTTCAATATTTTTTTTTAGAGAGAGAGAGAGAGAGAGTCATGAAACCCGAATACAAGATTTAAATATAGCATAGGTATCAAATAAGATTTAGAATATATAATTTCTTACAACGTTCTAGCTGTGTTCAATAGTTCAAAATCAAAAATACTTTTGTAACAATTTTACACAATGTATTACTTTAATCAGTGCTACGTATAGAATGTTTAATATTGTATTTATGGATAAAAATCGCGATATGACATAGTTGTCAGTGCAGCTATGAATTAATACATAAAATTAACAAAATCTTTTATCTAAGAGTTTTTTTTCTATTATAATTACATTATTTTGTTATTAAGGTTATTTATTAATGTGGTGTAAACTTTATTATTGCAATTAATAATTCGCATTGCAAGCCAACTATTATTGACAGTATACTTGGGGAAGTTTATCATACATAGATATTCATTTTCTAAAATTACAGTAGCATTGTTTGTGTAATAATAGAAAAGGGGCTACTTGACATAATAACGTTTACGGTAAATTACCATTTATAAAAATCTGATGTGTACCATTCACATGACTTTCTCTATATCCCTGCAACAAATTATTCTTAAAAAGCTTATACTTCTATTTACTTTATGCTAATCAGTAAAACATTAGCAGAAATAGCCATATTACTTGCTTCCTTGTAAGTAGAGGTGAAATAAGGGAGTACCATAGGTTAAAGTGATAATCAAAAGCTGGTTGCTATGTCACTGAAGTTCCTTTGTTTGTATGGACAGCAGTTGACAAATTCCTGTATGAGAAATTCATAGCATAAACCAAAAAAATAAGGAATGTCACAAAAACGACAAACTCCACAAAAAAAATGTATATAACATAAATTGTTTGTTTTAACGTGATCTACATTTTTAGTGTAGTAAGTTTTTGTCCATCTCTTACGGTTTAGCAGTTATTCAAAATTTAGTAAAATTCATACAGAATAAACTACTCTTCAGAGGCTATTCCCAGAAAATTCAAGATATACATTTTATTTGTCAGGTAAATATCTTTAATATACTAAATTTTAATCAAAATCGTTACATCCATTTTTGAGAAAATTAAAATTTTCGAAAAAAGTTCCATGTAAAGGGTAGTTGGGGGTGGGGGGATTTTTCTCTAAATCTTCGTGTCGCATCCCTGGAAGATGCTAAACTTAAATACCAAGTATGGTATTTTACCTACTTTTCGTTTTGAGTTATCGTGTTCACAGACACACGGACACACACACGGACCTTTTTCCGAAAACGCTTTTTTTAGATAAAGGGGACTCGGTATCGAATTTGTTGGTGGAGTGCAATTCATTCTCTATACACTATGTACATTGTGCCTATAGAGAAAGTAAAAATTACAGATTACGACTAAAAGTCGATGGTTTTAGTATAATAAACTCATCGCTTTGTTCATTAATACGATAGCTGCATTGTTCTCTACTTCACAGTGAGCAAAAACACATTACTGACTTACTATATTGCATATACAATAGCATGTTTAACAGTAATACAGAACAAACTCAACGATAATTACAACTAGCGTTGTAGTGTAAAACGTTTGAGGACAGAAACTACTTAAAAACTGATAACGTGACCACCCCCTAACATGTGTGAAGTCACAGCTGGTTGTTGACGTCCATTGTTACACCTGTGTTAGTGTGCCGTCGGCGAGTACCTTTGACATCGAAGCTGCTATTGCTACACCTGCGTTAATAGGTACGTGTGCTTCGGCAAGTTCTTTGATGTCGAATCCGCTCATTGTTACAGAATTTGCGACACCTGCGGTGGCTTGCCACGTGCTCAATGGGTATAAAAAGAAGAACGAGCACTCCCACATTCCCGTCAGAACGTAGTTAAGTTCTTGTAGTATAGAAACACGTCTAACACTCCATCGGATTGCCCTCAGCCTGCCATTTGCTCGTTGGGTTGCGTTGCCCAGAGTTCATTATCAACTGGTAGTGCATAGCGAGCTGCAGTTGTGTCAGGTTCAACGGGAAATTCGGAGCCTGCAGTAGATAGTAACCACAGCCGCCGAGCGTCATACAGAGAACTGCTGTGCGAAAACTTCAAAAAAAGACAATGATTTGTGAGCAGATTCTGCTTATAATCTATTTGTGGAAGAAATAAAGAGTTGTTTCTTGGAGTAAAAATCTAATGTGTTCCATTCACTTGACTTTCTCTAAATCTACATCAGTTAAAAAGCTTCTACTTCATGTTAATGCTTCTATTTCTCCATTTCGTGTTAAAAGCTTCTGTAATGTTAATCGAGTTAAACATTAGCAGAGTAAGTAGAAGGTAAATAGGCTAAAACGATAGTAAAATCTTTTAAAAACCGGTTCCCATGTGTTTAAAATCCGTTTCTTTGCCTCGCCAGGAGTTGACAAACTCCTGTATATGAAAAGTTTAAGTATTTTAAAACTGGAACCAATAATAAGCAATTTCTCAAAAATGGTTAACTTCACGAGAAAAAGGTATATGGCATAAATTGTTTGTTTTAATGAATCTACGTTTTTACTTTCTCTACACGTACTACGTACATAGTGTATAGAGAAGGTATTGTATTCCACCTAAAAATTCGATACCGAGTTTTCACCGGAAATACTTTTCGTTTTTGAGTTATCGTGTTCACAGACGCACGGACACAGTGACACACGGACACACACACACGCGGACCTTTTTGTGAAAATGCTTTTTTTGGATATTGGGGACCCTAAAACATATATTTCCGGTAAAATCTCGCTATCGAATTTTTGGGTGGAGTGCAATACCTTCTCTATACACTATGTACATAGTGCGTATAGAGAAAGTAAAAAAGTATTTTCACAAAAAGGTCCGTGTGTGTGTGTGTGTCAGTGTGTCCGTGTGTCTGTGAACACGATAATTCAAAAACGAAAAGTCGGTAAAATACCAAACTTGGTATTTAAGTTTAGTATCTTCCAGGGATGCGACACGAAGATTTTGAGAAAAATCCCCCCACCCTCAACTACCCTTTACATGTAACTTTTTCGAAAATTTTGATTTTCTCAAAAATGGCTCTAACGATTTTCATTAAAATGTTGTATACTAAAGATATTTACCTGACAAAATTATATCTTGAATTATCTGGGAATAGCCTCTGAAGAGTAGTTTATTCTGGATGAATTTTACTGAATTTTGAATAACTGCTAAACTGTAAGAGATGGACAAAAATTTACTACACAGAAAATGTGGAGCACATTAAAACACACAATTTATGTTATATACATTTTTTTCGTGGTTTTCGTGGTTTTTGAGACATATCTTATTTTTGGTTTCTACTATGAAAAACGTATACTTTTCTCATATACGAACTTGTCAACTCTTATCTGTATAAACAAAGGAACTTCATTGACATAGCAACCAGCTTTTGACTATCACTTTAAGCTATGGTTGTACCTTATTTCGCTTCTACTTACAAGGAAGCAGGTAGTAAGACTATTTCTGCTAATTTTTTTCTGATTAGCATAAAGTAAATAGAAGTATAAGCTTTTTAAGAATAATTTGTTGCAGGGATATAGAGAAAGTCATGTGAATGGTACACATCACATTAGATTGTATCACATATTTTACGTGTTTGGCGCACACTCCGCCAAGCTCTAGTGATAGCTCAGAGCCGCAATTGACACTAACATACAAGCAAGTTCTTGTATTGAAATACAGGAATATATATTTTCTGCTCACCTTTTTAATCAGCATTATTTCTTCCCCCTGGGAATAATCCACCAGATCAGAACCACCTTCAGCTTCTAACTGCGCGATCTACCATTGTATTTCGCTCTAGGTTCTAATTTAAACTATTTGTACTCGCTGGACATGATTACAGGGATACGATCCATTTGTGAGCAACCATTTGGTGGAAATGATAGATCCTCACAACAAGTACAAAGGTACAGAATAGAAAATACCATCCCTGTAATTTAAACTTTCACTTTGTTCATCTATGTTTCGAATCAACGCCGAGCTCACTTTGAGATATCTTTCGGGTACCACAGAAACGGGGAGTCGGAAGAAAGCAATTCAGGTCATATCCCAGGAGACCTGACAAATCCGTATCAAAAGGTTGGCATGATAAGCCAACACTCGGAAACATTTTCCGCGCGTCAAGTCAAATCTTGCCTTAACACTGGCTCTGTGAACAGAACATTGTCATAAGTAATACCACGAAATGTTTTCATCTTGTCGATAATTCGTCCGGAGAGGAGCGATATGGGAGTGAAACGAGTTGCATTTGAAAAGGCAAATCAGCAAAATCGACTCTTACTTATTTATAATACATAAGAAGGGCGATTTTATCAGATTATAGTTTTAATACATTAGTTCTCAAATGATAGATGTCGCATTCGACCATGTTTATATACCGATTTTTTTTTTTTTTTCCCTTCTTCATTGGCTCTTGAATTATGATATGGCCGACCATATTTACACTCAATGTACGAATATCGATAGCAACAATAGAATAGGGAATGATTATTTTATTTCAGCTTATTATAAATAATGAGTACATGAAATGGAAACAAACGTTATTTTATTTGAGGTCATGGCACTCATCTCATACTAAGAAATACAAATAATGATTATTTTCACTCCTGTTTTGAACTAAATATATTATGAATTGAATAACATTTTAAATAAACATTGCAACTGAATTAATTGAAAGTTCATTTATAGAACTGACAGTTATAAAAGTGAAGGTTGGCTGACTGTATTGTCACCTTGTTACCAATAACCAAGACAGGAGATTAAACAAATGAACGTCAGGTGCGACAAAATTTCCAAGAAATGAACATCAGCTACGATACGATGTTTCGACAATATCGCTGCAGTCAGATGACCGCGGTTGGTTGAACTTGCCAAATCTCGACCACTGCATTGGCGCTTTAATAGTTGAGCTAAATCGTCAGTAGATATTATCCTTACTGTCTAAGAAAGATAAATAGTGCATGGTACGTAGGTAGAGAAAGTATTGCAGTCCACCCAAAAATTCTTTACCAATATTTCACCAGAAATACATGTTTTAGGATCTCCTATATATAAAAACATTAAAAAACAACAAAAACCACATTTTTAGGAAAAGATCCACAGAGAAATTTGCAAAATCGAATAGGTATATATTTGAAACAATTTGTGTATTTTAATGAGCTCTTCATTTTTTCTTTTGTGTATCTGTTAAGATTTTCCTGTTATACAAAATTCAATCAAATAAAGTAACATTCATTGAATATTTAAGACATGTTTATTACTAATAGAAATATATTAAAATAATTCAACTTTAATCAAAAGCATTTCCTCTTGCGAAAATAAAATACCTATATTAAAAATGACTTTTTTAATCTTCGTGTGAACTTGAATACCAAGTTGGTATTTAACGGAATTTTAGAGTTAGCTATTCGCAGGCACGCGCGCGCACCCATGTACAGACACACACACACACTAAAATGGGTTTTCTTTATTCAGTGTATTTCTAGTGAACAAAAGAAAATAAAGAACAAAAATCTCCGTGGCACAACAGCCTAAAGTAGAGCCAAGGCTTACCTCCCGGCCGACCCATCTTTGCCCAGTACAGGCACAATGGACGGGGTGTAGTAGTAAGGACTGGGACGTGGTGAGCACCCCGAGTCCCTTCCTCCCCCGCAACCTGGGGCCGCTATTTTTTCTAGTGTATAATCTCTATTCAGTTACAAAGGAACCTTCTCCTCCCTATAGCTAAGCAATAGAGAAAGTAAAAAAAAAAAAATCTGATGTGTACCATTCTCATGACTTTCTCTACACCTCTGCAACAAATTATTGTTAAAAAGCTAATACTTCTATTTACGTCGTGCTAATCGAGAAAAATTAGCAGAAACAGTCGTATTACTTACTTCCTTGTAAGTAGAAACGAAATACCGTAGGTTAAAGTGACAGCAAAAGCTCGTTGCTATGTGATTGAAGTTCCTTTCTTGTATGGACGGAGTTGACAAAGTCCTGTATGAGAAAAGTATAAGTTTTTAAAGCAGAAACTAAAAACAAGGAATATCTAAAAAACGATCAACTCCACGAAAAAAAAAATAATATGCTTTACATTTTTTGTGTGGTAACTTTTTGTCTATGTCTTACGATTTAGCAGTTATACAAAATTTCGTAAAATTCATCCAGAATAAAGTAGTCTTCAGAGGCTATTCCTAGAAAATTCAAGATTATATATTATTTGTCAGGTAATTATCTTTGACATAGGTATGATGTTTTAATCAAAATCGTTAGAGCCATTTTTGAGAAAATAAAATGTTTCGAAACAAAGGTCCATGTAAAGGGTAGTTGGGGGGGGGGGATTTTCTTGAAATCTTCGTGTCGCATCTTTGTAAGATACCAAACTTAAATACCAAGTTTGGTATTAACCTTTTCATTTTTGAGCTATGCCGTCTTGACACTCAAACACTTACATACACACACGGACCTTTTTCCAGAAATGCTTTTTTTTTTGATTCGGGGGACCCAAAACATGTATTTCTAATGAAATCTCAGTATCGAATTTTTGGTTGCATTACAATACGTTCTCTATACACTATGTATATAGTATGTGTAGAGAAAGTAAAGATATATATGTATGTGCTACATTTTTATTCTTATATTATTCTTAAAAAATGCTTATTCTTCTGCCTAATTCATGTTAATAGAGATAACGTTTTGAAATTCTTTTAGTACACATTTTCTTGTAGATACAGTGGGAATAGAAAATTGCACTTGACTTAAGCAATACAGACATATTTTAAGGGCTCGTCGCTATGTAATAACTTTGAAACTATCTTCTGTTTCCTTGACCAGGAGAAATAAAAATGAAGAAAAGTATAAATATTAGAAAATTATTGTAAAATAAATCCAATAACAAGAAAATTCTCGTAAATGCTTTACTCCACAAAAATTCCATTTTACATAAACTGTCTCTTACGAATTAGTTTACTTGTGCATATCGAATGATAAACTGGTTTGAAAGATTTTTCCCCTTCGTGCATATTACAGCAAAGTAATTTCAGAGAATAATGAGGTGTCTTAAAGAAGGAAGTTAAGACAGGAGACCTCTGGTCTGTCTGTCTGTTCAAATTTCGAAGTTATGGGTGTAAGTTTCTGAAGTAGCAGTCCTGGCTGATGATGTCATTCGAGAAGGGCCGTTGGAGACTGTATCTTTCTGCTGTAATGGTTATGACATTAACTTTGCACAATAGAAAAATATTTCTCTTTAATTCCGAATC
This sequence comes from Hymenopus coronatus, assembly GCA_030762935.1. NCBI lineage: Eukaryota > Metazoa > Arthropoda > Insecta > Mantodea > Hymenopodidae > Hymenopus > Hymenopus coronatus. Next base: position 59,077,073 of record CM060886.1, read on the forward strand.
TCTCCACCAAGCACCACTTCTTCGTATGGACTTAAAAGAGAAAAGAAAAAAAAAATATATGGCAGGAAATGAGCCTATGACTTTTGGGTATTTAGATGTTGACATTATACGTTAAGCCACAGAAGCAGTTAAATAAATGCCTCTAGAGTACATAATGAAGAAAGATAATCCATGGACAGTGTCGCACTGTCAACTGATTTGAGAGAACTTGGTGGCAGTAAATCTTGAGAATAGAATAACGGGTTGTTAAAAATCGATATTTCTAAACTCACGTATCGGTCGATTTTAATGACATTACAAGCCAAATTTTCATCTGACTTTTTTAACATTGACTTATCAGCATTTAAAACTAATTTGTTTAATATCTTATAACTGCATTATGTTTCCTATCTGAAATTACTTAAATCAGTAATCTTAATCTCTTAAATTATTTCGGTGTAGTTCATTAGATCACGTACACTGAAATTCGAAGATTCTTTGTTTGAGTTTTTCAATTGCCCATCGTAGTTCGATTTTCGAGTATAATATTGAAGGTCTGGTTCAACTTTCCAAATACTTAATTCTTACAGTTTGCTTAATATATTTTGTTCTTTAATATATGTGATATCTAAAATAAGGTGTACATCTCCTTAAATGTACAATTAATATCCCAAAACTCATTTACAGTAATATAATTTCATTAAGGTTTACAGAAGACAACTGTACATCTGCTTCAATACGAGAAGGGTAGGTGAAACGTGTTCGAATACTTAGTACCAGACAACTGTACTATGTTTCTACATGCGCCGACAGAAGGCATTAGGGTGCCATCCACTTTAGCTGCTTTCATTGCCAACAGATTATGACAGTGTATCTGGTAGTACCATCTATTTCCACTTTTACTATCATTTAAAGCTTAAACTTAAGTTAAAACTTTGGTTATTTACCTTGACGACTGAGGGAAACTAGACAAAATATCAGATTGGTCGAACCACAGGCACAAACTTAAAGCATGCGCCCTCTCGCTCGGTTTAATATGACTTTGTTTAACAATTCGAATGTGTACTAAATCTGAACTGATTTTGTGCATTTGAAATTGAGGTTATAGCGTCTTAATGTGAATCGATGGTCCACGTTGGAACAATGGATTTTAGTAAAATGTTATATTTTAACAAACAATATGTCTTCTCATCAACAGCGGATGAGAGAATGATCCAGTTTTACTTTCTCTAGCCCCGTATGTACAAAGGGATATAGAAGGTTTTGTATTACATCCAAAAATTCAATATGGTTTGTTATCCCTGAGTCCGAAAATAACATTTTTAAAAAAAGGTGTGTGTATGTGTGTCTGTGGAAAAACGAAAATACCGTTAAATACCAAACGTGGTATTTAGGTTTGGTATCTTCCAAGGATGTGACACGAAGATGTTCAAGGAAATCCCTTACACCACAAAGTACCATTTACATGGAAAAATGTTAGACAATTTTGATTTTATAAAAAATGGCTTTAACGATTTTGATTAAAATCCCGTATATTAAAGATATTTACATCCCAAATAAAATGTATCTATATTTTAAATTTTTTGGGAATAGCCTCTAAAGCCCTCTTTAGTCTGGATGAATTTTGCCGAATTTTGCTTAACTTTTAAACCGTAAGAGATTGACAAAAACATACTACACAAAAAATGTAGATCTCGTTAAAACGCACAATTTATGTCCTTTACGTTTTTGTTGTAGAGGTAACCGTTTCCGAGGTATTCCTTGTTATTGGTTTCAGCTGTAAAGTACTTAAACTTTTGTCAGACAGTAAGTGTCCGTTTTTCTTTTACTCTACTCCTGGCCAAGCAAAGAAGTGATTTGCAATGACAATCGCATAACAGTAGCTTAAACATTTGACTATCCCTTTAGCATAGCGCATTCCTTTAGTTCTCTTCTACTTATAAGGAACTGAGAAATAAGAACCCTCTGCTAATGTTTATCTCGATTAACATTGTGTGGAAAGAAGAATAATCTTTTGTAAGAAGTTTGCAAAGCAGCTAGAAAAAGTCATGTGAGTGTAACACATAAGATTTTCTACTGTGAATGCACATGTCTATGTGCTGTATAATATTTTCTGAAAATACCAGATTTTGTTAACTGAAGAGCCTTTAGGGAAGGGAAGTTATTTTCCCTTTCAGTGTACTTCAAAATAAATATTAATTACTATGATTGATGTCAAATTACTATCCCAAATAACGTTATGACAATTGTTTTACTTTTTATAAATTATATCTTGTCATTCTGCTTTGGGGTATATGTAAAATGTTACAATTATTTCTAATATTGGAAATTACATTGTTTATATTATTTTTTATATATAACCATATTAGCATACATCGAACTATGAAATAGCGAACAAGGTGGTGCTGCTGTAATGTGTGGGACTTGCTTTACGGAGGTTCACGGCACAAACCTCCAAGGGCGACCAACCTCACCATAGGTTTTTTCGCGGTTTTCATGGTCGCTAGGCGAATGCTGGGATGGATAATTTGATCTGCGAGATTTTCCTATCATCCCTTTCACCACTGCATTTCATTTTCTTCTTGTTTACCTACCAAACATTGGGCTATTCACCCATTCTGGATGATCCAGAGTGGGTTTGATCCTCGACAGTCTCTGACCCAAGCTCGTAAGACCTTGAAGTGTAAGTGCTACAAAGAGAAGGATAATCCTTTGAAGAAGAAGAAGTTTTAATCAAGTAAACAAGCACACTTCTTTCTTCATCTTGGATCATTGAGCTTCCTTCTTTTAAGTTTTTCTTAGACTTTTCTGCCTAAGGCTCGTTTAGAATGCCATCTTGCTAATGATGCTACGTTTGTCTTTCTGATTTGTTGCAATGTTATAAACGACTATTTAAATCTGTCCTTTTGCTTTGACACAATATTTTTAGCTGTTAATACCTCTAAGCAAATAACGCAGTAATAAACTTTGTGTAACTCACTGCTTAGCTGTCTTGAAAATTGTTTTGTTTGTGAAAACTTGCAGGTCTCGTGTGTATATTCGATTCTTTCGCAAGTCTCGGACTTTACGATTTTAGATACAAACAACTTTCAAATAACACAGTTACTATAATTTTCTTCCAATAGTATGATTATGCATTAGGATATATTCATTTGAAATTATAAAATGAATATGCAGTAACTTTCACAAATATTGAACATTGAATATGAAATAATACTAGTAGCATTGTCAAACAAACCAACGTTTTGAAATACTCTTAAAATCGAATTTTTGGTAAATGTTATTACTTTGTTCTTTTTTACTTAACACAAACTGATCCAACACATCCCTCACTCGGGTTGTGAACTATATATCAACTATAGCATTATTGACCTGCAATTTCCATGCATAGGCGATTTGGGGGAGGTGACTACTTTCAGCCCCTCCCCCAACTCACAAAACCAAGTGCACACTATCAACAATTATACAGATCAAACGGAGTAGAAAAGGAGCACCTTTATATTAAATGCAGAGTTCAACTGAAAATATCTGATGTGTTCTATTCATATGACTTTCTCTACATCTCTGCAACAAATTATTCTTAAAAAATTTATGCTTCTATTTACTTCATGCTAATTGAGAAAAATTAGCACAAGTAGTCTACTACTAGCTTCCTTGTTAGTAGAAGCGAAATAAGAGAGTACCATAAGTTGGACAGGAGTTGACAAATCCCTGTATGGGAAAAGTATACGTTTTTTAAAGCTGAAACCAAAAAACAACGAATATCTCAAAAACGATCAACTCGACGAAAAAAATTATATAACATAAGTTGTGTGTTTTAATGTGCTCTACATTTTTTGTGTGGTAAGTTTTTGTATATCTCTTACGCTTTAGCAGTTATACAAAATTCCGTAAAATTCATTCAGAAAAAAGTAGTCTTCAGAGGCTATTCCCAGAAAATTCAAGATATACACATTATTTGTAAGGTAAATATCCTCAATATACGATATTTTAATCAAATCATTAGAGCCAGTTTTGAGAAAATCAAAATTTTCGGAAAAAAGTTCCATGTAAAGGGTAGTTTGGGGTGGGATGTTTCTCAAAACCTTTGTGTCGCATCCCTTGAGGATACTGAACTTAAATACCAAGTTTGGTATTTTACTGGTTTTTCGTTTTTGAGTTGTGTTCACAGACACACGGACACACACATGGACCTTTTTTGTGAAAATGCTTTTTTTTTTTTTTTTTTTTTTTTTTTTTAATTATATACATATATTTCCGGTGAAATCTCGGTATCAAATTTTGGGTGGAGTGCAATACCTTCTCTATACACGTGTAGAGAAAGTAGAAATTATCTAACCTGTTTCATTCACATGACTCCTATTATTTTTGCTACACTTTGAAGAAGCTATGCATCATATAACCAAGGGTTTACAGATAGGGGCAAGAAGAAGCATAGAAACTTCATCTCTATTTATGCTTCCTCTATATTCATACTTCCTCCAATACTCCATTTCAACCTTCGACTACGTGAAGGGCCCATCTGTGAACATTTCTGCTTCTTGTTTATTTAACATAGTATATTCAGTAGGCAAATGTTTTAAACATAAGGTCTTTGATTTAGTTTGTTCATCAGTAGAAAGTTGACTCAAGTGTCGTCAAATATTACTCTTGAGAAAGTAAAATGAATTTAAGTTTCAAGCAAATGTTTAACTTGTTCGTCGCCCTCGTTAACTTCGTATTTTTTCAGGAACTTCGTTACATCACAATCCCCTTAGGTGGAAAAAAGGCAAATTTAGAAGAACATTCCAAGAAAGCAGATGCCAGTTCTTGCTTTTTATTTTCTACACTACTTAGTAGGTAGAAAAAGTACATGATTCCATCCAAAAATTACATACCACGACTCCCTGAATTAAAATAGATGCACCATTCACATAACTTTCTTTACCTTTCATGCTAATCGAGATAAACATTATAAGAATGGTGTTATTATTTAATTACTTTTAAAGCAAAGCAAAAATCAAATATTTTAAAGGCTGTGATATTCGATTGTCATTGAAATTCTGTTTGCGTGGCAAGAAGTAAAAAAAAAAGTCTGATGTATTCTATTCACATGATTTCCTCTACATCTCTGCGACAAATTATTGTTTAAAACTTATACTTCTATTTACTTCACTATAATCAAGAAAAAATAGCAGAAATAGTCCTATTACTTGCTTCCTTGTAAGTAGAAGTGAAATAAGAAAGTACCATAAGTCAAAAGCCGGTTGCTATGTGACTGAAGTTCCTTTGTTTGTATGGACAGGAGGTGACAAATTTCTGTATGAGAAAAGTATAAGTGTTTTAAAGCTGAAACCAATAAAAAGGAATATCTCAAAAACGATCACCTCCACGAAAAAAAATGTATATAACATAATTTGCGTTTTTTAACGTGCTCTACATTGTTTTGTGTAGCTTTTGTCCATCTATTACGGTTTAGCAGTTATGCAAAAGTCCGTAAGACGTATCCAGAGTAAAGCAGTCTTCAGAGGCTATTCCCAGAAAATTCAAAATATACATTTTATTTGCCAGGTAAATATCAATCAAAATCGTTAGAGCCATTTTTGAGAAAATCAAACATTTCGAAAAATATTTTTAAAGGGTAGTTGGGGTGGGGGGATTTTCTTGAAAAGCTTCGTGTCGCATCCTTGGAAGATACTAGACTTAAATACCATGCTTGGTATTCAACGGTCTTTTCGTTTTTGAGCTATGCTGCCCACACACACACACACACACACACACACACACATACACAGAAAGGCACACACACGGACAGATTCAGAGAGTCTCAAAACATGTATTTCCGGTGAAATCTCGGTATCGAATTTTTTGGTGGAATACAATAGATATCTTCTCTATACACCATGTACATAATAGGTGTAGAGAAAGTAAAAATGTCAACTACTGGTGGTGTTACATGTAAAAGTAATGGGAGATGAAGTTTTTAATTACTTTTTCTTATTTTAATTATTTCTTTACTGCTTCCTATTAAGTCGATATTCTTACGCTAGACTTAGTATAAGTTATAAAGGCCCACAGCATGTGTGCAAAACACTAGAATATCCAAAGAAGTGATTCAACCATTGTTGGAGCGTGCTTAAAGGTGTTGCTATGCAAATAGTGTTTTCTTTGAAAATGACTACTAAAGCTCCTATTGTGAGAATTGTGATTGCAGTTTGGAGGTGTTTCCTGCCCTTTTTATTCCAAGATAATTATGTTCACTTCTACCGGTTGTCCTGTCTCATACTTTCCCCTTCGCTCTCACTCTCCCTCCTTCATCTCTCTCTTTCCTCCCCCTTACTCTCACTTGCACTCTCTACCTTTTATATAGTGTTTAATGCCCGATTTTACTACATACGTCACTATGTATCATCAGGCTATTACGCTGATGATACATGGAATGAAGATGATGGCAGGAGAAACCGCAGAACCCGGAGAAAATCGCCCCTATGCCGCCTTGTTAACCACAAACTCCGCATACGGTCGTCTGGGATCGAAACCTTGGCCCGCCTTGGTGAGAGGCGAGTGGTACACTCTCTACACTCCATCGCCTTCATATTTCCGTTTCCTCTCTGGGCTACTTAATGTCATGTGGTGTTTTAAAAGTTTTAATAGTGTCCACAATGCTCAACCTGCTAATGCTTACCATCAATGGGAAATACATAATTTCACTGTTCCTTGTGGTAATACTCCTTAAATATTCATACTTTTGACATTTTCTAAATGCAAAACTTGTTAATAACGTTAGGATTGCAGGTGATTGTCATGTAGCATTTTTTAACAAAAACTGTTTAATAAACCGTGTATTTCAATATTTATTACTTTCTCTATAGGCACTATGTACATAGTGTATAGAGAATGTATTGCACTCCACCAAAAAATTCGATACCGAGATTTCACCGGAAATATATGTTTTAGGGTCCCCTTTATCTAAAAAAACCATTTTCGGAAAAAGGTCCGTGTGTGTGTGTGTGTGTGTGTGTGTGTGTGTGTCTGTGAACACGATAACTCAAAAACGAAAAGTAGGTAAAATACCAAACTTGGTATTTAAGTTTAGTATCTTCCAGGGATGCGACACGAAGATTTTGAGAAAAATCCCCCCACCCCCAACTACCCTTTACATGGAACTTTTTTCGAAAATTTTGATTTTCTTAAAAATGGCTCTAACGATTTTGATTAAAATTTCGTATATTAAAGATATTTATCTGACAAATGAAATGTATATCTTGAATTTTCTGCGAATAGCCTCTGAAGACTACTTTACTCTTGATGAATTTTTCATAACTATTAAACCGTAAGAGATGGACAAAAACTTAACCCACAAAAAATGTAGAGCACGTTAAAACACACAATTTATGTTATATACATTTTTTTCGTGGAGTTGATCGTTTTTGAGATATTCCTTTTTCTTGGTTTCAGTTTTGAAAAACTTATACTTTCTCATACAGGAATTTGTCAACTCCTGCCCATACAAACAAAGGAACATCAGTCACATAGCAACCAGCTTTTGGCTTTCACTTTAACCTATGGTACTCCCTTATTTCGCTTCTACTTACAAGGAAGCAAGTAATAAAACTATTTCTGCTATTTTGTTATGATTAGCACAAAGTAAATAGAAGTATAAGCTTTTTAAAAATAATTTGTTTGAAGGGATATAGAGAAAGTCATGTGAATGGTACACCTCTACGCCCCATTATAAGTGTCTCTTAGGATGTCAAACAACCTAATTTCTAAGTGGGATTCACTTATCTAAGTGGGATTCACTTAAGACCTGTTACATAGAATCATAACAAACGTTTTGGTCATTCTTGCGTGGAAAAAATATGAAATGTGAAGTTTGTCTTTAGGATATTCAATTACATTATATGTTATATGTATTATTCTTTCAAAATTAATAATACCAACACTTTTTCGACTACAATTGTATTGTGTGTTTACATGAATTGTCAATTGCGTTTATGTGGCATCTTCAAAATGATCAAACCTTCAACTAGAATATTACAGTATTACCACATCAAATTTAAATTTCGTACTACATCTTAAAAAAAATTAAAATAAACGCAGTCAATGGATAGGAATTTCCCTTTGATGCAAACTTTAACTTTGGTCATGTGTTACTATAAATCCCTAATGAAGGTGAAGAAGTAAGTGAACAATGGTGGTAAAGTTGATGAAAATTGTGGTGAGATCAAGCTCTCTAGGTGTTTTTCCCTTTCTTTGCTTTCTTTAGTTTTTGCAGTTCAACAGAGCATCTCATCTTCTCGAGGTAGATTTACACGATAGTGACTTTATACTTCGGAATTTTATTATAATTATAATTAAGCTAGATTGCTGTTTGGGTCCTTAAAATGTGACGTTCCTTTAAACATCATATGCATAAAATATTTGATAGAATAATAAACCAAATTATATTAGCTTCTCTAATTTTATACTAAATTAGAGAATAATTAAACTAGATTACTGAATTATAAAATGGTTGGATCTTTAAAATATGATGTTCCTTTAAATATAATATGCATAAAATAATTGATAGAATAATCAGTCAAGTTATATTAGCTTCAAATAGAATTGTTTAAGTTTCAGATGAATAACAGTATCTACTAATTATTTGAATACATAAGAGCTGGATTGCCCATGCGGTGGATATAACTATTTTCTCCTTACATCTTTCAACAAGGCGAAAAGAAACTACCGTGAGCTATAGTGGAAAAACAATTAAATCCCTATACAAAGAAACAGCAATAAAAATAAACATCGGGCAATAAAAAGTGGAAGAAATAAGAATAACCCTGGGTCAAATAGTAAACAGAGTTATTCAAACTATTAATTTTAATTTGACATTTGAATATATAAATTAAATATATATAATATACATCAATTAAAACAATAATTAAATTAAAAATATTGACAGTACGAATATTAGAAACCGAAAAATAATAACAAATAAATAAATCGCCCCTCCTATTATATAATCTTCACTACAAAGAATGCGTGTAGCTTTTGATACACTATTTTTGTATTGCACCCAAAAAATCGATAACGAGATTTCGCCGGAAATATATGTTTTGGGATTCCCTGAATCAAAAAAAAAAAAAAAAAAAAAAACAGTTTTAGAAAAATGTCTATGCGCATCTGTCTGGTGTGTGTTTGTGTGCTTTTTGTAGTGTTTAACGCCCGCTTTTATTGCTCTAGCACCGCAGGCGATGACACTGATGATACATGAAGATGGAACCCCGGTGGAATGTAATGAAGGGGGGAAACCGGAGAACCGGAGAAAACCCGCCCCTGCGTCGCTTTGTCCAGCACAAATTTCACATGCTGTCGCTTGGGATCGAACCGTCTAGCTGAGAGACGAGTGGTCTGACCACTCGGCCACGGCGCGTCTGTGTATGTGTGTGTGTGTGTGTGTGTGTGTGTGCGCGCGCACGTGCATAGCTCAAAAACGAAAAGACCGTAAAATACCAATACTTGGCTTCTTCCAAGGATGCGACCAAGAAGATTTTCAAGAAAATCCCCTCACCCCAAACTATCCTTTACATGGAAAACATTTCGAAAATTTTGATTTTCTTAAAAAAGGTTCTAACAATTTTCATTAAAATCTCTTATATTTAAGACATTTACTTGGCAAATAAAATGTATGTCTTGAACTTTCTAGGAATAGCCACAAAGACCTCTTTTTAACATATACATTGTCGAAATTATAAGGTATTGAAAATTGGTTGTGCATAGAGGAATTGCCATTAGTTCATGCAGAAACAATTTTTTTTTCTTTTTTCTTTCTTTTTTTTTTTCTCACCTCATCACTCAAACGTTTCAGTAAGCTTGCGTAGTAGTCATCAGTGATACTTTTACAAGTAATCCATAAAAATAATTCCCTGTGCATCCCAGAAAGCACTCGGCATAACCTTGTTAGCTCACAAAATTGACTTTACCTTTTTTGTGATTTACTTTCTGGAGTGTAGTGATGTATCTAAGATTCATCCATGGTAATAAGCCGTCGCAAAAATTCACTGGGATTTTTACGGTAGAGCTCCACATTCTTAACAGAAACAGTTTTTCGTTGCAACTTTTGATCATATGTCAACAAACGCGGCACCCATCTTGCACAGACATTACTTAAAATATTACCTGCACATTCTTTTTATATGTTTACAGTCTTTGCTATCTCAAACAACTTTAATCTGCGGTTTTCCATACTAAACGATGACTTTTTTCAATAATCTCTGGAGTTGTCACTTCTACAGGGGTCAAGAGAGAGGCTCATCACAAGTGCCCGCACGTTCCATTTTAAACTCTGCAACCCACCTTTTAATTGTTGAATATGAAGGGGCAGAGTTTTTCAATGTAATGCCCATTTCCTCCTTGATTTCTTTAGGTGTTAAGCCTTTCAAATGGAAGTATTTAATCAGTACTCGTTTTTCCAAATCTTCCATGTTCGTGAAAACTCTAAAGCTGTCTTGTTTAAAATACTGTCATTCGAAAACTAAACAAGCTATTGACCTGCAACTATACATACAAGCTAGTCTAGAGTTAAATTCTACGATGCTACCATCTAACTGGCCTAGAGACGCCATATCTATGTGAAGCCTGGGATTTATCAGCCGACCCTCAATATGAGAAAGAAATATTTTAATAAGATTCATTCCTCCACAACGAAAGTTTTAAGATTTATATCAAAGATTACACTTTAATATTAATAATTAATGTTGCTGTCATTAGTAGTTATGTCTATCATTCATAGAGGATGATAGGCATAGCTTGTAATATGGAGGAAACTAAAATTCTAAATTACTGACCAGAAGGCTATAGACATGTTGGAATACCACTTAAGGGTGCCTTAATCAGGGTACATGCAAGTACGAGTACATATAAACTAATCCTTGAAAGGAGATTATTCAAAAGAATAGCCAAAATGTCCCTCATTCTACGAGTATTTTCTAATTTTAGTCTATCTTCGTGGTTTTATAAGTACAGAAATTGCTAACTGACTCAACGATTCCATTAGCTCTTTTTGCTTTTCCGCTTTTCATTTTCCTATGCACTAGCTCTACTTCTGCCATTGAGTTGGAAATCCTTTTACACCATTGTACAGGCACGCTCTGAGGATCATTTTCCATCTGATGTATTACTTCAGTGAGATGCATTGCACCTGAAAACTTAAAAACATGATGGGAAGAAATGCTGACATTTTCTGAAAACAAAATGGCGTTAAATTGCAGCAATAAGGGAGAAATAGTAGGTTCTTAGTCTTCTTAATTAATATACTTTCGTCTAGTATTAACATTCTTTGAAGCCTGCTGAAGAGAAGACAGCAATAGAGAAGAGTTGTAATTACATGTGAAATTTTAATGAGTTTTGTCACTGAGAAGCAAATGCTGTATGGAAGGTTAAATACGCTCTTTGTTCAACTTGGCAGAGCAATTACATGAGATATGAGCGTACTTTTTGAAATGCCTACTTATTTTCTTTTTAAAGTTCTCTTTAATCGCTCTGAAGACCGTTTTAATATAGGAACCGTATGGAGAAAAGGCAGCTTCGAACATTGAACAAATATGGAACCACTCCAGATTTTTGCGAAAATAGGAAAGTTGATCTAATTCAACGATGAAAATAACATTAAAACATCTGGTATGATCCATTCACATGCCTTTTCCTACCTGTTTTGTAACAAACTGTTCTTACAAAAGTTATTTTTCTATCTTATTACTCAGTTACTTGCAAGTAGAAAGGAAAAATGTTTCACTTAAAGGATATTTGGGGTGGTTAATTTTCTTGAAAATCTTCGTATCGAGTCCTTGTAAGACACTAAACTTAAATACCAAGTTTAGTACTTAACCGTATTTCTATTTTTGAGTTATTCTGTTCACAGACACATATACACGGACTAATAACATTTTTCTTTAATTATTTATTCAAATATTTCCGGTGAAATCTCGGTATCGAATATTTGAATGGAATGTAATATTTACCTTCTCTATTTACTGTAAACATTGTAAAAACATGATAGAGAAAGTAATAAATTCACCTTAGCTTTGAGTAGACATTTCAGAATAGAAGTAAAAAGAAATATTAGAAGAAGGGGAAATATAATTTATTAATCAATGCTGAGCAGTACTGATAATTTATTCCTGGCCTACTATCCCATTACTGCAGGTAATTGATTCATTCCTTTTAATTAGCTCTCATTTTTATTTATTATTAAGCTCTCCATGAATGTATTCTTAAAAGCGTTTGAAAAATTTAACCAATTCAGAAATGTTTTATTACAGAAATAACACCAACTGTTTACTTTAAAAATATGCCAGACGATTTAGTTTCTCTAGTACTATTATCAAGACAGGCAGTATTGTTTTCTACCCAAAAAGATTCCCTATATTATTAAAAAAAATTGCATTCCGCCCAAATATTCAATACCAATTTTCACTGGAAATGTACCGCTTGAAAGCCTCTGATTCTAAAAATATAGATTTTAGAAAAAGTTGTTTGTTTGCGCGCGCGTGCGCGCGTGTGTGCATGTGTGTGTGTGTGTGTGTGAGAACAGAATATTTCAGAAACGATGAACTTGCTATTTATGTTTAGCTTCTTTCAAAAATGCGACACGAAGATTTTCAAGAAAATTCCTTCACCCGCAACTACCTTTTACAAGGACCCTTTTTTTTAGATTTTTTTACTGTCCAAAAATGGCTCAAACGATTTTTTCTTTCTCCAACAGTATGTACAATGTTCATAGTGAATAGAGAAGTTATTGTATTCCACCCAAAAATTCGATACCGAGACTTCAAAGGAAATATATTTTTGGGACTCCATGAATAAAATAAAAACATTTTTAGAAACATGTCAGTATGTATGTGTGTGTGTGTGTGAGGTAGTATAGCTCAAAAATGAAAAGTCGATTAAATACCAAACTTGGTATTTAAGTTCAGCATCTTCCAAGGATACGACACGAAGATGTTCAAGAAAATAACCCCAACCCAACTATTCTTTAATGGAACATTTTTCGAAAATTTTGTATTTCTCAAAATGATTTTGATTAGAATTTCATATGTTTAAGATATTTTTATGACAAACGAAATGTATATCTTCCATTATCAGGGAATAACTTCTTAGGAACTCTTCATCCTGTATAACTTTCGTATAACTGGTAAACCGTAAGAGATATACAAAAACTTACTAAACAAAAGTGAAGATCTCATTAAACAACATAATTTATGTCATATACATTTTGTTTTTAGAATTAAGCGTTTTCTAGATATTCCGACTTACTGGCTTCAATTTTTTTAAATTTTTTTCAAACGGGAAGACGTATTTCTTTTCGTCTCTCTTTTTAATTTATTTTTTTCCTAGTATGCAAAGAGAACCGAATTTCAATTGTTTCACATGACGACCGCTTTCAAAGAATTTGACTATCGCTTTGGCCTGTGCATTCCTTTATTTCCCTTTTACTTACATAAGACAGTTCTGTTAATAATTCTATCCTTATCATGCTTTAGATAAAATAATATTCTTATGTAAGAAAAGTTTGTTTGCGGAACAGCTAGAGAAAGTCATGTGAATGGAGCACATTGGACTTCTTATATAAAAATACCATACCTATATTAAAGATTTTGTATGACAGAATGACATCTTGAATTTTCCGGGAAAATCCTTTTTGTACAGAATAAGGAGGTGCATTTTCGAACAAGCACAATTTTGAACACAGTAAGATTTCTTTCAGTAGTGAGTTTCATAATTTGTCAATTCTGTTGTTAAGCTATGGTTGTAATGGATATTCCCCTGTTCTTCTGTAAGTAGTATTATAAGCAGTAGCATTCGTATTTACTGCAAATAAATTATTTTACAATGAGAAGTTTGTGTTTCATATTTAAAAAATCCGATGTGATACACTTATATGACTTTCTCTAGCTGTTCCACAAACTTCATACATAAGATTCTTCTTCTTTCTGCACCTTGCTAATCGAGGTACTCATTAGCACAATGTTCTTATTATTTAGTTCCTTATAAGTAGGAAGAAAGTAAGGGAATATACTAGGCTAAACCAATAGTCAAATGTTTTAAAAGCTGTCGTTATGCGATTGTCATTACAAATCGCTTCTTTTCTTGTACAGGAGTAGAACAACAGAAAAACGGACACTCCCGTCTGAGAAAAGTATAGGTACTTCACAACTGAAACTAATAACGATGAATACCTCGAAAACGGTAAGCTTTACGAGAAAAATGTATATGACATAACTTGTGTATTTTAACAAGACCTAACTTTTTTGTATCGTACGTTTTTGTTTATATCTCACGGTTTACAGTTATGCCAAAGTATGCAAAATTCATCCAGAATAAACAGGTCTTCAGAAGCTATTCCCAGAAAATTCAAGATATACATTTTATTTGTTAGGTTAATATCTTTAATATATGGTATCTTAATCAAAATCGTTAGAGCCATTTTTAAGAAAATCTAAATTTTCGAAAAAAGTTCCATGTAAAGGGTAGTTTGGGGTGGGGAGATTTTTCTCAAAATCTTCGTGTCGCATCCCTGGAAGATACTAAACTTAAATACCAAGTTTGGTATTTTACCGACTTTTCGTTTTTGAGTTATCGTGTTCACAGACACACGGACACACACACGGACCTTTTTCTGAAAATGCCTTTTTTTATACAGGGGGTCCTAAAACATGTATTTCCGGTGAAATCTCGGTATCGAATTTTTGGGTGGAATACAATACTTCTCTATCCCTATGTACATTGTACATATGGGGCTAGAGGAAATAAAAAAATCTGATGTGTACCATTCACATGACTTTCTCCATATCCCTGCAACAAATAATTCTTAAAAAGCTTATACTTCTATTTACTTTATGCTAATCAGAAAAAATTAGCAGAAATAGTATTATTACTCGCATCCTTGTAAGTAGAAGCGAAATGAGGGACAACCGTAGGTTAAAGTGATAGTCAAAAGCTGGTTGCTATGTCAATGAAGTTCCTTTGTTTATATGGATAGGAGTTGACAAGTTCCAGTATGAGAAAATTATACGTTTTTCATAGCAGAAACCAAAAATAAGGAATGTCACAAAAACGACGAACTCCACGAAAAAATTGTATATATCACGAATTGTGTGTTTTAATGTGCTCTACATTTTTTGTGTAGTAAGATATTGTCCATCTCTTACGGTTTAGCAGTTATTCAAAATTTAGTAAAATTCATCCAGAATAAACTACTCTTCAGAGGCTATTCCCAGAAAATTCAAGATATACATTTCATTTGTCAGGTAAATATGTTTAATATCCGAAATATTAATCAAAATCGTTCCATTTTTGACAAAATCAAAGTTTTCGAAAAAAAAAGTTCCATGTAAAGGGTAGTTGGGGGTGGGGGATTTTTCTCAAAATCTTCGTGTCGCATCCCTGGAAGATACTAAACTTAAATACCAAGTTTGGTATTTTACCGACTTTTCGTTTTTGAGTTATCGTGTTCACAGACTCACGGACTCACACACACACGGACACACACACACACGGACCTTTTTGTGAAAATGCTTTTTTGGATATTGGGGACCCTAAAACATATATTTTCCGGTGAAATCTCGGTATCGAATTTTTTGGTGGAGTGCAACACTTTCTCTATACACTATGTACATATTGCGTATGGAGAAAGTAAAAATAGAAACAAATCTACCAAAAAAAAAATGATGTGTACCATTCACATGACTTTCTCCATATCCCTGCAACAAATAATTATTAAAAAGCTTATACTTTATTTACTTTATGCTAATCAGAAAAAATTAGCAGAAATAGTCTTATTACTCGCTTCCTTGTAAGTAGAAGCGAAATAAGGGACAACCGTAGGTTAAAGTGATAGTCAAAAGTTGGTTGCTATGTCAATGAAGTTCCTTTGTTTATATGGATAGGAGTTGACAAGTTCCTGTATGAGAAAAGTATACGTTTTTCATAGCAGAAACCAAAAATAAAGAATGTCACAAAAACAACGAACTCCACGAAAAAAATGTATATAACATAAATTGTGTGTTTTAAAGTGCTCTACATTTTTTGTGTAGTAAGTTTTTGTCCATCTCTTACGGTTTAGCAGTCATTCAAAATTTAGTAAAATTCATCCAGAATAAACTACTCTTCAGAAATATTCCCAGAAAATTCAAGATATACATTTCATTTGTCAGGTAAATATGTTTAATATCCAAAATTGTAATCAAAATCGTTAGAGCCATTTTTGAGAAAATCAAAATTTTCGAAAAAAAGTTTCATGTAAAGGGTAGTTGGGGGTGGGGGGATTTTTCTCAAAATCTTTGTGTCGCATCCCTGGAAGATACTAAACTTAAATACCAAGTTTGGTATTTTACCGACTTTTCGTTTTTGAGTTATCGTGTTCACAGACACACGGACACACACACACACACACACACACTCACACACGGACCTTTTTGTGAAAATGCTTTTTTTGGATATTGGGGACCCTAAAACATATATTTCCGGTGAAATCTCGGTATCGAATTTTTGGTGGAGTGCAATACTTTCTCTATACACTATGTACATAGTGCGTATGGAGAAAGTAACTTCGTATAAAATGAGTTTTGAATTCTAGTTCTATTATTGCAATCCTTTATTAGAAACTCTTGATACTGATTGGAATGTGGGACACTTGTGCTGAATGAATTTTCTACGGATGACATTTCCACAGAGACCGTCCCTTTCTGAGTAACTAATTGACTCCACTTGAATTGAATCTCCTTTTCCGCTCTCCTCCACATTCGGGCCATGTGGTAGAAGTAAAGCATGGTTGTGGTAATGTGATTTCTGTTGATGTACTTAATTAAACCTTTAAAATAAAATCTGAAGAAGATATACTTATAGTAGAATAAGAAGGAAACTTTTTCGAGAAGTATTCTTTGTTTATAAATCATAGAGGTGTGTAAACTTTTTTGGAATGAAATTATAACCTTTGAAATACTGATTTGTTATGTGTTTTATAACCTTATTAACTACAAATAACTGAAACAATTGCTATGAAACTCAGTAGTTACATGGATTTGTTTCTGTTTAAATTCCAATTCTTTCTGATAGGAGAGCTAAAATATAGCCAATAAATTCGAAATAATGACTTTTTGAGAATACTCATGACTAATAAGCGTAATTTTTTCGACCTTTTATTCTTATCTACTTTTTCAATAAAACTCTTAATGAAGGTACTATATATTGTAACAAAATCTCTTTATTACATCAAATTCTGCTTACAATAAATGTCTTTACTTCGGTTCGGTAGCACAATGTTGTGTATCATCGCTTCGAAGCTCGTAGATAATTGACCGTTCTGTAAACTATACGCTCAGAACTCAGTGTCGAAACTGAACTCTGCGACACGACACGAGCAGTTGGCAGGCTGAGGGCAGCCCGACGGTGTGTTAGACGTGTTCCCATTCTTGTTAGAGTGACGGGAATGTGGGGTGTGCAGGATGGCGGGTGAAAACGAGGCATTGCCCGACGCCTAATCTCGTCCTCCAGGTATGGCAGACCAGAGGTTTCGCGCAGGATGCCCGAAGGCATCTATTGTGTACCTGTTGAAGCAACAGCAGACCGGAGTCTGCCGCCATGCCCCAGATCTTGCAGGCGTAGATTAGCATGGGGACGCGATCCTGCCATCCCTGCTTATATACCACTCGATCACGAGGCAAGAAATTACCAGGAGTAGACATATGAATTATATGCAGATGTCACAAAGTTACACAGGTGTGACATTGTAGAACATTGATACAACGCACTTGTTTATCGCACATGTGTTCACTCCCGCAGGTGCGACAACGGTCCAAGCGAGAATGGAAAAGAAGTCTCCGGCAACAATTCGCGGGTAAAGAATAGCCGCGAGCATTTGGCGGGTAGCCACGCACACACGCATCCAATACCTAGATCATTGCCCAGTTGTGCTTATTATAAGCAACAGCATAACTTGAAATATACTCTGCCCTGCTCATCTTATTTGCACTTCGTGTTATTATTTATTAATAGTAACAACTATTATTACTTATATTATCATCATCGTCGTTTATGCTCAACGTATTTTAAGTCGGCATGTCCATAACGAACATCCTGATTGGATAAAGAGCTAGTGGATCTAAACGAAATATCTAACCAGGATTCTAATACAGCCTCACAGTGTGGAAAGTAAAAAGGTTACTTCCATACCACCAATACTATACTGTGAATGAATGTTCCTTACTAGTTCAATGCCTGCTGAGGGTACGCAGGGCCTTTCAGCTCAGAAAGTATGGATTTGAAAGCAAATTTTGGTATTTAAATACTTGAGAATAATAAACCCAGCGATGAACACCCTACAAACATTATAACTACACCATCACTATTTTGAATATATGTGTAACAGTAACACGCGTTTATCTACAACTAGTTTATATTATTCTAGAAATTAATGTCACAGAAACTTGTCCTCATTACTTACTGTCAAACATACAAATATTACTGTTTTTTATTTAAAACGTAATCATAGCATAATGCAAAGGTCAACTGAAGAGCAGTTATCTTTCACGATTTACCACTTATGCAAATGTCATAGGTTCAGAGATTATTTACAGAAAATTCTAGATGTTCTTTCATTTGTCATGAAAACAAACTATATTTTATCAACACCATTAAAGCTATTTTTACTAGAAAATAAAAATATTTGAAACATATTTAATGTAAATGGTAAGTATTTTGGGGTAGCGGAATTTTCTTGAAAATCTTTGTGTCGCATCTTTGGAAAATTGTATACCTAAATGCCAAGTTTGGTATTTAACCGACTATTGGTTTTTGAACTATGCTATTCACAGGCTCGCACACACATGTACACGGACCTTTTTCTTAAAATGATTATTATTTTTATTCAGGGAGTCTCAAAACTATTTATATCTCCGGTGAAATCAAGGTATCGAATATCTGGCTAGAATACAATACTTTCTATTACTTACATAGTAAAGGTATAAACGTAGAAAAGCATTTGCTAGCATGCTTAGCTGTGTGATTAAACAATAATGTTCATAATGTATCAATTTTAAGCAAAAACTGGAAGTCTCATATTTAGCATTTATTTTCTCATAAACTAATAGGATATTTGAAAACGAATCTGTTAAATGTGTCAATACAATAGTATTAAAGGGCTTAACTATAAAATATAATTTTATTCGAAAATAGTTGCATCGTGTGGAGTAACTATTCATAACAGTTAAGTAACATAATAATAAACAAACACCTCTGCAATTTGGATAGCTAGAGTCAGACTGAAAAATGCAATACCATAGCCGGGATTTGAACCACGGATCTTCCGGTCTCTAGCCGGTTACTCTACCATGAGCTACAATGGTAACATGCCGACATAGCATTGCATTTCTCAACTAACTAGCATGTTTCCCGGTAAACCATTAGGCGATCTCAAATTATTTTGAGATGACAACTTCAATAGCTGCTTACAATGTTATAAGTACTTTAGTCCCAAGATTCATAGTATAGCCAACTATTATGATCAATTGGTATTAGATTAATTGTTTTTTCACACAAGCCGTGTGTAGGACAGGAGTTGGATAGGTAGAATCAGACGGCTTGTGTGAAGAAAACAAATCAACCTGTGCAATGTGTTTAAAATATATATACAATTTAGTTTAGATACATATTATGTATTAAATCGTGATTGTTTTATTAAAATTTCAAATAAAATTATGGATCCCTGAAATTTCACAGATAGGCATGCTTAATACAAATACTCAATAGTAAGCACACTTCGCTTTACCATACAAAGTACTGAATTTTACTGCTCTAATACGCAATGCAGTATGGAATGAATATACATCAACGATTCCCAAACAGATTATATTCGAACCACAATAATACTTCTCTGTTAATTAGGAATCCAGTTGAACATGATGTGCCATTAGGAAGTGTTTCTAACCTGTCGCTATAGAGTTCCATCCCAGTTAGTTCAGAACTAGGAGTTGGGCGGGTAAGGAAGTTTGCTCCCTCTGACATGGCATTAATTTTGAACCATTGTGGTTAATCCTCTGCTATTCAGAAGCACTCTTCTTCCGGGATGCTGCAAGAATCCCTCCTAGAAGAGAAACACCTCTAACAAAAGCGATTTCGGAAACGATTTAGATTGGACACACATGCACCCACAGAGAGAGAGAGAGAGAGAGAGAGAGAGAGAGAGCAAGGAAAGGACTACGTCATATCCTGCAAGTTGTCTGCAGTAATTGATGACTTGCTGTGTTACCGAATGAGCAGTATCAGTTCATTGAATTATATTCAACAACGTTCTCAATTCATTATGGTGTAACTAATCTTATTAGAGTCATAATAAAATTGGATGCAACACTTCCCTGTGTAATTTCGTAACGAAGATTAGCTGCAATAAAATTAAAACTCAAGGACCCTGATAGTAATCGAGTAGATCAGGTTGTGAGATGTGAAGCGCAATTTTGACGTTTATTCTTTTGTTGATCGCAGCAGCTTATCGAGGGCGCTATTCTTTCCTCTATCTTTGACTAACTCAAAGTGGCAATCTAACCATAAAAAATCTGATGTGTTCCATTCACATGACTTTCTCTACATCTCTGCAAAAATATATTATTAAAATGATTATGCTTCTATTTACTTCATGCTAATCGAGGAAAAATTAGCAGAAATAGTGTTATTACTTGCTTCCTTGTAAGTAGAAGCGAAATAAGGGAGTACCATGGATTGAATTGACAGACAAAAGCTGACTGCTGTGTGACTGAAGTTCCTTTGTTTGTATGGACAGGAGTTGACAAATTCCTGTATGAAAAAAGTACAAGTTTTTCATAGCTGAAAACAAAAACAAGGAATATCTCAAAAACGATCAGCTCCACGAAAAAAATGTATGTAACATAAATTGTGTGTCTTAACGTGCCCTACATTTTTGTATTACAAGTTTTTGTCCATCTCTTACGGTTTAGCAGTTATGCAAAATTCCGTAAAATTCATCCAAAATAAAGTAGTCTTCAGAGGCTATTCCCAGAAAATTCAAGATATATTTTATTTGTCAGGTAAATATCTTTAATACACGAAATTTTAATCAAAATCGTTAAAGCCATTTTTGAGAAAATGAAAATTGGCGAAAAAAGTTTCATGTAAATTAGTTTGTGGTCGAAGGATTTTTCTCAAACTCTTCATGTCGCATCCCTGGAATATACTAAACTTAAATACCAAGTTTGGTGATTTCCCGACTTTTCGTTTTTGAGTTATCGTGTTCACAGACACTTGGACACACGGACCTTTTTCTGAAAATATTTTTTTTTGGATACAGGGGACCCTAAAACATATATTTCCGGTGAAATCTCGGTATCGAATTTTTTGGTGGAGTGCAATACCTTCTCTATACACTATGTACATAGTATGTATAGAGAAAGTAAAAATCTGATGTGTTCCATTCACATGACTTTCTCTACATCTCCGCATCAAATTATTGTTAAAAGGCTTATGCTTCTATTTACTTCATACTAATCAAGAAAAATCAGCAGAAATTGTAAGTAGAAGCGAAATAAGGGAGTACCATAGGTTAAAGTGGTAGTAAAAAGCTGATTGCTATGTGATTGAAGCTCCTTTGTTTGTATGGACAGGGGTTGAATGAGAAAAGTATAAGTTTTTCAAAGCCGAAATAATAGCAATGAATATCTCAAAAAGATCAACTCTACGAAAAAAATGTATGTTACATAAATTGTGTGTTTTAACGTTCTCTACATTTTTTGTTTGGTAAGTTGTTGTCCATCTCTTACGGTTTAGTAGTTATACAAAGTTCCGTAAAATTCCTCCAGAATATAGTAATCTTCAGAGGCTATTCCCAGAAAATTCAAGATATACATTTTATTTGTCAGGTAAATATCTTTAATATACCATATTTTAATCAAAGTCGTTAGAGCTATTTTTGAGAAAATCAAGATTTTCTCTAAAATCTTCGTGTCGCATCCTTGAAAGACGCCAAACCTAAATACCAAGTTCGGTTTTTAACGCACTTTTCGTTTTTGAGCTATGATGCCCACAGACAGACACACACGGACATTTTTCTAAAAATGCCTTTTTGGGTTTCAGGGAATCCCAAAACATATATTTCCGGTGAAATCTCGGTATCGAATTTTTGGGTGCATTACAATACCTTCTCTATACACTGATGTGTTCTATTCACATTAGTTTCTTTACCTGTTCTGCAAACAAACTATCCTTACGTGACAATAAATGTCTTGACGGAATAAAGTAAGACACTGTAAATTTGTAAATAAAGCGTTTTATGTTGATATGCTTCGTTATTTACTTATACCAAATCGTTCGTTGCTTTCTGGATGGTCCTCGTAGTTCGCATAATCGCTCCAGGCACGCTGTTATATGTATTTTGTCGATAAATCACAATCACTGCAGTTATAAAGCACTACGGTTGCGAGAGATACAAGCAGAAAGGCGGAGAAAACCGAGGGATGTCAAAAATAAATATGAGAGATTTGGGCGCGAAAGGAAAAAAAAAAAATACATTGACTCGACAGCTAGCATAAGTAGGCAGTGCATCCAAAAACTCAAATGCTATTCATTTACCTTTTTGCAGTCACGTAGAGCTACATATCGTAACGAAGTCTTGTATTTTTCCTCTTCAGACTGTACGCTTCCTGTGGTTTGTTTGCCTCGGAAGTCAACACAGACACCGGACATACAGCTATATAACGTTTACATATACGCAATCTGACGGCAAACCGCGCAAACCTCTCATATTTAGCCATTAACGTTGCAACATAGGTGACATTATGAGACGTATTTATAACACGATTGGACGAAATAGGGCGAACTCTTCTGACTCACGTGGCTGTCAAGTCCATTGTTATCTCCGAGAGCTCCAAGAGTGCAGTTGAATTAGACAGCTCAGAGAGTCGAAGCAACGAGAGATAACATTATACTACAACACTATAATAAATACATTTTTTGTAATCAGAATTTAAATCTATAATCCGATTTTGTTACACCATGTTGTAAAAAGTAACACAAGGCAAGTTTTGTCTATTATACAAAAAGGATAAAATAAGTATATTTATTAAAACCTTATAAATTGGGAAATAAAACACACATTAGTTTTATTTACTCTACATGTACAGTAGACATAGTAGGTAGAGTATGTATTGCATTCCACCCTTAAATTCGTTGCCGAGAATTTACTGAAAATGTCTTGAGGACCCCCGAAAAAAATTGAGAAAAAGGTCCGTGTGTCTGAGCAGCATAGCTCAAAGAGGAGTAAATTAAATACCATATTTTTCAACGATACAACACGAAGATTTTCAAAGAAATCTCCCACCCCAAACTACCGTTTACATGGAAGAATTTTCTAAATTTTGGATTTTCTCAAAAATTTTTCTAAAGATTTGTATTAAGTTGCTGTATATTAATATATCAAATAAATAAATGAATATATATATCTTTAATTTGCTGGAATAGCCTTTGAAGTCCTTTTCATTCTGAATGACTTTTATGTAACTGGAAAATTGCAAGAGATGGACAAAAGTTACTACACAAAAATGGAGATCTGTCAAAACACACAATCTATGTCAAACACATTTTTACTGTGGAGCTAAATTTCCGATATTTTTTCTTGTCGTTGATTTAAATTCTCTAATACTTTTCTCAAATGGAAAGTGGTTATTAACAGTTTTTATTATTCTGGTCAAGCAAAGAAAATGGAATTTCAATACCATTGCAGCCTTATCATAAAAGATTTGACTATAGTTTTAGGCTATTTGTTGTGTTTCCTTATTCCCATTGTACAAGGAAATGTGTAATGAAACAACTTCTGCTTGATTTTTCTGAACTATCGTGAATTATATCTTGTAGGAGAATACGATTTTGTAAGAACAATTTGTCGCAGCATAGATAGGAAAAGTTATGTGAATGCAATACTTCAAATTTCTGTTGTTTTTGAATACTTAAAAGCTCTTTGTTTTTATTAAATAATTGGTTTCACACAACCCATGTGCAGGACAGGCGTTGGGTAAACTGAAAAAGTCAATGCCAGCCGGAATTTGAACCACGGATCTCCCTGTCTGTAGCCGATTGCTCTATCACTGAGCTACCATGGCATCAAGACGGCACAGCATTAAATTCCTCAACCGACTCACATGTTTCCCGATAAACCACAAGGTGCTCTCGACTTATTTTGAGATGACATACCCCAATAGGACTAACAATGTAAGTACTTTTAGCCCCGGGCTTCATAGTTTAGACAACCTCGTATTATGTTCAAATAGCCCGAGGTCAGGAGAGGACAGCTAAATGTTGTACTTCGCGTGCAAGAAAATCCAAAATTACCTAACATATTTGGCGTTAAAATCCAATATAAGCCAAAGCTCTGTGATGAAAATCCTTAAGTGTGAAGCAGCATTCTCATAAAATTCAGCTTTTACATGAACTTTCAGAAGACGATCTCATCGCGAGGCTGCGAATATATTCCTTATAATGCGTCCGGATCGTTCTCTAACTCCATACAACAGTTAAAAGGATTGTAAGAAAATTGACTGAAACTGGAAGAGTAAAGGACGTAAGCAAATAGTCCGAAAAGTCGATCACGTCGCCCGTGTATTCTTCTGTGGATGCCCAAAGGGTTCAACAACGATGAGCTATGAAAAACATTTTTCGATGTTTTTTACCGATTGTACTCAAAATTTCACTCTCATGTCCCAGGGGCTATCAGCACTTCTCTGGTTAGCCATATCACTGCCGCAGCTTGAAGAGCAATATTTGAAATCCACAGTGATCCTCTTAGAAAGATAAGGGAAGCTGAATGAATGAGGTTTTCTTTATTCTGGCCGCATTGTATTATTCTAGGAGCCGCCGCTGACGTGCTCATTATTCAACACAGCAGTGTGAAACTTCTCTCACTAGAGCGGTATTCAAATTGCTGAGGCCAACTGCTGGCTTATGCAGATGATATAATAAACATTTCCCAAGTATCCTTAACAGAAGCATTCTTGACGTTTGAAAAGCTCTATGTGAAGTAGGGTTGAAAGCATCCACGTGAAAAATAAATGCAAATAATAATCTCAAGGAAAACACAAGAAAAAAGAACCAGAAGGTGCAAGAGCTTTAATGTCAGGGGGGATACTAGATTACTATAACTTAGAACAGTTATGTTACATTTTCCAGTGACGTACCACTATATTTAACTCATAACACTGGATTGGTTTGTAAACAAATTTATTCAGAAAACTGAATCATGTTCAAGTTATTCCTCTAAGCCAGGTTTTGCCAAACTGCGACCTGGGGTCCGAACCCGACCCGCGAGCTGCTTTTGTTTGACCCCCTGCAAACTTGTAAATAAAAGAAACAATACACTTGTATTAGATTAATTCATTCATAAATTTTGGACGATCAAATAAAGTTAGGTCCTAGATCTTTAATTCATATGCAGTGTAACGATGTTTTACTGAAGAACAAATTCAATATAATTAATTTGGTTGATTTTTACATTTGACTGCCGACGTTCCAGTCTGAAGACTTTGCAAGAGGTTGATATCAGTGTTTACAGTGTTACAGTGTACTCTATCAGGCTTGAGGTTCTTTTACGTGCCGTAAATCTACGACACGGGACCAACGGCTTTACTTCCCATCCGAAGGAAGCCATACTAAGGAAAAAATCCATCGTCCTTCGCCGGGTTTGAACCCGCAACCTTGGGTATATGAAGTTAGCATGGTAACCATTACACCACGCAGGGTGATAGGTGTGCAATATCTGTCCATTTGATGACAGACATTGATAAATTAGAACTATATTAACGTCTAAAATTTTAGCTCAGGTCATTTTCATTCTTCGCATTGAATATAATCAAATATTAAGTAAAAATATTTACTGTATAGCTGCCATATATACTGCATTTAAGTATGTACCGAGTGATCTAATTTATTCGGCATGCATCGTGAAAAAAGTTGAATTAATGACGTCATTATTATAGAGCGAGTCTTTATCTTAGCCGAACATTTCTGAGGACAAGGTGGTATTGTTTGTGACGATTTGTTCCTTTTCTTTGAGCAAAGCTAAACTCTATTGGTTATGGAAGTAGTACCAGCCATCATAAACCTGTTTTCCTAGCCAAAAATGAGATATTTACCAACAAGATGGAGCTCCAGCTCACTTTGGACCATATTGCTCCTTTTCTTTGAGCAAAGCTAAACTATATTGGTTACGGGAGTAGTACCAGCCATCATAAACCTGTTTTCCTAGCCAAAATGAGATATTTTCCAACAAGATGGAGCTCCAGCTCACTTTGGACCATATTGTTCCTTTTCTTTGAGAAAAGCTAAACTGTATTGGTTACGGGAGTAGTACCAGCCATTATAAACCCTGTTTTCCTAGCCAAAAATGAGGTATTTTCCAACAAGATGGAGCTCCAGCTCACTTTGGACAGATTGTTTGTAATATTTATACCAGGTTTTCTCACAATGGATTGCTAGGAAAGTACACATGTAGTGGCCAACAAGTTATCAAATTCTGTCGCCTTTGGGCTTCTTTTTGTGAGTCAATTTAAAGTGGTATATTGAAATAGGTCCAACAACTTAGAAGATCTGGAGCACTGGATAATGAAAGCGTTGAGAGACATTCCTAAATCCTGGTTAAATCATTTAAGGAATGGTTTATGTAATGGCTTGTCATCGTCAAGTAGCTGAGAGATACCAGTTTTGGCACAGGATTTAACTGAACTGCGAGTATTTTGGTTTTTCATCTTCCATTTTTTCTTTGCATTCTTGCATTATTTTTCTATTGTGGGCATTGTTGAAAAGCTGTCAAAGAGTACCATCCGATGCGTAAAATTACACGGTGTAGCATTTCAAATAATGAAGTTTTTTGCTGTTAAAATTTTAATATGCCTAATTGTTGAGTTCCCTGTACGTATCCGTATACCACTTTCGAGTTAATCAGCTAAATGTTTCAAAAGGTATTTACGTGGTGTGGAACTTCTAACCTGTATATTCACGGCTTGAAAAGTTTAACTTAAATTCTGCAACTGCGCTACTATATACCAGATAAATCAATTTTTCCATACGTATGATTTTGTCAAATGGTAAGTCTGTATTATTCTTATCTTCTTTCCACTGGTTCAAGCAAAGTGAAGGGAATTTCAAAACCATCACACAGCGACCAACTCTAAAGATTTGGCTATCATTTACTGTTTCCTTAATCCGTTGTATCTACAAGGAAGTATGTAATAAAATATTTCTGCGATTGCATTTCTAACTGAAACACATAGAAGAAAGAGTATTGTTACAAAAGTTTTCTGAAGAATGAGTAGAGAAAGTCACGTGAATGTACCACATCAGATTTTTACTTTCTCTATACGCACTATGTACTAGTGTATGGAGAAGGTATTGCACTCCACCCAAAAATTCGAGATTTCACCGGAAATATATGTTTTAGGGTCCCCTTTATCCAAAAAAAAAACATTTTCGGAAAAAGGTCCGTGTATCCGTGTGTCTGTGAACACGATAACTCAAAAACGAAAAGTAGGTAAAATACCAAACTTGGTATTTAAGTTTAGTCTCTTCCAGGATGCGACACGAAGATTTTGAGAAAAATCCCCCCATCCCAACTACCCTTTACATGGAACTTTTTTTCGAAAACTTTGATTTTCTCAAAAATGGCTCTAACGGTTTTGATTAAAATTTCGTATATTAAAGATATTTACCTGACAAATAAAATGTATATCTTGAATTTTCTAGGAATAGCTTCTGAAGAGTAGTTTATTCTGGATGAATTTTACTGAATTTTGAATAACTGCTAAACCGTAAGAGATGGACAAAAACTTACTACACAAAAAATGTAGAGCACGTTAAAGCAAACAATTTATGTTATATACATTTTTATCGTGGAGTTCGTCGTTTTGGAGACATTCCTTATTTTTGGTTTCTGCTATGAAAAACTTATACTTTCCTCATACTGGAATTTGACAACTGCTGTCCATACAAACAAAGGAACTTCAGTGACATAGCAACCAGCTATTGATTATCACCTATGGTACACTCTTATTTCGCTTCTACTTACAAGGAAGCAAGTAATATGGCTATTTCTGCTAATTTTTTACTGATTAACATGAAGTAAATAGAAGTATAAGCTTTTTAAGAATAATTTATTGCAGAGATATAGAGAAAGTCATGTCAATGCAACACATCAGATTTTTTAAGTTAAGTTCCGTACAATTTGCAATTAATACATGAATAAAATACGTTTTACGTAATTCAAAATCATATCAAATAATCTCATTTTAATAGCTCTTCAATTCCAATAACATTGCAATGAATATAGACATTGTTATGTGTGGTTTACAGAAGATTTTTACTTTCTCTACCACGTACATTGCACAAAGTAGATAGAGAAGGTTTTGTATTCCCCAAAAATTGAATACCGTGATTTGTTTAAATTTTCCAATAATAATAATAATAATGGATAATTCTTAAATGGAATGTTGACATTTGTTTTCTTTTCTTCTTCTCCGGATCATGCAAAGAGAACAGAATTTCACAGTCATCTCTTATCGGTCTGTTTTTTAAAATTTTACTATCACTTTAGCCTAGTGTGATTTCCTTATTTATCCTGTCGCTATAAAAAAAAAATAATAAGAATATTTCTGTTAACATTATCGTGATTGGCATGGAATAAATAGAATAATAAGCTTTTTGTAGCAATAATTGAAAAAAATATTGCAATAATTGGTGTTGCAGAATAAGTAGATAAAGGTGTGAATGGGTTGTTTTTCTGGTTAGAACAACAGCATTAAGTTCACACAAAAAAAAAAAAAAAAAAAAAAGTCTGATATGTTACACTCACATATCTTTCTCTAGCTGCTCTACAAATCTCCTACAAAATATTATTCTTCTTTGTACAATTCTTCTTTGTACACAATGCTAATCAAGATAAATGTTAGCAGAATGTTATTACTTAGTTCCTTATAAGTAGAAGGGAATAAGGGAATGCACTATGCTAAAGTGATTGTCAAATGTTTTAAAAGCTATCGTTATGCGATTGTCATTGCAAATCCCTTCTTTGCTTGGCTAGGAGTAGAACAAAAGAAAAACAGACACTTCCCTGTGTGAGAAAAGTTAAAGAAGTTCACAATTGAAACCAATAACAAGGAACATCTCGAAAACGGCTACCTCCACAGCAAAAACGTATAGGACAAAAATTGTGTGTTTTGTCATGAGGTATATTTTTGTGCAGTATTTTTTTTTCTCTCTCTGTTACGGTTTAGCAGTTAAGCAAAATTCAGCAAAATTCATCAAGAATAAAGAGGTCTTCAGAGGCTATTCCCAAAAAATTCGAGATATACATTTTAAAATCGTTAGAGCCATTTTTAAGAAAGTCAAAATGTTCGAAATTTTTTCCATGTAAAGGGTAGTTTGTGGTGGGGGGAATTTTTTGAAAATCTTTGTGTCGCATCCTTGGAAGATATTAAACCTAAATACCAAGTTTGGTATTTAACGGTCTTTTTGTTTTGGGGCTATGCAGACACACACGCGGACCTTTTTTTACTTTCTCTATACACACTATGTATATAGTATATAGAGAAGGTATTGCACTCCACTCAAAATTCGAATCCGAGATTTCACCGGGAATATATGTTTTAGGGTCCCCTTTATCTAAAAAAAGCATTTTTGGATAAAGGTCCGTCTGTGTGTGTGTGTGTGTGTGTGTGTGTGTGTGTGTGTGTGTGTGTGTGTGGTTCCGCGTGTCTGTGAACACGATAACTCAAAAACGAAAAGTCGGCAAAATACCAAACTTGGTATTTAAGTTTTTTATCTTCCAGGGATGCGACACGAAAATTTTGAGAAAAATCTCCCCACCGCAAACTACCCTTTACATGGAACTTTTTTCGAAAATTTTGATTTTCTTAAAAATGGCTCTAACGATTTTGATTAAAATATCATATATTAAAGATATGTACACGACAAATGAAATGTATATCTTAAATTTTCTGGGAAAAGCCTCTGAAGACTACTTCATTCTGGATGGATTTTATGGATTTTTGCATAACTGCTAAACCGTAAGAGATGGAGAAAAATTTACAACACAAAAAATGTAGAGCACCTTAAAACGCACAATTTATCTTATATACATTTTTTTCGTAGAGCTGGTCGTTTTTTGAGAAACTCCTTGTTTTTTGATTTCAGCCTTAAAAAAAACATTTTCTCATACAGGAATTTAGCAATTCCAGTCCATACAAACAAAGGAAGTTTAGTCACATAGCAACCAACTTTTGACTATCACTTTAACAAATAATACTCCATTATTTCGCCTCGACTTACAAGGAAGCAAGTAATAGAATTATTTCCGCTGATTTTTTCTTGATTAGTACGAAGTAAATAGGATCATAAGCTGTTTAACAATAATTTGTTGCAGAGATATAGAGAAAGTCATGTGAATGGAACACATCAGATTTTTTAAAAATGCTTTTTTCGGACTCAGAGGAGCCCAAAACATATATTTCCTGTGAAATCTCGGTATCGAATTTTTGGGTGTAGTACAATACCTTCTCTATCCCTATGTACATTGTACATATAGGGCTAGAGAAAGTAAAAATTATTACACTTATTGATTTAAATGTTGCTGTAGAGATAGTATTCTCCATTACACAATTTGCACAAAAAAAAAATCCAAATACCCTCTTTCGAGTTTGCCGCATTTAGATATTGTTTTCTCTACGCCTCGTAGTTAGGGAAACAGAAAATGCTTTTAAAACAATTGCATTAGCTTACTCAGAAACTGCCGGCTCCCATCCAGCTTAGGTAAATACAATCTGAAAGAGAGTGAGTGCTTTTCTATCCCCTAAAATTACATTAGGAATAGTAGGCAAGGAGATCTTAAACATTTAAAGGAATTCCATTAAAACTCGGTGGAAGCAAACGCGGAACATGGTTATGAAAATGGTTATATACAACCACTCAAAGGAACCTAACGCATTAGAAAAGTCGCTAGAGCAAAATTACGAGAAAAAAAGAATCTGATGTGCTCCACTCGCATGACGTTCTCTAACTGTTCTACAAATAAACTATTCTTACAAACGACTATTCTGTTATCTACATTATGCAAATCAAGATAAACGTTAGTAGAATTGTCCTTATTTCGTACTCCCTTATAACTGGAAGGAAATAAGGGGATACAGTAGTCTAAGGCAATAATAAAATATTTTAAAAGTTGGTTTTTACGTGGAACAATTGAGACTTTGCAAGGCCAGGAGTAAAGCAAAAATGGTTAACTCTTAAAAAAAAAAAAAAAAAAAAAAAAAAAAAGCTTGTAAATTGTGTTTTTTAAAGGGATCTACATGGTTGTGCCTATCTCACGGTTTACCAGTTATACAAAAGTCATCCAGATTGAAGAGCTCTTCAGAGGCTGTTTCCAGAAAATTCAAGATATATATTTCGTTTTTAATAGATATATCCTAAACGTATGGGTTTTAATCAAAATCGTCATTTAAGTCATTTAAGAGAAAATATACTTTTTCGAAAAATATTCCATGTAAAGGGTGGTTGGGGAGATTTTCTTGAAAATCTTAGACACACACACACACACACACACACACACACACACACACACACACACACACACACACACTCTACTAGGGAAGAGAGGCAACGTAATAAAATCTCTGTTTCCTGCAGACTCTGTAGGCAGTTCATTTTCGGATTATTACGTGTCCAAACCGCACATGTTAAGGGATCAGTTAGTGGCAGATTGGAAACTGCGAGGGTTGAGTTTCCAGCCGCACACCTGGTAATACCAAACTGCTTTGGCAGAGGAGTGGAGAGGATTATCATGTTCTGATATCGGGAAGGTCGCAGTACGCGAGCTGTCCTCCTCCTCCAGTTAACTTAGTTGAACGTAAGGGAAAGTGTTGAATGTAGCGAGGCAGACATGCTACTCCTAGCAATGGACACCCGCACGCCCATATAACCGTGAACCTCAGGGTAAAAACTTGCTGCGGGAAAAGACAAAAAAAAAAAAAAAAAAAAAAAAAAAAAACCACACAACTCTGAACATTTGTAATTTGCCTATATTAACAAATTCAGCTGTGCGATCCCGGCTGGAGCATGGTAGTTTTCATTAATGAAAATCGTTCTCTGACTTCCGCGGTGTCTGGAAATGTAAATGAGGGAATAGATGCAATGTGCTTCAAAATAAACTTTATTTAAAACCTTATGTGAAAAAGTCAACATCAACAATGCCACACTACCGAGCGGGATGACTATGGCGGTAACCCTTCCGGTAGATCCAAGGTTCAAATCCCGTGGACCGACCAATCCAACTGGCCTTTTCGGCATTTTAGCCAAGGTAAATATCAGATTGGATACCACGACCCAAACTTCCACCTTCATTCAAATAATAGTAAACGTAGATGGTAACTAATAACTATTACAGTAGTAGATAGTAACACCGATTGCGTTGCCATCTATCCACAGAAAATCGCAGCTAGCTGAATGGTACTCTAACGCCATCTACTTATCGCGGATCAAAGTAGCATCTATTTTATATAGAGATGTGGCCTCGAGGGCTGGCTGAACCCTGCCATTTGATATGGATTGTGGAAGCAGCTAGACTAGAGGCCTCGATTTCTGAATGTACGCCGCCACCTGAACTACGGATCGCGAAACAGCTAGATTGTGGTACTCTATTGCCATTTGCTTAGATCAAAGCAAAAACGGTAAGGTACGTGCTGTCCATAACATACTGTCAACGAAGTATTTCACCGAACAGATCCGTCGCGATATGACCAAGAAGTTGAATCTACACACACACACACACACGCTCTATGTCATCTATGTAATGCCTTTGCGTTTCTATCAGTAAGATATATGTTAAATGTTTGCCATGCAGTTATGATAAGCATTGCGCTTAATCTGTTCTGTGAACAAATGTTTGCATGTTATTATACAGTCAAATGGCTGAACACAAAGGAGATACTTTCTTTATTGCTTTATGGACATGTTATGAGCGCTAAATAAAAAAACAGAGCTCAAATTAGAATACGCCGTTGTTAGGCTACTTACTCCAGAATGTTTGTGTCTCAGAGGATATCTATGTAGTGAATATTACATAATACAAATTCAACACACTTTTGATGCCAACCATCAGATACGAAACATTAGAGTAAATGGAAGTATTTACACAGTGTAGCATGGTCTATAATACGATGATAATCCAGTAAGTAATAACCGTTTAGCTTCAATGTAGTAGAAAAATATTTTATTGAAAGAAAAAAGTCATTTGTAAAATGTAGGTTATTTTTTTCCCCCTCCACGCTTCCACTCTCCACTAAATCACTTCGTTATTTAAGAATTTCTCATACCGCCCGCAAGCTTTGGAATTCCCATATTGTAACCAGTTACCGCCAGCAAGATGTTCGCACACAATTTCACTAAGCAAAGAACAACACATGTTTAGAAACTATCTCTGAACTCATCTTGGTTTATCCAGTCCTTGCACAATTAACTGTTCATTTGAGTCTTCAAATAATCCGTGATGAGTGACGGACATCCGGGCGAGTTTAGTCGTGCACACTTGTTCGTTATTGTTGAGCATTTCACACCATTTTCTCACCTTTATTTTGTTCATTACTATATCACCATATCCTAACTTTAAATAATGCTATATTTCACAGGTTTCTACTTCGGAGCTTAAAAAACCCAATACCTGTCGCCTTAGTCAGCGGCACTTTGTATTACACAGTTCATTTTGAACAGTCACAGAATGCATTAGTAACAAGTCGACTAGCATTTTTAAAATACTGAGAGAAGATATCGAGAGTATCGCAAGTATTTTTTCCTGGATCTCTTATCTACGGAGGATGAAATTAAGCGTCGGGCTGGAAAATTCTACGCAAGTTTACCTTTCCATCGGAGCGTCCTGGTTGGGCCTCTGATGGAATACAACTCCAAACAACACCGCTTCAGGCAGCACCGGGTTTCTCGTATGGCTAATCTATATGGTAGCAAAAATGAGTTCCCCAATAATCCTTGGACGCAAAATTCAAATAGTGTCCCATAATAATAATAATAATAATAATAATAATAATAATACATTAGAAATATATAACTGAGCAGAATTGCATTCTGACCAGCAGCCGTCGAAGAGCAATTCTTTCACCCCTTCAACCTCTTCTCACCCATCACCCTGCAACCCCATTCTCCTTACAAGCGGTTAATCCCAACACGGTTAGCTACGTGACACTTTAAGTAGGCTTAGCAATTTTTTGAAGACAAAAAACCAGAACAAAAGATTGTTTTCTTTGTAAAATCCCAGGACACTTGCTGCAGGATGTTAATTTTTCATTGGTTAATATTTTTGTGTTTCCCAAAAATAACTGATTCCCTTTATGTTATTTGAAGGCATTGTTCATATTTACATGGCCAAAAGCCTTTTCTCATAACGAGTGGGATATCTCATACAATTGTAAAATAAAGACTTACTTAAATACAAATGGGAGCAAAAAAAAAAAAAAAAAACATTTATATAATAACAAGTGATTGGGTAATACAAGAAGCAGGAAGTTTTAGTGCACCATAATCTGTAATTTTGAAATAAGCGGTAATATTTATGATGAAGCAGCATGATGATATAATCATCACTGTTTTCAAAAACTTGTATTCGTTCGGAGTTTTTCATTTAGTGTACATTTAATTTTTCCCACGGCCTCGTCGTAAACACAAGATAATTCGAAACAGTATATGGCTACAATAATCTTTCTTTTAATAAACCACAAAGTCCTGGGACTATTTTGTTCCACCACATCTAGATGCTTTCAGACAAACAATACCACTTGGTTACGATTAGCAGAATACGAAAACGCAACGGAGCAGTAGCTTGTCTAAACAAAGCAGTTTGAGTGATTATGGTTCTAAACGTGAGCAAACCGTTTATTCCTATCTCATTTATTTTCACAAAGACTAATACAATTTTTCAAATTTATGGTAATTACAGTAATGCGGGCATTTTTCAACCCTGGGCATTATCCCGTAGTGTGTAAGACAACCAGGACTGCCCGGACAAATCCAAGAGGAGGTATGCTTAACTTTAAGTTAAAAGTTCAGGGCGTGATAGCTCGGGAGAAGTTAAAGACCAATGCGTTGTGACTTGCTATGAATCCAAGTGGAAGTATGTATGATACCCGTGAGCAATACTGCGAAATGAGGGGAACTCCATCCTGCTGGAAAATCAGTTTCCAGGATACCATCCTGTTCCATTTGGTTCGTTTTGTTTGAGAAGGTCGATCCATTGTCCATTTGAAGCAAGTCTGCAATAAAGTTGTCTCGAGTAACTTGGTGCCACTCGGGCCTATTTATAGAATTGCAATGCTGTGGTCACTTGAAACGTGTCCGGAAGAGAACTGCAGTGGATTAGGTATGTGGAACGTGTTAAGGATTACACTCTAAGCATTGGTTCAAATCTGAAATACGTGTTTCCTCAAAACTGTGTCATTGTTTATGGGAGAGCAACGAGTTTTATCACGTTTGCCATAATAGGGAGGGAGGGGGGGAAATAACTGTTATGTACATGGGCCTATCCGTTGAAAATATTCGAGGGTCCTATGATTTTTAAAAGTCTAGTGTGGGGACAAATGTGTGTTCTTACTTTACCATTACTTTTTATTGTTGATAAATTTATTTTATACTTAAATAGAGGAAAATAACATTACAAATACTGTCGCCATGAAAAAGAAAGAAAATACATGACTCACAAAGATTGTTATTGATGTTGCTGATTCAGCTGGAGTTTTTATTAGTAAAGTAGATAGAAGATTAAAATACTCTTTTCCCACTTTCTCCCATAGGCCAAAGTTTCACAAGAAAATATTTACAAAATAGAATGATTTCTAATTATATATAATTCCTTTCAGATATCGTGTTTAAGAATTATTAAACGAAATAACATATATAATTTCTGTAATTTATATCATCTGTGTTTTTCTTAGAGGCACCCATCACTAAGAAACAATTAAATGTAATTGTGGCCAATTTAACGACTTAACATTATAACAGAAACTAATTTTTCCACCGGTTAGTATTATTATGAGAGAGAAAGCTGAAACACGTTTTTGTTTTCAAAGTATCAGTATAAAAATACGCAACTCAGTCTGCGACATGAATGTGACAATAGCCTCTTGTTAGTGAGACCAACAATTTTTTCATAAAGCGGGCCTTTCCGATAGAGATGCAAATTAAAAACGTGAATTCAAAGTCATGCTTTGAAATTGTAGGAGACGAAACTTCGGGCTAAGAATTTGGGTATCCAAACCCTCGAAACCCCCACCAAGCATGCCCTTGACTGTGCGTAAGCACTATTTGGGAAAAAATGGTATACCTACTAAAATATGCATTACATATTTCAAAATCTAGGTAGGGAAACTTTCCAGAGAATGGCAAATGACAGATACAGACTATGGACCAACTGGTATAACAGTTTAGTGACTAGTCATATAACTGCAGAAAATGTCGTCCTCCGTGGTCTAGGGGTAACATGCTAGCCTCTGGCTCCCAAAGTCGGGGGGGGGGGTCAGAGGTTGATGGAAGTTTTCGGACGTGAAAATCCTTTGCGTGGGTTCCTTCGGAAGGGAAGTAAAGTGGTCCCGTGTTGTACATTTACACCACGTAAAAGAACCTCAAGACCGATAAAGAGGCCTCCGAGTAAAATTAAACAGTCTTTCACGCTCAATATAACTTGGGACGCTGAGAACCACATCTAAAGAATGGTTTTACACGCAAAAAATAATTAAAACAATAACTTAAATTATTCATGGAAAATGTAAACCTACAGAAATCATTTGTGTTTTAGTATTTGAACAGAAATTGCAAAATATTTCACTATACCCAGCTGCCATGTATTTGGCGTGTACAGATGTCCTTTGCGCCTTAAAAGAATCGCCGAACTCAATAGAGCCATTTCAGTTAAAACCGGTAAGTGGGGAACTGGCTGAGCGAATTTCGTTTTACACCTCTTGCTTATCAGTGGAGACGGTAAGCAGGTCGCGTCATTAACAAGACTAAAACGAAGGTCGCTCTTGCGGATTTTAACAATGAAATAGCCCCCTTGAGTTATACTATTCTTTAAATGCGCGAAGGGATATCTACGCACGCCAAATACGGGGCAGCTGGACCGCCTGGTATGCAGCGCTAGCTTTAATATGTGTTCAGTAAGATGGCATGCATAAAATCATGGCCGGAGTGCCAGGATTTTGAGGTTAATTTTAATTTTTAACACTATTATTAGCTCATTTTATTCATGAAATAGTCCTAGCAAACAAGTCGTGACTCTCAAATTGCCATAGCTAAATGTCATGTGTGGCAATGATGATTGATAGTGCTTAAGGGGGCGTTACGTCGTGGGTAAATGAAATACATTTTCTTAAAATCCCTGTGACGATGGCAAAAGTAGTACACTTGTCAAATTAGGCGTATTCTTTCCATCCATATCCTTGAATCCACAAAATTCTATGTATGTTTTACTTTTTTTAATATGCATTTATTTATAATAAATTCTGCATTTATGCTACTTGGATGTACCTTTCCTGGAAAACTACTTAATATTTGCTTATTATTATTTTGTCTTCATGTGTATCTGAAGCATAAAGGAAAACATTGAACCAATTACTTTCTTTATTGTATTAAAACTTATATATATATATTAAATTCTTACAAACTTTATCATTTTTGAAATTATTTATTTTTTAAAAAAATAATTTAGGACAATTGAAAAATGTAATTGATTCATATTATTTCTAAAACATTAAACATTGAGTAGAAAAAAAATCATAGCATTTGGATCATTAGATTAAGAGAAAAGGTACATTCTGTTAGCAAAATTTAAAATATTGGGAAACGGAAAATAACAAAAACGCTGCAACTGTAAAGTACAAATGTGATTTCTAACCTTCTAATGTTTTCCAGCACCATAATGCTCATCTTTCCCTTTTTCTGTATCCTCTCTAGACCTGACTGCTCCTCTTTGCCCACATGTTTAGGTAATACACCATGAACTCTCTCTCTCTATCTCTCTCTCTCTTTTGACTACCACTTGTCACTACGACCCATAATTGAGCAATATTCTTTGAGAGAAACACCTATATACGGAAATGTAAACACAAGGAAATAATGTTTTTTCTAGCAGCCCTCTTGTTTCCTCCGTGCGGTCACAACACTACAAGTGCCCTCTAAATGTGATTCCATGCAGCCAGGTAAAATTGTCATACAAAACTGAAAGGAAACTGAGTTTACCTCAAATATATCTGACAGTGGGCTTGCCTCACTGCAGCTCTTTAAAACGCCAGGCATTTAAACTTTATATGCCCAAAACAAAGCATTAGAGTTACTTTTTGTGAGAAAAAAATGACAGGACGCTAGTTAGCGCTCTTCTGAACAATAAACCAATACTAAAGCAAATTTCAAAAAATTCAAAATATAAATATGTTAAGGACGCTCAACTATGAGGTTATTAGTTATTTTATCTGTTGGCTTTTGTTGAAAGGTTATATACGGGCACTCAACTAAAAGGTTATTGGCTCCCTTATAAAACCTTTCATGACAAAAGCCAACAGATAAAAATGGATATAAAATCAACCACAAAATAGAAGATAAAATGCGTCACAAAAGTGGATGTAAAAAACTATGCGTGGCTAAAATCAGAAAGAAAGGAACCTATAACATTAAATCGAGCAATGGGGCTAAAAGGGATAAAAATATCTAAAACTAAATCCTAATATCAAAAGGCAAATGTTCTAAAATTAAAAAACCATACCTGCCACCAGGATAAGCAAGAAAGCAAATTCTTATGGTAAAAACAAGTGTTAAACATTTAAAAATCGTGGTTATCATCCGCCAAAACCCCAGCAAGATTAACCGGCATATGTGAATGATCGAATGTGTGCTAGAGGAACACATGTTGATGACTCTCCACATGGCGGGCAGGTCACTTTGTTATAAGGTAACTGAGTAAAAAGGCAGTGGCCAATGCGCAACCGAGCCAATATCACCTGCTCTCGAGACACACAAGACGAGATTACTCGGGAGATTTTTCACTTATTAAACTTGTCGCGGAATGCTGACCATTCTGCATGCCAGCACAAAAGCACTGCTCTCCGCACAACAAACCTAAAGTCTTCAGATGTTACACAATTAATTGTAAGACTGAGTTCTGTTGTTGCCGTCTTTGCAAACCGTGACCAGAAATCCATGAACGGATACTCGTTATAGTATTTAAAGGGTACTTAATCCAATGTACTCGAATGACTACTGTATCGTTATTTTTCGTCATTAGCTCTAATGCCATGTATGATCTCCAAATCAACGAGTGTGCGTGCGAGATCTGGTAGGCTCACCCTAGGTGTAGTTGCTGTGTACCTACCCTGGTAAGGGTTTAACCACAGGAATGAGGTGAAGGTTGAGGTTATATTTATGAGGTTTCGAGTGTTGGTGTTAAGGAGGTAGCGCTAGATAGGCTCCTCGATCGGTTGCATTTTTCAGGAGCCCTTTTCCTCTGCT
Source organism: Hymenopus coronatus (assembly GCA_030762935.1). Classification (NCBI taxonomy): domain Eukaryota; kingdom Metazoa; phylum Arthropoda; class Insecta; order Mantodea; family Hymenopodidae; genus Hymenopus; species Hymenopus coronatus. Next base: position 59,116,613 of record CM060886.1, read on the forward strand.
CCGCTGGTGTTTAATTTTGAAAATTATTTATGTTGGTTAATTTTTATAGACCACTCCCAATGGTAGGGGAGGAGTACTTTGTTCAGCTATTTTGCTATTGGCTGGTTTGAAGCCGTTGTTACCGGGGGCCCCGAAACTGCCTCTTTCGGCGTTCAGCGGTCTGACAAGTAATCATCGAGTCATAAGTGACGAGAGAATGTATCTATAATATTTTCAAATCAAAAGGATTTGCTGGGATACTGACGAATACAATGAAGCGATTTACCCCAAAAATTATAATTATTGAAACGTAGTCATGACATATTTATATTTACCTATATTATATACGTGTTTGAAAATGTATCCGAATCATATGATCGCACTTCGTTCAATGCAATTTGCTAATTTAATAATATTTACTGTCATCTGGCGTGGGAAAGTAGAAGTAAGCATGCAATGTTATAAAAATACAATTGCCAACATTGTAGGTTAAAATTACTTTTTATTGCAAAAACATTATTTAAAACTTTATTGAATATACAGTTATTAAATCTGTGGGAATTTGAAGAATTGTGTACATTGTTATGTTTAATATAGGTGGTGAAGTGCAAAATATATGATTTCTTAATTTGTACCAGGTGACCAAACTGCCCCGTAGTTGCAGAATTCAACGGGGATATTTCAAGGTAAAACCGCCAATGGGGAACTGGCGAGAGCGACCTAAGCTTTATCCGTCGCTTTACCGTGAATACCGCTTTTACCAGTCCCTCACTGGCGGGTTTTAACTTGAAACAGCCCCGTTGAATTATACGGCTCTTTTAAGGCACACGTCAATTTCTGTTGGGTCACCTGGTAATAATATCTATATTCAGAATCAAAGCTAGCATCAGTCATAAACTATAGTCTACTTCATTGTTGGGATCATATAACTAAATGGGCAAGACGAGCCACTTGGTGAATGATTAAATGAATGCAGTGACAAGGAAAAGAACAGGAGAAACTTGTGAACAAACCCAGAGTTTGTGCAATTGCACGCTCGGTGCTGATGAAAGCTTTTAAAAGAGCCTGTACGAATAGATATGACTTCTTAAAAAGTTTACAAGTTATAGTGCACGAGGAGAACGCACAAACTGGGGTGCGGATCATTATATTCGCTGAAGATGTCATTAGAGCGTATAGCAAGGGGCGGGACCTGTTTTTGCAGTGTTAATTGAACGCATGACGTAATGACCACGCCCAGAGGAAGAACAGCAGACAGGTGGATTGATTTCTTCTCTATTACAGCAAAAATATCGTCGTACAGAGCAGCATTCATTATTAATAATAATAAATATATAATAAATAATAGATTTATGTAATAAATAATAAATTTCTGTACCACAGGTCAAGAAACTCCATCATAATCTGTATATTAGAAACTTCTCCAAATCTCTGATATTATTGCTTTCATTATTATTATTATTATTATTATTATTATTATAATTAAGACGTTTTTGTACCACAAGTCAAGAAACTCCATCATAATCTGTGCATTAGAAACTTCTCCAAATCGCTGATATTATTGCATCCATCATTATTATTAATAATAATAATAATAATAATAAATTTCTGTGTCACAGGTCAAGAAACTCCATCATGATCTGTGCATTAGAAACTTTCCAAATCGCTGATATTATTGCATTCATCATAATCAGAGCTCGATGTGTACTATGCTTACCCAAGCCTGTAGCACAATAGACAGGAATCAACCAACTCCTTGTGACGTACCAAAGTCAAGTAACTGTTTGTATAAAAGCCTCTATTGACTTCAGTATTAAAACGTAAACATCACCGAATTCGATCATATGGTGAAAATGACATTGCCTTATTTAGGCTACAGCAGCCAGTATACGCCATACGTGTTGCTACTTATTTAAAGCATACGCTACCACACATAAGTAAAGCACTTTCTATGTTTGAAAATTACTGATGTCTTTTTACTTTCTCTGCCATGTACAATTACATAATAGGTAGAAAAGCCATTGCATTGTACCCAAAAATTAGATACCGAGATTTCACTTCATTACTGGTAAACGGTAAGAGGCAAAATCTTGCTTCACAAAATATGTGGTTCTCGAAAAAGCACATGATTTATGTGAAATATATTTTTTGTAGAGTGAAAAATTTCTGAATTATTCCTTGTTATTGTTTACATTGTGCAATACTTATACTTTTCTCAAATGAGAAGACGTTATTCGCTTTTTTACCTGGGTTGAGAACGAAATTTCAATATATTCATATAACGATCAGCTGTTAAAAGATTTGACTATCGCTTTATCCTAATTTCCACTGTATATGCACGGACATGTGTGTGTCTGTAATGTTGGAGGGGATTCCGCACTGCAGCTGAAAGGATAGAGATGAGAGTAATTTCAAAGGGCGGCCCTAACTGAACAGCGGGAAAAGCTCCACCGTGGAGAGTCCCTAACATATTTGAAGCAGCCCCTTCTTCTCTACCCAGGGAGCGTTAGCAGCCCGAACCCCAGTTCTGAACAAATTCTCTGAGTCTACAAGTTACTTCCAACTCCATCCCGCCGCCGAGAGCTGCATTTCCAGAGCGGAGTCACCACCACGGGAGGGCGTTACCACCGCAGTCCTCGCCGACATTTACAATCCTGAAAGAGATCGGTTGGATGAAATCGAGATGAAACAAAGGCACATGAAGTTCGGAGGAACGAAGAAACCTCCCCAGCATTTGTTGAGTGACCCGGGAAATCCTCGGAAAAAACCCATGGATCAGAGAGGTCGGTGCGGCTGTCGATCTGCCGAATACCAGTCACAGAACCACCTGGTTCGGTAAGAAAATATGTAATAAAACATTTCTGCTATATTTCTCTAGATTGGCATGAAATGGAAGAATAAGCTTCCCTAAGAATACTGTTGAAAGATCTGATTTCCAGTGCATTTACAGCTAATAATAATGGAAATAGAAACTGGGATTGAGGTTATATTGCAGAGGATAAAGTTTTCGTCATTTGTAATAAAAACCCTGGAAAATTAAATGCTTTTAGCGTCTGCAAAGAAAGAGGAGGAACCAATATACTACAATGTTCTCTTTTAGAAGAAGATAGGATTAGTTTCAATGGCGCATGTACTTGGAATTGGGATTTGCGGAAAGGAAAATTGGATAAGAAACCTTTATGGAGATTGAACGATTAACCTATAAAAATAAAAAAAAGTCTAGAGAAAAGAGAGAGACAGATACTGACCAAAAAGAATTAGAACACGAATTCTAAAAATATCCTCTTGACTGGACTGTATTAAGACCAACATTTCTTAAGAAATAAGATGAGCATGGCAGAAACAATTTTGGAGGTTATCTGCAGTTTGGAACTCGGGACTGCGAAAGTGGTGTATCGCAGAGACTCTTCTGAAAGCAATTTTAAACTGTCAACACGTGATGGCACTTCGAGTGCATTACAGTCTCAGTCCATCTGTTACAATGCGTACTATATACAATTTCACGAGAAATATATTGCGTATACTCCCTTTCTATCCATTCCCTGAACATGTTATGTCCATTTCTCCTCTACTTTATCATTGCGTTCTGATATTGGTTCACAGTTCTGTTATGACGTCCTCGTTTCTTTTATGGTCCCATTTTGACCGGACTCCCATATGGCTCATAAACCTCGTTTCTGCCGCAGTGATTCTGGATGCATTACCTTTCCTCCCTGTGTGCACTTAAGTTTCAGGGCTGGGTAGCTAATCCTTGCAAACTAGCAATTTCATTTGGTGAGTCTTTTCGGAAGTTCTGGCGCTGTTTTGAGTATTCGCCCCAACCGTTTATTTATAGATAATAATAAAAACAAACTCTTCAAATACCTACTTGAGCAATACTGTAATTCCTAACAAGTTGACAACGGGAAATCCTTATGGTGTTTGTTGAAATATTACAATAATTGGTTATTATAGCTTCATAACAATACTTTTAGACGATCAGCGAGAAGTATCTCAAGTAAAACAAAACAAGAGATTAGATATGACTTCCTCTATCCATTATCTACAAATGAGACGACTCTTAGGTTTGCAATCGGGAGGTCCCGGGTTCGAATCCCTTTGAGCTGACCATGGGCTTTTCGTTATTTCTCTGGTCAGTAGACGAGTGCTGGAGTGGTTATCCTTCTACAACGCATTTCCTGGCCCATTTGCTTCACCTGTAGCACCTGCCGATGGTTGGTGTATTGCAGTAGGGCGAAAAGATATCTCTCAAGCGTTTGGTGGCACCTATTTGGGAGTGATTTCGACTGTCATGGAACCTATGGGGTGCGAGTGGCGTAACAGAGCTAACCGGTGACAGGCCAGGTGTTCTGTTGGAATTAAAATGTCACATATTAAAGATATTTACATAAAAATAAAATTCATATTTTTAATTCTCTGGGAGTAACCCTTTGAAGAATTCTTCATTCTGAATGAGTTTTGCAGACTTTTGCATAATGGTTAAACCGTAAGAGGTAGAGAAAATCTTACTACACTCATTGTCTTATAGAGTTGACCGTTTTCGAGATATTTCTTGTTATTGTTTTCAGTTTTAAACTACCCAACTTTTCTCACATAGAGATGAGCTTTTAAGAAATTTGATTACCACTTTAGCCTAATGTTTTCCCTTATTTCCCTTCTACTTACGAGGAAGCCAGTAATAAGATCATTGCTGCTAAGGTTTATCTCCAATTTTTGGTGGAATACAGTACTCTCACTATCTACAATAAGCACCTGGAGTAAATACACAGTATTAGCAACTGTTACTTTTACCCAATCAGGTAAACCGTTGCTACAGTCAAGCATGCTGTGTCAGTTCATGCTTAATTTAATTTTGTTGTCCATGTACCATTAGCCAAAACCGACAGAACCACATTTTCCAGTAGTGTGGTACGTTGATGACCGTGGAGTCCTCCGCAGAGCGCCGTCCCCACAATCCGATATAACGCCGCAAAGGATGCGCGCACACACACGACCGCTGCTCGGGACTATGTTTTTGGGGCAAAGCGTTGTGGATTAAATCGTTCCATGTGTTCCCTGGAGAATAGAACTCAACAATATGAGCCACAGTTGTAGTTCCACCCAACTCCAATGCAAACCTTATCTTTGGCGAAAATATTTTGTCCCTTAATGTTATTTATAATTACGGGTGGTGATTTTTAGCTTTTGATTTGTGCATTTACCATTTTGTAGAATTCATGCATTTTCAATTTAGCATTTTATAGCTTTTGAAGAAAAACATACATTTGGAATTTATTCTGATAAACAGATATTGTCTCATGAGAAAGCTTTAATGTGACAATATCACAACATTAGTGAACAAGAACTGAACTCTCAACAATAGCAATGACACGAATACTCACAACAATGACAAAATAATAAATTATTGTTGACATAACAATAAGTGAAGGAGTTAGGATGTAACTTCAATTATTGGATAAGAACTGAAAGAGAAGTGAATAAAAAGATTTCAAGACTCCAAATGATATGTGAAACTATACATATGAGAAATAAAACAAGAAAAGAAACTAGGTTAAAGTTTTACAAAACAATAGAGGTCCCTACACCATTATATGGAAGTGAGACATGCGTCACCACAAAGAAAATGAAAAGCCGTGTACAAAGTGCAGAAATGAACTTTTTTAAGGCAAACAAAAGGATATACAATATTAGATAAAATCCGAAATGAAGATATAACAGCAGAACTTAATATAGAATCAATAAATTCCAAAATTGATAAATATCAGAACCAGTGGATGCAACATGTTCAAAGAATGGCAGATTGCCTAGGATTGCATTTGAGTATGAACCAAAAGGAAGGAGAGATGTCGGTACACCCAGAAAAAGGTGGGGGGAACATTCAAGGGGTCGCGAGTTCGAATCTCGGCTACGGTGAGTTACCCAGGTAAGGTTAAGGTTTTATCGGGATTTTCTCTTATCCTGAGAGGACGAATGTCGAGTAACTTCAAGGTTTATGGATCCCGAAATCATATACTTTCACCTATTTCATTTATCGTCTGGAAAGACCAACCAGGTTAAAGGACGTTCCCCCATAAAAACCCTTGGCTACTCAGGTTCTCACTGTGTTGTTCAGTTAAATACGTACTCCTATCGTAATTAAAATATTAAATGGATGCAGAAAATGTTTAATTGTTCTATAAAGAGAGATCGTGTTTTTCTTTGCATTTTGGAGAAACCCCAAGTTTCTAGCACTGTTCAATTTCTACGGACACTTTTACTTTGGTTACTTTTACTACTTCTACTACTACTACTACTACTAATAATAATAATAATAATAATAATAATAATTGCGCTGAGCTCAACGTTTGATCTACCTGTAACAAAAGATGAGACATTTGACTCTGTAAATTCACTTGCCAGCCACCTTGTAGTTACGCCAACACAATCACCCTTGAGTATGAAGCAGTACCTAACAATAATTGTCTTGCAGTAGATATATTGTGGATTGTTTTGTGTTTAACGTTTTGTGACGTACCACCAATACCGGAGTGTCCAGTACTAAAATGTCAGAACAAGACCCCAGCACTTCTAACGAAAATAGTGGTTGTTCTCTTTGAATAAAATACTGCCTATTGCTTCATTATAACAACATGGCGTGCCTGTATTTTTTTTACTTTCTCTAACGCGTATGTATAATGTACATAGTAGATAGAGAAGGTATTGTATTCCACCCAAAACTTTGATACTGAGATTTCGCCAGAAATATACGTTTTAGGGTTCTCTGAATTAAAAAAAAATCGGATGTGTTCCATTCGCATGACTTTCTCTACATCTCTGCAATAAATTATTGATAAAACACTTATTCTTCTATTTACTTCATGCTAATTGAGAAACATTAGCAGAAATAGTCCTATTACTTGCTTCCTTGTAAGTAGAAGCGAAAAAAGGGAGTACCATAGGTTAAAGTGATAGTCAAAAGCTGGTTGCTATGTGACTGAAGTTCCTTTGTTTGTATTGACAGAAGTTGACAAATTCCTGTATGAGAATATAAGTTTTTTAAAGCTGAAACGAAAAACAAGGAATATCTCAAAAACGATCAACACCACGAAAAAATGTATATGACATAAATTGTGTGCTTTATCGTGTTCCGGATTTTTTGTGTGGTAAGTTTTTGTCTATCTCTTACGGTTTACAAGCAATGCAAAATTCAATAAAAAATCATCCAGAATGAAGGGGTCTTTAGAGGCTATTCCCAGAAAATTCAAGATATACATTTTATTTTGCACGTAAATTTCTTTAATATAAGAGATTTTAATCAAAATCCTTAGAGCCATTTTTGAGAAAATCAAAATTTTCGAAATTTCTTCCATGTACAGCGTAGTGAGGGTGGGGGGATTTTCTTGAAAATCTTCGTGTTGCATCCATGGAAGATACCAAACTTAAATACCAAGTTTAGTATTTAACGGTCTTTTCGTTTTTGAGCTATGCTGCGCACAGAAACACACACAGACACACACACACACACACACGCACTCACGAACATTATGTTATTACTTGCTTCCTTGTAAGTAGAGTCGAAAAAAGGAAGTACCATAGGTTGAAGTGATAGTCAAAAGCTGGTTGCTATGTGACTGAAGTTCCTTTGTTTGTATGGACACGAGTTGACAAATTCCTGTATGAGAAAAGCATAAGTTTTTCAAAGCTGAAACCAAAAAAAAAAAAAAAAAAAAAAAAAAAGGGAATATCTTAAAAAAAAAAAAAAAAAAAAAAAATCAACTCCGCGAAAAAAATGTTCATAACATAAATTGTGTGTCTTAATGTGCTCTGCATGTTTTGTGAGGTAAGTTTTTGCATATCTCTTACGGTTTAGCAGTTATGCAAAATTCCGTAAAATTCACCCAGAATAAAGTAGTCTTCAGAAGCTATTCCCAGAAAATTCAAGATATGCATATTATCTTTAATATAGGACATTTTAATCAAAATCGTAAGTCATTTTTGAGAAAAACAAAATTATCGAAAAAAAAAAAAGTCTATGTAAAGGGTAGATGGGGGTGGGCGGATTTTCTTGAAAATCTTTTGTCGCATCCTTGGAAGATACCAAACTTAAATGCCAAGCTGGTATTTAACGGTCTTTTCGTTTTTGAGCTATATTGTCCACGCACACATAGACCTTTTTCCAGAAATGCTCTTTTTGGATTCAAGGGGACCCAAAACATGTATTTCCGGTGAAACCTCGGTATCGAAATTTTGGGTGCATTACAATACCTTCTCTATACACTATGTACATAGGATGTGTAGAGAAAGTAAAAATTTTGTTTGGATTCAGGGGGTCTCAAAACATGTATTTCCGGTGAAATTTCGGTATCGAATTTTTGGGTGCAATACAATACCTTCTCTATACACTATGTATATAGTACGTGTAGAGAAAGTAAAAAATCATTTTTACAAAAAAGTGTGTTTTTTGGTATCTTAGGTTCAGTATCTTCCAAGGATGCGACTCGAACGTTTTCAGTAAAATCCCCCCAGCCTCAACTACCCTTTACATGAAACATTTTTCGAAAAATTGTATTTTCTCAAAAATGCCTCTAACGATTTTGATTAAAATACCACACGTTTAAGACATTTTATGAGAAAAGAAATGCATATTCTGAATTTTCCGGGTATAGCCTTTGAGGACCTCTTCATTCTAGATTACTTTTGTATAACTGGTAAGCCGTAAGAGATGGACAGAAAACTTACTATAGAAAAATTTGTAGATCTGTTAAAATATAATTTCTGTCACCCACTCACACACACATAGGTATGTATATTTATTTATTAATTTATCTATTTGTTGTCAAGCAAAGAGAATGGAATTAAAATTGTTTCACATAGCTTTGACTCTCGCTTTAGCCTAGTGTATACCTTTATTTACCTTCTGCTTATAAAGACGCAAGTATAAGATCAATTCTGCTAATGTTTATTTCGATTAGTATGATGTAGCTAAAAGAGTAATCTTTTTTAAGAAAAGTTTGTGGAACAGGTAATGGGAATGGAACACATCAGATTTTTTATATTCTCTATACGAACTATGTACATAGTGTATAGAGAAGGTATTGTGTTGCACCCAAAAATTCGATACCGAAATTTCACCGGAAATACATGTTTTCAGAATTCCTGAATCCAAAAAAAGCATTTTTAGAAAAAATGTCCGTGTGTGTGTCTGTCTGTGTATATGTGTGTGTGTGTCTGGGGGCAGCATAGCTCAAGAACGAAAAGACCGTTAAAACCCAAACTTGGTATTTAAGTTTGGTATCTTCCAAGGATGCGACACAAGATTTTCAAGAAAATTCCCCACCCCAAACTACCCTTTATATGGAAAAATTTTCGAAAATTTTGATTTTCTTAAAGATGGCTCTAACGATTTTGATTAAGATATCGTATATTAAATATATTTACCTGACAAATAAAATGTATATCTTGAATTTTCTGGGATAGCCTCTGAAGACTATTCTGGATGAATTTTACGGAATTGTACACAACTGCTAAACCATAAGAGATGGACAAAAACTTATTACACAGAAAATTTGCTCACGATAAAACTCACAATTTATGCCATATACATTTTTTTCGTGGAGTTGATCGTTTTTAAGATATTCTTAGTTCTTCGTTTCAGCTTTGAAAAACATACTTTTCTCATACAGGAATTTGTTAACTCCTGTCCATACAAACAAAAGACCTTCAGTTACATAGCTACCAGCTTTTGGCTATCATTTTAACCTATGGTACTCCCCTCATTTCGCTTCTACTTACAAGGAAGCAAGTAATAATAATATTTCTGTTAATTTTGCTCAATTAGCAGAAGTAAATAGAAGCATAAGCTTTTTAACTACAATTTGTTGCAGAGATGTAGAGAAAGTCAGGTGAATGGAACATATGAGATTTTTCTTTTAACTTATGTAGTCGTGTCCCTTGATATGGCACACATGAACTGCAAAGTTTAGTAATGAATTACTTCATTAATATTTGCTCTCCTAGTTTTCTTGTACTCCCGATAGAACAACACTGCGCTAACCGAGCTCATAAACTAAGTGGTATGTTAGGATAATAGTAATCTATTTATTGACTGCAATGAGTAGTTAGTGACATGAATTCCATTGATTATATTGTTGAAGACGCAAGAGCGATCTTAGAAATGTTGTTTTGATAGATTCACGGTTAGGTATACTTATACAAAGGATGCGGACTTCTTGTCCACTACGATCTATTTAGACCTATTGACTCTTTCACCCTAAGAGTAATGGATGAAGTGAGGATACCGCAGAAATATGTGGAGGCTACAGGCCGCAGATAATCAGGTCACAGAGACGCGCAGAAATCCCCAACATTTCCTGGCCCATTACTGGAACTGCCCAGAGACAAGCATATGCACATCTGTTTGGAATCATCCTGCACCACGAAATCTGAAAGCACACCTGAAATATGGGAGTAGAACGGAATTAAAGGGAAATCTTAATGGAGGAGAATCCACCTCAGCATTCGTCTTTCTGATCAAGGAAAATCGGGAAAAACCCTAGGTTAGACTGGGAGTTCTACGGAAATGTGACTTCCCAAATACTCAAACATTACCATAGGTATACGGGTGTTTTAAGAATAAACATTTTGCATTCACAAGAATTTCTGTGCTCACTTATCATTTTTTATGTCTCTTCTCCAAACAATAACTTTGCGAGGAACAAAAGACTATTGACTTAGCCTTGGGAAACAAGGTGTGATAAATTATTATTGAAAAATTGAAACCAGTAACGAATGACTTGAAATGATTGTCATCACCCAGATTTATCATGAGTTTTATTCACCATGAAATCGACAATACCTTCCAAGTCCCAAATTGTGTATTGCTTCCTAATCGCGTGTTGAACACAAGCACCCTACTTTTCAGATGTTACAAAGCGGAATGCTACATCAACTAGCGCACACGCGACTTTAGTTTGAAGGTCGTGTTATTCCTGCCGACGTAACCCTTAGCCTAACTTCATATAATCTCTATCGGATTTAGGATAAGGCGGCAGTCAAGAGTATAGTGTGACCCGCAAGCTTAGCCGTTTCTTCAAATACATATTAGTATTTTAATACTCTTTAGCAGGAGACTTGTGACCAATGCCAGAAATTCTGTCTTCACCAGCGCCTCGTCGAAAGCAATAAGTTTACTTCTGGTCTGGCTATGATGGCTCCATTTCTCCAAGAACGCTTTGGTATACGTTCTATCCTCCCATGTGGTATGAAGCATTGCCCATTACGATTACGCTTTTTGGGAATAATTTGCGGAGAACTTTTCAAACCAGGTTTTGAAAACGTCACTAGTCAATCCTGGCGGTGCGTGCAGGGTTGAGTTGCTCGTCTCCCATCTAGGCGGTTCGGTCCCAAGCGCCCGCATGTAGGATTTGTAGTGGACGAAGCGGCGTTTGGGCGGGTTTTCTCCTGGTCCTTCGGTTTCCCCCGCCAGTCATTCCTTTCCAATCATCAATTTCTCTTGCATTTCGTATCATCCTCTTCATGTTCAAGCATGGCTACGGGCTCTCCACTCTGTGATTTCGTGCCATTGGCTCTCGGAGAGGCTTCTGACCTAGGCATTGGCTTGTAAGCCCTAGGGGGGGGGGTGTCAGGGTAAGCCGACTACGAAACGAAACCATTAATTTCTTTGTGATAGCTTCCGGATGTTTCAGAAACAAATACAAGCTCGCCATCTTCATAAAATAATCTTCACTTCCTATGTGCAGCATTATCAGGCGCTTATCCATCCCCTTAGGATTTATAACCCTGCACTGAAACCCTTGGTTCTTAGATTTTATTGTGACATCAGTCCATGCTGTGGTGTGTCTCTCGTGAACCCAAGTTTCGTTCAAAGAGTGCACCTTCCGTGTTTTATCTCTACGCTATTTTATTCTACGAAGAAAATCTCTCCGCCATAACATAATGTTGCTTCTGTCCACTCTTTCTTTTTCACAAACCCAAAACCAATTTCCAGAGCAGTTTTTAGAGGGAGAATTGTGTTATATTTGGAAGGTCGGGATTGTAATTAACTACCAACTTTGTTTAAGAATTAAGCTTTGGTGAGCTTTATGGAGGATTGCCGACTTCACAGGAATAACTAAAAGTGCTCAGATTCCTTTTCAGCATTATTACCGACTGCTATTGCAGTTTCTCCTACACTCTCTCTCTCTCTGTCTCTCTCTCTCTCTCTCTCTCTCTCTCTCTCTCTCTCTCTCTCTCTCTCACACACACACACACATAAAACAAGTGATATTTTTGTCACTGAATATGAACATTCTAGCTTGCATAGCTATTTAAATAAGATTTTATAATTGGCTAAATTCATTGTTTCAATCAAAATGAGCCACGTAATACATTTTAAAAAAAATATTCACATAAAAACTTCAAGTTTTACAGTAAAAGAGTTTATAAAAAGATCTATCACATCACATGTTTATATTAACTCTAATTATTGCAGTAAAATTATAATTTTTCGTACTTTCCAAACTCTTGACTTTTAAAAATGTAGTCATTTATTTTTCAAATTTGAATTATTATTTCAAAAAGCTATATGACTATTTTATTTAATGCAATTTTTAGAGCCAGTATAAAATGTTTAAAACAAATTAGTAAAACATCGTGTGGGGCATTTTGAGTATGGGAAAGTGTTGGGGAACATTTTGTGAGTAAACAAGGTTTAAAGTTTGAAGTTATTAATAAGTGTGCGCCTGTAGATTTATAGCTTCAGTTAATTTGTACTTAAGGTGGGTGTACGAATGTTTTCTTGAACTTCAGAATTCATTTTATGTTTAATGAAAAACTATTTTATTTATTTATTACAATTTTTAGTCAAATTTCACAGATGCATCCCTTAAGTGTACCTTTCTGTGTTCCGTTTAAACACTTTTAGGAAAATGAGGTTGCAAAGATGGAGGAAGTGGAAATGTTCCTCAACGGCTGCTGGTCAGGGTACATCGGGGCTTCTGCACCGCTGGTGTGATGTGTTTCGAATATTTTCATTATGAGAAATGTTGTGTCCAAGTAACTCTTTGGAAGGATCGTGGTGAAGCTAGATTTTACTCTTGATGGAAACAACATCCACCATTTGCTTGGACCTCGGCTCTGCTTGCCAAGGCAGCGCAGCGATGGACCTGACTTCACGCACACTGTAAATGTTTATGGCTGACACACTATGGATGCTAATTTCACCACCATGTTTATAGCAACTTCTGCTTATTTTTCACAAACTAGTTAAACACATTCAGTATTTTTGTCTTTTCACTACTTCGCAGCGATTTTCCGCGCCTATGCTTCGTAACTTATTTCTTCAGCCATTCAAAATGTTTGTTTTTGGGTCATTCCAACTTCGTGAACCGTATAAATTAATTTTGTTAGAAAGTCAATAAACTGCCTGATTTTATAATTTAACTATGTCTAATATTCAATATGTTTTGCTTTACCAAAAACGAAGTGTGTTTTCAGAGACAAGGAGCGGAAGCGCCACACAACCATAAAGACACGCTGCGGCCAAGTCACGTGTTTTTTGTTTTTTATTTAATTTACATAGCCTCCGTTAACATCTAAGGTCATATCGGGGGCTTTGCTATAGAAACAACTCGTCTATAGGTTCTTTACATTGAGTTTAAATTGTTTTTTATTCTCCTTAAACACACACACATACACATTCACTCTCACATTCATACTTCCAGACTCTGTAGGGGATAGGGAATAATTCTGGTTAAAGAGAAATTCCCTGCCCCAGCCGGGAATCGAACCCGGACCTCCGGCTGAGAAGTCCACTACGGATGCAGTCCACGCGGTTTTGTTTACCTATTCTTTTTTCTCCTGTGGGACAAGGTTTATATTATTCAATTTTAACACCATCATCTTTTGTTAGAAAGCTTTCGTTTAGCTCAAAATAAATAAAACAAGGAGTCGGCGCCTATTAATTTATAGTGTAGTATATTGGTCACTAGATTGCAGTGGCCGCCTTTTTAGTTTTGCCTGTCACGCAATTTTACATATCAAATATGAGCTTGAATATACGCTCCGTCTACCACTTCATGATTTAGACTGTAACGTGTTCCAAAGTTTATTCGTTCCGTCTTTTCCATATATATATATATATATATATATATATATATATATATATATATATATATATATGTGTATATCCTTTATATTTTTAATAAATACTTTATTGTGTAGTCTTTTGATTAGTTGATATGTAGCGCATTTGCACAGGATTAGTCCGTACAAGATTTGAATATTTTTTGATAGTGTTTAACGCCCGCTTTTACTACTTTGGCACCGTAGGCGATGCATCTGAGGATACATGGAATGACGATGGAGCACCGGTGGAATGCGATAGCGGAGAAACCGGAGAAAACCCGCCCCTACGCCGTTTTGTCCCCCACTCGGCCACGGCGCGGCCTGCTGAATGCTTAGGAAGTAAAATGTTATAGTTCTGATAATCCAAACACTCAATGAAGTAGAGTAGATACCTTGTAATATTGGCCAATCATGTGTAACAATGAAATGATAAAACAGCTTCCTAATCTTTTAAAGTCCATTTTGATGCTTTAGATGCTAGTACAAAAAAAAATTGTAAGTATATTTGCAAAAATGTTGTATTTCATTTTCATTATGTATTTTATCTTCTCTTATTTCTGAGATAAAGCAATCGTTGGTGATATTAGATCGCCGGGTTCTGTATAGCACGTGGATTGTGATATGATTTTGAACAGCAGATAGTCTACTTGAAATTGAGCATATATTTTTACTTTCTCTATACGCTCTATGTGCATAGTGTATAGAGAAGGTATTGCACTCCACCCAAAAATTCGATACCGAGATTTCACCGGAAATATGTGTTTTAGGGTCCCCAATATCCAAAAAAAAAAAGCATTTTCACAAAAAAAAAAAAAAAGGTCCGTGTGTGTGTGTGTGTCCGTCCGTGTGTCTGTGAACACGATAACTCAAAAACGAAAACTCGGTAAAATACCAAACTTGGTATTTAAGTTTGGTATCTTCCAAGGATGCGACACGAAGATTTTCAAGAAAATCCCCCCACTCCCAACTGCCCTTTACACAGATTTTTTTTCGAAAATTTTGATTTTCTCAAAATGGCTCTAACAATTTTGATTAAAATATCGTATGTTAAAGATATTTACCTGACAAATTGTATGTATATCTTGAATTTTCTGGGAATAGCCTCTGAAGACTACTTTATTCTGGAGCAATTTTGCATAACTGCTAAACCGTAAGAAATGGACAAAAACTTATCACACAAAAAATGTAGAGTACATTAAAACACACAATTTATGTTATATAATTATTTTTCGAGGAGTTGATCGTTTTTGAGATATCCCTTGTTTTTGGTTTCAGCTTTGAAAAACTTGTACTTTTCTCATACAGGAATTTGTCAATTCCTGTCCATACAAAGGAACTTCAGTCACCTAGTAACCAGCTTTTGACTTCACTTTAACCTATGATCCTCCCATATTTTGCTTCTACTTACAAGGAAGCAAATAATAAGACTATTTCTGCTAATTTTTTCTCGATTAGCCTGAAGTAAATAGAAGAATAAGCTTAAACAATAATTTGTTACACAGAAGTAGAGAAAGTCATGTGAATGGAACACATCAGATTTTTTAATTTAACATCTAACAATATGCCAATATTATTATTGTTATCATTTTACAACGGTATGTTATAAAGCTTTTATATGTTATTCCCGAATAATAATTCTACTCCAGAATATAAATACCTCGTGTTCTTATTTACGAAAAAAATATTTTTATTAAAGTATGTAGGTACTACTTTAGGCAACGGAGGGTATTCCACCATTTTCAAAGTAAAATGTCTGTTTTAAGCGCTATATCAGTCGAATGCACACTTTACTAGGAGGAAAAATTAAAACTTATGCAAGACTTTGATAAATGCAACTTATCTTACTGTGGACTTTATTACTGACGTCAATAGTTTTATTCTTAATAATCGCTTAAGGACTTCGGTCTCGACTCTTAGAGGAAAATTTTAGAGTATCATAATATAAAACCTCAGCCAGATTATAAAAAAAAGAATATTGACCTAGTATTTGCGTGATTCCGGAAAACATACAGTAATGTGTAAGAAAGAGCACAAGTTATATATCAAGCATTAGACAACTGGCACATAATTCGAATGTCTGACATGATATCAGTGCTTTATGCGTTGTGTTAACATTATATAATCCCAGTGAGAGCATCACTGTGACTAAGCTATGAAGTTGCTCATTCTGTTAAACCATCACTAAATTCTTTACGAGTTTAGGAAGCTATTGCAGGTTTAGAAATCATGTCTTACCTGGCATTGCACTGGTGCATTCTATAAATATGGGGCTGAAAATAACGACAGCGATATTATTGAATGTTTGTGAGGTGTGTTGGATCGATTTGTGTGATCTGTTTGTTTGTGCTAATTATAAATCTGAACGGTTGGAAATTATACTTTCTCATGGGATAACAATGAATATAAGTACTGCAATAAATGAAATTATTTATCCTATCGTAAGTGGCCTGTAATTTGTATTTGCACTTAAGCTAACGTGTCCAGAGTTGGTTTAGATAGATTTTTCAGTGGCATTTTATTATTAAGGGACTGAAAAATATGAGTATGGGTAGCTTTTTGAAGTTGCATAGTCTCTAACATTATTTTAGTCAAATTTGTCCCCTGGTTGACCATACAATAATGCTTTCTCTATAAAAGATTGAAAATAAATTAAAGGTAGCTTTTAAAAGTTTTTAACTAACTCCATGGCACGACAGCTCACGGAGAACCTTGGCCTACCGCCCGGCCGCTGCGTCCCCCATCTCGGTCCACTACAGACGTCATGGATGGGGTGCAGTATTGGAGGGTGAGACGTGGTCAGCGCCTCAAGTCCCCCCCGGCCGGTTAATGTGGTTTTCATGACCTGGAGCCGCTACTTCTCCATCAAGTAGCTCCTCAATTGGCCCCCCAGGGACCTTACGAGGCTGAGTGCACCCCGGGCCAGGTCTCCCAGCGGGGGAAAAATCCCCACGCCGGTACTGGGGATCGAACCCAGGTCTCCCGCTTGGTAAGCAGCAACGCTACCACCGCGCTAAGGAGACGACCTTTTAAAAGTTTTTAGTACTATATAAGGATTAGGTGGTTTATGGAAGTCGTAACGTAACTGCTATTGTACAATAGTCGTGCAATATTTTGATCATATAGTTTAAATAGTCCAGATTTCTACATAAAGCATTGAAAATATGGTAGGAGTGGTTTATTAGAGTAGTAATGTAGCTTCTTATTATTTTCGTTGGGGCCGGGGTTCGATCCCAAGCGACCGCATGTGAGATTTGTGGTGGACAAAACGGCGCTGGGGCGGGTTTTCTCCGGGTACTCCGGTTTCCCCCGCCATCGCATTCCACCGGTGCTCCATCATCATTCATGTATCATCAGTGTCACCGCCTGCGGTGCCATTAGTAGTTAAAGCGGGCGTTAAACACTACCAAAAAAAAAAAAAAAAAGTTCGTTGGGTATTTTTATATAAGTGTGAAACATTTTATTTAGATAGGCCAAAGAATGTCGATCTGTATATTAGGGATGAATGTAAGAATAGCTTATCATTTTTGTTAGTTTCCAGAATCCAATTGAGCCGGTTTTGTGAAAATCAAATTGATAACGTTACTTGATAAAACTTAAGCGACATGTGATGCTTCCGAAATCGTGCCTCCACAGATGTAACAGTGACGTCACTTTGGTGTCTCCACCAGGTGCATATTTAAAATTGATGTAGGTGACTCCATCAGATGAATAAAAATTGACGCTTAATAAAGAGGTCACGGCGTTTTCACAGGGTGTCACATACCGTTACGGAAAGGGTTATTTTTGAGGGGTAGGTAGTTTAGACAGATCATTATAAATATTCTTCATTAAGAAATTTGGGGAGAATGATTTCATATAATATCTCTCTATATATAGAGACACATTTACGAGGGCCGTTTTTTTCAGCCTTCGATAGGCTATAAATAAAAGACAAGTTCGTAGAAAAAAATTATTTCATTATTAGAAGTTTTTTACACTTATGGTTACTTTTCAACATAATCACCAAAAAGATTGAAACATTTATCTCACCTGTGCACAAGCTTTGCAATACCCGCTTCAAAAAATGTTGCCGCCAATGAATTCAAATGATCATCGTTGTTTTGAAGATCTTCGTACTTAACGGCGTTGCGGAGAACCATTCAAAACAAAGAGGAATGCTGACTTCAGGAACTGTGTTGATCCATGACAACGCTCGTCCACACACTGCTGGCACAACACCTCGGCTCCTTGAACAATTTCAATGAGACATTTTCGATCATCCGCCGTACAGTCCTGACCTGACACCTAGCGACTTTCACCTTTTCCCTAAACTGGCTGGGAGGGCAGCACTTTCAAACCAACGAAGATGTTCAAAACAACGTCAATGCTCATTGGCGGCAACATTTTTTTAAGCGGGTATTGCAAAGCCTGTGCTCAGGTACGACAAGTGTCTCAACTTTTTCGGTGATTATGTTGAAAAGTAACCATACGTGTCCAAACCTTTTTTAGTAATAAAATAATTTTTTCTATGAACTTGTCTTTTATTTATAGTCTATCGCAGGCTGAAAAAAATAGGGAGGGGGGAATACAACTGTTAACATATCATGTTAGTTTTTAAAAATTGTTTCACTTGTGTAACATACTTTTATGTTCATATTGAGTCTTTGGCTTGAGAAACGAGCTGGAGTTTGCACTTGCTGAATTGTAGCTTGCTTAACTGGTTTTTATTACTTTCTCTACACTTACTATGTACGTAATATATATAGAAAGTATTGCAATGTACCTTAAATTCAATACCGAGAGATTTCACCGGAAATACATGTTTTGTGTCCCCCTGAATGAAACAAAAGAAGCATTTTCAGAAAAAGGACCGTGCGCGCGCGCGTGTGTGAGTGGATAGCATAGCTCAAAACGAAAAGTACGTTAAATACCAAACTTTATATATATATATATATATATATATATATATATATATATATATAAGTGCAACATCTTCCAAGGGTGTGACACGAAGATTTTCAAGAAAATCCCGTCACCACAAACTACCCTTTACACGGAACATTTTTCGAAATTTATATTTTCTTAAAAATGGCTACCTTATGTTAAGACATTTTTATGAGAAACGAAATTTATATCTTGAATTTTCTTTGAATAGCCTCTTCATTGTAAATGACTTTTATATAACTAGCAAAGCGTAAAATTTATACAAAAATTTACTGCACAAAAAATGTAGATCTCATTAATTACACAATTTGTCATATATATGTATATTCCCATTTGAGAAATTGGATTATTGGCTTAATTTTTAGCCACTTAAACATTTCTCAAATGGGAAGTTTTAGTTTGTTTATTCCTCGCAAACAAAGAGATTGGAATTTCAATTGTTTCACATAGCAACCGGCTTTTATAGGCATTTTCTTATAACACTAATTCTGGTCATGTTTATCTTGATGTAGATAACAGATTAATGTTTTGAATAAAAGGTTTGTTTGCGGATCAGCTAGGGGACATAATATCTTAAAAATGAGGTATCTTAATCTTAATCAGTGAAGAGTTTATAGGAAAATAACACTGTACGTATTATTTTACAGTATCGCGGATTCCATTTTTACTTTCTCTATACGTACTATGTGCATGGTGTATAGAGAAGTTATTGCAAAAAAAAATGTAAATGGCTTGTTATTTATGGACGCTCTTTAACTGCTTTGGTTCTCAGCGTCCCATTCTATATTGGGCATGAAAGATCGCTTAATTTTGCTCAGAGGCCTCTCTATCAGGCTTGAGGTTCTTTTACGTGCCGTAAATCTGCGACACGGGACCCACGGCTTTACTTCCCTTCCGAAGGAAGCCATGCTAAGGATTTTTACGCCCGAAAAAATCCATCGTCCTCCGCCGGGTTTGAACCCGCGACCTTGGGTATATGAAGTCAGCATGGTAACCATTACACCACGGAGGACGACAGAAGCTATTGCATTGTACCCAAAAATCCGATACCGAGATTTCACCGGAAATACATGTTTTGAGACCACCTGAATCCAAAAAAAGCATTTTTAGAAAAATGTCCGTGTGTGTGTCTCTGTGTGTATGTGTGTGGGTATGTGTGTCTATGGGCATCATAGCTCAAAACTGAAAAGACCGTTAAATACCAAACTTGGTATTTAAGTTCAGTATCTTCCAAGGATGCGACACGAAGATTTTCAAGAAAATCCCCCCATCCCCAACTACCCTTCACATGAAAAAATGTTCGAAATTTTTATTTTCTAAAAAATGGCTCTAACGATTTTCATTAAAATATCATATATTAAAGATATATGTATACTTGATAAATAATATGTATATCTTGAATTTTCTGGGAATAGCCTCTGAAGACTACTTTATTCTGGATGAATTTTACGGAATTTTGTGTAACTGGTAAACCGTAAGAGATAGGCAAAAACTCACACATAAAAAATGTAGAGCACATTAAACACACACAATTTATGTTATATACATTTTTTTCGTGGAGTTGATCGTTTTTTAGAGATTCCCTGTTTTTGGTTTCAGCGTTAAAAAAACTTAGGTATACTTTTCTCATACAGGAATTTGTCAACTCCTATCCCTACAAACAAAGGAACTTCAGTCACATAGCAACCATCTTTTGCTATCACTTTAACCTATGTTACTCCCTTATTTCGCTTCTACTTACAGGAAAGCAAGTAATAAGACTATTTCTGCTTTTTTTTTCTCTCTCTCACTTAGCATGAAGTAAATAGAAGCATAAACTTTTTAACAAAAATTTGTTGATTATAGAGATAATCATGTGAATAAATTACATCAGATTTTTTCTCTAAAGAGTAGTTTGAAGTGGAAAAACTTGCTGGAATGTTTAAACGTATTCTGACTCATATATAACATTTGCTATTCAGCCCAAACTTTTTTCCGAGTTTTGTTGTCCACAGACTGCCCCCCCCTCTCTCTCTCTCTCTCTCTCTCTCTCTCTGGGCCGCGCCGTGGCCGAGTGGTTAGACCACTCGCCTCTCACCTAGACGGCCCGGATTCCATCCCAAGCGACCGCCTATGAGATTTGTGGTGAACAAAGCGGCGCAGGGACGGGATTTCTCCGGGTTCTCCGGTTTCCTCCGCCATCACATTCCACCAGTGATCCATCTTCATTTCATCTATCATCAGTGCCATCGCTGCGGTGCCAAAGTAGTAAAAGCGGGCGTTAAACACCGTTAAAAATAATCTCTCTCTCTCTCTCTCTCTCTCTCTCTCTCTCTCTCTCTCTCTCTCTCTCACACACACACACACACACACACACACACACACACACACACACTCACTCTGTGCCCTCACAGACTGTATTTCCAAAAAAGATTCAGTTTCAGATTTTCGAATTGCATGTCATTGTTCCTATACCTACTAAACAAATTTTAATACAGAAAATAAAAATTGAGTAATACTATTTGAAAATTTCAGTTCTTTCCTTTCTTTTCTTATTTTCTCAGTGAAGGAAATGGAATCTTTATTCACACAGGCCAAACATCATCTCCTGGTCACTAACATTTCGTATTATTTGGATTCTCTGTCTGGTTTATTCAGTATCTTTTGACGTTTGTAATGCATAAACATCTGTTATAGATCAATATGTGATATGGGAATACATTTACCTACAACAGAACTAATACAGAAATAACACTGATTCCATGCATACAATCGCCTCAACTGGTTCCAGACAGTGTAATTTCACAGAAATATTGGTATTTGCGTATGAATATGTAGTTATTATCCCTAGAGTTTATATGCTTTGAATTAAACAATTGAACTTAGAAATGCAGCTGCATCCAAAGTTAAAAGTCAAATGGCATTTTGTACTTAAGATGGGCATTTGTGAAGTTTGTCCAACAATTGTGAAAAATTACACACTTTTATTTTTCATAATAAAATAATATGAATTATAAACTTTCAAAATATATGATTACTATTACTTGTTTTGGAAGTTATAGGATTTCTTTCATAACACTTTTATGAGATTAACATTCAGTCTCATTTTAATTTCTGAGTCTGAAGGCATTACTATTTATCATACTTATGACCTTACTGCATCAGCAGAAACTTTTAGGATGTCTATTATTGTATAATTCACTCCTCATTCTAAGATGCATGATTGACTTTGTTGAAGGCAAAATATAATTTTCTAATTAAAAATAGAGTAGGTATTATATTGATTTAAATTAAAGGTGTTCCATTCGCATGACATTCTCCACCTCTCTGTAACAAATAATTCTTAAAAAGCTGATTCTTCTAGCTACTTCATGCTAAGAAAGATAAAAATTAGCAAAAAATGATCTTATTACTTAGTTCCTTATATGCAGATGGAAAATAAGTGAATACACTAGGCTAGAGCAATAGTCAAATCTTTTAAAGATTGCTATGTGATTGAAATTTGGTTCTATTTGGATAGCCAGGAGTTGACAATTCTCAAAGGGAAAAGTTTAAGTATTTTAAAATTGAAAGCAATAACAAGGAATATCTTCGAAATGGTTCCACGAAAGAAAAAAGAAAGTATGACATAAATTGCATGTTTTAACAAGATCTACATTTTTTGTGCAGCAACTTGGTATCTATCTCTTACAGTATCCAGTTACACAAAAGACATTCAGAATAAAAAGAATATTTCCAGAAAATTCAAGATATGCATTTAACTGTCATATAAGTATCTTAATATACCGTACATTAATCAAAATTGTTAGAACCATTTTTGATAAAATCAAAATTTTCAAAAATGTTTTCACGTAAAGGGTAGTTTGAGATGGGGAGAATTTTCTTGAAAATCTTTCTGTCCCATCCTTGGAAGATGTGAACTTATATATCAAGATCACAATCACACAGACACTCCAATGGACCTTTTTCTAAAATGTTTTTCTTGTTTACAGGGCATTCTAAAATGTGTGTTTTCAGAAATCCTGGCATCAAATTTTTTGTGGAATTCAATACCTATTCTATCTATGTAGTATGTACAGAAAGTAAAAAGAGAAAGTCAAAAGTACAGTAGCATGGAGAAAGGTAATTCCAGGTTAAGATAAAATCAAACTCAATAACAACAGTAGCATTACTTTCAGTGAAGTTCTTTTGCACGCTCACTTTGTTGTCCAACTTACAGTAAATAAAATCTTTAGAGATAAGTTATTTTGTTGAAACCCAATAAAAAAAGTGTTAACTGCAATTCTTAATGAACTTGATTAGGTTTGCTGCTAAGGCCATATATTTATGTATTTTACAAAACTGTGTGAAAATACTGGCTGTTCTCAGTAATAAGTAAAGAAGTATACAGAGATTGTATTCTGTGGGTGCCATTAAGCATATGCAAACATCACACTCAGGCTATGATTATACCTTAATGGAGTTGTTCACAATGACATGTTAATTACACTGAAACAGGTGTGTACATACTTTGTAAATTATTGCTGGAACTGCCTTTGTTTTATGCCTAATTTATATTACAGCAATTGCTGTAACTATAGTATGCATAATTTCAGTTTCTTCTTCATGAAATTGTAGATTGAATTGGAATCCTATCTAATATTCAACAGCTTGCATCTTGATTATGTATTCTAAGTTTCTAGTTCACTATTTGAGTATAGGAAGTTAAACATGACAAGAATCAGTTTGTATAATATTACTTGCTCAAGGGAACTTTGTTGCTTTAACCCACTTATGTTTCTGTTGCAGAACCTGGTGGATTTTGCGACCACTACACCATTGCAATCAGAATGTGTTATCCAAGTTCCTATTGAAATAGTGTCGCAACTTGTACGAGATGTAAGTTCCTTTAACGTTTCTTTCTAATTTATAGTTTACTTATACTATATAAAATTATGTAAAACTGATTATTAATAATCCTGTATATTTATTAAAGAGCATAGTTATTTGTGTTATAATTATTAAGATATGATAAGAAATTCAAAATAGTTTCAGTTTCTGATAGATATAGATTACGGTTAGTAGTTTAGTAAAAGTAATGCAATTACATTATTTATCCTATCATGAAAATCCTTTTAAATCAGGCATTTTACTAATTATTTTCCTTCAGTATTTTCTTTCTTTTTAGGAAATTGTTATTCATTAGAATAAATTAATATTTTTATGTGCTAATTTTTTAATTAATATTTAATTATAAATGCAGAGTTTTGGAATCTCCTCCCCCTTTTTTTTTAAATTTGGTTGCTTGTACAATATTGCCATAACTATGAAGAATACTTCAGCATTAGTCATCTGGAAATGAAGCAGCTAATAACAAGAACTGTATTCCAGTATGGCAATAAACCACTTCCTTTGATTATGTTTAAATGGGAATTCCTTGCTAAACATAGTTTCTATAGATTACATGATTTGTGATAAAGACATGTGTTTGGTGTAACAGTCTTTCAGTGCTTTTCACGTGCAATAATTTTTCTGAAGTAGAATAATTATTTCATCATATTTTGGGTTCAGATATTTTTATATTTCTCATTTAACACATCTTTAACACATCCTTTGCAGATTGTAATTTGTGTTTTCAGAGTGTCAAATGATTGTAGGAGAGTTTTGTTGTAGCTTGTGTATTGGTGGCTCTGACTCTGAGGTTAATGCAACTCCGCTAGAAATGCTAAATATCATTCTTCTCTTCTTCTTAACTAATAAACATTAATATCTAATTATGCAATACTGAAATATATAAAAAATAGTTTTGGCCTTCATTATAGTATATCTACAAGTTATGGTTTTAGTGTTATATTCTCCAACTATGAATGTTATCTTGAATTTTATAATTTATTTCTACAGAAAACTAGGGTTTTTTTTTTTTTTTTTTTTTTTTTTTTTTTAATATGTTACAACATGCTCCATTACATAGGAATAATATTACGTGTTTTAGTTTTCTTTTAGGGTTCATTTCTGTTGTATCGGGTGGGTTTTTAGAATACGTAATGCTGCTAGTATGGCAGTGGGGACTAGAATCTAGGTAAAGTTAAGCATATGTTTTAAAAGCTAACAATTACATGTTCACAAATATTCTTTGAGTTTAAATTGACATTTTATAATATATTTTGTTTTGTTACTCATCATGCTATTTTAGTTTATCTAAGTCTATTGACCTCACAAATCTGTAGAATATCTTGGTGCATTTCGTTATTATTATGTTGTCAGCAGTTGGCTATCTCTCCCCTAGTCTTATTAAGTAAAAACAATGATAAAATATCAGCGAGTTGACTTCTCACTTGGATGTTTCGGGTTCAATTCCAGGATGGGGCAGGGAAGTTTTCTTTAACCAGAATTATTCCCTATCCCCCTCAGAGTCTGGAAGTATGTATGTGAGAGTGAATGTGTATGTTTGAAGAAAATAAAATGATTAGATCACTATGTAAAGAACCTACAGTCAAGTTGTTTCTAATGCAAAGCCTTGATATGACCTTAGATGTTAAAGGGGACTTATATATGTAAATGAAACAATTTAAAAAAAAAAAAAAAAAGATTATTAATAATAATAATAATAATAATAATAGTAATCTTAAGCATTCAAAGATATACATTTTTTTTTCAAAATATTTTTTCTATTACTTTACTTCAGTCACAAATGCTTACTTTTGAGCACATACAACTTGCAAATATTTTCTTAAGGGCATCGATGTGTTAAATGGGTGATAATTCATAACTCATTCATATGCAATTCTTCACAACAATAATGCAATAAAATGATAGTTTACTTCTATTTGGATGCTTTTTAGTTGGGTTCTAATAGCTTTGGGTTTGTAATATTTGGAATGTGCTTTAATGATAATAATGTCTATGCCAGTAGTATTAGCAGTTAATTTGGTTGAGCTTTTTGTTAAAGGAGTACATTTAAATCTCCTAATCCTCCTGTTTTCATTTTCTAAATTAATTATGTTTTAATGGTAAAAGAAAATTATCTATTTGCTCAAATGGATTGTTAAGTATAGTAAGTACCATTTTAATCCTTTCTTTTGGCCTGCTTGGCATGTCTGCCTCACATTCAACAAGTTGCGAGTTCAAATCTTGCTTAGGGTGAGTTATTTGGATAAGGTTTTTCTTATCCTGAAAAGACAAATGTCGGGTAACTATAAACTCCATGGACCCTGAGAGATCATTTGAGCATCATTTCACCAATTTCATTTATCGTCCAAAATGACCAACCAGGCTAAAAGACATTAATCTATTTAAAAAAAAAAACTTTCTTTCAGGCTACTTAAAAACATAAAAACTACAAAGTTTTTGAGATAGTACAAGAAGAATATCCTAACACCTTTATTCAGTAAAGTAGAACCAAAACTGGTGAATGTGAAGAATCCTAACTGCAACAAAACAAAGTTTACGTTGAAAACTAGATTGTCCTCATCAATCTCTTAATACAAACCATTGTCAGATAGATATATTAATATATATGGGCCATGTAAATTGTGCTTAACTCATTTAAGAGTTGAAATTAATAGCTGTAAAATATACTGATTCTATAGCTAAAGTTACTTATGTGGACAAATTTTAATTGCTGTAGATTCTAGTTGTACATTACAAGAAATCATCAATAAACATAAATATGTTTTATAAATGCCTATCTTTGATAATTATCAATACTAATAAATAAGTTAGTAGTCAACTGTTGCGGTGCTAGAAGCATTTTTGTTTGGACAATATGAGGGTGGTTCAAAAAGAATCTATGTTTCAAAATACATAGTATTGCTCAGCCAAGTTGGTGTTGTTGTGTGATGTCATTTGTTACAAGTTGCCAAAATAAATTTGGTACTCATTCATAGTTTAGTTTTGATTTGGTAGGTATTTCAAATAGTCATTCAATATTTTTCATCAAAATGGAAAAAGTACAGTATCGTTCAGTGATTCACTTCTTACTCTTGAATGGGAAAACTTGTGAAGAGATAAAATTGAAATTAAATACCCTTTATGGGGTCCTTTTGCCATCTATGACAACAGCTAAATATTGGTTCAATTACTTTAAACATCGCTGAACATCTGTTTTTGATGAGGAGTGCCTGAACGCCTGGCAGATGTGGTTATCGAGGAAATAATTGAAAAAAGTTCATGGTATGATTCTCACTGATCGCCAAAAGAAAGATTGTGCAGTTGCAGAGGCCTTAGTGTGTCAACAGAAGCAGCAATTTATATTTTACGTCATAAGTTTAATATGAAAAAAATTGTCCACCCAATTGCTCACTGTGAACAACAAGCAGGTGTAGCTCTCAATTTTGAAGCTGTAAATGGAACTATTTAAGCAAAATCTAAAGGACTTATTTGCATCAAGTTGCCATCGTTGATGAGACCCACATTTATCATCATACTCTGAAAACCAAGCAACATTCAAGCTTCTGGTGAATCTGCTCCAAAGAAGACAAAGAGAGTTCCATCAGCCGGAAAAATGGTGGTGATTATACTACTCAGTGACTTCATAGAAAAAGGAAAAACAATTACTGAAAATGAATGGTGAGTTATTGGTCCAATTTGATAAGCAGTTGGAGTAGACATTTGGCAGACAAAAAAGTGCTGTTTCTCCATGACAATGTATTAGCACATTCATCCAAGTTGTCACCACAAAACTACATGAGTTGCATTATGAATTGCTGCCACACCCCCATATTCACCTGACTTGGCTCCCTGCAACTTCTTCTTGTTCCCAAACATGATGAAATGGCTTGCAGGAACAAAATTTAGATCAAATGAGGAGGTCATTGTTGAGACAAAGGTATATTTTTGCAGAGCTTGACAATTCCTATTTTTGGAGGAGTTAAAAATGTCAGGAATATTGGGAGAAGTGCATCTCCCTAAATTGGGCCTATATTGAAAAATAAATAATTTATGTTTAAAAAATGGCAGATTCATTCTGTGTTATTGAACCGCCCTTATAGTTGACCTTGAGGAACATAGTATGTAGTTTTAAGAAACCTTTTATATGTACAACCAAACACACATAAATATTAGTCTGCAATAAAAAGTATTATTTGTTATGCAGGAGTCGTTGTGGTCCAGCAGAGCAAGTAGTGAAGAGCTAATATGTGTGATAGCACCTTTGTTGGACAACTGTCCTCCTACACCAGAGATGTGCCATTTCTTCTCTAAACACTGTGTGGCTAATCCACGGTCGCCGATTATAGTAGATAAACTTACTCCTATCACTCATCGCATTTTAAAGCATAATGTGGTAAGAATTAAAGTTATTACAATCTTATAATAATATTTTATTAATAAGGGCTTTAAATGACATGTGCTTAGTATGGCAGTTATAATGGATTTCAATAAGGACGAACTGATGACCTTGTAGCACATGTTTCCTTCAGTCCTGTTCAGATCATTCATTTCTGTGCAAATTTGTAATGTACTACTTATGATAATGTATTATAACGGTATTGTTAATTGCCTTTAAGTGAGATTTGTCCTTCATTACCATTGTTTCTTTCAAATACTTAAGAATCTTAATTGGAACTGTAACAAGACACAAACAAGACAACTGTTGTCCAACTAACTTCATCATTTTGCATCAAAGACCAGCAGACTTCCTAATTGCAAACTACTTTAAGCATATTTTTTATTGACAGAGAGAAGTTCAAATTATATTTTTCCAGTTTACTATAGAATATAGTATTCGTGATTACATTAGGGATTTGAAACAGAATATTTTTTTTAATAATGTAAATAATGTTCTAGTTGCTGCAGAATATTGTTATGCTTTAAAGGCAAACATGTTAATGGGTATCAGAAATTGTTTTTTAACATCCTAAATTGAGAAACAAATTGAGATGTGCTGGCCTCCCCTTTAGATTTGAGTCTAAAATATTTTGTATCTGACTGTAATCCTGAGTATCTCAAAGGCTCTCTCAGAATTAAACAAAATTATGTACTAAATGTTAGAATTGTTGTTTAGTGCAGCTTCTACAATTTCTCTCATATGAGTTGACTGATTGTAGAGTAGATCTGGCTGCAACACCAAAGCTCTTGCCCCTGGGTGAAGCCATAAAATATCTCTGTAACTGAAAACACTAACTTTGATTCTTGACTGAATTATAATAAAATAAATATGCATCTTAAAACCGGACACAATAGAAAAATCTTTCTCCTGCATCCACAAGTAATCAATATATTTTGAAGAGATGTTTTGTTGCAGTTCTTCAGTATATTGGAGTTTGACATATATGTTCAAGTTTTCAACTCCACCATAAATAAAAATTACTGTGAGATGTAGGGACTGTGTGCCATAATCTCATACTAATTACTCATCTTCAAAATTTTCCTGAATGAAATTTAATGACTCTTCAGGATTCTATAAGCTCCAATACGTAACAATTATTCTATATTCTCAATTTTTGATTCTCATTTATTCATCATTTGTAAAAAATATTACATGCCATTGTCAGGACATAATACCATTTAGAATATTAAATGATCGATGTAACAGAATATTTACAAAAGTCAATGGTGTAATGTGAAACAAAAATAATTAGTTTTACATATTTTTTTTGATTGCATGCATGCTCAAATTCTGTATTCTATTGAGTAGAATACTTTATCTGATAGATAATTTATTAGATGATGAGTTTGTTTCCTTAAGATTTTGTTTATCTTTCAAATGTTTAATTCTGAAGGCAAGTGGTTGTATAGATCCTTTGCACAAGTTTCTATGCATTTGTTGTTTAACAAATCTCTTAATCTATTTCTAAAGTAATTTATTCTCTTCTGGTCTTATATGACTGTACAGTTTAATTTTTACTTTCTCTACACATACTATATACATGGTGTATAGAGAAGGTATTACATTCCACCCAAAAATTTGATACCAAGATTTCACCAGAAATAGATGTTTTAGTCTCTTATGTATCCAAAAATAGAGTTTTAGAAAAAGGTCTGTGTGTGCATGAGAGAGAGAGAGAGAGAGAAAGAGAGAGAGAGAGAACACAATAACTAAAACCAAAAAGTCAGTAAAATACCAAACTGGTATATAAGTTTAGTATCTTCCAAGGATGTGACCTAAATATTTTGAGGAAAATCCACTCCCCCCCCCCCCAACTACTCTTTACATGGAAACATTTTTGAAAATTTTAATTTTCTCAAAAATGGCTGTAATGATTTTGATTAAAATACTCCATATTAAAGATATTTACATGACAAATATAATATATATCTTGAACTTTCTGGGATTAGCCTCTGAAAACCTCTTTATTCTAGATGAATTTTGTTGGATTTTGCATAATTAGAAAACCGTAAGAGTTAGAAAAAACTTACTACACACAATATGTAGATCTCGTTGAAACACACAATTTATGTCATCTACATTTTTTTCATAGAGTTGAGTATTTTTGAGATAGTTTTTGTAATTGGTTTCAGTTTTAAAATACATAAAATTTTTCACATACAGGAATTTGTCAACTCCTGGCAATCAAAGAAATGGATTTCATCCTCATGGCAACCAGCTTTTAAAAGATTTTGACTATCCTTTTAGCCCAGTGTATTCCATTATTTTTCTTCTACTTACAAGAAACCATTTTTGCTAATGTTTATCTCAATTAGCATGAAGTAGATAGAAGACAAATTTTTTAATAATAGTTTGTTACAGAGATGTAGAGAAAATCATGTGAATGGAGCACATCAGATTTTTTATTTCCTTATGGTTTTTAAACACATATTTATGCACAAGGTAGTTATGGTTTTTTGAGTTGTACCCTAGGTGTAAATAATGCCTAGATTAACTCAGACATATTAAGAAGGTCCTCTGCCCATTTAGTACTACTCCCTAGTCAAACATGTGTAGAGCAAGCTATTTAATGAACATTAATAAGCAACATAGGAAATAAAAAATAAAAGAAATTGAGTCGGTTTTTGTAACACAAACATCACTTATTTTTACTTACTGGGTACCGGTTTCGGGTAACAGTTGTTCCCATTTTCAACCCGTCGGAATTAAGGTTTGAAAATGGGAACAACTGTTACCTGAAACCGGTCCCCAGTAAGTAAAAATAAGTGATGTTTGTGTTACAAAAACTGACTCAATTTCTTTTATTTTTCATTTAATCACATCACTGTCACAAGCTTCTATGCATATTTGCAAGTTTTGAACATAGGAAATTATAATTTTCCAAAAGAACAGATTAATCCCTTGTTATTCTCCAATATTTAGTGCTCTTTTAATGCATAAAGTATTTTTATTTCCTATTTATTAACAAGTACAATTTTCTAACAATAAATGTAGAAGAGTTTCAGAAAACAAAAATGAGGCTGCAAGGCTGCAGTTCTTCAATATTACTGTTTTGAATATCTTTAGAGTTAGCTTCAGCCTCCTAAACCCCATCTCCTTCTTATAAATGTCTCTGCATGTAGAGAGCTCTAGCATGATAAACTGAAGATACAGGACATAAGATGCATTTTTTCAGACTTAATTTCTGTTGCCAAAGTTTACTCTGTTACAGTGTTATTTAAAATAATTATGAATTAGAAAAACAAATTCTTTTGAGATCGAAAAAGATCAGCAAGTCAATTACATGGTCTCAAAACCTCTTATCAACATCTGTGTAAACTCTCAACTGTTATTCACTTCCTGTACCACTGTAAGCTCATTTTATGGTAATCTTTCCCAGAGTGTTAGGTATCCACTTTCTAGTAACATAAAAATCTGTGCTCTGTACCCAAAGTTGTATAATAACAAAGATGCTCCATATTAAAATAAAAGTATAGCTGATATTTATCATTAAAAAGATTTTATAAGCATTTAAAAATGTGTTCCATTCACATGACTTTCTCCGCATATCTATAACAAATTATTGTTAGTAAGCTTATTCTTCTATCTGCTTTGTGCTAATCAAGATAAACATTAGCAGAAACAGTCCAATTACATAACTCCTTATAAGTAGAAGGGAAATAAGAGAATGTACTAGGCTAAACCATCAGTCAAATGTTTTAAAAGTGATTGTTATGGGATTGAAATTCGTTTTTTGCATGGCCAGGAGTCGACAAGTTTCCATTTGAGTAGTTTTTTTAAAACTGCAACCAATAGCAAGGAATATCTTGAAAACAGTCAACTCCAAGAAAAAACTGTATATGACATAAATTGTGTGTTTTAACGAGATCTGCAGTTTTTTGTGTAGTAAGTTTTTGTCTATCTGTTACAGTTTGCCAGTTATCCAAAATTCATCCAGAATAAAGATGTCTTCAGAAGCTATTCCCAGAAAATTCAAGATATACATTTTACTTCTATGTATATATCTTAAATATAAAAGATATTTTATTCAAAATTGTTTGAGCCATTTTTGGAAAAAACAAAATGTTTGAAATTTCTTCAATGTAAAGAGTAATTGGAGGTTTGGGGGTTTGTTAAAAATCTTTGTGTGACATCCTTGAAAATACTGAACTTAAATATCAAGTATGGCATTTAACAGGCTATTTGAGCTATGCTGCCCACAAACACCTTGTTATATAAAATGATGGAGAAAATAGAAATGAAAATGAATGTGGATCCTTTATTAATTTTTTTCTTTTCACTTAAAAGTTTAAATTCTTCATGGAGTTTATTAATAATTAAGTTTCATAAAACTGGTCTTTGTGAAGAAATTAGTCATACTGAAGTTGGAATTAACATACACACACACAGGCACGCATGCAATAGACATTCTTCTCAAAATATTTATTTTAGGGGGTTCCAAAACATGTATTTCCAGTGAAATCTTGGTATCAAGTATTTGGGTGCAATATAATACCTCCTTTATTTACTATGTACATGGTATCTGTAGAGAAAATAATATATTTTGAATATACACAGAAAATTAAGAATAAAGCCAGTCTTCTTTTCTAAAATGTAAATATTATAAATAAAAAATTCCTGGTGAAAATTTAGGTGAAAAAGCTTTAAACTGTTCATCTTAACAATGTCAGAAATATAAACCTGGAACGTTATATTTATCTACATTTTAGCTATATTTCAGTGGCCACAAATAATCACTTCTTCAGATGAAAATATTAGTTACTATGTTAGAAAGCAGTATTGTCTCTATTACTTGCATTTTGTTCATATTATTTTTCATTCTTTTATTAAAAATTGTGTTAAATGGTTAAAGCAGCTAAGTAAACAATTATATTAGAAATGCTTGAAATGTAAGGTCATAGAGAGGTATGTTTATAATAAGTTTACATTGAATTATGCATTTTATTTCAGCTTCTAATTGAAGTATGCATATTATGTTGTGTTGCAGGATTTCAGCAAATCTCAGCATATGCTGGTTTTTGTTCAAAATTACATTAAGGCTCTTTACTCGCAGAATGTGGGGGATGCTATGATCCAGCAGTTTGTTGCAAGGTATGGATATTGCTATTCATTATCATAAAATTAAACACATTCTTGAGTACAGACATATTTAGGAACTGAGGATGGGTTTGCCAACTATCTAGTTAGTTACAGAAACCATTTAAGTACATGTTACAGATTAATGTGTTTGCAGTACATCAGCTAGAATAGGTTTAAATCAGTGATGAGGTATAGTTGTATAGGAAATACAATTTACTACATAATTTTTTCAAATCATCATTTGCGCTACAGCCCGATGTAAGCTTTGGCCTCTTTTACAATCAGTCTCCATTCTATTCTATCTCTTGCATCCTCATTCCATCTTGTCACT
The DNA here is from genome assembly GCA_030762935.1 of Hymenopus coronatus. Classification (NCBI taxonomy): domain Eukaryota; kingdom Metazoa; phylum Arthropoda; class Insecta; order Mantodea; family Hymenopodidae; genus Hymenopus; species Hymenopus coronatus. The sequence continues at coordinate 59,150,314 of CM060886.1, forward strand.
TTCATAATTTTTAGATACTGCAAAGCACTATTGAACCACCTTAATTTTTGAAAATATATGAATAAAGTGAAAACTGCATAACTGATCCTACAGTATATAAAAATCTAAGAATAGGTTACTGTTGTACTTTTAATTCTGTGCAGAAATTTATTTTCCATGGAGTATTAGCAGTTTATATAATGTATAATATGAATAATGAATCTAATGTTACCTGATTTGCAAGCATTGTACAAGCTAGATGCAGATGAAAGCTCAGTTTGTGTCTAGTGTTATGACTGCTTATGCACTATATCATTTATCCTTAGATTAAAGTGAAATGTAGTGATAGCAGTGGTGTGAGGTGGCCATTCAGATAACTGAAACAATGAATATTTAGTTTTTAAGTAAACAAACCATGGAAGAGAGATGCCTTGACAGGTAACAATATAGATCAAATGAATAAATATTAATGATATACAACATATATGATAATAATTTAAATTAAAGGAATACACATTAAAGAAAAAAAATTCTGATTGGTGGTTATTTAAATTGAAAGAATAGTTACTGAAATATTATATTTAATTACTTGCATCGTTACTTACCCTTTTTATTATATACAAAATTACTTTAAATAAAATTTAATAGAAAGTAATTGGTTTCTGCACTTAAATTCACTTTGAACATTTTGGTGGGTGACCGTTGCAAGATCAAGGGAATTGAAATTCCAGCCATCCCTCCTGTAAAGCACATTTTAGCAGCTTTCTGTTCATTTTAAATATTCCTTTTTCTGAGTTCTCTCAGTAGGTGAGCTTTAGTTGAAACAATTCCAAATTGAGAAAGTGTTTCTCTTGTCCACCGGAATTGCAGTAGCGTCTTTTGATTCACCTCAGCACTGTAAATGACCTTTCTATTTAATGTGTACTGGCAGGAATTGTATACATATTAAACAGCTGAAAAATTTGTTTAAGCATTGAATTAATGCTTAATAGTTTTACAACTTCACTCATGTTTTTATTTCTATACCCTGTTCTATACACTACAGACAGGACTTTTCTCAATTGAATGGCGTTGAAAAACTTTCCCTATGCATATTAAGATTTTAAAAGCTGATTTTGGGGGTTTTGATTCATATTTTTCATGTAACAATAAGTTTAAACATTTCAGATTAGAATAATCTTTAAAATATTACATCCAAGCAGTTGTCAGTTTTATTAACACTTTAGATTAGAGAGGTTTATATTCAATATTTTTCCTCTTTGAAAATTCTTCTACTTGAGACATGGTTTCTTGAAAAATCTATCCTCTGTAATTATATAGTGCAGCTATGGAGCAGAGAGTTTCTTGGATTTTCTGTTGAAAATACAGGATATTACTGGCTTGGTTTTGAAGGATGTTGTACAAGACATTGATGAAGATGAATATTTTGTTAAATGTGTTAGAGAAAAACAAATTTGACAAAAAAATTTTGCAAAGCTATCAAAAGGCCTTAACTGGTGCTAATGTGTTCTAGCATTGCACTAAACACATCACAAAGTTTAGTTAACAGAGTTTACCAATGTTGACAAGTAATTCCATCATGCTGGAAAAGGAAGATCCACAACTTCATGCATTATAGTTGCTTAAATGTTGAAACGGGCAAATGGGATCATACTCTGCAATGTACTTCAGCATTTCCATATAATTTCCCTAATAAAGAGAATTCATTGCTTCATCATCCTCTTGAAATGCCAATTATTGTTTTCCCATAAAATGTACTACAGTAAGCCTTTTAGGAATAACCCTGTTCAGCATTTTTGATTTTGTAAAGATGTTTAATTTTTATGTCATGAAGCACAATTTCTACTTTATATATGATATTCTAAATATATTTCCCTAAATGCAGCTATAGCTAGAGGTGATAGTATATGATGAACAGTCAGTCCATGATTAGTAATTAACCACTGAATTTATGAAAAGTGTATATCTATATTACTTACTGTTAACGCCTGTCCCAAGCTAATTCAGTCCAAGCATTTTCACATGCACACAGCTCAAGGCCTTCTGCATGCACAAGTCCCTCTCGCTGCTCAGTTGCTGCTGTAAGGAAGTTGCTTCAGCTGGCTCACAATTGCCATTGGTAATGAAATACATTAGATCTATGTGTATGGAAGAAGTGTGAATCCCTTGCTGCTACAACCTTTACTAACCCAACTGCTGTCCTATGCCCACTCATTCATGACAGAGAAGGGCAATGCTCCAACTGATACAGGAAGTTGTGTGGTTAGCATCATACATCCCCCAGCTAAAATGTCGGATGTCTTGGCCAGGATCATTGCCAACTGCAGCTTTTTGCCTACCTCATGATGTTGAGTGGGCACCAGTTCTATACCCATAGCTTAAAACCTTCACCCCCATATGTAGGATCGAACCAGGGCGCATTCCATGGCTGGGACCAGGCCCTAACTTACTGCAATATATACAATATGAGATTATAATGACATATATTATTAATAAATCAGATTATCATCTCTCTCCATGACATTCTGTCTTGTTAGTGTGCTAGTCTTCAGGTGAAGGTTTCCAGTGCCATTCTGACACTTATTGCAGTTGTTGTTGCCAAAGCAGTGCTTCAGTTGCTTCCCCTGAATGCACGCCACTGAGTAATGTAAACTTTCTTGAGTAGTATGGAAATATTTCCTGACACCAGTACAAACAAAGGAAGTAATAAATAGCATTTATGTGTGTGTTTTTCTTCTCTAAAACTTTGTATGGTTTTATTTTTTCCATCCTGAAATTTGAACACATCCATAAGCTATAATTCATGCATGCATGGTATAGAAGATGCATCTGTATTTGATTATTTAGGAGCAAAACAAGCATACAAAAGCACTTTGCCTTCAGAAGAAAACAGTTGAAGTGAGCCAGTATTTTAACATTGCAGAGAATATAACAAAACAATAAATAATAATAATAATAATAATAATAATAATAATAATAATAATAATAATAATTTTTTATTTATAATTCAAACTAAAAAATAAAAGTTTAATAGTGCTGGTAGTTTACATTAGTTAAACAGAAAAAAAATTCAACTTTTCTTTCCTTCTTTGAAGGAAACAGTCATATATAATGGGTTATAAACACTAATCACAGAAACATTGACATCTTTTAAACTTTTCAATGATGGAAAACATTGTGTAATTTCTAGAGCTTGAATTACCTCAGGAAAAATAGGAACACTTTTATTATTTAGGCTTCCTCCTTCACCACCAGTATCATCAGATGCTACTGGAGAAGAATGATCTTGCCCAACTTTATTGTTAATATGTGCACCAATAATGTGTTTAAAAATATTGATGCTTTGCTCAAAATTCTACGTTTTGTGCTGTGGCTCTAGGATACAGTATCAGCAATCATGCATAATATATCTTAACATAACATAAACATAATGTATAAATGAGTAAATAAATTAAAATTACTCTTGCATGGGATCAGTAAAATGTGATGTAATAATGTGAAAATAATCAAAAAACCTATAATTGAGTTAAATATTAATGGAGACATTTAGTGCCTAAAAAATGTAATGTGTGTTTGTTAAAAAGTGGTAAGTGAATAACGTACAAGTGAGGTTCAATTGTATGTGATTATGCTTGTTTCAAGGATGGAGAATTTGAATCTGTTCAGGTTGTAAGTAAACATTGGGTTGGTAGTCCCAGGCTTATAAGGGCTGTAGCAGCATGGGATTTTTTTTTTTTTGTTTACTCAAGAATATCACACTTCTTCCATACACAAATTAATTTGCTGAAGTTGAAGGTTTGCTGCTTCAGTGGTAGGCTGGGAGCTCTTTCTCTCAGTTGCAGTGAGAATGGACAACACTAGTTAAATTGACTGAGAACCTTTAATATACTTAACACAAGATCTCAATGAGTTGCAGATTAACTTAAGATGCATAACCAACTGTTCCTGAATCTAAGCATGACAATTATAACTGCATCATATTAAAACTGCTAACTTCCAGAAAGTACGAGCTTTGTGTTTTAGGCAAAACTTGTTTACTTAGTAGAAATAAGAAGTTCAAATTACTAAGACTTCTTAAACGGCTGGAAAATATTCAAACATCACCTCTAAATGAGTGATGAGATCCATGCTGTATTTAAGTATTACCTTGTAAAAACTGTAAATTGTGTTGTTTGTAAGCCAAAGAATATGCTTTGAATTATGTACTCATTTATTAATCTAAGTCCTTCCTACATTATGACTCCCCACCTAAGTTGTCAAATCATACATTTTATATTAGTATCTGAGAAAACATTTTACTCTTTAATTACTCAATTCTCAATATTCTTCTTACCCTCTAATTTTCAAAATTGACCCACATGCTTCTTCCCATGTATCCTTAGATTTTTGAACATACTAATTCTCCTAACCAAAACTTGGTCTAATGGATTTCATGGACTGAGTTCACCGGAAAACCTAATTATGCTTGTGGTTAAGATTTTAAGCTAATTGCTTTCCCGTAACTCGTGCCTTGTTAAGCCTCTAACCTAAAAGAATTGTAACTTGTATTTCTAATTGATGCATTGATTTTAACCTACATGAACTTATTTATGGCAATTACATCTCTTTTCTCCATTCTTTCTTATAAAAATAATTAATAGTTTAATTATTTTTAATAATTGTGATATCACAATTCAGTGACATAAAGGAATGCCAGATGCAAACTTTGCAAGCTATCATCTCCAACTTAAGTTCCAAAGTTAGAGTGTAACAAAAATATTTTTGTTTTTTGCTGGTTAAAGGGGAAACAACTCTGGAGAATTATATGCTGTAAAGTTTGCATGTAATAGCATCTCCCATATGAATTACATTTCTGTGTCTTTGAAAACGGTATAAGTGAATAATACACTTGATATTTTAATAGCGTGCATGGACCTAGCAGTGGTTGCCCACATCCTAGAGTTCTTCCCAATCTTGTGGCTGTGTGCCTTGCTGCTATCTTCACTAATTTTGAAGAGCGGTGCAATATAAAGAGACTGAATGAGCTGCCCACAGAAAATGGGGTGGAGAAAGATTCAGAGGACAGCCCAAGTGAGCGAGAGTTGCTGTGTTACATCACAGTATTTGTACACATGTAAGTTTTCTTTTTGTGACTCTTTTACCTAGCATATTTGCTCAAAGGGTCCCCATAATATCTGATTTAAATAAACTTATCAAATAATACAATCATGCCATTTTCTTCCTTTTCTTCGTTAATCCTGTTCTTACTGTGTAATTCACTGCAGGCAGTGGATGATACATGAAATGAAGTAATCAGAAAGGAAATTTGAACTGGTAACATTCCAGGCTTCTAACTTTTGCCATTATAATTGAATGGATAAGCTTAGTCAGGAAAGATAGTCCTGGCAGGATTTGAATTGTAGACCATCTATTTATGAGTTCATGAACTGATCTTCTCAGTTCCGGTATATCATGCAATCATTAACATATTTAATCTGATTCTGTTTATTTTGGGGTCTTTAATGTCAATTAAGTAATAGATTTGTAGACTAACTGCTACCTGAAAGTGCTACATTTTCTTTTTTTATGTGGGCATGTTGTTAATCAACAACTACACAGGATTTAAATTCTAATTTGTGATCAATATAATTAGTAGTTAAATAGAAACTGGAAAAGTAGCTCAAATAATAATTTGAGCTATTTAACCCCCATTAAGTTAAGTTCAGAAGTCTCAGAAATGAACAGTAGGTGCTGAAGAAGTTTGAATAGTGTTTTAAGTTCATAGTAACTTAATCTATCATTTATAAAAGGTTCAGCACAAAAAGTTGAAACACCTTAATTTATATTTCAGGTATGACATAAATTATTCATTTTATTCACAGCTTTCTAAATGTTTTAGTGAGCTAGTATCTACAAGTGTTTTCTGTTTTATTTCATATGTAAAACTTCCTCTGTTGCAGTAAGTTTTGAAATGTATTTAGTACACTTATCATGACTTACCTTTTGTATTTTAATCTTGTTGTTCACTGCAACAATCCCTGAAGTTTATGTAGGCTACATCCAAATATAGTTATATTCCATATCAAATATTAATTCACTTACAGCAAAATATGTAGACATTTATTATTCTAGTATTGTATATGGTTGTATATGCCTTTATAAACAACAAAGGGTAGGGGAAAACAAGTGATTTTATTTCTTTACTATTTTGAAAACATAGGGATTCCTTGAAAATTCTTTTCAATAAATGTGTGTCTATATGTGGGTTTTTGAGCACATGCATGCATATGTGTGCATATGAGAGAGGGGTTGAGGGTAGAAAAAGGGAGAGAGAGCAAGGGATGAATAGGTAAGGAAAGGGAGGAAGGGATGGAGAGAGGGAGGTGGGGGAGGAAGAGGAAAAGAGAGAGGGAGGTATACGAAGTGAGAAAGAAGGGTGAGAGATACCTACCTTCATTTTCCAGTAGAAACTTTACTTGTCTGGATAGAAATTATTGATATTTTGAATTTAAACTATTTTGTAAAGCATGAATTTAATACACCTAAATGGGATTTTCATGATACTGAAAATTATATATAGTTTGTATTTTATTTTTGCAAAATAACACTTTAATTACATTTTGAAAGATGTGTGAGTAAATCTCTAATCCCTAATTAAAAGAAAGAACTTCAGACAGTAAATGAGATAGTAAAAGGTTTAGAGAATAGTAAATTAAATTAAGATTGTTCTGAAATTAGTTACTATATTTGATAATTGCAATGCTCTGCATATATGTAATAAAACTGTCAATCATGCAGGTAATTCTCAGTTTTGGGTGAATAATTGGCAAATAGTGGGTTACCCTGAAGACAGAAAATAACACATTCATTACATTATACATACCGTTATAGTTCTGAATAAGGTTTGCTTTCCATGGAATGCATAGCATTGAGTTGATGTCATTAAACAGTAATTGTTTTTTCAAGGAAAACAAAAATGGAAACTTCCAAGTATTCCTTCATTTTCACTTTAATTCACTTTCTTTAACATCTCTACAACAAACTATTCTTACAAAAGTTTATTCTTCTGTCTACTTCATGCTAATCAAAATAAGCATTAACAGAATCATAAATAAGATAATAATCATTATCTTATTTATTTGTAGCTACAAGGGATATAAGGGAATTCACTAGGCTAAAGTGGTAGTCAACAGAGCTGGTTGCTGTGTGATGATTTTGGCTGTATATGGCCAGGGGGAAGAAGAAAAAGAAAAGAAAAAAAAAAAAGAACAACGAATCATGTCTTTCTATTTTATAAAAAGTATAAGCATTGGAAAATTTAAACCAATAACAAGGATTATCTCAGAAATGGTTAACTTATAAAAATCTGATGTGTACCATCCACATGACTTTCTCTACATCTCTGCAACAAATTATTCTTAAAAAGCTTATACTTCTATTTACTTCATGCTAATCAGTAAAAAATTAGCAGAAATTGCCATATTACTTGCCTCCTTGTAAGTAGAAGCGAAATAAGGGAGTACTATAGGTTAAAGTGATAATCAAAAGTGGTTGTTATGTCACTGAATTTCCTTTGTTTGTATGGACAGCAGTTGACAAATTCCTGTATGAGAAAAATATGTTTTTCATAGCAGAAACCAAAAATAAGGAATGTCTCAAAAACGACGAACTCCACGAAAAAAAAATATATATAACATAAATTGTGTGTTCAAACGTGTTTTACATTTTTTGTGTAGTAAGTTTTTGTCCATCTCTTACGGTTTAGCAGTTATTCAAAATTTAGTAAAATTCATCCAGAATAAACTACTCTTCAGAGGCTATTCCCAGAAAATTCAAGATACACATTTTATTTGTCAGGTAAATATCTTTAATATACGAAATTTTAATCAAAATCGTTAGAGCCATTTTTGAGAAAATCAAAATTTTCGAAAAAAGTTCTATGTAAAGGGTAGTTGGGGGTGGGGGGATTTTGCTCAAAGTCTTCGTGTCACATCCCTGGAAAATACTAAACTTAAATACCAAGTTTGATATTTTACCTACTTTTTGTTTTTGAGTTATCATGTTCACAGATACACACACACACATACACACGGACCTTTTTCCGAAAATGCTTTTTTTAGATAAAGGGGACCCTAAAACATATATTTCCGGTATTTCTCGGTATCGAATTTTTTGGTGGAGTGCAATACCTTCTCTATACACTATGTACATAGTGCGTATAGAGAAAGTAAAAAAAAAATGCATCTGATATATATAGTGTAGGCGAGATATACATTTTTTCTATAGTAGCCTTTTGCATATCTCTTATGATTTAACAGTTACGCAAAAGTCATCCAAATTGAATAGGACTTGAAGCATTATTGGAAAATTCAAGATATACCTTTTATAACATATAGTATTTTAATCAAAATTGTTAAAGCCATTTTGAGAAAATAAAAAGTTTTCAAAGTAAAGGATAATTTGTGTATGGGAATTTTCTTGAAGATGCTAAACCTAAATATCAAGTTTGGTATTTAACCGACTTTTTATTTTTGAGTTATGCTCTTCACAGATGGACACATACGGATCTTTGTTTTTAAACAAGTTTTTGTTGGATTCAAAGGTTCCCAAGTATATTTTTAGTGAAACCTGGGTGTCAAATTTTTAGGGGGAATGCAATACCCTCTCTCTTGCTATGTACATATGTTGCATCATTATTCAAAAACATGTAAAAACAAATGGAAAGACAGACAGAAGCCTGTAAATGCAAATAACTCAAGTCCTGTTTTTGCCACCCCAGTATAAAAGAGTGAAGTTACAAGAAATTGAAAAACATTTTCAAGAATTTCTACTGGCAACTACATAAAATAAGACAATTAAATTAAGCAATTTTAAATACTCTTTCAACAGATTATTAAATAGAACCTTTGAAGAAATATAAGACTTTCTTATTGGTTGTAAAAAACTTGATTCTTGAAGTAAACATTAATTTGATGTAATTAATTTTTACAGCTCAGAATATGATGATTGGAGACCAGTTCTGGCTCAGTTACTTCAACCAATACCATTCCCTAGTGATGCCCTAACACATGAACCCTTCATTAAGTAAGTAATGAAGTTTACCTAACTTGATATCTATTGATTTTTCATTGTTATTTGATAGGTATCCAAAGGTATTCATACATCCCATTAAATACTAATATTTTATTTAATTTGCTAAATGGCATACCTTCTTGAAATCAGTTTCTAGCATTATTATTGGATGGATTTAACCTGGTCTATGACATATTTTGTATGATCAGTCAGATGTTGCACAGCTATTGTTTAGTAAACAACATGATATATTGTACAGTAATCTTGTAATCAAAGTTTTTTCTGTCTTTGTGGTTTCTATTTGAAGTGAAGATTTCTTGGCCTGTATATTAATAAAACTTTATCATGGACAACACGTGTAAATTATGTATGTAATAAAATTAGTATGGGTATCTATTTGTTGAAATATATGACACATTATTTGGATAAATTGATATACCTACTATGGAATTGTACATTCTCAATTGAATTATGGTATTGAATTAAGGGATACAACATGTAAAGACAATTTAAAATTATTATTAATATTACAAAAGAGGTGTACAGAATTATGTGTTCATTATAATTCAGGGATTCCTGTAGGGAAGTTTTTAAAACTGACGAATTTTAACTGTGGTCTCATTATATATTTTTAGGGTTATTATTTTAATAAGAAGTAAACACAAATAAAAACTAATAGCAATGTACATGGACATGACACAAGAACTAAAGGTAATATGTATAGGGATGGAAAAAGATAAGTTTTTGATAAAAATCCATTAGTAATTGGAAAAGCATTTTATAATAAATTACCAGCTGCAATTAAGCAAGAAAAAGGTACTTTATTCACTAATCAGCTATTTAATTAATTGTGCCTTTTATGATATTGATGAATTTTTGTAAAGATACATTTTTATTGTAAAGATTAAGTATAACTTTTTATTTTTATTAGTCATTATTTGTATGTAATTTGTATGTATACAACTTGTATTTATTATATGGTTTAAATATAAGCAGACAATGCCAGATGCTATTTGTAAGAGTCTATTGGATGCAATGAAATTGAATTGAAATGATTCTATCCAAATATAGTATCAAAATACTGTCTAAAAACACAGAAAGTAATGCAATTTTTCTTAAGCAGATTTTAATTTATATTCACCTAATTAATCTAAAGTATTTTTTTCCTTCTAGAAATTTCAGACCTGTAATAGAACGAATAGGTACAGATCCTCGATGTTCTTCACATCAAATGGTACAAGCAGTTCGTAAAGGGAAAGAAGGCTGGCTGAACATATACTGTCCTTCTAGCTCACTGTGTTCTGATGAGGGACAAACATGGGGCCTCATGGTAAGTTTTAATATATGTTTAGATGTTTTATATTTATTTAAAATACATTCAATATTATATAACATTATTTATACTTAGTCATTTTTAAATTAACTGATGTCTTTGGATTAAAAAACATGTCCATTAGCATTTTCAAAGAATGAATTGTCTGTGTTTCATATATTCTCATCATGCTATGAGTGTTTGAAATAAATTGGGAATACTTTTTCATGGTGAATAAAAATCGTTAAACTTTGGTATAAAATCAAAATTTGGTTTTAAATGATTTTGAATAAAATTTATAATGCAAAAAATATTACTATTTTCACAAACAGATTTATGAAGTAATGTTGTAAATCAAAAATAAATTAATCATTAAAATTTAATGTTTCATTTAGTGTAACATTGTATAAAGGAGAAAGGAAGTTTAAGGGGAGACTAAATGGCATAATTACCAACAATTACATTCTTTAGTTTTCTTTTCTATGTAGTCTTGTTGACTGGAAATAAGATTTTTTAAAAAGGTCCTGCATCCTGTAAATTTTCTACTACTTCATAGAAAAGAAAGAAAGAAAAGAAAATCATAACTCCTATACACTTTATATAGACAAACTTCAGCTCATCTTCTAATTTTGCTCCACAAATTGGTGCTTCTATTAAGTATGGTAGTTTCTATGTACTCAAGACACATGGCTTCTTTCATTGCAAATATTTGCAAGTTAATTTTCTTCATTTTTTCTTTGAACAGCCTTTTAAATAATATTTTCTAGGGACTATTTGAAATAGCTGATTTTAGGATGATAAAAGCAACCTCTGAGTACTATTTTGCATACTCTAATCTTAATAATATCATTGGTTTAAAAAAAAAAAGGAAAAAAAAAAAAAAAAAAACAACATATTTTGCAAATAAAGCATTCCCAAAAATTAGATACAAATGTATCTATCACATGCTACTTCTGGTTTTCAGGATAAATTTATTCAATAAAATGTTTTAGAGGGCTTTATAATATAAAGAGAACATGCAAGAATTTATAACTGGGAAATTTGTTTTCATCTATTTATCATTTCAAATCTTAAGCTACTGTTATGCATGGTATTTAATTCTGTGAAAAACATAAAATAAACTAGAATAATAAAAAATTCCAATTTGTACATAAAATATAAAAACTATTTTTCAGTTGCAAACTCTACTACATTGTTGCTGTCGATGTAAGTGGTTCCTCTCACAGCTGACAAAGAAACAACTAGGAGCATGTTTGCTACAAGCTTTGCGAGGTCATGATGCAGCTCAAGAAGCACTTTGTCTCATGCTGGAGTGGGGCCTTGTGGAGCATGAAGACCAGAAAATGCAGATTGTATCAACACTCCAGAGCACTGTATCTGGACGAGAGCAGTATGTTGCCCTGTGCCAGCGTCAATTGCATCTACGTGAATTGGTGAGAGAAAAACTTCATTAAACAATTTCACTTCATAAGCTTATCATAGTTTTGCATTCTTTAAGAAGTGTAACTTAAATTTATTGTGAACTGCACATAAGTATGATAAGAAGTATATCTATAAGTAAGGCTGCCCAGATTAATTCTAAACTCCCTCATGGGAGACTTCACTCATGAAGATAGTTCCCATACATTGCAAAGACATAGTTCATCACAAAATCCCACATATTGTAGGATTAAAGGAGAGTAGAAAGCTATATGTTATGGTAGAATGAGATATTCAAAATTCTTTCATATCCTAGACTCTCTCAAGTCCCCTTAGTTTCTTGTGGGTGTGTGGCTAAATGTGTAGATTAAAACCAGAAGTAAAGTTGCATTTAATGCATATTGTTATTTGAAAGTTGGAAAATTAACTTTTTATCTGTGGCTCTGAAGATTTAACTTCCTATCTTATTTTCCATACTATAAGTTAGCTAAATGACTGTTGGCAGAAAGCAAATTTATTCTGAAATAATTAACTTCATGATTGATTTTTCAGACCTTAAGTAATAAATTTGAAATGTTATTTACTGGAGGACATAAGGAATACAACTGTTTTATAGTAATCTTTTATGATCAGTTTTCTGCTGAATTTAATATAGATATACCTGAAAAAATCTGCTCATCATGGAATATGTTTATTTCAGAAAAATTTGATGTTATGTCAAATTACTGGAAAGCAAAATGTCTGAAACAAGTCCTACTATGAACTGTAATATAAATTGTTCAATTACTGCTTTGAAATCAAGGCAGTTTATAATGTTTGTATTTTCTCTTATTAGCAACAAAAGGGTGGTCCCCGTAAGCTGACATTACCAAGTCGTTCAACAGATGCAGACATTGCTCGGCTTTTAAGCTGCGGATCATTTGGAAACCTGGAAGTCCTTAGTCTTGCCTTTACACATGTGACAAGTGCATGTGCAGAACAGCTGATTAAATTACCTTCACTCAAATATCTCAACCTATGGGCAACACAGGTATGTCCTGTACCATTTTATCTGTTACCTCTTTAATCTGTGCTCATGTTCCAGCAGAACAATAGGATATAAGCATTGGGGCCAGTTCATATGAACCAGGATGTGCTATTGGTAAACACAGACACTATTTATAATTACACTCTTGAACTATGATAAAACACTCAATAGGGAAGATATTAATTTATCAGAACCAAATTGTAGTTGCCGCAAGTGCAACTCATCTAACTATGAGAAGAAAGTACATGAGAGGAATTTACTGTATAAAGCATTTTCTGCACTGGCGATAAAGTTCTGGCATGCTTGCACCAATAAGCATTTTTTTTTTTAAATTGTTTTATTTCTGCAGCCCTCCTTAACTACAATGGTCATATTGAGGGCTTTGACTTGTGAAACAACTTATATTACTGTAAGTTAAGAAAATTAAGTTAATAATTTTTTATTACTAAACACATGCACATTCACTCTTACATTTATACTTCCAGACTCTGTGGGGGATAGGGAATAATTCTGGTTAAAGAACATTTTCCACCCCAGCCAGGACCTCCGGGTGAGAAGTCAGCTCACTGACCACTCGACCATATAGGCAATCATAATAAACATTATTGTCAGATAGCTTGTGCAATAAGAACTTGGAAATGCAAAACAATACCTATTGCAGCAGTTAGATATGGCAGCATGGCTGACTCACATGCACACATACATAATTTCATATTAAACATGTCTACTACATGAGCAAATAGCCCTTCATATGCCTCAGATCTTGGTTCCTTCTTCTCATAGTTAGCCATTAGTAATAGGTTAATATTCTTCACAGAGTGCTGATTTCAGATGTGTCATTTGGTGGCAGCATTTATGTTAAAGAATTTTAAAATATTATTTCAAATGGTTTGTGCAACAATTATAAAAAGTAACGGCATTTTGGAGGCCACCTGTGAAACCTGTCCTTGATTTTGTGCCAGCTAAAATTAAAATGAAGTGTGCCAATTTTTTCTTTGTATATTTGCTTCTTAAACATTTCAGCTATTTGCAGTAATGTGCCTAAAATTTTCTAAAAATTGTACATATTTAGGAATATAATTCAAAGACTAATTTACATATACCTATTTGTACATTATATAACTACAACTGAATGATTAAATTAAAGTTTTAAAATGCTTGCATTTTTGGAATAATAAATACATTTAACAAATATATTTTTCTTCAAGTTTGGTGACTCAGGACTCCTAATGATCTCGGAGCATCTGCAGAAGCTACAGGTTCTGAACCTTTGTGAGACCCCAGTTTCAGACAAAGGAATACAAGCTCTATCATGTAAGTATGACTATTTGACAAATATAATTCAGACTATTTTAGACATGCTATGTGAGATGCGTGCAAAATAAATTACTTCACATTGACACATTTACAAGTTTTTTCTTCTATTTGTGGTGGAGATAGTGGACAATAAGGTTTAAAACAATAACTAGATACTGCAATGGTTATACATGTTATGCACAGTTTTATTTTGAAATTGCAAAGTTCAGTCAATGAAAAACTTAGCATTAGAGTTGGTACATTTTGAATTTTCGGGCCAGATTGAATTGCCAAAGCCTACTTGGCCAGCATGATAGCTTAATTATCAAAACAAAATTAACTCTAAGTGGATAGTAAAGGTACTTTTAACACCCTCATAGGTGTAATAAGCAGATTTTAGTTGACATTGAATCATTGCATGGTGCCAAGGGAAGTGAAATACTATGCTTGCGGGTCATAGCAAACATATCCTTGATAGCTTTGCTATCATGATAGTGATAGCTGCTGTTTCAAAATCTCTCATTTGTGATCACCTGGAAAGTTTATCACGAAATGAGTTTTACATTTAGGCATCACTCAGCAGCAGAGAGAGCTGTAAAGCTGAAGATCTATGGCTGAAGTCAGTGTTAAGGAACAATTATCAAAATTATCCATAACAATGATTATCTATAAAGCCCAGAAATTCAAACAATTGTACTTTAAGGTATGATACCTTTTGAATATTTAAGATCTGTGAGTTAGTTAAAAGTGCATTTTGGCATTTCATGATGATAACAGCTCCGAATAAAGTATTGGCATAGAGAATCTATGTTATTATGGGAGGTGTTAGCTTTCACTACACGTTAGACAAAATAAATTTGCACACAAGAGACTCTTGCTTATATAAATTTCTATTGAAAGTTTTAAAAGAATTATAAATCTTAATTAAAATACAATTTAGTAAGATTTTACATATTTTGCTTTGTAATTAACCCAGTGCAGATCTTGGCATGCTATAGTAATTTTGCTTCTATTGATTTTGGGTTTTCCTTCCAAAACCATGTTTTAACCACCTGCTTATTTCTAAAGTAATCCTTGCTCTTAGTAAACAATAACTCACTGATGAAGTGAGTGTTTACTGTGGTACATACAATTTTTTTCTGAAATATCTCTTGTATTTATAGTTGGATTCTTGGGTTTTCATTTTGGATATGGTATTACTCTGAGATGATAAATAAAATATATTATACCATAGATGGGGGGTTATCATCTTCCTCATAAATTTAGACCTGTTTCTTCATCAAGAGAATAGCTTTCCATTTTGTTATTGGTCGATCAACCTTTCTTTTACCTTTGTGTTTGTATTGAAGTAAATACACAAAAAAAACAGATGATTTTAATATTTTCTAAGAAAGATTTGCTAGCTAAGAAATAGTGCAATATTTCTGCAAAAGCATTTAATTTCCTGGGTACTGGGGTATGGCTCTAATTAAATTTAAATTGAATTAAAAATAGAAATTAAAAATAAAAATATCATCACAATTATTAGTGTAATGACTCTTTAAATAATTAAATTATTTTGATCTGCTACTTTAAATATATCTGTGCAACTGTATAATGAGCAGAAATGGTGCAGAGATAGTCTATAAATATTTTGTCTATACCTACAAATGTCTACAACTATATGTTCTAGGTGGCCCAACAGCACCGTATTTCACATGTACAAATAACGTTTCATGCAATAAAGAAGTTACCGAATTCAATGGAGAAATTGGAAGCAAACATTGGTCAGTGGAGGGTGAGCAAGTATTGCAAGTGACCTTCGCTGCACACCTTTTACATATCAGCGAAAATGAGAAGAGAATTGCACTCTCACAGTTTCCAGTCTGTGATGATATACAAGGGACCAAAAAATGCTTTCCACTTCAGTTACAGACCCTTTATTTTTGATAAATTAAAGTCACCTACAGTGTTCACCAATAGCTAGTTTTGTAATTGTGCATATGCTGTTCTTTTTTAACATTGAAATTAGAAGCACTGTAGGGTACTGTAACTACTATAACAAAAACCATGCCTAAAAGTATGCAGCATTTCACTGTATTTGTTATTATCATTATGCTTCCAATTGCCCCGTTGAATTTGGCAGCTTCTTTAGTGCGCAAAGGGTTATCTGCACACATGAAATATGGCAGGTATGAATGTCTTGCCTGCATTCTGATTTTGCCTATAGCTTGATCAGAAAATTGAAACAAATTTAAGGAGGGAGCTTAACTTAATTACCAAATATTAAATATTAGGAGAATTTAGGCTAGTTATTGCAGTATCTAGTTATATTATTTTTAATCTATGAGAAAGTATAACTTCTAACCATTCAGTTTGGTATTCAACACAAACAAATAGATGTATTGCATGAATGTAACTTTCTCCACTATTATCCTTCCAACTATTTTTATGTTTGCTTATTATTTTAAGTATTCTATAAATCTTTATGAAAATATAGTAAATAGATTAGTGCTAAATATTTTACCTAACAATTTCCTATTAAAAATATTATATAATCAACCTCTTGTGGAGAAAAATTATTTCAATGTACTCTGTAATTATGAAATGACCCATAGCTTACTTAGCATTACCAAGGTTATAAAATGTAGTGTCCAAGAAGGTTGTAGGTGTAAATGTAGGCAAGTAGGTTATTGGCATAAATTATTAGGACATGCCTGTAAACAAACACTTTTAGGCACAGTGAGATGGATCCTGCAGAAACAGTAACTGCTCATAGTTAATGAAGTTCTCTTGTATGTCATTTTCCAATTCTGTAATTCCTTTTATGAGAAATGGTGTTGTAGTATCCATACAAATTTAAGAATCCACCTTGAAATTTATCACTAAATTATACTTTAATAAACTCTTCATTTGAAAACCAACAAAAGCATTGATAGTGTGTATACAATATTTTTGTGATATTTCACTCTTATGTATTCGGCTTCCTAATCAGTATTCTCCATTTAGGCAGAAATCAGTTTAAAAATTAAAATAAAACTGATCAGATTATGTGAAATAAGTGCACTTAACTTATTTTGTAAATACAAGTTCTAATATTAGTAAACAGGGATATAAACATAAATAAATAATGACATTTCTTCTTGTTCCTTCCTCCATCGATCAGCTTAAGTAAGAGGTGTGATCAAAAAGTTTCCGGAATGGCTTCACAACAATGCTGACCTGAGATTTCTTTAATTCTTACCCTGACTGTATATGCAGTGTTCCTTCCTGATAAAAATGAGAGGTCACGTGACTTCCTGTGACCATGCAGTGATGAGATAGATGCTCTGAAGTGAACATCACGCATGTGCTGCGATTTTTCTGCGAAGCAAAAATGTCACATTACGAAGAACAAAGAACGAACATCAAATTTGCTTTAAACTCCACAAAACTGCAACAAAAGCCTATGAAATGTTAAGAACATCTTATGGGGAAGAAGTTATGGGCAAGACTCAGGCATTTGAGTGGTTTTTTAAATTTAAAAGTGGTATGACATCAGTTAAAGATGCAGATCGTTCGGGGCGACCCTGTTCCAGCAAAACTGATGAAAATATGAATCAGGTGAGGGAAATGGTCTAAAATGATAAGCATATTACAATAAGAAAATTTTATGGATAATTAGGACTTTCCTTTGGAAGTGTTCAAATCATTTTGAAAGACAATTTGGACATGAGAAGAATTGCCGCCAAGTTCATGTCCCACTTGCTTTCAAATGACCAAAAGGAAAGCCGTGAGATTGCCTGCACAGATATTAATGAACAGCTACAAAATTACCCACAGTTTATGGAGAAAATTATTACTGGTGATGAAATGTGGATTTATGGATACAATCTAGAAGCGAAGCAAAAATCTTCACAATGGAAGAGTCCTTCATCTCCATGCCTGAAGAAGGCCAGTCAAGTTTGATCCAAAGTGAAGTCAATGATGATGTATTTTTTGACATTAAAGGCATTATACATAAGGAATTTGTGCCACAGGGTCAAACAGTGAATCAAGTGTTCTACAAACAACTGCTGCAAAGATTAAGAGAGAATGTGCAACGCAAACGGCTGGAGAGATGGAGGAGTGATGACTGGTTCCTGCATCATGACAATATGCCTGCGCACAAAGCCCTTTCTGTTTGCCAATTTTTGGTTAAAAATAGGATGAATACTGTTCCCCATCCTGCCTATTCTCCAGATTTGGCACCAGCAGACTTTTTTCTGTTCCCACGACTTAAAATGCAGCTCCAAGGACACTGTTTTGATCACATTGATGTCATCCATTGCGAATCGCAGAAGGCTCTGAACATGCTGAAAGAAGAGGACTTCCAGAGGTGCTTCCAGCAGTGGCAGAAGCGCTGGGACAAGTGTATCAACTCCCAAGGACACTACTTCGAGGGTGACAGTGCAGATTTGACAAAACAAACCAGTGTGCAGTATTTTTGACGTCATTCTGGAAACTTTTTGATCACACCTTGTATGTATGCTTTCTCCTTCTCCAATTTCCAAACCCCTCTCCTTCCTTATCTATATAAATGTTACTGCTTAAATGTTTGCATTAGGGAATGTACAATAACATGCCTTTATCTTTGCAGCCATGACCAATTTACGAAAACTGAACTTGAATAGCACAAAGCTGACTGCACAGACATTCGAAATTTTGAAACAGAAGTTGCCATCACTGCAAGAGTTTGATGTTCGTTATACAGAAGCCTGGTAATAAAGTGGAAGACATGAAGAAAGTACTGAGTGTTTGTGCCATATTTATGAGTGGTTGTGCAGTGCTAGAATACAGTTACCATATTTGAACTTAGAATCAAGGTTGGCCTTATGTAGTTCTGTGACTTTTGCACATTATATCGCCACTTTATTATACTGGCTGCCATTTCATTTAAAGTCACTTCGTAATGGTTTTTTGTGATAAGCTAGAAATATAAGGGGTTAATATACTAAATAGTTGCATATTTGGTGATGTAAATTTATTACCTAATTGGTGCAATTAAAATAAACCAAAGCAATTACATCTAAGATTAAAGATAAAACAAAGGGAGAAAATATTAATGGAAACAATTTTGTATATGTAGTTCTGTAGAAGCTCCATATTTCATAGAGTTTTTATTTTTCTTTCAATAGGGCTTTTGTTATATATTAAGGCCTTTAGTAGTTTCAGTATGGACTGATTGCAAGTATAGTTTTTATACATCTCGATAGGTAGTTATGATCTGCCAAAATAGTTAAGGATAAAGTCATATGATAGCTACCATAACAGCTATATAAATCAATGTACAGTGCAACTTTTTAAGATTTTGTTCAATCACTATGTCTAGTCATTAGGTGTATAGGAAACGGATAATTCACTTTATTGGTGATAATTGATAAATAAACAAAATGTAAATTTGTAGGCAACCAAGGTCTGTTTTTATAAAATCTCTTCCTTTATTGTGCTTCAGTATTTTGGTTTGAGTGTCTTCTCAAGTCATGCTGTGAAATTTTATTGAGCATGAAACATTAATATGATATATGTAACGACCCATTTTGCTTATAACAGCTCAAGGGGAAATTAAGCTAAACCTTTGCTATAGCCTATAGGTCTTATTAGCTTACAATTTTAATGATGATATATTGTTACCATGATATAAAATTGACACGAGTGAATGTTGACATGAGCAAATACAAAAAAGAAACTGTTAATAACTGAAAACGTTTTATTTCTTTAAACCAAAAATGAAATAGTTTCAGTTTTTATTTTATAAGATACAATTGTTGAACTCATTATTAATTTTAAGCTTCTTTATAAAATTAAAATGTTTTGATGTATTCTACTAGAGACTTGTCATCTTTTTCTCATACAGTTCATTTTATTTATTTTTAAAATATCTGATGTGTTCTATTCACATGATTTTATCTACATCTCTATAACAAATTATTAACAAAAAGCTTACTCCTGTATCTATTTCATCCTAATTGAGATAAACATTAGCAGAAATTGTCATTAATCCTTGCTTCTTTGTAAGTAGAAGGAAAAAAGAAACGAACACACTCGGCCAAAGTGACAGACACATATTTTAAAAGCTGGTTGTCATATGAATGAAATCCATTTCTTTTCATGGCCAAGAGTTTACAAATTATTGTAGCAAGTTTTTGTCTATCTCTTACGGTTTACCAGTTATGAAAAATTCAGCAAAATTATCCAGAATAAAGAGGACTTCAGAGGGTATTCCCAGAAAATTCAGGACATACATTTTATTTGTCATGTAAACATTTTTAATATAAGGTATTTTAATAAAAATCATTAGACCCACTTTTAAGAAAATTAATATTTTCAAAATTTTTTCCATGTAAGGGTAGTTTGAGATATGTGAATATTTTTCAAAATATTTGTGTTGCATCTTTGGAAGATACTAAACTTAAATACCAATACATATACATTGCATATTTAAAGAAAAATCCAATAAATCCACAATGTGTCAAAAGTTAGGATGTTCACATGCTCTTGTGCTCTTATACAGTGGCTCCCACTTCTTCTGATCCAAATCATATTCTTTGTATATTCTTTCCACCAGTGACGAAGCATCAATGGATGTGTAGTTTATCTTAGTTTACAACAGCAGCCATCATTATGAAGCAGTATGACTTTAGGGCAGGCATTATCTGTGTGGGCAACATGGACAGGGCAGAGAGGAAGCCAGTACATAGGCAGTTGTGCTGTAGTGGTGATAACACATGTATGATTGTCATCTGTTCAGTGGCAGTTCATGTGTGAAAGTCTAATATTCTTGTAAATCATGTCACAGAAATCAGCTATGCTTATGGTGAGTATTTACCTGAAATTATTCTTGGGTTTCCAGCTAGGTTGTGAAAGATTCAAACTCCAAAGTTTTGAACACTTCCCTCCTCTTTGTGTTGGCATCACTCCAAGGGCCATCTGCCTATAAATAGAAATGGAAGTTTTCCTCCACATTTCAATTTTCCCTGAAGACAAAGATTGTGGAAGTCTTTGAAATTACTGAATTAGAATGTTTCACAAACGAACTGTAAACCTGAGAAAATTTCAAGCATAGGTTTGTATGTAAGTTATTATTCAAATGTGTTCTAGGAGTTTGTAATTAATTATATTTCCAAACATCTTGTAAATGCTAATGATCTCTTTCTTTAAAAACCTCAAAACACCCAAAAATAAGTCTTCATAAGTTCTTGCATCATGTAGTTAAAATAGCTCTGTCTATAAAACTGCCATAGAAATTTTGTCTTTGTAAGGTGAATAAAGCTAGAGCTAGCTGTATTCTGAGTGAAGAGCATTAACTGCAAATGTGTATGGTTCTTTTTGTGATTTTCTTTTGTCTACACATGTCTTTATTTTACAGTTGCATAGTTGACAATAAAGAATGTATGAGTTTGTACTAACTAAACCATATCAATTTCAGTCATCCACAACAGCTTTGAAACTATGCTTAATACAAATAAAGTGAAAAGGATGTAAAAATGATTAAACATGAGATATTTGGACATGCTTCTAAAGTAGTAAATGGAGCAGATCCTTAAGATGTGAAACTGTTATGTGTAATTTGTGATCACCAATCACTTTTAAAGATGGAGATAAGACTCTTGTGAAATATGGAGCTTTCTAATCATTTTCAGCAATTAGCTAACTGCAATTTTACATCACTAAATATGTATATATCTGTTTTAGCTTAGTATTACAGAATAAGGAAAACAAATATTAATTTTTACAACTGCACACATGTTAAAATCAAACAGCTAATGTAGCTGGTGTTTCCATCTACATAAAGTATTACAGTAGAACTAAAAGATTGCAATTGTGAAAAAATAATAAACTCTTGATGCAAAATGTTTTCTATTACATTTACATGACACATTCTATGATCTATGATAAGAATTTTGTTGTTTTAAAATAAAGTAAGAAGAAAGAAAAACATCTCTTTTGCTTTGTGTGTTTTATACTGTACCTATTCCACAACTTTATTCATTTCAAATGTAAATTAATACTGTCATGCACCTGCTAGCAAGAAGCAGAGAGAAGTGGATGAAACAGTTTTGAATAATGCACTTTCCATATCATATATTTAATGGCTGTACCTATTTTGCATCTGAAATTTCAGTTTCTAAAGTACGAAGAATATATTGGAAAATAAACTTCTTTGTAAAATTGCAATTGTGATTTTAGATATTGTTTGTTTGATGATTGAATGTAGTAGAACTTTGGAATGAACTGTTAATCAAATACTACCTTGTTGCCAATGCTAAAACATTTAATTTTTGCTTTATTTGCTACCATTACCATTACCGTTTGCATTTTTTAATTTATATCCTGTCTACTTTGGCACCTCATATGCTTCCACTATGCTGGACTTTTAGTGTTACTTCTCAATATTCTAAATAAAAAGTGCCTTTTAACCTTTAACCCAACAGCCCAATTAAACTGTGTTGTTAGAAATATACTGTAGAAGGCTTACTTTCTTTTTTGCTTTTTATGTTGAACACCTACTCCTATTATATATGCACCAAAGTGGACAGTGACAATACATGAAATGAAATAATAATTAGGAAAGGAAATTTGGGAAAGAACTGTTCTAATCTAGCTTTTTGGCATTTGTTCAATTTTGAGGATTGAGGAAAAGATAAAAAAGCTGCAGTTAGGGAGGTTGGTCCTGCTAGAATTTGAACCATGCACCTATAGTTCATCAGTTCATGCTTTAATGTTCACCTGATTTGATAAAAAGCTTATTTGAAAATGTTATAAAGAAAGTGGGCTATTGAATGGCAACTGATAAATGAAATAAACAGAATTATTTGATGATGAGCTATGATTTATAATACCACTTTAAAACTTGGAGTTTTCAAGACCTAATCACATATAAAGGTTCCACAATTCTGGAATATTCTACTACTGTGAAATGTATCAAACCTGTAAAATGTCAAATCCATTTAGAATTTTAGTGAAATATAGTGCAAAATAATATTTTTGACTAAAGTGATGGTTATTTTATGTAAACACATTGCATTATTTGCGTAAAAGTTCATGTTATCGCATATACAGAAAATGAGGTCTCTGGTTACGAATATGATGGCAAGTGTATCACAAATATACATACATAGCCTCTAGTGTCAATAGGCATCATAAGATACCTCAAGTTTTGGATTTTTTCTTGTTCATTGAACAAGTCAAAGCAATAATGGCTGGTGATATCATATTAGTTACATTCTGCACTGCATGCATATATTTATTTTCTATCTTTTTCTGCATGTATACAAGGTTGCATTTAAAAAAAGCTATACAACTTTACATAATCCTGAGGTATGATATAATATGATAATATCTCCTAGAAACTCCCTCCCCTCAAAATAAAATCAAAGTTTGATCTCTTGAACATCCATTTTGTTTTGGTCATTAATAACACATGTTAATCAACAGAAGAAAATTTGTAACTATCTAAATCTTATTTTGACCTCCTCGCCAAAAAAAAACACATTTACAAAAGACTTTTTTGTATTGTTTTGCGAATTTGTTATACTCTGACCCATAGAAGAAGTTCATTCAGCACAAAAATATAAATAAAACTGTCTTAATTTTGATCTCAGGACTCTAGAGAATAGAATAATTAAACTACAAGGTAAAATTACAAACTCCTCCCTAGAAATTAAACTTCAGCCTTTTCTGTAATATAGGAGCATAGAATTGGCACATAGTATAACAATTTGAAAAGCAACATATCTGTGAGCATAGCTAGGAAAATAAATTGTAAAAGTCAGAATTAATTGCATGTTTATGCAAATAAAGGGAAATTATCGAAACCATACATTTTATATATGTTGGTTTATATTGCTTTCTGAAATATACAGAAAATTAGAAAGAGGAAATATAAATGTGTTGAAATGCCTGTTAACAATCAAAATGAAACTTTTAGTATTTATATAGCAAACATGCTCTGTCGGAGATAGGGAGTTTCTAAAGGAAACTTTCCTTGCCTCCACAAAGAATTGCACCCACCCACTGAAGTATATGTAAACTAACTAGAACAATACAAACAAGTTAGAAAAGATGTCTAAGCATGCAGATATATTTCCACTGTATTGCCTCTGGTACTAAATAGCATTTCTTTGAGATGTAATCTTCTTTAATTTACTGTCTAAAGGAAACATAAATCTGTGGAGCTTAACTGTCTCATCTAAATTGCAGATGGGTTAGGACATGTGCAACAAGTTTGCGATACTGTTTTATATAACCTTTTGTTTTTAGGTACATCACTTAGATTGCATACATTGTCAAATAGAAGATAATGTCATGATGTGTAATAATTATTAATTATTATGACATTTAATTCATTTATTATGTATTTTGTAAATAAGACACAGAATATCTGTTCTGAATCTGGTTACATTCGTTACCATCACAACAATACCTCACAGATTCAGACAAAACACTCACGCTTGTTGCATCGAATCGAAAGCAGTGAATTTACTCAACCAGTTTGTACTGATTATTTGAGGAAGTACTTATGAGAAGTGGGTTGAAATGCAATGGAAATCGTTCTCCATGATCAGTGTACTTTGAAGGGATTCGATACATGTCCCTATCAAGTATGATGGTATGGAAGGACCAATAAAATCATAAGCAATTGCCCAGTGGAAATGCTTATAGTAAACATTATGTGGCTGTGCCGTGGTCAAGTGGTTAGATCACTCGTCCCTCACCTAGATGGCCTGGGTTCAATCCCATGTGACTGCATGTGAAATTTGTGGTGGACAAAGTGATGCAGGGGCTGGTTTTCTCCGGGTTCTCTGGTTTCCCCTACCATCACATTCCACCAGTGCTTCATCTTCATTCCATGTATCATCAGTGTCATCGCCTGTGGTGCCACAAGTAGTAAAAATTACTCAATAAATTCTGATGAACGTTGAACGAGAACTTTCTTTGACCTTGCTTGACCTAGTTCTTGCTGATTTATGTAAAATAGATGTCATCTATAAAAAAGCCTGTGCAGAAAAAGCAGCATTAACAATACTTTATTGCTGAAACCACTGATAAACTCAACATAAAATAAAGCAAAGGCATTTGCTTCAATTTTGTATGTTGTTTAAGCAATACACATTATTTAACAAAAATATCTGATGTATTCCATTCTTATGACTTTTTCTACCTGTTCTGCAAATAAGTTATTGGTACAAAAACTTATTTTTCTATCTATTTCGTGCTAATAAAGATAAGCATTAATAGAAATTGTCTTATAACTTTGTAGTTCCTTGTAAGTAAAAGGGAAATAAGGGAATACACTAGACTAAAGCAAAAGTCAAGTCATTTAAAAGCTATTACTATGTAACAACATTGAAATTCTGTTCTTTCCGTATGGCTCAAGAGTAAAACAAAAGAAACATTAACGACTTTCTATTTGAGAAAAACAAGTATTGCAAATTGAAACCAATAACTAGGAATATCTTGGAAGTGGTTAACTTAAAAAAAAAATTAATATAAATTGTAGGTTCTAACGAGATCTACTTTTTTTGTGTAATAAAATTTTGTCAATATTTTATGGCTTACCGGTTATGCAAAAGTCATCCAGAATGAAGAGGTCTTCAGAGGCTTTTCCCAGAAGACTCAAGATATACCTACATTTTATTTGCCATTTAATAAAAATTGCTAGAACCATTTTTGAGAAGAATATAACTTTCAAAAAAAATTTTATGTAAAGAGGTGGGGAAGGTTTTCATGTTGCTCTTGGAAGATTCTCAACTCAAATACCAAGTTTGGTACTTAACTGACTTTAGGCTTTTCAGTTTTGCTGTTCACTGACACACAGACACATGTATCTTTTTCTAAAAATGCTTTTTTTAAATTTAATTATGCAGGCGACCTCAAAACATGTATTTCTGATGACATCTCTGCATGCAATTTTACAATACCTTCTCTTCTTACTAGGTATATTTTATGTTCATGGAAGAAAAATAAAAAAGTTCCTATTTATAAGATTTATCTTTACTCTGAATTTTTTATAGAGTTGCTAACTACAAGGTGTGTTCAAGTTCTAAGCTCCTCTCTTTTTTTCTTACAAACTATTTTCACAAAATGTTAACCTTCTATCACTTGTAAATGTAATTGCTCTGTAGACATATACATTTTTCACACTGCTGATGCATGGGCCCTGCTTATTAGGAGCCTATTTTGACCACTGGAGAGCCATATATGCAATAGCAGCCTGACAGGAGAATGTGCGACTATGGAGAGTATCAGGTGAGTAGAAACCATGAAAAATCACTTCAAATTTGTTTTCCCAAAGAAACTTGCTGTGATAGGCTGATGGACTGTCTTGGTAATAGAACACATGTGCAACTTTTCCGGCTGTTTTTCTCCAAACACTGGAAGCAGCTTTTCTTGAAATATCTTGGAAAAATGTATCTGTCACCTAAGTGTCAGCCTAATAGCCTTAGATGTGACGCAAAGATTATTGTTAAAAAGCTTATTCTTCTATCTACTTTATGATAATCGAGATATACATCAACAGAAATTGTCTTATCACTTGCTTTTTTGTAAGTAGAAGGGAAATAAGGGAATACACTAGGCTAAGCAACAGTCAAATGTTTTAAAATCAGGTTGCCATGTGATTGAAATTCCTTTGTATGTATGACCAGGAGTTGAATATGAAAAAGTAAAAGTATTTTAAAGCTGAAATCAATAACATGGAATATCTCAGAAACGGCCAGTTCTACAGGAAAAATGCATATGGCAAAATTATGTGTTTTAACAAGATCTACATTTTTTTGTAGTAGGTTTCTGTCTTATTTTTTGTAGTAAATTTCTGTCTATCTCTTATGATTTATCAGTTATGAAAAATTCAGCAAAATTCATCTGGAATAAAGAGCTCTTCAGAGGCTATTCCTAGAAATAAAATATAAATTTTATGTCATTTAAATATATTTAATATACAATATTTTAATCAATATTATTAGAGCCATCTTTGAGAAAATAACATTTTTTACATGTAAGGATAGCTTGGGGTGAGGAGATTTTCTTGAAAATCTTTGTGTAGCATCTTTGGGAGATACTAAACTTAAATACCAAGTTTAGTACTTAACAGACTTTTCATTTTTTATCTATGTTATCTATCTTTGAAAAAATGATGTTAAAAAGAATTGATCTCCATCTAGATAAATATAATATTTTGGCAAAAGAGCAGTTTGGACTCAAATTGAGCATATCAACCAGTGATGCCATTTTCAAGCTAACTAATGAAGTTCTTATGTCCTTGGATACACTAGGAATATTCTATAATGTATCAAAGGCATTTGAGTGTGTTAATTATGAAATATTATCAAAATAATCATACTATAGTATTAGGGGATCAATGGATTACATCTTATTTATTGAACAGAAAGCAAAAGGTTATAATAAATATTTCAAATAATGGCAATGCATATTCTGAATGATCTGAAATAAAGCATGGTGACCCTCAAGGTTCTATTCTGGGTGCCTTATTGTTTTTAGTGTATATAAATGATCTACCTGCAGTAATAAACAACATCCAGTTCTTTTTTGCAGATTACACAAGTATTATAGCTTCAAGATTCATTTAATAAAATCTTCAACACACTAAATAGTTGGTTTGAAGGTAACAAAATTCACATAAACTTTGAAAAAACTAACTACATTAATTTTTGCACAAAGCATAAAAACACCATAAGACCTAAGGATAGAATAAAATAATCAGATTGCAGAAGCCTATAAAAGAAAATTCCTGGATCTTATGATCGATCGTAACAATTGGAAACACCATATTGATTATATCTTTCCCAAACTGAGCTCCACATGTTTTGCAATCTGATCTTTAATTTGGCTTATAAATAAGAGCATGCTAAAAACAGCTTATTATGCATATTTTCATTCATTGATGACCAATGGAGTAATATTTTGGGAAAATTCAGCAAATGCTAAAAAAGTGTTAATTATGCCGAAAAAAAAAAGGCAATAAGAATAATGCAGGGGGAAGATGTTCAATTCACAGCAAACCCCCTTTCAAAATGTTTGGAATTTTACCAATAGCCTGTGAATATATTCTAGACATATTGTCATTGCTGATAGACAACAACATTTACAAAAATGCAGACATTCATAACAAAGAATCCAGACAGAGACAGGACTTACGTAGACCAATAAATAATGTGCAGTCATTCCAAAAGTGGTCTACTACAAAGGAATAGTTCTGTTTAATTCACTTGCCTCTCCTACGAAAGAATTGCAAATTAACAAAAACAAGTTTAGATCAGAATTAAAAAAAAAATACCTTATTACTCACACCTACTATGCAAAGGAGGATTTTATTCAATCAAAAATACTGGTAATAATGTAAGATTATAAACATAAGAAACATGAATATTCTAAGAATGTATGCAAACAAGAAGGTCTTTGGAAAGAGACATGTAATTGTAAATTATGCAAAACTGACACCTCTGAAAATTTATTGTCAGAGTTATTTGTATATAATTGTATTAATAAGTATGAATAAATGTAATTTTTGAAAAAATGAAATGGCTTTTATTTATGGACGCTCTTTAACTGCAGTGGTTCTCAGCGTCCCATTCTATAATGGGCGTGAAAGACTGCTAATTTTGCTCAGAGGCCTCTCTTATCAGGCTTGAGGTTCTTTTACGTGCCGTAATTTTTGACATGATCTGCATTCTAGAGTTTGGGAATAGAGTCTAATCTCAAAATAGGATCTACAGATTGCATATTATGCATGCATGTTCTCTATACACAGAGTAAAAATAGACCTCTGAAATTATTAAAGCTTTTAGATAGCATAACAAACGGAGCAAATTCCATCTAAAGGGAAAATGTGTGAACTGAAATCATGACCGCATACGAAAAATTGCCTCAAGAACCAGAAGATCTCGGAAGCAATTGATACAATTCAAATTGACCGCTTATTTTCAGGATCCGATGATAGGAAATATGAAACTTTTTTTTTCTTCAAATGAAAATATCATTTAGTTAAATGGACAACTCATTTAACGAAGGATCACAGACTCACAGTCTATATTAATTAAAAAAAAAAGCCTAAGATTGGTGCACATAGTACACTACATTATTTATAAGATTTTTAAAACGATATTCAAAAGCAGCAGTGACATTGAATATGTTGGCAACACACACGTTCGCTATTTATTCATCAATTGACAGACATGTTTTATAGTTATGATAAAACACATGTAGAATTGTACAGATTTTATTAAATATATTACTGAAAAGTGAGGAAGAAATGGATTCTAAAGGAGGAACGAAGAGAAAGCTTTCCTCTTCAATTAAAGAAGAAGATAAACCAAGGATAAACAATGAGGTATGAGGAATATTGTGTGATAAATACACAAAGTTAAGGTTAAGGTATAGGTGAAATAGTGTACTTCTTTTAACTATCCTTGCAATTGGCACAGATAGGCAAAACCACCAAGACTTCACCTATTCTATTTTCCGATTTAACTGTGGCTAGTTTCCTGTGCCGAGATAAACATGTAAACGTCATTAACCTTTTGCAGAGAGTTCTGAAGAATGAAACCTTTTCTTTATTAACACTGATGTCATGCCGCATAAGTGGAATAGAAACCGGTTAATGCTAAATGATGTAAGCATCCTACTCAAGTACGAGTAATTAAGTTATGCACTTTTTCGTTAACTCCGTATTTCCTAGCCCCATGTCAGTCAAAACAAATTGGGCTTCAATGGCGAAAGAATTACCTAAAATCTTTGAATGTTTTTGGCGATTACTGCACACGCGTGCGTATAATAAATTAAATTTGCTTCGCTCATTCTTAAAGCTTTTATCATAATTTGTTTAGGAAACAAATACAACACAGGATGGATACACACTTATTAAACTCTTTATGTTTTATGTGCTGAGGCATTGCCTTGAAACATTTTAATATTAAAGTTATTAACTCCTTTGATTTATTTTGTGAGCTGTAAAGGTGGTTTCGATGGATGGTTGTGAAACCTTGTATTGCTGTAATGGCAATATTTCAAGTCCTATGGAGCACCACAATTTAATGAAGAATTGTATTCTGAGCAACAATCAATTGGCTGTAAACTGAAATGTCCTCTAGTTTATATTTTTCTTTGAAGTATGTCATGGTTGGTAAATAAATAGATTTTTTTCTCACCGTCAACTTCATCGGATTGCCCACTATTCAAAATGTATTGTGGGATCCCATATGATATATTGTTTACTTGATGGTCATGACTACCTCTAAGAATTATTCCTTTTAATGCTCTTCAAGTTCCCCTTCTTAATATTACTGTTTATTAGCAGAGCAATCTTTTTAATTGATAAGATAATGAAACAATTTATTCATGAAAAGTCTTCAACTGCTGAAGTGTGGAAGGTGATGATATCTGTACATCTATTTGCTACTCCATGGTATTCTTAACTAAATGTCAAGACCTTTCACAGTCCTAAATAACTATGCAACAAATAACAAATTCATGGATATAAGAAAGAGGAAATGTGCCAAATTGTACAAAATTGTGGTAACATCACCTCCATGGCCTAATAATGTTTCATATAATATGGTTATATTCAGTTGCTATATAAGCCGATTCTCCAAAACTTTTAGAATGGACACAATAAAATATTAAAAATATAGATCATGCATTTTTATAATATTCTCCATTGCATTCCATACACCATCTCATTCTTTCAAATCATTTTCCAAATGCTGATCACCATTCTTCTTTTGGAGAGAGTGCAAATACATTCTTCATAAGCAGCTGCTGTGGCCCTAAGCAACTCAACTGTTGACTCAAATTTTTCTTTCATTTTGGGAATAGAAAAAAGTCGCATGAAGCCAGGTCTGGACTGTAGGAAGGATGGGTCAGATATGCGACTCCTGCAAACATGGGTTTTTTCTTGTTCTTGCTTTTCTTGAGGCATTGTCATGGTGCAATAAAATTCCATGCAGAACAGTTTTAGGACACTTTTTTCTCAGTTCATTGATCTCTTGTGGTAGACATATTGTGGTGTAACATCTGGCAGTAACAGTCGTTTGTCCCTCAAGTGGAATCATCACTTGCTGGAAGAAGAAACATATCATTTTCTTACCAACACTGCTCATTCACTTCACTTTTGTTGGGAAAATCCCAACCGATGGTTGTAATTTAGTTTCTGGATCATATTGGCAAATTCAGCTTTTGTCACCTATTACAATCCTAAATATGTTTTTGGATCTTCCTCCATTGGATTTTTCAATCATATCCTGAGACCATTGCACACATGCTTGTTTCATTTGTGAGGTGGTGGGGGATTCAGAGAGTTTCCTGACATCCAATTTTTCTTTCAGGATTGTTTTTACTGTTGTCAATCTCATATTAGGTCCTTTTGAATCTGACCATATGCACAAGGATCTTCCTGCAAACATGTGATCTGTTTTCACCACATTTTTATCCATTGTTGCTATGGCTGGCTATCCTGCTTTAATTTCATCTTATAGGTAATCCCTTCCTCTTCTAAACTCTGCATACCATTGATAAACATGTGGTCTTTCAAGACATTCTCTCTCCCTAAACTGATATTAAAGTCATAGAAACTTCTAGAATGGAAATGCTTTAAGATCCATCCTAGTATATGGCAAATCAACATCTGCTTTACATACACACATGGGGCTGATGATGCACATTGTTGGAGAGTGCCCAGACTTGCATATCAATCTGAAGTTAAGAAAAACTGCTTTGGTTTACCACAACTCATTGTTGTCCATTCTCAATTTTGGAGTGGCTTGTATATAGATTGCTCACATGTTTTACAAAGTGGATTATTTCCTGGCATTTGAAATCAATTTATATTAATTCTAATACATAAACAAATTTGACTCATTTTATCCAATGTGTAATTATGCTTCACTGTGTACCACTTCCAGTATTCTGATTCTTTTGAACATAAACAAATGTTGCTAGCTGTCTATTAGGTTTAGGCAATGAGCTGACATTCTTGGGGATAACCCCCTCCCCCCCAATGCTCACACATATGGTGAGAATGGAACAAGTAGTCTCATGGAAGTCAGGATCATTGTCTAGAAATGTCAGATATGTAAATGCCATGGTGCCCAATTGTAACAAAGTTTTCCATTAAACTCCTGTTTATTACATCAACAATATTAAACAAGAACAGTCTTGAATGGGCATATAACAAATTAATGTGAATAAACTGTGAGAGGCAATAACAATATAACATAAATGCTTAACAAATAATGCTCTCAATAGTAATAATAATAATAATAATAATAATAATAATAATAATAATACCTTACAAACCATTTAAAATAGCCCCACATCCAAAATTTAACAAATTTCCCTTTGACACAATCCTCAAATTTTGCTGGCAATACCCAAAACTCTTAATAGCATCTTAATGCTCAGAAAGAAAGCACCAATGACTCAGTAGATGCCCATGTACAATAACAAAATGCATAGAGCAAATATGTACTACAATATGGCAGAAACGCAATGGTCAAACTTAGCATGCTTGGCAACAGGAAGCAAGAAATTTAGAAAACAGTACAAATAACTTCTCGATATTACAGGCTATTACAAAATAGAAAAGTATGAATTTAGCAGTTAGCTGCATGATTCCTATGTTAGCTACTACAGTTATATATTGTAAAATTAGTGCAGCTAGCTATGCCATGCAATAATTTTGGTAATCAGAAAATTCTTTCAAGAATAGATAAATTGGTGAATGACTACTTCACTGCAGGCTAATACAAGACTACTCTCACTCATGGTCCAGTGAGAGCCAAGCAAACCTGCCAGCAATAGGAAGGTTTGCTGGGAGGTTTTACTCTTGCAGCGAAAAATAGAACTACACAAAAGGTGCCAAGCATGCCAACAGGAATACAAGAACCACTCAACCCACGAATACGCAAAATAAATGTACCAGAATGGTACATACAATAACTTTGACAAGTATTGTTGTGTAGATTGACTTTTTAACATTGAAGAAAAATGTAGCATAGTATTAAAACAAATACAGTAAAAATAAAATAAAAAGAGAAGATTGCAAAATTTGCTCTACTATGCAATGTCAAGGTGTGCTGAACACACAGTATATGTGAATATAAATGCTAGAGGGGGGGAGGGATTTTATTTTTGTACTTTGGCACCTGCATATTTAGCCATAAATGCTTTAAGGCAAAATTTACGACCTGCTGAGTCTGGTGTTGTTTTGACTTTATTGCCATTTTAGAAATGCATTCATAATTTTATGGTTAGAAGTTGATGTACATCTCTTTTGTTGTTGTTGTTGTCATAGAACTTGCAAAAATATTTTATTGCCTACCATTTTATTACAATGTACTTGATAGTATAAAAGAGTAGGCGTCAGAAAGTTGATAAAGATTTTTATACTGCAATCAAAGCATGAGTTAATCCCTATAACTCCTGAGTGGAGCATAGGCCATTGTTACAATGTTTGCTTGATTAGATTTAAATTTCTAGTTTTTGAGTTTACCACTATGTGCCATGTTAACGAGGGATCAGCTCGTCACAGATGACATCATGATTTGTAAATGTGAAATGGTGGAATTTTGCACAGAAACCTCTTTCTTTCATTGTATGGGGTTCTTTTACGTGCAAATAAAATTACATGGGGCCACTAAGTTTACTTCCCTTCCGAAGAAAGCCATGTTAAGGATTTTTGCGTCTGAAACAAATCCATCACCCTCTGCCAGGTTTAAACTGCAATCTTGTGTTTTAAAGGTTAGCATGGTAACCACTGAACCATAGAAAACCAACTACATGAAAAGCACTTTGGGAAGAATTGAATCGGCATGTGCTGAGGACACTTTTGTAAAGGTTGCTTGATAAGTATTTCAACATACTCAGAAGTGTATTGTTGCCAATGGTGGGCATTTTGAGCAACTATTGTAACTGAACAGGATGATTAGTTCTCATCATTTTCTGTTTGTGTGAGTTTAGCTTTGTTGTGTTAATACAGTTTTTTCTTTGCTTGAGTCTATATATAGTTTTTGTCACCCTCTTTTCTAATATCTCTTCATTTTGTATACTGTCTGTTCTCTTATAATTTTAAACAGCTCTTAAAATTTTTATTTCATATACCTTGAGGCTTGTTTTGTTTATCTTTATCATGATTCATGCTTCACTCCTATAAGGTTAAGTTATGCACTGACATTTTGTTACAGAGTATTGATTTTGTGTTTTTTTTTGCTTTATTTTTTTGAAACATATTTTTATAATGCCATTAGAAATTAGACAGCATTGTGTTCAGTTGCTTAACTTTATATTTAAAATTAACAAAATGGATAATGCAATTAATGTCATTTAGAACAACAATCCCATTTTTTTCAGGGCTTGTTTTCATGATTTTGTGACAAAAATATATTCATTAGGAGAAGTATTTGTTTCTATTCGGAATATTCTCTCCCATTTGAAGAGATTGCAAACAAAAACTGTCATTTCCAAAATAGTAGAAAAAATATAATGAGACTTGACTTTGCTTGACATTGACAGATCTTTTATACTTATTAACTGTTAAACTTGTTTATAGTGCCAGTAATCATTGTTTCATACTTTTTGTTTGCAGATTATGAGCAAAACTAGATAAACTCTTGATATAGGGTACAGCTTGGAATCACTATATGCATAACACATTGGTATCTGCATCATTTTATTATCAACATATGGGGAATACACGCTAACAAACCCTATTCACTTATATATTGCATGTTTTAATACATTTAAAACAAACCTTTCAATTTGCCACTTCTATTCCTCATGCACATCGCACCTCCCCCATGTAAGGCATCATGCTTCTGCTAGCCCTAAGCTGCAAAGTGTAGCCAAAGGATATTTTTAGGAGGAGGGGAGACAGGGTGTAGCCAAAGATTCTGTAAAGAGCAAACCCTAGTGAACATTTAACAAACTTTTCATTAGAGATTTCTTTGACTATGTTGTGTTCCAAAATGGCAATAGTTTGCCCCATGTAAGTGAGATCGCCACAAATGGTGGGTGGGTAATATGACTTTGTTCAAGCAACATGTAATTAATCCCTTCCTTATTCATTATGGTTATTTTGGATATACTGATTACTGGGTTCTTTAGGTAATTAGCAAGTAAAACATGGGCATCCATGATCAGGAGTGAAACTACAAAACCATTTTGGCAATACCCAACTTTGAATGGAAATGCATTTTTAATTTTTGATAGGAAATGAAAGAATTTAACATATTTTTCACATTTAATCATGTCATAATTTACTTTACTTTTTTATGGCACAACTTCAGAAACAATGTTCTTTTAAAAATATAATTTTGAATGCAGTTTTATAAAGGACTTAAACAACATATCAGTTCTTACAAAAGAGTTCAACTAGAAAAAAATTAACATGAGAGAGCTGCATTATATTTTAAAGGGTTTCCCATTTTAAGATGCTTTAAAGAATGAATTGATTAGTATTTAGCTAGTAGCAAATTTATTAATTGGTAAATCAGGTCTTTCTTAGTATTTATATTTCTCTTAAGCTTTGTATTGCTTGTATTATATTAAGCTAATATGTTCCATTCATATGACTTTCTTTACCTGTTCAACAAGACAAAGTATTCCTAAAAAAGATTATTCTTTTACTTACATCATGCCAACAGATAAATCAAGGTAAACATTAGCAGACATTTTTTATTACTTGCTTCCTTGTAAGTAGAAGGAAAATAAATGAATACACTAGATAGAAGAAATAATAAAATCTTTTAAATGTTGGACATTGTGTGAAATAATTAAATTTGTTCACTTTGCATGGCCAGGAGTAAAACAAAAAGGTTTGAAACAAAAGATAACCTTCCGTTTTAGAAAGGTTTAAGCAGCTTAAAATTGAAACCAATAATAAGGAATATCTCGAAAACGGTTACATGTACAATAAAAAAAAAAAAAAAAAACTGTTTTAAGTTTTTGTCCTTCCCTTACGGTTTACCAGAACTCGTACTAAAGTCATTCGGAATGAAAAGGTTTTAAGCTGTACATTTTGTTTGTGATGAAAATATCTTAAATGTACTTTAATAAAAATTGTTAGAGATATTTTTGAAAAAAATCAACATTTTATAAAATGTTTTGTGTAAAGGGTAATCAGGGCAAAGGATTTTCTAAACATCTTTGTCGCACCCTTGGAAGATACTAAACTTAAATTACAATTTTGGTATTTAACCCACATTTTCTTTTTGAGTTACGCTATCCACAGGAAAAATGTCCACAGTCTAAAAATACTTTATCTGGTAAAAAACATTTGTTCCTGGTGAAATCTTGATATCAAATATTTGAGCAGAATACAATATATTAACTATTTACTATGTATATTATATATATATATATATATATATATATATATATATATATATATATGTGCTAAAGAAAGGAAAAAGACAGTCCTAAAAACTAGAGAGGACATGAAACAAAATCAATAGTATCCACATATACATTTGTAAAGATATGTACAAAATCCATGTTGATTTAAACATGGAGGCCTATATCCTGTTAGTATAACATGCAAGATATCATGACTGCTCTCTTCTAATTCTTCCCTGTTAATTATATCATAAAAAATAGTTTTCATTTTTGTTTCCAGTTTTCACCAAATTCTTTCTCCAGTAGGCTTATCATGTTTTCCTTTCTTTCAGTGCTTATTCTATGTTGGAAAGGCATTTCTTTTAGCTGTAAAACATTATGAATCTTTTCTCCTTTTGTAAGGCTGTAAAATGCTTCTAGATGCCTCTTACCTCATCAGTATTTTATTTATTAGAATATTAATATGGTAACTCTTGCTTTCATTCAACCTTGCAAATTAAATGTCCTTTAATAGTGTTTTGCTCTAGTATTTGGTGTCTTTAGATATACATTTTTCAGACTTTTTAAAGCCCTAAACTTCCAGACCTCTTCTCATATATGTATCACACCCACCTGAGGATATAGCTCTATGTATTCTTCCTTTGTTGGTACTACAGGATGCTTCGTCTGGATCCCAATTTGTCTAGAACAAATTGAAAAAATGAAAATAATTACTGGTTTTACTGTTTCCTGGATGATGCAACTAGATATCATTCTTATTAAATAAAGATCACTAGGATTGTTTCTTATTCTTCATAATATTGGCCAAGTTTATTTTGTAACATGCGAAACACATCTTAGTGTTTTGAGATCTCAGTTAGCTAGAGATTGGTCATGACCCTTATACCTAAAATTAAACAACTTAATATTCAAAAATGTGTTCCTTAATTCTTAAAACAGAATTTGTTTAGATTCCTTGCAGACTCAGCTTTTCATCTCTCAGTACATTTCTTGCTGGTACCACAATTGTTACAAATTGTGTTTTTAATATCCATTTTTCCTGATAAGCACTACATTAACATCCAAACAGAGTAAAATAAAATTAATAACTGAATCATTACGTTTGTTAACATTATTGAGCTGGTTGTTGAGGAAACATGCAGGGAAAAGCAGATATGTCTGCTAATAGTATTTCACAGAGAAAAAATTTAACTGTCTCTTCAGTAAAAATTGCAGTAAAGAAAGAAAAAGTTTACACAAGAATATGACTTATTTTGAATGGGAACATGTCTGTGCCAAGGCATAGAATTGTTCATATTTGATCCAAAATAAATCAACAGAGAATTATCACCTGTGTGCAATGAATAGTCTGGTTTTGGGTGAAAATACTACTTTTATGCTACTTTTCATGAAATGGCAGATTTTAAACAAAGTCATGTAGTTGCAAGACATCAGATTTTGAAATTTCATTCTTACTGTGTATTTGACTTTTTGTTTAATAATGCCAGGTTAGGAATTTTAAAGCACAAGAGATCAGACTTCTGGTTTTTATTATAAAAAATAAACAAATTGTATTATAATAAAACAAACAAATTACTCTCATAATTTTCAGGATGAGCTTTTGACAGCAGTTACAAATAAGGACAGTGACAACTCTGATGCAGAGAACAATGCTGAATCTGATGGCAGTGATGCATTTGGTGCTGCTGACAGTGGAGCATTGTCACTGGGTGATGATGAAGATGACGACACTGACTCTGAATTTAGTGAAAATGGAACAGATGCTGAAGATGAAGCAGAAGATAGCAATGATGAAGAAGACAGCGTACCTGGTAGTGAAACAGATGAAGATGATGACGACGATAGTGATGATTATGATGATGATGATGATGATGACGACAAGGCTGATCATCACAAAAAACAAAAGCAAAGTGATAAACATGGATCATCAACAAAAAGTAAACATTCATCAGAAGAGTTTGAAAATGAAGCTGATAGTGACAGTGAAGATGATGGGATAGAAAATGACTATGATAATGACCAATCAGGTGGTGAAAGCAAAGAAGAGAATGAAACTTCAGGTGGTGAAAAACGGGAAGAAAGTTTACAGAATAAAACAAAAACAGTTCAAAGTAAAGCTCGTAAAGCCCAAAACATTACTTCACCATTGTTAAAAAGGTCATCAAAAAAAAGCAGCACCACTACGGAAATTGCTTCTGAAGGAGTCAAGCTAGTAGAGGATGAATATGCCAATGACACTTCTGATGAAGAGGTAAGTTCAAAGTGTGAAAATAATTTAATAGTTTAGGATATTTGTATTAGTTTTAAGATGAAAGAATGGTAACATTTCTATATCTCACTATTTTTAAAAAAAAAACACTTCTGAAAGTTTTATTACAGACTTTTGAACTATTTTGAATAAGTCAATTTAAAAATTATACACATCCCATAGTGATAAAGCTGTTTAGAAAGGTGAATAAATCATATATGCACTTAAAATTTTGATTGCTGATTTCAGAAAAGAACATTTTAATAACCGCCACAGAAACTTCTTAATTGGTTTATAAAATAATTATTGCTGTAATAAAAAATATTTCAGTCTAAATATGTTTCATTTTATGCATAAAACTTAAAAAAGGTTGATATAAAATGATATTGAAAATATGCACTAAATAATAATAAATAATGTCAAATGAAAAAGCATTCACCAAAAATTGTTTTCTTGTTAATAAGATAAACTCAACTGGTTAAAAAAAAAAAAAAAAGTTTACATGAAATTTGTGGTTGGTTTTAATCAGGCCATACTTCTAGAACTAAACCACTATAGTAACCATCAATTTTTAAATTTAAGATCTTAGATGACTCATCTTTGTTTTAATTTTC
Organism: Hymenopus coronatus; assembly: GCA_030762935.1. Lineage (NCBI taxonomy): Eukaryota > Metazoa > Arthropoda > Insecta > Mantodea > Hymenopodidae > Hymenopus > Hymenopus coronatus. Next base: position 59,189,607 of record CM060886.1, read on the forward strand.
ATTTATTTTTTCTTTACTTAGGATGTAAGGAATACAGTTGGAAACATCCCTATGAATTGGTATGATGATTATCAGCATTTGGGTTACGACTGGGAGGGAAAGAAGATCTTAAAACCTGTTAAAGAGGATGAGCTGGATAGCTTCTTAAGAAGAATGGAGGATCCAAATTTCTGGTATGTGAGCACTTTTGTAAAGAAATCTGTATTTTTAGATGCGAGTATATACTGTACCTTTAATCAAGCCATTCATTCTAGAAAGATACTGACTGAGCTTTTTAAAATTCAAAGTTTCCAAAAAAATCTTTTATACCACAATATTATGTTCAAAACCATTATGAGAATAAGATACAATGTTCCAAAAAATGACAAAGAAAGTCTGCTCATGCCCAAGAACTGCAGGCTGTTAAGCAGCATGAGCAGATATCTTAAAAGGGGGAGGGGGTGAGGAACTTGGCACTTCCCATGGATAGCAAAACACTGATTCTACTACTTTCTGATGTTTAACACATATTAACTAGCCAATAGAATACAAGAAAATGATAAATAACAATTTTGACATGGTGCATCAAAACCCTGAGAATTGCAATGATAAATCTGTTGATGTACAATGTACAGTGGATGGAGAGGATATTTTATTGCATCCAAAAATTCAAATTCAAGATTTCCCCAGAAATACATGATTTGAAACCTTCTGAATAAAAGAAGTTTTTAGAAACATAACATACGTGTATGTGGGGGTGGGTGGGTGGGTGTATCAGAAACAAAAAGTCAGTTAAACATCAAACTTAGCACTTAAGTACAGTATCTTCCAAGGATGAGACACAAAGATTTTAAGAAAATTCCCCCACCCCAACTACCATTTACATGGAACATTTTTCAAAAATTTTATTTTTCTCAAAATGGCTTTAACGATTTTGATTAAAATATCATATGTTTAAGCATTGTCCATCTGTCACGTGGTGCTAGAGTGTGCTGCTCTAGCACACATTCAATCACTCATGGCATTCCAGGCAGTTTAGTGGAGGTCCTAGCAGATAATGACAGAGCCACAGCTAAGGTTTTTAAGTTTTTATTCAAAGTACCTTTTACATTGTGTTTTAGATAATTTTATTCCTGTTATAATGGAGCGTTGTTCTGGTTTTTAGCATTTTTAACTTTTCTGCTGTTACAGATTTTTATCCACTTTTAGCGTTTGTTATTTTTATCCTCTTTTCACTCCATTGTTTGGCATAGTTTTGTAAGTTCATTTATTTCTGTTTTACCACTGGATAGCTTATTTTCCGTGGGTTTTTATCCCTTTTTAGCTAAGTGTTACTTCAATCTTATTTTTATATTGCCTTTATCTTTGGCTTTTGCTATGATGTGTTTTATTAGGGCAATTATGACCCAGCAGTTGAATGTCCTTAAATGCAATAACAGGGCAAATGAAAACTTAAATACATGGCTGAAGAGAAATAAGTTGGTTTTAAATGCTGACAAAACTGTATGCATGCACTTCAGTTCTCAGGTAAACCAACAAGCAAATGTGAATATTACCATTGGACAATCAAAAATTAAGCAAACAGACACCACTAAGTTTCTAGGGGTATGGATTTATGCTGATCTATCCTGGAAGACTTACATAAATTTTGTAAATACAAAGCTCAGTAAACTAAGCTATGCAATGAGAATCCTTAGTCGTGTATCCTCTCCTGAAGTCCTAAAAGCAGTTTATTTTGGATGTGTACATTCTGTACTTTCTTATGGTATAATCTTCTGGGGATCCTCAACCAAAACAAAAGACCTATTCTTACTACAAAAGTGCATTGTAAAAATCATGAAATGTGTCCCCATAAATTCATCAACAAAACCAGTGTTCAGAGAATTCCATATTCTATCACTAACTTGTGTTTACATTTTGGAGACTGTTATTTTCATTTATAAGAATATATCATATTTTAGCATGAATTCTGACTACCATTCCTATAATACCAGGGGATCGCAAAACTTGCACTTCAATCATCAAAGCAGTAAAACCTGTCAGCAGAGTACACTATATCAAGGGCTATCTCTTTATAACAAGCTTCGGGGTAACTGGAAACTCTTAAATCAGAAACAACTCAAACATAAAGTTAAAAACCATCTCTTAACCCACATGTTCTACAATATAAATGATTTCATGACCACTGCATTTTCCTAAACTTGTATTAACCATTGTGTAAATTATTAATATCTCGTTTAAGTTTCTTTAAATTGTACATACTAGTTGTAAGTTGTATTACAGAAATGTAAATTGTAATTTGTTACCTGACGAAGCCTTTGAATTCATGTAATTCTTTTGGTGAATAAATATCTTATCATCATCATCATCATCATCATATGTTTGATATATTTTCTTGACAAATGAAATGTATATCTTGAATTTTTTGGGAATAACCTCTGAAGACCTCTTCATTCTGGATGGCTTTTATATAACTTTTGTATAACTGGTAAACCATAAGAGATAGACAAAAACTTACTGCACAAAAAATGTAGTTTGCTTTAAAACACACAATTTATGTCATATACATTTCTTTTGTAGAGTGGACTGTTTTGGAGATATTCTGAGTTGTTGGTTTTAGTTTAAGATACTTAAACTTTTCTCAAATGGGAAGTCATACCTAGTAAGCAAAGTGCCAATTGTTTCACAAAGTGACTGCTTTTAAAAGATTTGAATAGCACTTTAGCTTGTGAATTCTCATATTTCCCTTCTACTTACAAAGAAGAAAGTAATAAGACCAATTCTGGTAATGTTTATGTTGATTAGTATGATTTTGATAAAAGAATAATCTTTTGTAAGAAAAGTTTGTTTTTCAAAACAGCTAGAGAAAGTCAAGTGTATGGAACACATCTGATTTTTTTTTTTTTTTATCTATTTTTATTTGTTTAGATAGCTGTTCAGTATAGTGTCTAAATACAAAAGAACGATGTCAAAGTCATACAGGTAATACATAAATGTTACACATCACATACACTTAAAATAATCATTACTACTAATGGATTTTTTGTTGTTGTACAATTTGTCAATGTTATAATAAGTTTTTACTATTAGAAACCTCTTTAGTTCGTTTTAAATGTATGCTTTTTACACAATTTGATTTCATTTGGGAGAATGTTATAAAACTTTATTCCCATGAAACTAGACATCTTTTCAAATAGTGTAGTTGATGATCGGGGTTTGCTAGTTGTCTTTAGGATATATCAATAATGGGAGTATTAGCATTCTGCAGATGTTTTGAAGATCCTGGAAAGCAACAGCTGTATCAGTCATTACTGAATTGCAATGGTTGGTTAAAAGGAATTGCTAACCATCATATACAAGTATTGGTGAGTGCGGGTCATACCTTAAAAGAGAGAAAGACGTTGGGGGAGTTCTGTGTTGTAATGTTGCTACCTCTCTATTGGAGCAGTGGCATAAGGCAATTCTTAGGTTTGAAAAACTAGAAGTAAGTATTTATTGAAGTGCAAGCTTTAAATTAAATGAAAAATAAAGTGTTTTATTATTTTTGATACAGTTAAGGTTTGAAACTTAAAATATCTCATACTTTTTATCAAATGGAATAAAAATATTGCTTATAAAGTCACTGGGAAAAGAGCAAACAATACTTACAAGTTTTTACAATTTTGTAGTCTTGCTATTTAGAGCCATGTTTTTGTACCATTTTGCAGAAAACATAAATTAAGCAATTATTTATTAATATTATTTAGTAATCAGTGTTATTAAAGGGTTACTGGCTATAATGAAATATCACTTATGGTAAATAAACTAATTTACTTTTACACAAAAATTTGTATATTTTAAATATGGGCAATTATCATATATATTTGTTGATTGTAATTATTTTCAGATTTTATATAGTAACTTTTTGTTGTTTACAACATCAGTTTTCTATTGTGTTTTTCACTTTATGTTTTGTATGCTTTGTTTATGGCAGTCCTCAGTTGCGCACACAATCATACGCGCACATGCATGCATGCACACACACAATAATTATTTCCAAATTCTGCTTCCCCCATCTAGAGGCTGTCATAAACATTAAAAGAATATAAATACATACTTGAAATTACAATCAATACAAATAACTTAAAAATGTTGCAACAATATAAAACTCAACCTGAAAATATTTATAACGCACACTCCAAAATAGTGAAGTTTGAAATACAGCAGATTCAGATTTTTAGGGTGGAAAGTATAAATACCATTCTTTTTGTTTATTTGTATAATTTTTTTACTTTTGAAAGTTGAGTTTAAAAATTTCTTCAAAGAGCAGTTCGTAGTTTAATGTGCTCATCACGCTCCTGGCATTGACATTTGCTACAATCAAACAATGTGCAAAGAAAAAATGGGAATTGGTCTGCCAAACAAAACTTACTGGCATGTTTAAGACAGTGCAAACTTGGGTTAGTGTAAAATGTCACATATTTTATACCATCCTCTAGTACAGCGCATTCAGGACATCCTCCACATTTTGCATGCTTCGGGTGTAAATGTGGAGCGCACCTGGGTTCGTGGACATGGTGTGCCAGGGAATGAACTGGCAGATTTGGCAGCAAAGAAGGCATCATCTGCACCCAGTATTACCACTAACTTTGTGAAGGCCCTAGATTTTAGACTTGTACGAAGAGCGGTAATATCGTGCTGGCATGGAGAGTGGTCCGCTCTTCCCGGCAACAAACTTAGGGAGGTGAAGGAGCTCCCTATGCACTGGGTGACTTCCTCACATCTATCCCATCGTAAGGAAGCTATTTTAGCTGGATTACGCATAGGCCACTGTATTTTTAATCATAGCGTGTTTTTAACAGGGAACCTCCACCTGTCTGTCCGCTCTGTGGCAACGTTTTTACCAGCAGGCATGTCTTGGTAGAGTGTGCTCGTCTAGCACTGCTACGAGCCACTCTGTAACTGGCTTTCGGGTGTCCTGGCCGATGATCCCAGAGCGGTGGAGAAGGTTTTTAGATTTTTATCCCAAGTGACAATTGCTTTAGCAATCTAGTTTTAATGGCTTTTATTTTGTTTGACAGCTGACAATGGAGCAGTAAGTCAAACTTTTACTTTTAATTGTACTTTTACATTTTGTCACTGGCACCTATGCCCAATGGCTGTGGTATTAATTTTACACTTAAGGTTTCCCTCCATTGTTTTTTAAAACTTAAACTCTGATTTCTGCTTTTAATGGTTATCTTTCCCGGGGTTTTATCTGTTACTTGGGCTATTTTAATTTTCCCTTGAATTTATTGGAGTTTTATTTCTCTCTAGTTGTTGCCCAGGGTTTTATCAGTTTTATTGTCATGGTGTTTCAGCATAGTTTTTCACTTCACAGGACACTAATGATCTTAGCAGTTGAGCGCCCTTAAACACCAATCATCATTATCAGATACTTTATAATGTAATGTAATTTATTACTGTAAGAATGCTTCCTTCCACCCCCACAGGATAGATTTTTATTACTTCTAAGCTTACATTTTGATATACTGCAGAATCATTATAGTGCTGGGATAAAGCACGTCTCCCAGCAACCGCATTATTTGGAGCTTCTACTGTGTGTGTGTGCGTGCATATCTATTATTCATAGTATAATTATTATAATATAGTGTTATAGATAAACTATATTATAATAGGTATATCTATTATACCTTATCTAAAATACTCTATTTTGATTATGGGAATAAATTGATTTACATACCCTACAAATGATTTTTCAATATAGGCAATCCATTAATAACACTGATAGTCACTGCTTTGAAAATTGGATTGTTTAATTTATATTTTTGCAAAAAGATATAAAAAAGAATGGTATAGTATCCCCAAAGATTGCAAAAATTAATCAAATTAAGGTACTCTTGAAACCAGCTATATCTTAGAACACTAAATAGGGTGTAAAGATCACAATTCTGGTGGTTACTGATCTAGAACATGTTTCATTACTGCTAATAGGAAATATATGTGTAATTGAGTCTTACAATTCTAATATTCTGTTTAGAAATTCTAAATTGCAGCTGATATTGATGTAAATTCTGAGTCATACATTTTTTAAGAGATAACAGAAGTATATTTTCAACAGATCTTTATTGCTGTGATTGTATTAAATTTGGTTTTCAGCTTTTCAAATTATGAAATATCAAATATTTTTACCTTCCTCATTATAGGAGAACAGTGAGAGATCCACAGACTGGACAAGATGTTGTACTGTCAGAAGAAGATGTAGACATAATTCAAAGACTGCAGGCCCAAAAAATTCCTGATCCTAATTTTAAGGATGATGCAGTAAGTGATAAAGTGACCAAATTTGAGGTGCTTTACCTTTAAAATGAATCTATTCATAGGAAACTGTAATCCAGCATTGGAGACAATTTTTTTTTATTTTTGTTATATAACACATTAACAAGTATAATAGATTACTCTAAAACATGTTTAATATTTCTACTTGTCCAAGATTTATGGTTGGAATCAAACATAGTTAAGCAATTCATAGAAAAACACTTGATGGAAGGAAATTAAATGGTCTTGATAGCTTCATCTAGTTTTTTAGCAGATCATGTGTCACGAACAGGGCTCACGTCAACCTAGAAGAGAGAAAAAAGCTCATGTTTTCTGGTGTGGTTTAAAAGAACAAAACCTCAAACAGATCACAACACTATCAAACACAACAGAAAAGATCAACTTCAGGAAATTGACAAACCACCTGAGCCTCTTTCACATCATGAGATCATCCTTGCATGTTGCAACAAATATAACATTAAAAATGTCATCAAATCCAAGAAAATTGAATCTACTGGATCCAAGTAAAAATTGTGTGAAGGTATACGTTGGGAGAACTAAAGGGAACAAAGTTACCCACAATGGTGCCACAATGTCATTATTATTATTATTATTATTATTATTATTATTATTATTATTATCATCATTATTATTTAGCATCGTTTAACCTAGAAAGTCATATTGGGTAGTTAATGAAATGGGTGAAATTACGCTCAAATGAACTCAATGAATATCATCTATTCAGGATAATGGAAAACCTTGAAAAACCCTTGTTTGTGTAGCCCACCCTACCCGAAAATTAAAATTGGGATTTCTTGAAAGTGAGGCAGATGCACTATCCCCACACTAAGGAAGCATCTGTTGTCATCCACAGCTCATTTGTTTGAACATCTATCATCCCAAGGTTCCAGGTGCCCTCTACTATGCACCCCTGATGTATTTTGTGTTATCCTAAGTTAAATTTGTCAATTTCAATGATGTCACGGGGACTGTCAATTAACCCATACAGTTATCATTTAACCATACATTGAATGTCTCAAAATTAGTAATGAGGGGATATGTGCACAGTTATAATTTTAGGAGTCCTACATGTATAGAAATACCATATCAAAGATTAACTGACTGGGATTAAAGCTGTAGAGCAAGCTGTGGTTGGATTGAAAGAATTAGCTGTAAATATTTGTAAAACTGGATGATAAGCTGCAAGTCAATAAATCATTTTTATATACTCTTGATGGATTTTTTTGAAACTGAATTTACTGTTTTTAACAGACGTTGTGTATTACTGTAAAAGTTGAATTAACATTTGCATTGTTATTATTATCATTACTTTTATTTGTTTATTTTTGTATTCCTTCATTACCTCATATGGCTGCTTGTAAGCAAAGCAGTGGATGAAGAAAAGAATATGTTTGGGCAATAGATTTACCTGCTTGAACCTTTGCGCATTAACTGTATAACGTTTTAATGTGCAGTTCTAAAAATAATAATAAATATAATTATTAGATAATTATTCATACCAAAAGTCATGGAAGGGTTCCATTTTCATATTATGCTACCTGCAGAAAAACTTGGGAAATGTGTGGTCCCATATCTTAATGGGATACAGAATGGCATTATATTCAGAACATAACATTCTTGTTCTCAGAAGACTCTTGTGAAATTATAGCTGAAGACAGGTCTGTATTGATCTAAAGTGACAGATCTGTCTTATTAATTGGACAAGCATTTTTCTAAAACTATTATAATATTGTAAGGACATTGCAAGGACATACAATCTTTGCTTCTCACGCTGTAATAAGTTCTACTTGTTTGCATCCAAGTTTGCAAAGCAGAAAACCAGAGAGAAGGCATGATCAGGACTTTTCAAGTTACTGTAGTTTTCAAAACTTGCAAATATGCATAGAAACTTGTGACAGTGATGTGATTAAATAAAAAAAAATCTGATGTGTACCATTCACATGACTTTCTCTATATCCCTGCAACACATTATTCTTAAAAAGCTTATACTTCTATTTACTTCATGCTAATCAGTAAAACATTAGCAGAAATAGCCATATTACTTGCTTCCTTGTAAGTAGAGGTGAAATAAGGGAGTACCATAGCTTAAAATGATAATCAAAAGCAAGTTGCTGTCACTGAAGTTCCTTTGTTTGTATGGACAGCAGTTGACAAAGTCCTGTATGAGAAATGTATAAGTTATTCATAGCAGAAACCAAAAATAAGGAATGTCTCAAAAACGACGAACTCCAGGAGAAAAATGTATATAACATAAATTGTGTGTTTTAACGTGCTCTACATTTTTTGTGTAGTAAGTTTTTTTCCATCTCTTACGGTTTAGCAGTTATTCAAAATTCAGTAAAATTCATCCAGAATAAATACTCTTCAGAGGCTATTCCCAGAAAATTCAAGATATCCATTTTATTTGTCAGGTAAATGTCTTTGATATACAAAATTTTAATCAAAATCGTTAGAGCCATTTTTGAGAAAATCAAAATTTTCGAAAAAAGTTCCATGTAAAGGGTAGTTGGTGGTGGGGGGATTTTTCTCAAAATCTTTGTGTCGCATCCCTGGAACATACTAAACTTAAATACCAAGTTTGGTATTTTACCTACTTTTCGTTTTTGAGTTATCGTGTTCACAGACACACGGACTCACATACACACACAGACCTTTTTCCGAAAATGCAATTTTTAGATACAGGGTACCCTAAAACATATATTTCCGGTGAAATCTCGGTATCAAATTTTTGGGTAGAATGCAATACATTCCCTATACACTATGTACATAGTGCATATAGAGAAAGTAATAAAAGAATTTGAGTCGGTTTTTGTAACACAAACATCACTTATTTTTACTTACTGGGGACCGGTTTCGGGTAACAGTTGTTCCTATTTTCAACCCTTAATTCCGACTAAATCTTTCTTAGTTGGTGTCAACGATGGGGGTGGTGGTGTATTAATTGTGGAGGTATGTGTTGCTGGTTTTAATAGTTTTATATCTGGTGTGATTTCGTGTCCTGATATCCAAAAATGATGTGCAACTGCAAACAAATAGAAAAATCAGCAATTGCCCATCATTTTTGGACATCAGGACACGAAATCACACCGAATATAAAACTATAAACCCACAGAATTAGATGTCTGGGAGAAGATCTACATCATGAAGAAAAAGAGCCATATCATGAATTTTGATTTGCCATCATACAGCAACCTCTGGGAGTTCATAGATCTAGCAACAGATGCCTCTACAATTAATACACCACCACCCCCATCGTTGACGCCAACGAAAAAAGATTTAGTCGGAATTAAGGGTTGAAAATGGGAACAACTGTTACCCAAACCCGGTCCCCAGTAAGTAAAAATAAGTGATGTTTGTGTTACAAAAACCGACTCAAATTCTTTTATTTTTTACTGTAGTTTTGTTTTCATGACAAATCTTAATGCTTAATTGAAAGGCTATAAATTACTAATTCTGCTGGCAAATAGCGTCCCTCTTGATACCAAGCAAATTCCTGTTTAAGCCAGCCATGTGTCTCAATGTAGCTTATTTTGTAGACATATGTGTTCATTTGATTAATGATTTTTCATGCATTTACAGCCTTGGGTGGAATGGTTTACTTCAGAAGTGATGCAGACTCCCATAGTGAGGGTTCCAGATAATAAGAGATCATTTCTTCCAAGCAGAATAGAAGCAAAGAAGATTGCCAGAATGGTTCACTCATTAAAAATGGGTTGGATGAAGTCACGTGAAGAGAAAGAAAAAGAGAAAGAGAAGAAAAAGGAACCCAACTTCTACATGCTGTGGCAGACAGATGAGGGGGTTGAACACATGAGAAGAATACATAACCATATTCCTGCACCTAAGAGACATCTACCCGGACATGCAGAGTCATACAACCCTCCCTCAGAGTATTTGTTTGACAAAAAGGAGGTAAGTAATTTTCTATATTATGCAAAAAATGCTTACAGTTGTTTTGGGAAGTACAAGTACTCAATTCAACTTTTTATAGATGATATCTATATATATGGATTTGATTTTCTGCACTTGACATCTTGTAATTAAGTCATCCTCCGTGGTGTAGAGGTTACCATGCTAACTTCATATACCAAGATCTCAGGTTCAAGCTTGGCGGAGGTTGATGGATTTTTTCGGGTGTAAAAATCCTTAGTATGGCTTCCTTCGGAAGGGAAGTAAAACCATTAGTCCTGTGCCGTAGATTTATGGCACGTAAAAGAACCTCAAGCCTGATAGAGAGGCCTCTGAGCAAAATTAAGCGGTTTTTCACACCCAATTTAGGATGGGACGTTGAGAACCACAGTAAAAGAGCGTCCATAAATAACACGCCATTTACTTTTTAGCTTGCAATTAAGTTGGTGCTCCTGTAGAAAAACAGGCAATCACAAGGCAACATTCTAGTCAGTTGGTTGCGCGCAGAAATGGAACTGGAACCGGCTATGCTGCCAGCCACATGCATCAGTTTGCAATCTCCAACATGTGCTCGAGTTCTTCTTTGCAAGCTACTTATTCATTGTTATTTATATTTGTTGTTATTGTTGATAATGTACTTGGTGTATATTTGTCTACTTTTAATTATATATTTACTGTATTTATCCGAATACAAGATGACCCCCATTTTTCAGAACTTAATTTTGGAATTTAGCATATCATCTACAAATGTAAAAAGAAGCTGGTAACAGTGAAGAATAACACAAATATTAATATAAAAATAATAGTTGCAACAAATCTTCACTTATCTTTTGGAATCCTTGCTTTGGACTCGTATTAGCAATGCATTAGTACACAATCCACCTAGTAGCAGTAATCATAACAGTGTAAATAAACATCAAAAAGAGACCAAAAGGATATTATGTTAATAATGCAATGAAATCATTGCGAAACTAGTCCAAAGCAAGGATTCCAAAAGAGTGAAGATTTGTTGCAACTATTATTTTTATATTAATATATCATCTTACATATATAAAAATAAGTCATATTTAAAAGACATATATAAAAAGAAGTCATATTTAAAGGACATATATAAAAAGAAACCTTTTTAAATGAAATTTAAAGGCTTGCCTTATTTTTGAATATACTAGGGTACACTTAAGCTGATGAAGTACTTTATTTATTCTTTTTATTTAATTTTTTTTTTTTTTACTTAATTTGAATTTGCACGGAAATCCACATTTTGAGCAGTTGATGAGAGGGGAGTATGAAAATGTGTGGTATGTGCATGATGGTATATCGTGATGGTGGCAATGGCAACAGCGTAAGTGTAACGACGATGATGGCTATGATTTTGTGTTTAGAGAACATACTTCATATAACACATTGTAAACATTTTTACCTAATTTGAATTTGCATAGAAATTAACATTTTGAGTGGCAGAGATGGAGAAGGGAGAACAAAATATACCTAAGGTACATGTGATAATAGAATATGATGGCGGTGGTGGCAGTGACATAGCTGTATTGACAATGATAGATATGATTTTGTTTTTAGACAACATGCTTACTATAACATATTGTACATTTTTTTATCTAATTTGAATTTGCATAGAAATTCACATTGTGAGCGGGAGAGAGACTGAGAAGAGAGAATGAAATGTACTTATATGTATGTGTTGGTGGTGATGATGGCAGCTTAGCTGTAACAATTATTATGGATACAATTTTCAATCATGAGAACATAGTTTGTATCGTAAAACGTTTTAGCTAAATCAAATTTGCGTCTAAATTCATGTTTCAAGTGGGAGCGATGGAGAAGGGAGTATGGCATTGTACGAAATGTGTACAATGGTACAATGTGAGGACAATGGCGGTGACAGGAGCATAGCTGTAATGATTTCCATGTGGAAATCACCATGCACTAAATTGCTCATCTCTGTTGTAGGGGGTGCTGAGAATTGATATTGCTTGGAGAAAGTTATATAATTCTTAATATTACATTTTTCAGTTATCTGCGAGTTATCTGTAAATATGATGTTTACCCACAGCCTAGCAAACACGGTTCTAAAGCTTCTTCCTGATACGGATGCATCCTATTGAGTAGGGAGTAATACATTTAAGTTCATTACTCCAGGCTAAGGTTGGTGGTATTGTAAAAGTTTAAAATTAGAGTATTAATAGTTATGATCTTTAAACTTAAAAGAATTTAGCGGTAATTAGGATTTGAAGATCATCCCGCTAACATCACTATATAAACTCCCATAGTGTACAAAATAAAAAAAAAAGTGCATGTGTATGCACGAGTGTATGTGCATTATTTTTTTTTATTTTTTTTCAGTTATTTCTACTATTTTATGCTATGTGCATTTATAAAATTTATCGTGCCACAATGTAGGAAAGAATTAAATGGGATTATAGCTGTCAATACAAATGTTTGTAGGGAAGAGGAAAATAAAAAAATTAAAACATTTACATATATCACAAAATATTGGTATAACAGTACATTGTGTTTTCCACATTATTATTAATTGAACTCCACTTAATCTTGTACAGCAGGTACACCATTAACCAAGTAAGGGTGAAATCAAGGCTGTAATGCCCATGCTAGTCTTCACTAAATGATTAAGTGCAAAGGTCATGTGTATAAGCACATTGTTACTTTAAATAACATATAATGAAGTTGCAGATTCAACAGTTTCTCTTGTATTGGATGTAGTGTGTTAGAAAAAATAATAAAAGTAGATTTTAACCCATATCATCTTTAGATTTGTAATTGCTTTCAAATATAAAACTGTTTTTCTCCTAACATGATTGGCTTTATCATATTAAAACTTTTTACTCAGGAAAGTGTATGTATAAGTGACAGACCAGTGTGCCAAGTTAACATTCTTTTATCTTAAATAATTTCATCTAACAAGGATGTCTGTATAGGTTACAAAGGAAAAGTACACATAATTTCTAATTATCTGCAAACAGCACGCCTTTTGTCATAATTAAGATAAATGACTGTGTTCCTATAATGTTAGTATAAATGTCTAAACTATTGCAAATATATTGTCTATGTGAACCTGTCATTTACGTATTAATCAAAGTATGTTTCACATTAAGATGTTTGAACTTTCATTTCAAATACAGCTTTAACAACATTGAAGTTCTTTGATGTTAAAGACCTATTTGGAATCCTTGTTCAGCTTCAGTGTATGTTTTTTTAGGATGTCTTTAGGAAACCTCTTTCCTATTTGAGCCTATAATCAACTGAAGACTGTAAATTCCATATTTCATCAATGTTCAACAGCTTAGTGCAGTGAGATCAATAAATTACTTAAATTACATTTCAATTTCATTTGAAAATATTGATAGATAGTTTCAAATATTTAAAAAAGGTCAAGAATTATAAGGATTATAGGTAAATTTCTTGAATTTGAATATCAAGAAGTCACTAAAACACTGATTTCCTTTGGCTCCTTATACTCATATCATGATCATTCTTACTGTGCATTTTGGATGTTGAAACAGATCTATAGGCAGTGGCGGCTGCTGTGTAGGAGCACAAGAGCACGTAAACCTCCAATATTTCTTAGTGGATCTCCTTTTTCTCTTTCAGGAAACATTTAATAAAATGCGCTATCTGGTGACACTTGTTTAAATACACCACTCTCTGCTCTTCAGATTGAACACAGCCGAGAACCTGAGTATGTGACAACACTTGTAGCACAGGCCTGGTGTGCTAGCATATAATTAACGTTTAGCAGTTCTGCGCTTGCGCAGGCAACAAAGCAGCTTGGAATTTTACAGCCAGAAATGAGCACAGTGCGACCGTGCACATTAACACCTCCAGGGTTCTGTTTATCAGCAGGAGGTGCTGCCATCTTTGAGATTTAGTTGAAACTATCTGGAAGTGCAACTGCAGTCTTTGTGAGACGTGCTATTTTTCTTAGTAATTTGCATTTTATGCGAGAGTTAAGCAGTTCATAACAGAAAACAACCTCAACGAAGGAACTTTTCTGAAGATTGTTATCACTACGACCATGACTTCATAAGAACCAGAAATATGCTTTTCCATAATAAAAAGAATTGAAACCTTTACTAGGAATACGATGGGTGAAGACCTGGCAATGCTTGCTATTGAGAAGAAACTGGTCAACAGCATAAAAGACTTTAATTACCGAGTGATAGAAAAGTTTGCACATTTGAAAAACCGGCGCGTGGAATTTCTGTACATATAAATTTGGTGTTCATTGCGTAATTCAAACAATGTAAATATTATTCACTGTAAATACCATTCTTCACATGAGCTGCATCAAACAACTTCACCCCTTCATCACCTCATATTGCTGTTAACTCTTTCAACATCTTTACAATATTGGGTGGGTGACAATATGCATAACAACTTTATAATTCTTGTTATTGGCACTATCATTGTTTCTAATATTACTAGATTTGATGTTGCGGTGAAGGCGGTAGCAGTAGTGGCAGCGGCTGCTGCGGTGGTAAATTGCTGATTTTGTGAACACCTGATTTTTTAATCCACGAGCCGCCACTGTCTATAGGAAATCTAAGGCATGCTAATGAAGGGGCGTCTTTATATGATTACTGCAAGTTAATTAATTTTGCTCTTTTCTTTTAGCTATGAGTAATATGTGTGTAACAGTAAGGACATGAATATTAAATTAATTGTGCAGATGACTTGACAGTGCTGTCACTAACAGTAAATTAATATTTTGGTTTATTTATAACAATTAAACATCAGTCATCACTTACTTTGGGAAACCAGTGGACCAAGGTGTACTGTGTTCATTTGGATATTACTGTTGTAGGTTGCTATTCAAGGTACTCAGTTAATTAAAAAAAGAAGAGTATTTATATTTTATGTTTGTATAGCTATGAATTTATTGTTTACAGCTGAAGCAGTGGAATAGGCTAAAGGATGCACCATGGAAAAGGAAGTTGCATTTCGTTCCACAGAAATATCCTTCCTTACGTCAAGTACCAGCATATGAACGTTACATTAAAGAGAGATTCCAGCGATGCTTGGATCTATATCTATGTCCTAGAGCTAGAAAAATGAGGGTAAGTGTTAAAGTCAAATTCAGACTTTGTGATTTCAGGTTAAAATTATATAGTTCTTAGTCATCCAGCCTATGATTTTAACTGACTATTTGGAACAATTTAAGCTGCCATTTTGGAAATAATTTTTAGAATTAAAATTCAGTGTACCATAACAAAATGTTTTTTATTCTAATGGTAGTTACTGATGATAATCTTTGTTTTGCAGTTAACAATAGAGCCAGAAGATCTGCTACCCCAACTGCCAAATCCTAAAGATTTGCAACCATTCCCAACCATTATGGCTATGGTCTATGAGGGACATAGTGATATGGTGCGGTGTGTTACTGTAGAACCTAAGGGACAGTATATAGCATCTGGTTCTGATGACCTTACTGTTAAAGGTAAGAACTGCTTTTATTAGATAATGAAACAATTACTCCTAATTTGCTGTTTTTTTCTTTCTTTTTATTCTTTGCTCTTTTTTTTAAATTATGAAATAACCATAGATGCTGATATATGGTGGACTTTGAGACAGTGATGTGTTTTAACAATTAAAATCGACTCAACTAAATTTTAATTGTTAACCATAGATGATTTGTTAAATACTAAAAAATAACAATAGTAGGTTGTTTTTAGTGTTTGTTCAAAAGCTCTAACACTGAAGACATGAGAGACATTGTATTTATTCACACGTTGGTATCTCTATGCTGCAAGGTCCACATTTGGATGGTATGGGATATCTCCAATTACTAGCACAGTATTCTGTGGAGTACTAGTGGAAGATGTGCAATCCAGTTCTCTAAGAGTGCATTTTTACTTTCTATAGCCTCATATGTACAATGTACATAAGGATAGCGAAGGTAGTATTCTACCCAAAAAATTTGAAATCGAGATTTCACCGGAAATATATTTTGGGGTCCCCTGAATCTGAAAAAAGCATTTTTAGAAAAAGTGTGCATACATGCGCATAGGGGGGGGGGGCAGCATAGCTCAAAAACAAAAAGACCGTTAAGTATCAAACTTGGTATTTATGTTTGGTATCTTCCAAGGATGCAACATGAAGATTTTCAAGAAAATTTCTCCACTATAAACTACCCTTTACATGGAAAAAGTTTTGAAAATTTTGATTTTCTAAAAAATGGCTGTAACGATTTTGATTAGAATCCCATATATTAAAGCTATTTACATCCCAAATAAAATGTATATTTTGAATTTTCTGGAAATATCTTCTGAAGACCTCTTTATTCTGGATGAATTTTGCAGAATTTTGTTTAACTGCTAAACCCTAAGAGATAGACAAAAACGTACTGTACAAAAAATGCAGATCTCATCAAACCATACAATTTATGTCCTTTATGATTTTGTTGTGGAGGTAACCGTTACGGAGATATTCCTTGTTATTGGTTTCAGTTGTAAAGTATTTATACTTATCTCAGACAGGAAGTGTCCATTTTTCTTTTATCCTACTTCTGGTCAAACAAAAAAGTGATTTGCATTGACAATCACACATTGATAGCTTAAGACGTTGGACTATCACTTTAGCATAGCGCATTCCTTTAGTTCCCTTCTACTTATAAGGAACTAAGTAATAAGAACATACTGCTAATAATAATCTCAATTAGCGTTGTGTGGAAAGAAGAATAATCTTTTATAAGAAGTCTGTAGAGCAGCTAGAGAAAGTCATGTGAGGTAACACATCAGATTTTTTCTGCTATTGTTACTAGTGTCATGGAAAGTATGGATAATGATTAACAAAGGCAATTTTGGTCTATAGTGTTTCTTTGGAAAGAAGGTGTGACCACTGTGTTACAATGATGTGTGTATGTGCAGGTATATGTGTGTTTTTGGGGCAGGTGGGTACAAGGAAACAAACACAATTGAGTGGAAGAGCTGTATTACTATAATTATAGAAAAGGGCCCGTTCTAAAGAGGGTAATGTGACAGTAACTGGATTAAAAAGAGAAACACTATTAACAATAAAGTATTCTTTATGATGGAATTTTGATGAGTCACACTTATTTACACTCAACTTCACTTTTGAATGTTGGAAAACATTGAAACATTTTGAGGGACTTCTCCTCTCTTCAATGGCTGGGTAACTAAAACCCCCTCTTTCTTGCTTCCTCTTCTCCCTCCTATTGTTGTAACCAATCCAGTGGCCATCTGGTTAGGGCGCATAATTTCAACTCTTGCTGGGGTTTGAAATTTATTACGTTGTAGCTGTTTTTGATGATGTATATTTTTCCCCAGATATCCAATTCTATTGGTGATGTAAGTGGCTTTTAAAAGTGAAAGTAGGTGAAAGTAAGTGACTCATGAAAAAACTCTATCAATCCATTTCTTATGTATTCTGTCACAAATGCTTTTACCTTAAGGTTTATATTTTAAAACATTCAGATGTATAGGTTACTTTTACAGTAAAAAATGCTATGTGGTATAGGAATACAATTTATTACATAACTGTTTTTCCAGTAATACAAAAACTGGGGCATATTATTCAACAAAATAAGTTAATAATGCAAAATAAAACTGTACCTAATTTCTGTTTAATCTACATATCTATGCTTACATATGTAACATATGCTGTAAATATTTCTTTCAGAAATCACAGACCTAGTATACATTTATAATGTATGTGCAAATTTGAGGAATTAATCTTAACATTTGTATATTTTTCTCTTCCTAAATTAATTTGCAGTTAATGATTAGAAAATTATTTACAATGCTGTACTTCTTAGAGGTGGTTATTGTACAATACAAAAAAAAATAATGAACTTTGCTCCGGCAATCAGTGGCCTAAGAATGTTTCCAACTCAGTGTCTTATTTTTCTGTTTCTTCTTATCTTGCATATATTGACAGTAAGATTATTCTTGTTTGAGACCGATAATAGCTACATGTTAAATGGAAAGGAAGGCAGGCAGACTGTGGATCCAAGGGAAAGTTTGGGAGTCCAAAGATATTTGTAAAAAATGTTTTTGCCTCGCCTATTTGGGTAATGATGTTAATTTTAAGAGTCTTGCCTTATATTTATAGGGTGCAATAAAGGGGACAGCACTAATAGTTGTTACTTATTACTGATTTTCTGTTTACTCTAGATATTCATATACATTCAATTACATCATATATCATTTAATAAATGTATTTCAGGAAAGAAAAAAACATTGTAAAAAAGTAGAATAACAAATTCTTGTAAAAATTTTCTGTTGACATATTCTTACTACAACATTAGAAATACGCTGTTATGAATTGCTCAACTATGTTTAATCCCCACCTGTTTTGTAAATGTGTGTGTAGATGTTGATACTATGTTAACCTTTCTTTACAGTTTGGGAGATAGCAACTGGACGATGTGTACGTACAATTCCAGTTGGAGGTATTGTGCGTTCCTTGAGCTGGTGTCCAAATCAGGCACTATCCCTAATTGCAGTTGCAGCAGATAGGAAAGTGTTATTGGTGAATCCAGATGTAGGTGACCATCTGGTGCGTTCAAAAACAGATTCACTGCTTAAAGAACCTCCTGAGCAAGATTTTGTGGGTAAATATGTTACCTGAAATACTTCTCTTTTTTTCTTTATGATATTAATTTTTAAATGTAACAGTTTAATAAAGCGTAAAATAAAAAACAATAATTTACTGCATCCTTCTTTCCTCTCATATTTTGCATTTTGAAAATGAGAGTTGAGGAATTATTTTATAGACATACTGAAACCTGTATTTCATTCACAAATACTTATTTATAGTGCCAGAGAGGGTAAAGGCTGCAGTGCAGTGGGAAGTTCCAGAGGAGGAACATTGGAACAAAGGTATCCGTGTCATCATTAACCACTTCAAGGAGGTGAAACAGGTAAGTTTCATCCTGATATATGGTGGACTTTGTGACAGTGATGTGCTTTAACAATTGAAAGTTAGTTGAGTCAATTTTGTAACACTACATCACTTACATTTTATTTCGGAAAGCATGTTTCAGAAGCCATGTGCTTCCATTGTCAATTCCTTTGGTTGACTGCCGGCATTGCTTGCTGTGGTGGTTGTCTCTGTCCCTGGTGGGGGCTTGATGAACCTCTGAATCAGTAGATCGCCTGGCAGGATTTCAAAATTAAAAACGTGGTTCTTGTTTTTCCAAATATATACGTTTTCCCAAACTTTTAATTCTGTTTTCCATGTGAAATTTTTGAGGATTTTTAGGCTTCTATTTATGGTGTGTTTCTCTTTCCAAAAATGCCAAGTTACTGCAGATTTGTCTTTTTGTTTGAGTTTAATATTTCTGTGGTGTTCTTTTGCCCTTGTTTTTATATTTCTTTTTGTTTGGCCGATGTAGATTTTTTCACAGTCATTACAGCTGATCTGATATATTCCTGGTTTGTTTTCTTGTGGGATATCTTTTAATTTAGAATTTAAAATGTTTTTTATAGAGTAATTGTTTTTAGGGGCTAGAATGATCTTCAAACGACATAACATTATTCTATCCCCTAAAAACAATTACTCTATAAAAAACATTTTAAATTCTAAATTAAAAGATGATATCCCACAAGAAAACAAACCAGGAATATATCAGTTCAGCTGTAATGACTGTGAAAAAATCTACATCTGCCAAACAAAAAGAAATATAAAAACAAGGGCAAAAGAACACCACAGAAATATTAAACTCAAACAAGAAGACAAATCTGCAGTAGCTTGGCATTTTTGGAAAGAGAAACACACCATAAATAGAAGCCTAAAAATCCTCAAAAACATCACAAGGAAGACAAAATTAAAAGTTTGGGAAAGCATATATATTTGGCAAAACAAGAACCGCATTTTCAATTTTGAAATTCCACTAGGCGATCTACTGATTCAGAGGTTCATCAAACCACCACCAGGGACAGAGACAACCACCATAGCAAGCAATGCCGGCAGTCAACCAAAGGAATTGACAATGGAAGCACATGGCTTCTGAAACATGTTTTCCGAAATAAAAAGTAAGTGATGAAGTGTTACAAAATCAACTCAACTAACTTTCAATTAGGCAAGTTTCAGTACACTGATGAAGAGCATTTGAGAAAATTGAACGATAATGCTATGTTGATAACTTTCCTTTGTAGTATTTTTTATGTGGATAAAATCTTTTTTATATCATAGGCTTGTACAGACCACCCAATGGCAATATAAATCTATTTTTAGTTATTATTAAATCTGCTGGACAAATTAATATCAAACTTAAATTATAACATTATAATAGAAGGTGGATTTAATATAAATTTCCAACAAAATCAACATAATATGGATGTAATAATTAATAATTGTAACAATTCTCCACTTATCTTTTGAAATCCAAGGACTAGTTTTGCAATAAAATGGTCAGCTCAGTTTCTTTTTGATCTTGTTTATTTACACTGTTATGGTTACTGCTACAAGGTGGATTGTGTACTAAAGCATTGCCAACTACTGGAATCAAAACAAATTTGGTGAGACAGTCAATTGGAGGTATATCAAAATTCATTGCATGATTTTTATACTTTAATATAAATATTCTCCCAAACCATTAAATATTTAGGTCCATTTAAGTGTTTTAATAATTTAACACCTGGATTTATTTCATGATTAAATTTCCAAAAATGATCTGCCACAGCTGATTTATCAATTTGTTTGTATTTAATATTCCTAAAGTGCTCTTTTACTCTGGTTTCTAAATGATGTTTAGTCTTACCATTGTAAACTAGGTCAGATCACAATTTAAACAATTTAATTGATAAATCAGAGATTTTTTATTTTTTGAAATCTCATCTTTTTTAGAAAAGCTTAACAAATTTTTTATGCTATACTTATTTTGAAGAACCAATATTACACCATGCACTTTGAAAATATTTGTGAACTTCTATTTACCCAAGGGTGATAAGTAAATTTTTTAAAAATGTAATTATCTTTTATTTTCCTAAGCATAGAAGTTTTTTTAATAGCTTTTGGATATTTAAATAAAAGATAACTCATGGTTCAATTTCATGTGTGAAACTGATAGAGTTGAAAGATTTAAGCGTTTTCATAATACTTATATGTATATTTTTGTATTTGTTGTCCAATGAAAAAAAAAATAAATATCCAAAAATCAGCCCCAAAGTGATCAACGTAAGATGGGTTACCAATGAAATTAAATACTCTGTACAATATTACATATTTAAAATGTGCTGTATATATCCAATACTTTACAAACCAATCACGTGAAAAATACATATAAAGAAGTTTTATGATAAACAAGTGTATCGATCATTTCAGAGGCACACATAACTCCTCTAATACAAATAACATTACAATTTCCCAGGTGGTTTCCAGTACATATCACCCAAAAACTTATTAATTTAATCAACAGTTGTAAAGGTAGAGTCAGACTGAAAAATTCATAGCCATAGCTAGAGGTCTCCATCCAATTGCTCTAACCACTGAGCTACTTTGGCATGCTGACACAATTAAATTTCCCTGATGGGCATTAAATGTTCTGGTAAACCACAAGGAATCTTAACAGAATAGAAATACAAATCACTGTAAGTAATTGTAAACTCAGTAACTCATCATTTTTAAGTTAGAATTATATGTTAATACTAAAAAGAATGCATTTGTAGTTATTCATTTTAAAAACAGTAACTTTGAACTTCATCTGAGTCTGGATAAAGATATAAATTTAACTATTGGAATGGTTAGCCTGCTGAGTGTAACTGTTGATACAGAATTTAACTGACATAGAATGGACATATTAATAAGATTAAAAGAAAATAAGTTTCAGCACTTTGTGTAAAATATCATACTTTATGTCGACTAAAACAGCAAAGATTATTTTACATTTATTTATTCAATAATTATAGTACAGAACTATGGGGCGCAACATCTAAGGTTAACAAAAAAGAGTCTTTATATTGCAGAAACAAGCTGTCACATACGTTGTGAAATTGCCAATAAAGAGCTCATGTAGGGAAGCATTTAAAACTATTATAAAATTCTGTTCCAGGCGTATATTATTAAAATGCATTCTGTATATATTAAGCAGGTCACTTCCACTATTCATCAACCCATAATTATAACACAAGATGAAAACAGGATTTGATAATTAAAACCCATAGATTAAGACTGTGTGAAAATGTCTGAATATATAGGTAGTAAATTATTCAATAAACTATCAGTAAACTTTCGTAATAATACTCCATTCTCAAAGTTGAGACACATGCTAACTAAATTTTGTAATTATGAGTTTTTAAATGACAAAAAGTATTTTAATTTATTCATATTGTATTTCAACGTCTGTATGTGGATAGTATTCATATCAAATGTGTCCCTGGGTGCTTCTCTAAGTGTGCTTCTTTGTTTGAGCGGGCAAAGTCTGGGCAAATTGTTTTCCTCATACACTGCTTTGTATACGAGCAGTCATGAGATGACAATAATGGAATATTTGGTTGGAGACCAATGTTTGAGTTTGCGGACAGTATCTGATTGGTTTGGTTACTGCCGCAACCATATTGTGGTCTCAAACAATACCAAATACACTGCGAGAGGGGAAAATTTGAGGTCCCGGCCATGTCATTGAAATATATGAATGTAGAATAGGATGAAGAAATTTCATTGGGGTTGCTTTGTAGAGGGCAACTGGATCCATGGGATGATAATGTGCAAACAAATGAGGTGCAGATGGCAATATGTGCAAATAATAACAGGGATGCAAACATACTCCTCAATTTAATTGTAGAGCACATAGAGTTCACCAGCACAATACATATGGATGCCTGGAGTGGCGACTATGGGTTGATGGCTAGAGGATTTGCTCTCCATGTTGTATAAAAAATTCTATGTATTTTGTAGATCTAGTGACAAAAGTATACGCGAACAATACTGAATCTCGCTGGCAAACTTTACTGTATCATCTAATTAGGGGCTGCATTCAATGCAAACATTTAAGTGCTCACATATGTGAGTATTTGTGGCATATCAACAGCAAAAACCATTTAGCAGATCCTTTTCAGAAGGTTATGAAAGAAATTAGGCAGTGTACCCTGTGATTTAGAGATTAGGTTTAAGCTAGGCTCAGTTAATGATTGAGTTAAGTGTTTAGTGTACATATCTAGTAATTTAGGGATAAACATTACACATTTGGTTTAGGCTAGGCTTAGTTAACGAGTGAGTTAAGTGTTTAGTGTACATAGCATACATTTAGAGACAGACTGTGTACATGGTTATATAGTTAGTACAAAAGAGAGTCTAATTTAGTGTATAGCTAGTGTAATTCACTGAGGATAAAAGACCAGGCTACCTTGTGCTATGTGATTCAAAATGGATAATTTGGCTGCACTGCATTCTTCATGCGCTGTAAGTAAATAAATAAAGATTTATAAACTTTAAGCTAGGTTAAGAAAATGTTTTCCATCATGAAATCATACTAAACGTGATTTGGAACCCATATTAGATAAAAAAAAAAAATGTAAAGCTGTACTTCAAACAAATATTTCGCTCAAATTGGACTTAGAAAAAAATCCTGTGTTACATGTTGTTAGTCCATTTCTGTTTGATGCAAAGTATAGTGGTGAGGTAAGACTCCTAATCTGTGTATACAAGTAATAGAAAGTTTAAATTCATCAAGTGTATTTTGGTTTGTTTTATGCCGTACTTCCTCTATCAACTCTCATATCTCTTCCAAAGGCACTGCCATGTAAGCAGTTCCAATGACTGAGTGCTAAGGGGTAGGTAGATTGGCCATCCACTCAAAGCCAACGTAGAGAGTTGATATCCCAGCAACTGCATGGCATGCTTGGGGTTACATTTCACTGCAGTTGCATAGGTTTTGCTCTTTTCTTAAAAAAAGTCCCTACTGCAATACTTTTATATGTTTACAATATAAAACAGTAATAAATAATTATATTTTATGCTTGAAGGTTTTTAAAATATGTTTATATAGTTTGTTTAAAGTAATTGATCCTTTTTTACTTTCTCTACTTATTAGAGAAAGTACATAGTAAGATGAGCTTAAACTTTCTGATGCTAGTGGCTAAGTAAATATGATTTGTGATGAGTCTGAAGGCTGCAACAGCTGTTATTGGTGAGAAGTGTGTTCCATTTATTATCTTTGGCGCAGTCTACTGTTTCCTGTTGTGTATGTAGAAATTGGGAAGTGATATGTTCTCATTTTATTTTAAATGGGTTTTAAATGGTTTTCTTCTATTGAATTATTGTATCTTGGCAAGCATATCTGCACCCTCCCCCCAGCTGTGTCAAATTAGAAAAGTAAAGTGCAGATGGTATGGTTCATAGAATTAATCATATAACTTTTCATTCTTTCTTTTAGGTTACATGGCATGGCCGAGGAGATTACTTTGCTACAGTGATGCCTGATGGACAGAACCGCTCTGTTGTTATTAACCAGCTTTCAAAGAGACGTTCACAGGTGCCCTTCAGCAAGTCAAAAGGACTCATTCAGTGTGTTTTGTTTCACCCTATTCGTCCTTTCTTCTTTGTTGCAGTAAGTATATTTGAAGGCATTTATTGTGATTGCTGTTTGTATTTTACAGAGATAACAAAATTATTACTAATTTGAGGGAATAGAAGCTAGTAACTGTGATGTACAGTCATGTAATACGTGAGTTGGTAAATGGTAACACTACATCACTGAAAATTCCACTTACTTGGACGCGTTTCGGGAATGGGGTATTGTTCCCACTATCAACAATTCTTCAACTGATTGGGCTGCTTTTGTTTCCTGTCCAGGGGAGGCTGTAGATCTCTGGTGCTCTCTGGTGACAGGGTGATGAATCTCCCAAGGGTGGTTGGGGGCGGTAATTCGAAATTCATTACATGGTCTTTGTGTTTTTGTGTATGAATCTTTTCCCAGGTTTCTAATTTGTGGCTGTTTCTTATAGGTTTTAAAAGTTTTGATGTCATGGTTTGAGGTCCAGAAATGATGTGCTGCTGTTGATTTGTCTATCTGTTTTGGTATAAACATCTTATATGTTCTTTTAATCTGTTTCCAAATTTCTCTTAGTCCTGCCTATATATACCAGATTACAGTTGTTACAGTCTATTTGGTATATTCCAGCTAACTTTTCTCTAGGGATAGGGTCTTTTGTTTTGTTGCACAGCAGTTTTTGTACAATATGGTGATTCTGAGGAGCTAAGGTGATGTTTTGCTTTTTGAAGACTTTTTTAAATTTATGGTGTGCCCAAGGGTGGTAAGTGAACTTTCTGCATGTTTGTGGTTCTTGTGGATTTTGGAGTGTTGCTATTTCTCGAATATGTTTCTGTCTTTCAAATTTCTTAATCTTAATCAATTGTAGAATTGTTGATAATGGGAACAATACCCTGTTCCCGTAATACATCCAAGTAAGTGGAATTTTCAGTGATGTAGTGTTACCATGTATCAACTCACTTATTATACAAAATTATTACTTTATTTTTCAGTCTCAACGAAACATTCGAGTTTATGATTTGGCAAAGCAGGAACTAGTGAAGAAGCTGCAGTCAAATTCAAAATGGATCTCATCAATGGCTATTCATCCAGGTGTGTAGATAGTTCAGATTAAAATACATCTGAAAGCCTTTGTGTTAAATGTTTAATTTAAAATGTTAAAATCAAGAAATGGTCTTATCTTTATGCTGTACTTCTTTACATGAAAACATTTATGTAGTACACAGAGTTTACTGAATTGACCTATCTTTCATTTCTTACTTGAGCTGGGCTTGTTTAACAAAATATTTATTTGAAACTTCACCTATAGTTTAAAAATTGAAAATCATAATTTTGCCACCAGTTTGCAGCTTTTTCAATTCCTTTGTTTGACTGATTCAACTGAGGGGATTGTATCTCCCTCCTCTGTATGACTGCACTCCCCTCTGACGGTAGGTCCTAGTTGATTTTAATAAAGTGATGTTCCAGTTAATTCCATGATTTTCCTGCTAAAAATGTGTAGATACTTCCAACTTATCCATTTGTTTATCTTTAGTGTTGTATGTTTTTTCATGCATGTGTTATTTCTTTTGGTCTGACAATATATGTATAATTTTTTTTTCTCATTGTGAGCATTCAATCTTAAATATCCAGATTTCTTATGTATTTGGTATTGATCAATATATTTACAGTTTTAGCTGATTTGGATGTTATAGATATTTGTTGAAGGTAATGCAGTGTTAATTTTCCCAAACTTTTTTAGCAGCCCAAGTAGGAAAGGTAAATATTTTATTTGTTTCTATTTTTTGCTGGAAGGAAAGTGCTAAAGATGAGTTCACACATATTTAAAGCATGGTGTATAGAAATATGGATAGTTTGAACATGTTACACTTTGTGATTACAAGCATAAATCTTTGGTAAGGCTCTGTGGAAACAATGGGTTGTAACAAATGACAAATTATAAGGTATTCCTTCCAAAATATATATATTTTTTTTCTTTCAAACATGAGTTAACGTACTTTTTCCATTATCAAATTTTATCTGTTCTTCCCTTTTGACAGAGCCTTTATCACTTATTTGCACAAACAGATTTTCTTTACACAAAATTTTTATGTGAACAGAATTCCAAGAAAATGACTATCGTCTTGTCTCATTCCTTTCTTTTATTTATACAACACAGCGAATGACCTTTCGTCTTTGTCACACTAATAATAAGGTATGTTAAAACCCTCACTGAGCACAACTAATGAATTTAGAAAATAATAAACTTATCAAAAGGATGATGAAGTGAATTTAGAATAGGCCTAAGAAGCGCTTAGCCAAAACGAGAAGAACAGAAATCTTCCCAGGTGATGTCCAAGACTAATTTGTTTTCCAAAACATGTTGCTTCCCCCTACCAAGAGATGGCATCCTCTTGCACAAGCAGTTTTGTGCATGTTCCTTCAAATAGGTACCATCAGAGTGCAACCATTGGAGCTGTCCATGAAGAATTTCATGAAGCTTAGGTAGAAACAGCATTTAGCTGGGTGGAAATGGCGCAAATGAAGTATTAAAACTGCTGAATATACAAAATGACATTATAAAGTTTACATCAGAATCAGAAATAGATAATAGCATTACCATTTTTACATGTGTCACACATTCTTTTGGTGGTGGAGGATGTAAACAAGAATATAAGCACATAAGTGGCAAATAAAAATGGCTTTGAGAAAACTTCTAGCAGATAAAAGAATTAAAAAACATAATAAAAAAAATTAAACAACTCGCTATTTTGCTTCTGGTAAAAGACTGTTTAAAAAAATTTACTTTTGTTTCTTAGGATGCTAAACATTGGAACAGTTAACATTGCATTAGCTCATAAACAAGTATACAAGTATCAATTAAAATCTAAATATAATGATTAAATACCAATTATAAGAAGGCAAGTTGCTCACATGTGTGGCATTTATAGCTGCAAGGCATAGTCTCAACATTTATTTGGTGATTTTTTATTTTGCATAATTATTTTGTAATTTTCTTGCCCTACGTATTTCATTTTGTAATTTTCTTTCATTTACATTTATATATATATATATATATATATTTATGTGTAATAGACATTTTGCATAAGTATAACTTTTCAATGCAGAAATGTTAGTATTCAACTGAGAAATAAGAGTAATGTAGTACATCTTTTTCTTGCAGTCATAGGAAAAAAATCATAAATCTGCATAAGGCTTAATTTGAAAGGGTTGCTTTCGCATATAGGCCTGGGAAGCAATTTAATTACTGTTATGAATTTATGTCTCAAACTAGGGATGAGACAAGTCAGTTTACACTTTTCACATTACTTAATGAGTGCACACAGTCAGATTGCTATTGTCTAGGTTGCTTTTCCTTAAGTTGTGGTATAGGGTGTGAATGAAGTTTGCATAATCTGAAAACTCAAGATAGTTAACCTACAGGGTGTTTCAAAAAATACGGGGCATAATTTCATGTATGTATTTCCCACATGAAGACGATCAAAATAGTTCATTATATTATGTGTCCGGAAATGCTTCATTTCCGAGTTATGGCCTTGCAACGCTAACCGTCGTGTGCTGATAGAAGGAGTCCTGTCCACAGCCTCCAGAATCTCCTCCTGCACTTCTGGAGTTGTAGATCTTGGTCGTCCCCTTCCCAAACCAGGAGAGGTGAATGTTCCATACTCGCACAGGCGGGAATGGAGACGTACAAATGTCTTCCGATCTGGACATTGTCGCTGTGGGTACCTCTCCTGATACAAACGACGTGCCAGCGCAGCATTGCCGTCCGCCTTACCGTACATGAAGTGTATCTCTGCCAGCTCTTGATTTGAATACATGTCGCACGTCTTAACGCCTAAAGAACACTGAATGTAACCTTCCTCAGAATGAACTATCAGAGCGCCCTCCTAATGTCTCATTTGATGGCAAAGACCTGCGGAAAGAAAAACGTTCCAGTGAATTTCAATGTTGTGAAGGCCATAACTCGGAAATGAAGCATTTCTGGACACATGTTATAATGAACTAATTTGATTGTCTACATGTGGGAAATATATACCTGAATTTATGCCCCGTATTTTTGAAACATCCTGTATAGTTTTATCAGATCTGTTCCAAAAACAATTTTTGTAATTTTCTTTTCAGACCCTTCAAACATTTTCTAAATTGTTTCATCCTTATTAAACCTACTTTATAACCAATCAAAAATTAATTTATAACTTTTGGTTATACTAATCATAAAATAATTGATCTCAATTTTTAGATCATTTTGTAACATACCAGTTTATTTTTATAATTTAGAATAATGTTATAGTTCCTGGGCCCTATAGACTTTTAGCATTGTCTCACTGCTTAAAACACTTGTTTTGAATGTATAGAAAAATAATGCTCTACCTATTATATCAATATTATAGAGACTACAAAATTTTATAATTAGGTATAAAGCTACCTACATCTGGTCAAGTATTGTTAATTTCTGAAAATGCAGGCAGCACATGAATGAGATTCTTGTAATATTGATTGTAATTCAGCTTTCACCTGGATACAAATAAACACAAGTTTGATTTGATATGCTATCTGTTTGAAGAGCAAATGGGCAAACAATCACACCATTTTTATGCTCTAGTCCAACCTACTCAACTTGCAGACTTAGAAAAGAAAACTTGGGATTTTATCTATCCAGCACAGTCACATAGCTTGCTTTAAGAGTTAGAATGTACTTTATTTTAGCAGAACTTCAGCAGAACTCTAGGAAATTTGTGAATACTTGCAGGCTTACTTTTATGAATATTCAAATTAATGTACTCAATTATGTCATTTCAGGAGGGGATAATCTTCTGGTGGGCACATATGACAGAAAAATGTTGTGGTTTGATTTGGACTTATCGACAAAGCCTTATCAGACCCTTAGACTTCATAATACAGCTGTAAGGGGCGTGGCATATCACAAACAGTACCCCTTGTTTGCATCTGGCTCAGATGACTGCAGTGTTATTGTTTGCCATGGCATGGTTTACAAGTGAGTATTAACAGCAGTATGCTGCTTTTCTGTTAATGAGCATCCAGCATTAAGAAAAAAAGAGCTTATACACCTTTAGTATGACCACTAAGGACTCTTTGATTTTCGCAAAACCTATTTTGGGGAATTTTGTTAAAACAAATGAGCTATCTATATATGTGAATACATGGGTGTAGTTGTGCGAGTGTATGTGTGATGTCAGAGTTTTCTTTATTCTGTTGGTGTGTTGTTCTGTTGCAGTGTGAGAGAGAGAGTGCGGGAAGGAGGGAGAGAGTGGGGAGGGGGAGTGAGGAAGAGAGGGGAGAGGGAGGGACAGTGTGGGTGAGAGGGAGGAAGGAGACAGCGAGGGAGAGGGAGGAGAGAGGGAGAGTTATTTGTGACTTACATTTCAGGTTCATTTTGCTAATTTATCTATAATTCAAAATTTTTCTGCAAAATTGGTCTCCATTTGTGTCATAATTGCTAAAAAGTTGAGCAAAATTCATTAGGAACACATTTGTAGTTTTGTATCAATTTACTTATAATTGTTTTCTGAATGGTATTGAGGCAATGATCACCCAGCAAAACCACTGAGCCATCTGGAAAAGAAGAAGCAGCTATATTCTGATGTCACATTCGCTTCTTTCAGTTCAACAAAGGAAACAAAGTTAGTGCAGTTTGGTATTGTCACTTGTATCATTACCAAGTGAGTGAGAACTTCGTTGTTTTTTTATGTGTAAGTCAAGAATTTCTTTGAGATTTGGATACAAAAAAAAAAAAACAGTCTGATAGAGTGATTTCTTTTTCTAAAATGCTGAAAGTGGTGGCAGTACAGTGTCACGTGGATAGTTTTGACTAGAAGGATTTTAGATGTAAGATCTGCAACTCCATTGTAGTTTGGATATCTGTAAGAAACTTGTGACAATAGTTCACAAGGTAAACAAAGCAGACTCCCTGAAAATAGGATAACCAAACTGCCAGACAAGTTAGAAGCTACACATGAGCATATAGATCCTGGTCAGGATCAGAAGTGGTTGGGTGTCTTGGAAATATTTGTATTTCTGTTGTCTGCAGTAACTAGACTGCCAATTGACCATGCTGCTGAAACTTAAACTATTGAGTCTTCATAAGCTTCCGAGTTTGACCAGAATGATAATTCATGTCAGGCTCTAGATGATCATACATGGATTTTCATTCTTGGTCAGCTTCGGAAGTGGTTGGGTGTTTTGGAAATGTTCAGTCTTTTGTCTGCAGCAGTACATGGTTGTTAGACTACCAGTTGACCATCTCCATGCTTGGGTCCACAAAGCATCTATTTTACCACACATGAATTGCTGATTTTTGTGTCCTCATAAAATTTAATAGTCAAGAACAGAAAAAAACACTCTATCCAGTACTTCAGAATGTGGCCCAAATAGTAAAAACCCAGTTCAAATGTTCAAGAGCAGAAGGCTAATCAAATGATGGTATGCAGAAAAGGCATGCCGGGATTACAATTAACTTAACATGATGGGACGTGGCACGAAGTTAAGAAATGTTGCACTTAGTATAATGGGAATGGCTCATGATTGGTAGTTTTCACTTCATGCAACTACCTTCATGAGATTGATTCTAATTACCATGGCATC
The DNA here is from genome assembly GCA_030762935.1 of Hymenopus coronatus. Taxonomy (NCBI): domain Eukaryota; kingdom Metazoa; phylum Arthropoda; class Insecta; order Mantodea; family Hymenopodidae; genus Hymenopus; species Hymenopus coronatus. The sequence continues at coordinate 59,220,904 of CM060886.1, forward strand.
AAAATTGAAGCAATGAGAAGGAAGAATTTGACATTAGTAAACTCTAGGTACATCAACTATAAATAGTGGTAATATGCTAGATTCCTATGTTATGTAAAGTTCATTGCAATCCTAGCTTGAAGGTGGCCACAATTCTTGCAATTCAAAATTTTGGCACATCCTTTGGCTGAATTGATTGATGCACGAAAAGACCCACAAAACTATTTGTAGAGGATTGATTATTGTTAGCGTGAAACTGTCGAAGAATACAAGCACTGACTATAAAACATGAACCCAAGGACTTTTTCAATTGGGTGAAACTTGATTATCTATTTTTAATGTTGCTCAGCAAACTTTGGCATAGACAGATGGTTTTTAAGTGTGTTTAAATATGACAGCCCTTTGTCAGTAGATTTATTGGTATTTAAAAGAACTTGTGCAGGAGGAAATTCTGACACACCGGCTGCATGGATATGGGCAATTGTTTGATGAATGAAGATATTAACTAACTTAATTGGCCAATTCTGCATTCTCTCATTGCTGGCATGCCTGTGAAGAATGATTTATCATTTCATGTGATAGACTGAGTGTACAGTGCTTTTAAGGCCAGTGTTAAGGAAACAGCAGCAAGTAGAGAGAAAATTAATATTGTGACCACACTACTGGCAATGAGGAACAAATACCCAATATTTGCTGATAAAGTATCTGTTGATTCTGAGTATGCCTTTTCCTACTATGGGAATATCATCAGATTTATACGCTAACTTAAGCCACAAAACGTGGAAAAAATGCTGGGGAAATATTTTGAAAAATGAGAAAATGTCGCATTGCACTACAGATGTTAAAAGAACATTCATTGCATATATTATATAGTATTTTAGTTTTATTTAGTATTTATCTTTTAGACATTAAACAAAGTAAATATTAAAACTGTCTCAAATGATTAACAATTTTATTTAGCACTTTCCACATGCATGAGCTTTTTGTATTGACTTTTTTAGTGTCATTCATAATTTTTTTTTAGCAGTTTTTGAGAATTTTATTGACCATATCCTAGGGTCTCTGATCACTAGTGCAATGGATATTTTGCTAGTTTGTAATACATTCTCATTCGACTGTTTGGTTGCATATCCTTAACTGTCAAAAGAAAAGAGTAAAAAAGGCTTGATAAGTGTAACAGCCTAGATATGCTGCCAATGCAAATGTATAGAAACATATCAAAACGTGTTGTATGGGTTTTTGTATTGTTGACGAAGCTGCTGTAGCTGACCATGTAGCACATGACTTAAGTTTTGAAACCACTACTCAAGTTCTGTCAATAACTTCCATGGTGGTGGGCTACCAACCAACACCTCAAATTTCTGTACAATTTTCTTTTAATTGTTAGTTAGCATGACACCTCTTGTCAGCTGTTTCTGTCAGTTATATTCCCACAATGCAGTATTGCATAGTGCCATTCTGGTAGTACATCTTCACTAACCATTTAAGCCTCTTTTCTCAAGCCATTCCATTTCACACAGAAAAGTTCAACCTTAATTTTCAATGAACATTCACTTCACTAGGAATCATCACTATATTACTCCAAGTAATCAGGGTACTAATACATTGTAATGCTACCAGAAGAATATACTGACATAAGTTACAGAAAATAACATCTGACTGTCTCCAGCACATATTTTCACCTAGTGATAATATTTGGAACTAATTATTTTGCTGGCATAATTCTTAAGCACGTTGTTTAACTAGCGCACATGCACACACAAACACCTGCACGCACACACAAAAAATTATATATATATGATTTTCAGACACCTGTTCCATGCTGAGCACCATCATTTTAATTATAAAAGGGTGATCCCAAAAGTTAAGGTCTCCAAAACACAGGGACTACAGAGTAACTGTTTGCATTGCCGTTGACCTCACCATGTTTTTCCTTCTTCCCTCCACTCTTTAAAGAAACTACTGCACATCCACTGGCTTGGCAACCAGTTGTAATGGAGCTCCCATTAGCCACTACCGCTAGGTGCGAAGTTGGCTGAGTTATCTGGTTTTTTTAATGCAAAAGGTGTTAAACCAATTGAAATTCATCAACAGTTGACGGAGATGTATAGAGAATCATGTATGGATGTCAAAAATGCCTGCAAGTGGTGTAGAGAGTTTGCAGATGGTTGCACTGAAATTGATAAAGACGAAAGAAGTAGGGAAATTGCCAATTCCTGTAGAGACAATTGCAAAAGTTGAAGAAATTATACTTCAAGATTGGCGAATCACTCTTGGTGATATCTGCATTGTTGTTCCTGAGAATTCTCGAAGCACCATTCACCAGACTTTGATTGAAGCTTTGTAATTTCAGTAAATGTGAGCAAGATGGATCCCAAAAATGCTGACACAAGACCACAAAAGGTAATCCAGTGAAACTTTTGACCAATTTCTTCAGTGCTATGCAGATGAAAAGGACAGTCTTTTGGATTCAATAGACACGGGTGATGGAACCTCGGCTTTCCACTTCACGTGAGACCAAACAACAATCACGTGAGTGGAGCCATTCCAATTCACCTAAGCTGCAAAAATTCAAAAGAATCAGTCTGCTGGTAAAGTCATGGTAAACGTGTTTTGGGATTGAAAGGGGATATTGCTGGTTGACTTCATGGATCCTGGGACAACAGTAAATGCTGACAGGTATTGTCAGTCATTAAAAAAACTTAGACGGATGATTCAGAACCGAAGAAGAGGAATATTGAGCATGGGCATAAGCCTTCTTCAGTACAATCCTGCCGCCACACTGACCTTCAAACCATGAATTTTCTGCAACAGTTTGGATGGGACATCATTACCCATCCACCCTATAGTCTGGACTTAGGGCCCAGTGACTGCCACTTGTTTCCTAAGTCGAAGGAACACTTGGCTGGAAGGAGCTTCAGAGATGATGATGAGGTCCAGTGCTTCTTCAATAGCATGACGGCAGGCTGGCATGACATGGGCACAAAAAAACTGCTGCTGATTTAAAAATGCATCGATCGAAATAGCAGTTATGTGGAAAAATAGTAAAATGTTCAAGCTTCAAAACAATATACAATTTATTGAAAAGAAATGTTTCTTTATATTTAAAAAAAATTGGAGACCTGACTTTTGGGATTACCCTCTTAACCCTGAGATTTTGGTTAGATATTTAATATATTTTGTGGACAAATGCTTTTGAGTAGTGAACAGACACTATTCTATGCACTAATCAGATTTCCACTAGGAGAACAAGAGAGTGAGTATGGGGCTCTGTTGCTGTAAGACCTATAGACTTATTGCAATTGTGATTGGATTGATGATACTTCAGCTTTACTTACTAAATTTTCATCCAGAACATGTTTGTCTCCATTATCAGCTGTATTTCCAGTGACTGACATTAGAGATGAATGCTTTCAAAACACATTCTGAGTTAAAACTTAAGTGAAACTAATGTGTCATCAATTCAGTATGAAAAGTTTCACTGTTTATAATCACTTTTAATTTAGTCTGTGACTATAGACCTTATAGTCCTCTTAGTGCTGGACTCATTATTTCCATTGTTTTAATTTAGAATGATAAGAATAAAGGTAAGAGTAAGTGATTTAAATATTTCATATAATTACTGTTAACTTGCTGGGAAATTAGTTTAAGGACTGTAGTGTCCTAGATTCTGAACGTGTTAGGTCCTGTCTTCAAGATGTAAATCAGCTCTGTATTTCCTGCTGTATTACTCATTAAAACTTATACAAGTTCACATTTTTAGTATTTTAACATTAGTGTGAGAGGTTTAATATACATTTCATAATTGAAGGGTGCAAAATGAAGTCTCTATATATTCTTTTTTGTGGTTTCAGTGACCTGTTACAAAACCCTCTAATTGTGCCCCTTAAGAGACTGAGTCATCATGAATATTTTGATGACTTTGGTGTGTTTGATGTTATCTTTCACCCAACACAACCGTGGCTATTCTCAAGTGGAGCAGACAAAAAGGTTCGCTTGTATACTTAGTGAATTGGGTATTCTTTAATTGTATAATGTGCATTCGTGTATATGTCTTGAATTGTGTATATGAAATAAATTTAATATAAAAATTAATAATAATTTTATGATTTTTAGGGTATTAGGGGTATGTGAGTGTGCAGTTTTTGCATGATAATAGGATAAGTTATAACAAAGGAATTCTATATGAAATTGAAGGTAGCATAAATGGTGAAGAGAGTAACTCATCAGTATCTATTCAGTTATCTGCATAGTATAATGACACAGCACAATTAAAAAGTTTATTTTGTTTATTCAAGAGACAAATTACTATCAATTGTGCTTTCTATCAATTGTGCTTTCTATCAATTGTGCTTTCATACCTAAAGGAAGTTTGTGGTTAGCTTAAAGGTTTACCTAAACACATAAGAAAATGTTGATTTTAAGAAACCAAAAGTTTATTAGCATATTGCTATGGACAAACCTCTCTGAAGATGTAGTTACAGGACGGTAGCTTTTCTGCAAAGTACTAAATGCATTATGAACACCTCTTGACTTGGGAGAGGTAATATGGACAGGATGAAAAGTATAAGATTATTTAACAATAAGATACTTTGTAATAGCACAGCTTGTAGTTTGTACTTGGGTAGAATTTTTCTGACCCTACGTTTTGTGTCACATTTTAACATGTAACATGACACATGGCTAGACTACTGCATACAAAACATTTGTACATCCCTCCTAACCATATGACATGGAAATTATCAGATAGACGTCATGTGTTTCTAACTTAATTAGGTTATGTGTTTTCCACTATGTTTAACTTTCAAAACTGCCAAATGAATTAGGTTCTTTCAGCCACTGCAAAATGCTAATAATTAGTTTTCTATACCTCCTGCAAAATGCTAATAATTAATTTTCTATCACCTACTGAAAAATGCTAATAAATAGTTTTCAACCACCCACTGAAAAATGCTAATAATTAGTTTTTTATCTCCCACTACAAAATTCTAATTATTTTTGTATCATTGCTGCAAAATGCTAATAATTAATTTCTATAATGCAATACATATGCTAATAACAATATACCCACTCTTAGTTATCCTTTATAATTTCAATGTGTAATCCATACTGTTAATAAATTAATGAAGTCAAGGGCAGGTGACTTAGGCATGTCTCTAAATTGCAAACTTGATAACATCACAAGAAATAGTGTTCCTTACTATGCATGGAGCTTTTCTTGGGCACCAGTTTTGCGGGGAAGTAAGGGCTAGGAGGAAGAAGCAAAACATGCCTACCTGTCTTTCTGTAGTGTTGTCCACTAAGGAAAGTTTTTTTTTTGAGGCCTCAACCATTAAGTGAATGTTTATCTAATTTACCACGAACTAGCTGAATTATTAAACAAAATACAGCACATGTGCATGTAAGCAAATTCCGGGATCTACAGGTAGAATAAAACCTCAATGTCAATGTTCATTCTTCTTTGCTTCCAAAATTGTGCAAAACCTGCCGAGCACCCAAAAGGTGTACTAATAGTACATAGCTGTAAAGCCAATTTGTGCAAGAGGGGACAAACACAGTGCTACAGTAAATAACCTGTCATATTGAACTGGTAAGCTTATAGCTAATCAATATTATAAAATAATATTATTTAAATCTAATTCAATGTCACATACAACTATTTTTAAGTGGCACACAAGAGTTTTAGCTGCTACCTGAGATCATAACTGTGATTTTAATGTTTTCATTTTTGAAGAGAATTGCCCACAAATGTATATTGAATCAAAAGTGGCTTCAACATTGGGCAAAAGATCGCAGGCTTTTATATTCTGATCTTGGTCCATTTTTAAAAATGCTTAACCAAAGTAGATCTTTGCATTTACTTTGAGCCAAGTGTCCATTTGCACATCTAAAACTTCTGCTTTCAGTTCAGATCAGACATTCATTATATCTATTGTGAAGACAATTACATGTAGAGAAAAGTCATTTTACAGTGCTTCACCATCAGTAAACTGTTCATCTTCCAAGTTTAGTATTTTACACTATTAATGCAAGTTTTAATCTGGTATGTAGAAACATTAGATAAGTTTGCAGACACAAAAAATTATGGAATCACCAGTCCTTTAGGTTTGAAATCTGTATAACTATTGAAAGTATGAATCGTTTGATCTGCACATTTAATTTTGTCCCTGTAAATGCATATTTAAGTTATCTAATAAGTTTGTAAATGCAAATCATTAAGCTTATATCAAGAACACAAATATTGCAGATATCACAAAGAACTGAATAAAATATCTCAAATAATTACAAAATAAGGATAGGTCTTTTAAAACGAAACAGGCAGCAGTTCATCCTGTACTGTCTCCACTTTCCACAACTCTTCTAATTAATAATAAGAAAATAGTAGAAGCAATATCTTGTAAATGTAGTTTTACATATACAGCCTTTGGTTCTAAAAAAAAATAAAACGCTATATTTGTGGAGCTTAAATCTTCCGCTTCAATCAGCTATTATTTTATGTGCATAAAAATTGACTTAGCATTGAACTAACTTCACTGTGGTATGACAGATCCTTATATTCTCGTAAATCTAATAGTTTATGGAAGTGTCAATGCTTGAGACTTTGGTATAATACTTTTGACACAGTGAATAATGACATCCATAAAAAGTTTCACATTTATAAGTTTATTCCAAAACAATATCTGATGTTTAAGCACTGGAAAGGATTTTAGAACTTTTTCTATATATAATTCTTTATTATTAGATTATATTTGGCACTTACAAAGTTTCATGGAATACTGAAGTCACCTTGTATTTTTATCAGAAGTAGAAGAGAAGAAAATTTATCCTGCCATTTGTCCTTAAATGTGTAAACATTTGGATTCAAAACAGATATTTCACTATAGCAGACACTATATTCTTCAGTTACCTTACTAGGATTTAATAAATGGGGAAGCATCCTTCAAATGTTACATCATAATGGATACTGTCCTCTCCTCATTCAGAGCCTGCATTTGCAAGCGACTTCTGGAGATGCATGTATGCTGTAAGGTTTTATTTAATAGTGGATGTTCAACGTGCTCTGTATAACTGTAGAGCATCTGAACACTAACAGAGGTGGATACTCTTGTCATCAAAATGTTGATTAATTAATAAGCAGGAGATTTTTACATATAATAAGTAACACATATTCTCCCCCCCCCTCTGTTTTTAATAGACATGGGAATTATTGCAGATATTGACTTGGAAAAATACATGAATTTATTACATCATTTTGGACTAAAACAATAAGGGTAGCTCAGAAAGTAAGGTCCTATGTTTTATACATATTAAACCATCTTAGATTTTTGCAAAATTGTGATTTTAGTTTTCTTATATCTTTCTCTATTTTTTTACATAGTTGCTATATTTGTTTAAACATTTGTCATCACATTCTACAAGCTTTGTATGCTGATATCGTAGAAGTCTGGCACCTTCAGTCTTCAACTGCTTCTTTCACTTTTTCATCTGTGCCAAAGTACTTGCCACTGAGAACTTCCTTTAGGTAATGGAACAAGTGAAAATCACTCAGCGCCATGTCTGGTGGGTGGTCCATCTAATCCTATCCAAAAGACCTGATTAGAGAAATCTTGGGTTTGCTTGGCAGAATGGGCTCTGGCATTGTCTTGCAGCAACAACATTACAGATCACAGAAGACCATGTTGACTATATCTGAATTGCACGTTGGAGGTTGGTCAGAGGAGCGCAATAAGCAGCTGCACATATTGTTGTCCCTTGCTGCAAAAACTTGGCTAACAACGCTCCATGTCTATCCCAAAACATGGATGTCATAACCTTGCATATTGAGATTGTCTGCTTTGCCTTGACTTTCATTATTTATCTGACATCATCCATGGATTAATGTTTTGACCCACATCTCAACTCCTGTAACAACATGCTCCAATTGTTGATCACCTTTCTTATGATATCAATTCAAAACATTCGCAGCACAAGCTATTGTTTTCAATTTGTGTTCCTCAGTAAGCAGCCTGGGAACCCAACATGAGCACAATTTGTGATATATCAAAATTTTAGAGACGATTTTGTGCAAAGTTGTTCTACCCATATCTGAAAATTTCAATGCTAAAGTAGAAATTATGAATTGCTGGACGTCATGGATCTTTCCATCCGCAGTATGGCAAAATTTTCTGTGTTCACTGATGGCTGGCCTGATACTGGTTCATTATGGACATTGTTCCATCCATCCTTAAAAGCTCTTGCCCATTTATGCGCTTTATTGTCACTTATTGCATTGGGGCCATACACTGCATTGTTCTGTTGATGAATGTCCACTGTTGAAATGTTCTTTGCTGTCAAAAACCAAATCACACATTGTATTTCACAGTTGGCAGGTTGATCGATTGTTTTATGCACAAGGCATGCCATTTATTATGTAAATCAGCTTCACATTAGTTTACTTGAAATTGTCACTATCTCACACAAGAGCTTATTGCAGAAAGAACTATTGAGCAATAGTCCTACTGCAGGTTCAAATGTGTTCAGACATGTAAATGAACAAAGCAGTTCTACCATATTAGAGAAGCGAAAAACAAGTGAAGTTAACTGTGATTGCCAACATTAAAAATGTAACAAACATAATTATTTTTATTTGTTTAAATATATTTAACTATAATGTATGAGAAATAAAATAAAATTTTGTGTATATATATATATATATTTTTTTTTTCATTAGGTTATATAACATATAAGAAAAATAGATCCCATTGAGATCCCAACTTCAAAATTTGTAGGAATGATATTAAAACATTAAAGAAGAACATTTTTGAACATTTTTAGTCATATGTTTTTTGGGATATCAAATTTTTAATTTTTGGGCCAACAGTGTAAAATATAAGCTTCCACAAATCTAATCATGTTACATATTAATGAAAGCCCATAAAACTGAGCAAAATGGTTTTTATTTCAGAGAAATATCTCCATCCTGGAGGAGATAAATTTTTATGCAAGACCAAAATTGCACATTTTCTAAAATTTTAAGCCACTGTACATTGAAAATGAGATTTAAGATTAACAGTCAGTTTGGTCATTATGTAGATATGCCAAATTTTATCAAAATTTAAAAACCTAAGATAAAATCTTTATTAAAAATTGGATCACTACATGGAATGGCCCACTTCATGCTTATAACTTTTCCTTGCATCAGACAAAAACTAGATCATTCTTAGGTAATAAAAATGTTGACAAGCCACATTTTAAATGAATGTAACTTTGATTTTACACTTTATTAAATTGAAATAACATTTACTCCTTTTTAGTGTTCCATTTTTTGTTCAACATTAAGAATAGTCTATGCATAGTCATATAAATAAGGGACACTCAATAAATATTAAATTACTCATGTTGGGAATACCCAATTAAATGTAATCACTGCAAAATGTTAACAATTTCCGACACATGTTTCAAATTATGAACTACTTACTAACCTCAAACTATGTCAAATATACACAATTTTTTCATAAAAGTAGCTCATTTACACTTTTCAGTCCCAATACATTTTCTGATAAAGCTTCTAATTTGGTCCTTACCACTGTCCGGCTTACTTATACTTATTGTGCCTGAATCTTTGTCAAATGCACACTGAATGAGTTGCACCTTACAGTTGAAACTATTGTATCTAAGATGTGTTTTACGTTATGGTACACTCTGATTTCAGTTATTTGACTGTTCTCACAAAGAAAGTTTTTATTTTCTACATAGAAGACTGAACAGCACTTTTATGATAGGTATAAAGACACATTGTTTCAAATTGGATTCACCGCCATGAAGCAGAAAACTCAGGATTTCAGTGTTATACGAGGGGCATACTGAAAGTCATGAGCAACACTGTTTTACAATCTTAATATTTATTTTTAAGCCAAACCAAATACATCATCATAATCTACAGACTTTCTTTCACTTTTCGACATAGTCTCCATTGTTTTGCACACATTTTTCCCATCGTTCTACAAGTTTGGAAATGCCTTTGTGATAGAACTCCGTTCCAGCTGCCCGCAGACCCTGACGCACTGCTTTCCGAATATCCTCCAGCGCTCGTAGCGTTGGCCACGCATCTGCTCCTTCACAGAACCGAAAAGATGGTAGTCGGAGGGTGCCAAGTCGGGACTGTAGGGAGGATGTGGAAGAGTTTCCCACTCTAATGCCCTGATCTTCTCCATAGTGACACGGGCAGTATGCGGACGCGCATTATCCTGTTGAAGGATGAGCCTTTTTCCAGGGCGTTTATCACGCAAGGCCCGACGGAGCTTCAGAAGTGTCTTGATGTAGCGGGCAGAATTTATGGTTTGTCCAGGTTCAAGAAAGTCAACCTTGTGCATCCCAAAAGACACTTCCCATAACTTTTCCTACAGACTGCACTGTCTTCGCTTTCTTCTTCGATGGTGAGTTCAAGTGGTGCCATTCCATACTCTGTTGTTTCGTTTCTGGCTCATAGTGATGGAAACAGCTCTCATCTCCAGTCACAATACACGTCAAAAATTCATCACCTTCATTATGAAATCTCTGAAGAAGGTTTTGAGCAATGGTTCTTCTCTGAAGTTTGTGGTCTTCAGTCAATAAACGGGGGACCCAACGGGCACAGACCTTTCGATAACCCAAGCTGTGGATCATTTCTTGCACTGCACTATGTCCTATTCCAAGTTGCGCAGCAATTTCATTCGCAGTGAAACGCCTGTCTCCTGTAATGAGCTCATCAACTCTTTCCTTGTTGCGTTCTGTAATGGCAGTTCGAGGACGCCCGCTACGAGGCGCATTTTGCAGACTCGTGTTTCCATCTTTGAAATGTTTCACCCATCTTCTAACACTGCTGGCACCCATGCAGACACGTCCATATGCACGTTGAAGTCTGAGATGAATTTCAGGAGCAGATTTTCCTTCTTTCGCAAGGAATTCAATGATAGCACGCTGTCGAAACGAAACATCGATGTCAGCCATTTTTCAAACACCGTCTGTGGTCACGTGATAGAAGCTAATGACGTCACAATATGTCAACATGTGGCTTAAAGTCTGTAGATTACGATCCTGCAATTCGTTTCGTTACATTGTTGAAATTTAAATTTTTACAATGGGTTGCTCGTGACTTTCAGTATGCCCCTCGTACCATATTTTATGTTTCATAACTACTCTTTTTAATTTGATATTTTATTAAATGAACAAATAGCCTCCTTTTATGCTAATCCGTGGTTTCCAAAAGCATGGCAGAGGATGAGGGATGTTTTTTTTTGGGCATAAAAATCCTTTGGGAGGGAAGCAAAGCCTTTGGTCCCATGTCATAAATTTACGGTATGTAAATGTACCTCAAGCCTGATAAATAGGCCCTTAAGCAGAATTATGTGGTCTTTTCATGGCCGATATAGAATGGAATGCTGAGAACACAATTTCAATTTCCATTTTTTTTGGATTAGCAGCAAACATCAAAATACAACTGCCACAAGCCCTGTAAATGTCCTCCTCTTCATAGTATTCTAGTAACATGACACTACAATGTGACCATTTAGCAATAGCAGTCATATGTTTATGATAGTGGCCAAGCATATTTCCAGGAGTATTTGAAAGCATTGCAGTATAGATGTGCTAATATATACATTTATGTTCAGTTCTCAATTTAGTTAAAAAAAATTGAAAGAAAAAGAAGATATATGCTGATGATAAATCTTTTACAAATACTTTTTTATGTATTAAAACGGAAAGGAAAATGGTGGAGAATGTATGTTTCACCTCAGGGTTAATGTTTGCACACTCATACCCCTAACACCTAATCATCCAACTTGAACACTATGTTTTGTTGATCCATCTGGTTAGCATTGTGCTTAGTGGAGACTACTGAATATGTCTCGGTTTATTTCTATTTTGAATCATCTTCACAAATTGATAGAAATAACAAGGAGCTTAAAACCAAGTTCAGATTCACTTTCATTGAAGGTGAGTCAACTAAACATTTAAAAGTCTTCACTCACCACAGTTGTATGCAAGAGCATGTTTTCTTACACTCTTGCTTACATAATCAGTGAGTGGACAGGTAGAAAAATATCTTTTGCAACATTTCAGAGCTTTTCTCATGTAATTACAGAGTTCTGTTGGTGAGTTACTGAATCTTTGGTTTATTGCTTAGATTCTAAATATCTATGTAAAATCTAATATAAATCAATGATTATGTGCATTTAAATTCATTGGAGCTGCACATGGTGAAGTAAATAAGTTAAATTATATAGAATAAGTCTAATATTGAGCTCTGAAAAATTACTGGCAGGACATTTTTAAGAACCTATTGCCCTCATTCTCAGCAGCCAGTAATTTGTAGTATGAAGTAGTATTAGAGCTTATTATTGACACATTTGCTATAATTCAATGATTATTTTGAATGAATTTGTAACTTTGAGTGCATTTATTTCCTTGGTAATGTTCACAAATGAGGTGTATACCAGAGTAATTGATTCTTACCTTCCTCAGAAGTGCTGCAACATGCCAGTTGATTCAAATTAAATCTATGGAAGTAGTTTACATTTTTGATTCTACCGCAGCCTCTCCTCTCCTGTCCCCTGCTATTATTTTCTTTATTTGCATTACATGCATTTGCAAAACATATGAGAGAGATAATTTTCATGAAGTATCTGCATTTGTTTATAGAGAATGGATCTGCTAATTATGATTTCTTCACAAATTTTGATTGAAAAAAGTAGAAGGCACATCTCAAGATTTGAAATCTGTTTCCTTTGTTTCTTTTCTTAAGAGTAACAAAGCGCCTAAATGGGAAGTAAATTACAATAGTCTCCCTTTTTTTAGTTCTCTATATAAATGGAGGGGAAATATTGTATTCCATCCAAAAACTTGAGGTTGAGATTTCACCAGAAATTTGTTTTGAGATCCCCTGAATCCTGCCCCCAAAAAAGTATTTTTGGGACAAAGAATGTCGCATGCACATGTGTGTATGCATGTGCATATGTGTTCATTGTGAGCTCTTAACATGAAGAGTGTGTCGTATATCAAACTTGATGTTTAAGTTCCACTCCTCCCATAGAAGTGACTTCAAGAAAATCACCCCAATTCCAGCTACCCTTTATATAAAGCATTTTTTGAAAATTTTGATTTTCTCAAAAATGTCACTAATGATTTTAATTGAAATACCATATGCTTAAGATATTTTCACTACAAATGAAATTTTGATCTTGAATTTTCTGGTAATAATCTCTGAAGTTGCCTTCATTCTGGGTGAGTTTTGCATAACTCCTAAATCCAAGAGGTAGACAAAAACTCACTATAAAAAAATGTAGATCTTTTTGAAACACACCATTTAATGTGTAATACATTTTTTTTTTTTTTTTTCAATTTAACCATTTCAGAGATATTCCATGTTATTGGTTTCAATTTTCTCAAACTTATCTTAAATGGAAAGTCATCATTAGTTTTTCTTTCTGCTGGTCAAGCAAATAATATAACATTTCAAAGCCATCACATAGCACCTATCTCTTTAAGATTTTACTATTTCTTTAAGTATGTGTAATAAAAGCATTTCTATAGATGTATAATCTCAATTAAGGTGAAATAGATTGAAGAATAAAGTTAATAAAATAATATTTTACCAAGAATGGCTAGAGAAAGTTGTTAAGTACCTCATCAGATTTTTTAATATATATTGTGCACTCATATAATTTCAATTCTAGACACTTAGGTTTACTTCAAGTTAATCATAGCAGATCATTTGATTATATTCACTTATTCTGAGTGTTAAGAAAATTCTTTCTTTCCACAATCACAGCATTAAGATACAGGTCAGAGACACCTTCCAACCATTGCTCAGTTGTTTAGGTAACATTCAATAACTTTGAATCAAGAATGATCTCCAACCTCCTGTAAGTGAGTAAAATATTGTAACGCAAGTATTTCTCTGTTGTTAATGGAAAATGCCATAGCTTATTTAATTAACAATAACTTATAACAATTATTAAATTATGTGATGTGCAACTTTGCTGTGAGTCTAGTAAAGAGCATGAAGTAGGTACAGTGATTCATCCTTACTTTATGATCTGCAGATATTGATTAGAGTTACATAGATAGCACAGTGCAACACAATTGGAGTTGCATTGACCACCTTTATAGACTAGCAATATACTCAGGATCTTAAAAGCATCTTGAAAAATTGTACATTCCACAAAGAATTTTTGCTTTGATACATGATAATCAGAGATGGTATTGCATTCCACCCACAAATTAAATATCAAGAATACACTATAAATACATGTTTTAAGGCTCTCTGAATAAAAAAAAGCAACCATTTAGAAATATCTATGTACACTTGTGTAGATGGTTGGGGATGAGAAAGAGGAAGGATGGCAGCAGAAAAGAGATGGAGGGGGATTAAGACTGGGTGTGAGAGTGAGAGAGGAGAAGAGAGGGAGAAGGTAGGAAGGAAAGATGGGGGAGGGGAGGGGGCAGGGTGTGACAGAAATGGAAGAGAGGGGGGAGGTAATGGACAGAGAGGGAGTAACCAGGGAGAGAGAACAAAATTTATATATTGAATTTTGTGGGAATAGCCTATGAAGTACTCTTCAATTGAAGGATGTATAATCTTATATAACTGGTATGCGTTAAGTCAGGCTGTTCCCACTCAACTTGTCTGAGTTGGAGTACGACTGCATACTAAACCACCAACCTTGGAGCCCAATTGGAGGAGAAACTTGATAGCCAATATGTCACTGGTCATAGCATGATGCTTGCTCTTACTGCCATTTCATTCCAAAAGTTGACTCAGCCGTGACAATAGTTTGCCCTCGATTCCCAGCTGAATTGCATGCTGCAGGTGAACCCTTCTGACCTGTGAGTATTTTGCTGCTGTGTTAGAATGCATCCAAGCTGGAACAGTTTGCATTAAGTGATAGTTGAAAACCTATCACACCAAAAATGTAGATTTCTTTAAAACACACAATTTATTTTGTAAATTGGTAAAAATCTTTAATTTTTAAGTTAAACTTCACATAAAAATGTTTTAATAAAGCTTAACTAGCAAATTCTTCAAGCTAGCATTGAGGTATCCAGTATTAATGGTTTAAATATTTCAATCATCATTCTTTTAAAGTTCTGTCGATTCTCGATTATTTCTTGCAATTGCAAAATCTCTTAGCACTAAGATTGCTGTTATGTCTGATGATTTAATTTTGAAACTACAACCTTTAGACATCTCTCTGAATAAATCATTCAAAGGTCACAGATGTGAGCAATAAAACTGGATGAAAAATATTATACAAAAGAGCAATACTGGCTGTACTATTTGATGAGCTGTGCAATTTTGTGTTCAAATCATGGGGAAAAAGTGAAAGGGGAAACAGTGATAAATCCTTCATAAAAGTGTGGCATTTCTAATGCAATGGACGATTTGATGTACTGTGGATGATTTAATATGTAGTCCTAATGATGAAGTGGAAATGAACATACCAGTACAGAATGGAGGAATCCATAGGACAAACTTCTCAACAATGAAAATGGGGATATACTTGAGCAGTTTGGCTTAGATGATGAATGTGAGGATTTGATGGGATTGGTGAGTAATTGTTTTATTTTATTATATAAATTTTAATTTTATTTTGTTTGTCGTACTAGAATATACCAGATTTTAGAGGTGTTGTTTTGTGGCTCAACTTCAGTTATCTGCTTTGACTTACCTTGTGCTAAACATCAGATTATATGAATTTATGCTATTTCTGTGCATGATAAGCAGCCTCTTTCAAAAAAGAAGTGATTAAACGTTAAAAGTAGAAGTATTGCAAATGACATTGGTTAATTGACCAAATTGGATAGCTGTGGGAATAAAATATTAAGATTCTACTTTATTAAGTAATTGTTGGGAAAATTAAAGATGATTAAAAAAAAAAAAGAAAGAAAAAAGAAAATTGAGAAAGACATCAGAGCAAAATTTGAATCAGCTGAGCAGAATCTTGTTTAAAACTGATTACAATAAATGAGAATATTAATAATTTTGATGTAATGTTTTGAATAAGGAGAGACACCAAATTCAAGAAATGATCAGTTGAGCTCATTATAGTTATTCTGTATAGCTTAAAGGCACTTTCTCATAAAGTGTCATATACAAATAACCAAGTTTTATTAGGGAAAATGTAATCAGCAAAGGAATTGTTAATAGCTAATGTGTCATCAAATAGATACATGTTGAGTCAGAGATAACAAACCTTCTTCACTTAGGTTTAATTGAATCGCACCTTTTTCTTTCTATACGTACTATATAAGTACATAGTGCATGTGTAGACACCATAACTCAAAAACAAAAGGTCTGTGCAATACCAAACTTGGTATTTAGATTTAGTATCTCTGAAGAATGCGACACAAAGATTTTAAGAAAATATCCTCACCCCAAACTACCCTTTACATGGAACATTCTTCAAAATTGTCTATTTTCTCAAAAATTGTTCTTATGATTTTGATTAAAATGCAGTATATTAAAGATATTTACATATAAATAAAATGTATATTTTGAATTCTCTGAGAATACCCTCTGAGGTCCTTTGCATCCTGGATGAGTTTTGCATAACTGATAAACCATAAGAGAACTTACTGCACAGAAAATGTAGATCTCATCAAAACACACAATTTATATCGTATACATTTTTTTTTAGCGTTATCCCTTTTCAAGATATTCATTGTTAATTAGTCAGACTGAAAAATTCAATGCCATCATAGCCAGGATCTCCTGGTCTCTAGCCAGTTGCTCTACCACTGAGCTACCATGGCAACATGCTAGCATGACACTAACTTTCTCAATTGACTCTCATGTTTCCTGGTAAATCACAAGGTGATCTGAAGTTATATTGAGATGCCATACCCAAATGGCAACTTAACAGTGTCGTAAGTACCACTTTAAGTCCCGGGCTTCATAGTTTAGCCATTTATCAGGTTAATTAATGTTAATTTAATTGCTTTTTTCACACAAGCCATGTGTAGGACAGGTGTTAGATAGGTATTCATTTCAATTGGTTTGTTGTGTGTTTCTTTTGTTTTACTCCTGGCCATCAAAGAGAACCGAATTTCAATGGCATTCACATAGCAACAGCTTTTAAAACATTTGACAGATCTCTAGCCTTCTGCTTATAATGAACTAAGTAATAACGCCAATTTGCTAATGTTTATCTTGATTACCATGAAATAAATAAAAGAAGAATATTTTTTAAGAAGTTTGTTTATGGAAAGTCATGTGAATGAACCACATCAGATTTTTCAGGAGTATTTTGCTTCCATTCAGTTGATGTGGATCTTAATAGTCTAGTAGCGCAGTTCATATTTAGTTGTGCACAATTGTAAACGATAATGTTTGTCCCTTTTGATTTATAACATGACATTTCCTCATTTTTAATTTCATGAAATGTGCTGACTTTGCACCAGTAACTTTAATGGCAGTCATATTAAAATAGACAGTGATTGTATTAAGCTACAAAAAACGGCATTCTTGCCTGCATGAGTCATAGTCCTAAATAATGCCTTAAGTATTGGATTATTAATGAAAAGTTTTAAACCAAATATTTTGTGGCATCACAGAAAAATATAGTGTAGAATCTAAAAATATTCTCATCTTCTTACTTTCTTGACTTTATCACTAGCTATCATTCTTATAATTAAATTAATTTACTTAATGTTTGTGGGGGTGGTTTTGGTGTGAAAATAAATAATAGCACTAATTTTCTGTATTTTACTGTGGATTGCTGCTGTTTTCAAGTAGATAAGTAGATAACACTCTCTTTTTTGTCCTAAAAACTATTACATTAAAATTGTGCAATACTATTGGCACCTAATCATGGCACCTAAGGAGGCTTCAACTGTTTGTGGGCAAGTGGTGTCCACATAACTGCTGGTTAGCAGAAGCATTCATTACCATGGTAACACTTTAAGCTGTCATCTATTATTAGTGCGAGAAAGACAATGCAATCACATATCAATATCCTCGATCTGAATGCTACAATGCACACTTTGAGATCAAGTGACTTTGTTTAACCCCTACTTGCTTAATGATATCTCATATATTGAAAGCCATTGTCACATTCTAGTATGTAATAAATAACCCCATGGCATGACAGCTCACAAGGAACCTTGGCCTGCCGCCCAGCTGCATCATGGATGGGGTGCAGTATAGGGTGCCTCAACCCCCCCCCCCAAGCTGGTTAATGCGGTCTTCATGACCTGGAGCCGCTACTTCTCCATCAAGTAGCTCCTAATTGGATCCCCAGGGACCTCATGAGGCTGAGTGTACTCCGGACCAGGTGTCCCAGCGGGGGAAAAATCCCCATGCCGGTACTGGGAATTAGAGTTGGGCATTATCTCAGACATCTTTCAGTCTCCTCAACTCCATTTAGGCAAAATTTGCCTCTTAATACAATGCCAGATGCTATGGTTTGTAAGACCAATTAAATTGGTAAATGTTGAAAGGAACTAAGTCCATTTTTAAAGTTTTGAGATAGTTGCAAATAAATGTTCTGAAGTGATTAAACCAAAATATTTTAAGCACATGAAATACAACAAAACTTGCAGAATTAGTTTGGTAATCAGTGTGTCCATAACATCATTAGTGCCTTTCTAATGTAGAAAAATGCGTCACTGCAGTTAGTTCTTAAACAATTACTAGAATGTAAAAATATTTAACCATTTTATATTAAATGAATATTATATATCTTAGAATATGCAGAATGCTCTCATTAGTAATGAAAACGAGTTGGGTAACAATATTACGCCTAAATAGAAAAATGAGGGAAACTTTTTAAAAGACTTTTATTCCTTGAATGTATTTATTATCAAAAGTAATACATTTTACATTTTTTC
This sequence comes from Hymenopus coronatus, assembly GCA_030762935.1. NCBI lineage: Eukaryota > Metazoa > Arthropoda > Insecta > Mantodea > Hymenopodidae > Hymenopus > Hymenopus coronatus. The sequence goes on from CM060886.1 coordinate 59,239,732, forward strand.
AGCTCCCTCACTAAATATTTTTTTCATATTTTTATGCTCTCAAATCTTCTCTTTGCTGATCTCCAGGTATTGTTAACATTGTTGATTCTTCTCCATATCTCCCTTAACCTCATTACTTTCCAAGTTATTTCTAAGACGATTTACCCACCCATTGTTCTTTAAGCTTTTCTCTTGGTATTTGATATGCTAAACACTGTTTTTTTAACAAATTCCTTTCTTCTAGGTTTCAAGATTCTATATCAAGCTTTCCATTATCTTAACCTTTCTTGCCAACCTGCTACTTTTGCTACCTGACTAATAGTTGCATTTGGTAATCCAAGCATTTCTCTACAGAATATCCTGTGCACCTCATTTCCTTCTAATACACAATTCATCAAATTCTGCATTCCTATACCTAAACATGACTGTCGCATCTGGTTCTAACTAGTTTTCCTCTGCTCTTAGTTCAAGGAAGCAAACATGATAGTTAAGAAATAGGAAAAGAAATGTTGGAATGTTTGTGGGTCGAGTGCAATGTGATGTAAATATGATACTTAAGTGCCACTTTTAATAGCAAAGTGCTCTTAGTGACAGAATTTAATTGGAGGAAAATTATCTACATTAAGTGAGATGATTGAGAAAATTGCCTTGTCATCCTGCATATTTAAGTAATAATTGCAGCAATAATTCAATACAATACAGTGGAGCTTGTTATTGGTTGTTCAATCAGTTTAAATTGTAAGTATCAAAAATTAGCAAGTAAATATGCATCTAATATAAACATTTTCATAAACTCATTTTACTTTTTGCAAGCTCTGAAAAGATTAATCCTTTAAATGATAAGCTGCAGCTGGTCTTACATCCAATTCCCAATTCCAGAGTTGAAAGGTCTGTTTTTATATCCATCCCCATCAGTAGTCACCTTGTTATTATTATGTCACAGGGTTAGTAAGCTAAACCAGATGTCTCTTTGATCAAATGCCGAAACATCTGAAGTTACAAGCCAGTATCTGTAATTCAATAACTGTTGTCCCTATGTAATATCAATAACTTCACTCCTCAAAGAAGCAACAAAGGTACTCTTAGAATATCTAGCTTTGTGTTTACCAAATATCCTGTTAGTGCTCTCCTCTTGGGTGTTTTGGTGCTGCCCTGTAAAACAGGGAGTATTGGCATCAGTCCGTAAGATGAGTTCCTTATCAATCTAGTATTAGTAGGTCACCAAGTTTCTCATCGCCTCCAGCTTCAAATTAGGTTCACCAAAAGGTAGGTATTCTGATGAGAATGTTGTGGTTCTCTTCCTGCTAGCTACTTAGGACAGTACTTTACATTAGTATGCACATAACCAATTCCAGCAGAAATACAAGTTCTTGAATTATTACTTGTTGGACTTAAAGGGTTTAAGTATCGCTTTTAGAACTGACCTCAGCAATAGTTTTGCATTCTCCTAGTACGGCTCAGCTGACATCGGCGGCCAGGTTCAAACAAAGTGGCTTTGATATTGGATATTCGATCCCACCGCGTCAGAAGCAGGCAACAAATTTAGCGTCTGCCCGACAACGGAAGCCTCAGATTTATGCAATGAAAGGTTTCTATCAAAAAATTAAACACTACGGGTAAAATAGTAATGCCAACATTTTTTCGTCACACTATGTTTCCTTTTGCCAGCTTTTTGCTTGAAATAGTAAAGGCTGCTTTGCAATCTGCAAGTTAATCAGAACTGCTATCCATAAGCTTTTTAGAAACTGACAGAATTTTGTTTACAATACTTTGAAACTACGCTTTTAATTTGTTTTTCACAGAATATCTGCTTTATTCAGAACATGTCTTGCGTTTGACGAGCTTCAAAATTGCGCGGTCTTAGAATTCGACCGCCTTCGACGAAGCCAACATACGACGTTGGTTTCGGACATAAAAATCTTTAGCATGGCTTTCTTCGGAAGGGAAGTAAAGCCGTTGGTCCCGTGTCGTAGATTTACGATACGTAAAAGAACCTCAAGCCTGATAGAGGTCTCTGAGCAAAATTAAGTGGTATTTCACGCCCAGTATAGAAGGGACGCTGAGAACCACAGCAGTTAAAGAGCGCCCGTTAATAAAACTCCATGGTTTTCAAGTTTACGTCATCACCAAAGTGCTTCGATCCACAGATCACAAATGAACTCTTCATGTGCAGGAAGAGATGATAATCGCTAGGCGCCAGCTATATATAGAGCAGTGCAATATTTCCCAGTTGAAGTCTCGCACTTGGATCAGTACGTCGCGCTTCACGCGGGGAAGTGCTCATGTAGCAAAACCACCCAGAGTTCAATATGAAGCGAAGTTTGTTTTGAATAACTATTATCAAGTTTGCTGGTGTGTTTCAATAACCTTAAGTGTTGGGGCGTTTCTCTCCAAGAACTCCACTAGCAAAATTCCTCCTGTCCCAGAAGACAATTGCAATGAGTTTGCGGTCGGAAAGTGTTTGGCAACAATGTTGACAACACGTGAGTCTTTTTCGGTGACTCAGTATGGCAACACCGCTTTAGAGTGATGTGTTATTTTTGCGTTCACATACCCTATCCTTCTATCACAATCTTGTCGAGAAACGCATGATTTTCTCTTTCGTACGCACAAAAGAGAGCAGCCTGCTCCAATCTGCTGAGCTTTTTATTCTTCAGAAAGGAGTTAGGCATCCAGACACAGATTTTTTGATACCCAAATCTTTGGTAATCATTTTGTACAGAAGAGCACGTAAATATTTGGAAAATGTTCAGAAAGTCCGAACTGTTTCGTTGACCCTTTCGTCAACCATCCGAATGAGGTCTACGTTTACGATACTCCGTCGGCCACTTCTCTCTTCATCATGGACATTGGTTCGTTCATTTTTGAACATACGGCAGCATTGCTTTACTCCAGCTTCATTATATTTGACCCGTAAACTTCACAACGTTGACGATGGATTTCACTTGCTTTACAGTTTATTCCATAAAACATCTTACGACTTAATGTAATCTCACAAGTGGCTGGACTTGAGATTGCAGTACATATTTTGCACATGGCTCGATAGGGACAAAGACATAATGTTGACTTGGCTGTGCTCAAAGTGTCCTAGCTCAAGGCGAACTTTACTATAAGCGGTGTCGCTATCTATGTTATTACACACATATATAAAACGGAAACTACTTTATTAACAAATCCCGTTATTTCATAGCAGGGCTACTACGCGACTTTGGTTACCAGTACAAGTAGAGGGGCTCCTAGTTGGCGGATCGGTTCCAGTTCTCCTTGATTCTTCAGCCTTGCTTTTTATCTTTGTTGCTGTACAAGATAGAATTTTGTCCAGGTGTAGTTTGTTTCATAGATGTTGCAATTTTATCCAACACTTTTATTTGGTGATTGCTCTCTCAATTGGAGATCAATAATCAGACAGGGTTAAATAAAACCCCACCCCTATCATTCCTTTCTAGTTTGTGTCTCCATAAAGGTTACCCAGCAGAGAGCCTCTATCATGCTGGGAACACTGAATACTACAGGCTGTTGCCTGGTGCCCTGCAGAGATTGTTTATGATAGTTTTTAATTACCCAGTGCCACTCAAACATCGGCACGGTACATTTCCATCTAGGATTGGGTAGACCAGATCTCATATACAAGGTGCAATCATTCATTAATTCCGGGACTGTGTCTACGCTGATCGAACGGATCACCTTGGAAACTAGATGCTAGCATGTTACTCCGATATCACGAAGGACGACGACTGGAACAGACAGCGATAATCAAATTTTGTGTGAAATTCCGTAAATCGGCAACCAAAATCTATGGAATATTGAAACAAACTTATGGGAATGAAGCAATGAGTCGGACGACATGTTTTGAGTGTCATTCACTTTTCAGAAATGACAGAACATTGTTGTAGGACAACGAGAGCTCAGGGCGAACACACATGCGCAACTCTCCCGAAAACATCCAAACAATTCGAACAGTTGTGCATCAAGATCGACGCATCACTATCCAACAAATTGCTGACATGCTGATGTCATCTGCGGAGGTTAAAATGATCCTCATGTCAATTTTGAACATGCACCGCATTGCTGCCAAATTCGTTCTAGCAAATACTCATAAAAACAAAAGGACCACCGTCTCCATATCTATCAAGATCTCCGTCAACGGTCCCTGGATGGCCCAAAATTCTTGTAAGGATCAATACCGGTGACAAAAGTTGGATCTACGGGTACGAAACAGACCAAGCAGTAGATTTCTCAGTGGAAGAACCTTCAATTCCCAATTCAGAAGGAGAGAGGAGTCAAGAGCGCACCAAAGCATGGTCATTTTTTTCGACATTCACGAGATTGTGCACCGTGATTTCTTTTTTTTTAATCAAGCTGTGGTTGAGTTTTTTATATTATGACTTTCAGGGAAGTCATTCGTCGAAAACAAGCACAACTTTGGGTAGAGAAAAACTAGATGCTCCTAGACGACAAAGCACCAGCTGACAGAATTCCTCACAGCTCGCCAATTTTGCTCTCGTAACATTCATTAGATTTGGTCCTCTGCGACTTCTTTTTGTTTCCCAAGATGAAATTGAAGCTGGCACGGTGAAAATGCGATTTACATCAGGTACTAACAACTTCAAGAACGACACCTCCAGGTTGCATTCCAAAAATGGCAGTGGCGCTAGGATGTATTCTTCACTCTGGATGACATTTGCATAACTGTAGACCCTAGAAGATAGAAAAACAATATTTAAAACAATGTTAAACGCGTTAAACACGCTATTTATGCTAGATACATTTATTGTGGAGTTAATCATTTCCGAGATATTCCTGGTTATTGGTGTAAATTTTCCAATACTTAGATATATCTTTCTCATATGGAGTCACCATTAGTTTTTCTGTTGTTTTACTCCTTTCCATTCCAAGAGAACGAATTGCAATGTCAATCACCTGGCGACCAGTTTGTAAAAGATTTGACTATTGCTTAGCCTAGTTATTCCCGTATTTTCCTTCTGTTTACAGGAAATAAGCAATAAAATTATATCTGTTAATGATTATCTTGATTAACCTGGAGTAGGCAGAAGAATACTATTTTATAAAAATAGTTTGTTGCAGAATAGGTCTTAGAAAGTCGTGTGAATGTAACACATTAGATTTGCGTTTCGATAAAATAGAGAAAATGCAGAAGATTAAAGTGATAACAAAAAGTAGGTTTAAGGCCAAATGTATGTGAAATATTTATTCATATAGAATAACAACAGACTGACATTTATATAAACTTTCTTTATAGGTGAAGGTCCTTTAACCTGATAGGTCATATCGGACGATGGATGAATAAAATGAGTGAAATGATGCTTAAATGAGGGTCCTGGGAGCTTAGAGCTATTCAACATCTTCTTAGGTTAAGGGAAAAAAACGCCGAAAAAGCCTTATTTGAATAACTCGCCCTAACTGAGATTCGAACTCGAAACTTTTTGAATGTGAGACAGACTAAGTCAATTTTAAATTTCTCCGAAAGTCTAATTGAAATAAACTTCAAAACGTCCGTTTAGTGGGGAAGATTAAAGTGTTATTAGAAGCTTTCAATTATTAAAGGACTTAGGATCCAAAATGTGATCCAAAACAGAATGACATCTTTTCGTAAAACTGGCATCTATGAAGTTATGCACATTGTATTGTACCAGAATAAAAATGTAGAACAAATCTACATTTGTTAAAACATCCTGACACGATGCAAAAGGAATAAAATATATTATTACACCTGTATTTTATTCACTAGGGGGGTCAGTTTGAGTGGTCTCCTGAAAGTACATTCGATGACATTTATATATTGCATTCATACATTGAACCCTATAGTTGGCTGTAATAGGCGAACGAAATAGAAACCATTTCACAATATAGTTTTTCACCCTTTATCACTCGGGAATATCTCCTAAACACTTAATACGTTTGGTTTTATTACATACAAATGAATCTTCTGCGTTTTATACTCAAGTACCAGATGTTTCAACCAAGCATTATTTTTGTTTGCTCTCTAATTGCTTCCGTGATCAGATTAAAAGAGGTTCCACACAATTTGATTTAGTTATACTGGAAAACAGTTTCAAATTGCATAATGTGGCCTCATTAGAATACCTTTTGATGACTTCAAGATAGGGCAGAATTATCAGTCGTTGAGAAAATACATTTGTAAGGCAAATAACACAAATTTAACATGTACAAGGTAGTCGGGCAACAGAGCCACATTCTCTAAATGTGTTCTCTTTCTTAACCAGGCGACATCAGTGAAAATGGGTAGCCTGAATCTTTTTCATGGCTTGCAGGAGTAGTTTTCAGAGAAGTCTGTCCGCAACATTGGTTCATTAGCAGCATTTTCTTTATTTTTATGTTCTCCGCGACCTGTTCTCGTAGACACGTCTACATCCAAGTGTCTTTCTGCCGGCGTTTTAGGCATTTTCTCAAGATGCACTTGGCAAGGTCTCTGTGTCAACTGAGAGCACTGCGAAGTAGCAAGAGCATGGAATGTTAGTCTGTTACGGCTACCTGTTGATTATATACTTGTATAAAATACAATTTTTCTGTAGGTTCTTGGAATTTGGTTGATAAAATATCCTAAATAAAGACTAATTATTTACTACAGTTTTGTTCTAAGCATCAGACACTAAACCTGCAAATAAATAGGTTGTACAAAATTAACTTGCTGAGTTGTGACACTTCGGAAGCCAGAGTGAGAATTATCGCCAGGAGGGTATTATTTCTATATATTTGTCAGTTCCAGTAGCCAATTGACTAGTGTGTCTTATTAATATTATCGTTACTATTATTACTACTTCTTTAGGAGACGTAAGCAACTTCTCCTCGTTTCTACATGAGCCAATTTTTATGCTACCAATTGAGCATCATTTTTACTTTCTCTCGACCAGTTTACCGCATAAGGGAAGTATTGTATTCCACTGAAAAAAATATAAATTTTTTCCGAAAATTCACCAGAAATATGTTTTTGAGGCCCCTGAACCCAAAAAAGGACATTTGTAGAAAAGGCAAATTTATCATTTGCAAGGTAGTCGATAACAGAGCAAAATACTCTGAATCTCTCCACCACACTCTTTCTTAATCATGTGACATCAGTGAAAATGGAAATGGGTAGCCTGAATCTTATAGCTTGCATAAGTTTCTTATACCTATACTTTATTTGTGCTACTTCTGTTTAAATTTGTTTAGGACATTGTTAATTGTCAGGATCATATCACCGGTGTACCGCAGCACTTAAAAGCCCATTTTAAGCACACTTAAAAGTCATGTTTGAACCCGCGACGCGACCTTTATGTGTACGTAACTCAAAAAACGAAAAGTGATTTAAATGCCAATCTGGTAATTTCGGTATCTTCTTAGGTTGGACACGAAGGTTTTCTCACATACGCCAAACTACAACTTGCGTTTAAGCACTGTTTATTTGCTGTTAATCCAAGGATGGCTGAAAGCGATTTTAATTAAATCGTCTCTTGTTTAATACATTTATATAACAAATAGAATGCTTAACAGATTTTTATGGGAACAGCCTGTGAAGTATCTTTCATTTTGAACACCTTTTGTATACATTTTAAGCCGGAAGAAATTGAAGAAAATTTACTACAGAAAACGTAGTTATTAAGAAGTTGAATTTTGTCTTTTTTGCATTTGCGATTTCCGAGATATTATTTATTATTAATTTGATTTTCAATCTTCTTTAAGTAATTATTGTTTCTTTTCTTTTTGTGTTAATTTAAGCATTGGGATTCCTCGGCAAGCACACAACGACTGTAATAAAATTTTTAAAACAATGCTAATAAAAGCACTTCTGCAAACGTTTATCTCCATTAGTAAGAAGAAGATAATACAATAAACTTAATGAGAATCGTATATAATAATGAGTGGATAAAGTCATGTGATGTAGCACATATTTTAGTCTATCCTTGCCCTAACTTAATTATGCATTTATCATTCACTTTGTCTTTTTATAAGTTTTTATGTGCTTTATTTGTGCTACTTCTGTTTACATTTACTATTTAATGAGAGCGTAAATTATTACATTTATGTTTTGTGTTAACAGCAACTTTAAATACATTTCTTATTTTCAAGTCATTAGCATTTTTAAAATGTTAAAAAGGTTTTGCAAAAACCATCATTTTTTTACAGATAATCCGTAAAGCATTGCCTCAGATATTACAATTGTTTTAGTAGAGATTATTTTTGTGTGAGAGGAGAGAAGAGAGTATTTATTTTTAAATAACTTGAGATAAATGTTACAAAATGAGATACCAGTGGGAAGTTGTGGTGTTAAGCAATAGCAGTAGTTTATATGGTGAAATATAAGAGTATCCCAAGTATCACAAACACGCTACCAAAAATGAGCTCGGCCCAGAGTCTGACCCTACCATCGCCAAATTAGGCGAATGCCTTGGATAAACCAAGGAATTTCTAAGCATTAAAGCCAGGACGAAAGGAAATACGTTGAACTGTTAACGGACGAAACTATTTAACGCCGTAGACAACACATCACCTTTATTCCCCGTACAGTCTATTGGCGGCATCAGAACATGTTTTACCTGCCATCAGTGACCCATGGTCGCTGATTTGTTAGTTGTATGCATTGATGATACTTTGTGTGAAACTAACTTGAAACAAGCCGCTTTAAAATTTAAATTTTCCAGTTTCAATGTGGTAAAACTATTTAGGGTGGAGAAAGCCGCCTTTATATGGAAATCGAGGTGATCAGAGGAGGAGGTAGAGCGGAGAAAATTATTTATTCTGATGAATATCTACGGAAATACAGAATTCCAACAAAAAAAGTGAAATATTTTAGGTGAAATCCTAACTTTATTTGTTTATTACTTTTTCTATCACGTACGCACAATGTAATGGTATCTAGAGAAGGTATTGTACTTCATCCAAAAATTCGATACCGAGATTCTCCGGAATTTTGAAAACCCTGAATAAAAAACATTTTCAGAAAAAAAGTATCGTGTGCGTGCTTTGCGCGAGCGTTTGTATGTACGGCATGACTCAAAAACTAGAAGTCCGTTAAATACCAAACTTTGCATTTAATTGCAGTACCTCTCAAGGATGCGGAACGAAGATTTTCATAAATTTTCCCACCCCAAAACTACCCTTTGATTAGAACATTTTGAAATTTTCGATTTTCTAAAAAATGGCTAACGATTTATACTAAAATACCTTATGTTAACTTGTTACGCAATTATGTCACTAATAGTTTTTACTTTCTCTACTCATCATGTTCATAGTGTATAGAGAAGATATGTATTGCACCCAAAATTTCGATGTCGAGATTTCACCGGAAATACACAATTTGGGACCCCCTGAATCCAAAATAACATTTTTAGAATGTTTAGAATGTGTGTGTGTGTGTGTGTGTGTGTGTGTGTGTGGGCAGCATACGAAATGCCCATTAAATACCAAACTTGTTATTTAATTCGGTATCTTCAAAAGATGCGACACGGAGATTTTCAAGAAAATCCCCACTTCCAACAACCCTTTAAGTGAAAAAAAAACAACAACAAAAATATCGAAAATGTTGTATTTATTCAAAAATGACTCTAGTGATATCTTATATTTAAGATATTTACTTGACAAATAAAATGTATACTTTGATTTTTCTGGGAATAACCTTCGAAGACCTCTCGATTTTTGCAGAATTTTGCATAACTGTCAAACCGTAAGACACAGGCAAAAACTTACTACACAATTGTAGATCTCGTTAAAACACGTTATTTATATCATATACGTTTTTATTGTACATTTCACTGTTTTCGGAATATTCAAGGTTACAGTTTTAAACCAATTAACTTTTTTTTAAACGGGACCATGCGAAGCGAACCGAACCGAACCGAACCTCAATTGTTTCCTATAGCGACCAGCTTTTAAAATAACTGACAATCGCTTTAGCCTAATGTATTCCCTTATTTCCTGCCCACTTATAAGGAAACAGCTAATAAGGCTAATTTAGCTAATGTTTATCTAGATTAACATGAAGAAGATAAAAGAATAAGCTTTTGTAAGAACATTTTGTTGTGGAACAGCTAGAAAAAGTTATGCAAATGGAACACGTCAGATTTTTACATTCTCTACAATCTGGGTATGCACATAGCTGGGACAGGTGCCTATTGTATTCCACCCAAAACTTCGATGTCGCTATTTCACCGGAAATATATGTTTTGAGGTCACCTGAACCCGGAAATAACATTTTTACAAAAATGTGTGTGTGTGTGTGTGTACAGCATAGCTCAAAACCGAAAATCCCTTTAAATATCAAACTTGGTATTTATGTTTAGTATCTGTCAAAGATGAGACACAAAGATTTTCGTGAAAATCTCCGTAACACAAAATATTCTTAACATGGAAATATTTTTTAAACTTTTGTTTTTCTCAAAAGTAGATCAAACGATTTTGATTAAAATACCGTATACTAAGGATATTTCATGACAAATGAAATACATATTTTGAATTTTCTGCGAATAGTCTCTAAGGAGCTCTTTATTCCGGAATGAGTTTTGCAGAATTTTGCGTAACAGTTAAACAGCAACAAAAACGTACTACTGAAAAAATGTAGATCTCGGTAAAACACATAATTTATGTCATATACATTTTTGCTGTAGATCTGGCCATTTTCGAGATATTACTTGTTATTGATTTCAATTTTAAACTACCTATCTTCTCAAACTGTCACCTTTCGTTTCATCTCTCTTTTGTTTGACTGACACTGGAAAGTGAACCGAACTTCAATGTTCACACATCAGACCAGCTTTTAACATTTTGACTATTGCTTTAGCCTAGTCTATTCTCTTATTTCCCTTGTGCTTAGAAGCAAGTAATAAGACAATATCTGATAATGTTTATCTCGATTAGCATGATATGGGTATATAAAAGAATGATCTTTTGTAAGAATGGTTTGTTTGTTTGTTTGCAGTAAAGGTACAGAAAGTCATGTGAATGGAATAATCATTTTTTTTTTGAGCTAAACATTTTGTTAGTTTCAATTTTAAAATGAGGGAATGCTCTTCCTACTTTCTCTACCACATATGTACAGTGTACATACTTCGCAGAGGAGGTTGCATTCCATCAACATTTTGATACCGTGATTTCACTGTAAATACATGTTTTGGGGATCCTGAGTGGGGTAACAAGCGTTTTTAGAAAAAAAGTTCCTCTGAGTGTGTGTGTGTAAATAGTATAACTCAAAACCGAAAAGTCGAAGTCGTTTAAGTATCAAACTAGGTACTTCAGTTCAGTATTTTCCAAGGAATGCAACACAAAAGATTTTCATGAATATAATGCTACCCCTAAGTACCCTTTACATTAAGATTTTCTAAATTTTCGGTTTCCCCAAAAATAGATCTAACGATTTTGATATAAATATATTTAAATCACAAATAAAATGTATTCGTGAATTTTCTGGGAATTCCTCTGAAACCCTCTTCATTCTGGATTACTTTTGCATATATAGTAAACCGAAAGATTCCTTGTTTTTGGTTTAAACTTCCCGATACTTATATCTCAAATGGGAAGTAATTATTCGTGCTCTTTTTGTTTTCATCACCATCACGCAAAACAACGGAATTTCAAGTGTCATCACATAACGACCAGATCTTATATTTCACTATTGTTTTAGCTTGGTGTATTTCGTTATTAACTTTGAACCTATAAGAAAATTATGTAAAATAAACATTTCTGCTATTGTTTTTCTAGATTTAACATGAACTAAGTCGAAGAATAAGGTTTGTAGGAGTAGTTTTCCGCAGAATAGATAGAGAAAGTCATGTGAATGTAACAACAGATATTTTCTTGGACACTTTCCAGCTGATTAGAATGATGTGTGTGTGGCCGGTTGGCACTAGTTCACAGAATACGATATTCCACACAGCCCAGTAAACATGGCATAATCTTCTTTTGGAGTAGTGGTGGTTGCGGTTGTTTGGGCATAGATTAATGGGCTGCCAATCACAGTTGATGGTGACTTGTAGCGTAGCGAAAAATCCACTTCTCATCACATGTCAACAGCCTATCAAAAGATGATGCAAAACACCCGCCAATTTGTACCGCTTTCTTGGCCTCTGCCAACTCGTGTTGCATCCAGCGACGGAATTTACATCTGTTTCTAGCTGATGGAGATTCTGTGTTGATGGTGAGCTATTGTGTCTCATCCTTACAAATATGGCTTTTTTATTATTTCATTTAAATAGCCCGTTTTAACATCTAAGGTCATATCGGGGGCTTTACATTAGAAACGTTTACGTTGGGATTTTAAATCGGTTTATTTTCCTCAAACACAAACATATTCACTCTCAGATACATACTTCCAGACTCTGTGGGGAATAGGGAATAATTCTGGTTAAAGAAAGATTCCCCGCCCCAGCCGGGAATCGAACCCAGATGGGAAGTCAGCTCGCTGACCACTCGACCACGGAGGCAGTCAAATATGACTTTTGTTCTTCAATTATTGGCTAAGTGTATGTGTAAGGCGGGACTAGTTTGTTAGCGAGTTGGTCGCATGCTACATGGGTGGTCGTTGGATAAAAAACTCGAGTGTGCATGACTGAACCTTGTCTGATTGGTCGCTTATTACTGCACTAAAACCGAAGCAGTCTAGATAAGGTTGCTATAATTATTTGCCATAAAACCGGATAAAGGTACAAAATTAAGTTATGAGTTGAACTTTATTAATGGGGTTGCAATGTCTATACAACGCATTTCAGTATTTTTAGAAGGTGAAAGCTTAATAATTTACGTTATTTTAATGGAATGTTTATGTATTTTTGACACTTCGTTAAGAACTTCGCATAACTTAACTTTATGAGCTTTTGATTTTATTATACTAAACATACTTTTCAGAAGATTTTACAGGATATTTCAAATTGGAACTTTTGCTGGTTGCTATGAGACCAGAATGATGCACTTACTCCCTCAGTTTTCAAAGCCGACCTACATGAAATCAACAATCGCCAACTAAGAGTGCGCAATAATAGCTGGCCAACTCTAATCGATACAAAGAAGTCAAATTTCCAATTAAATAGCCGGTAAGAATAGCATTTTAATATGGCGGCAAAGTGGAAATTTAGATTTCATTTCATAGTGGAAATAATGGAAAGGCAAATATCGTAAAAGGTATATGTGATGCAATCTGGCATTTTTATAAATTCGGCCGGGACATATTTTCTAACCATCGTAATGGAGATAACCTCTGTTTTCGGAACGTGTGGCAACCTTAAGTCTGGCAGAATGAGTAATGGATTCCAGAGCAGTGACGAAGAAATGGTTTTGTTAAGAAGCTTAATTTGCAACTTGTAATTGGCCTCTGCTATAACAATAATACAGCGCATAATCTTGGTTCGATTGTTTAAACTCAACCCAAGTAGAATGTCCGTGGAGTGCATAGATCCAGCTTTTATTAAACGCACTTATTATTGATATCCATTTCAGTTGTCACTCCTTCCCATAAGTTTGTGATTATAATCTGTTCTGGTTTTTTGGATGAGCTGATTTCTTAACATAGGGCTCATAGACACGCAATAAGCATTTTACAAACGGCAATAAACTTGAACTTCAGCGTGGGTGATTTTCTGGCGCATGCGCAAATGTACCTAGTTTGAAGTATTATAATAAAACCCAATTACCATAGTGAAGCTTTCATGTTGTCAAACTTGGACATATATTGCTGACACTTGCTCCACACGTCTGCAAACCTGCCAGACGATGACAACGAAGATTGTCGAAACGCGTTCAGATCAGCATCATAAAATACAGTAGAGCAAGTGTCATAATAGATGTCCAAGTTTGTATTACCTAGTTTGTTTCTCCAAAAAATTTGGAAGAGCTTACGCGTGCGCGATTTTCTGGCGCATGCGCAAAAATTACCTAGTTTGTTTCTGGAAAGAATTTGGGAAATCATTAATCGACAAGCCGGCTAACAGACAACCCATCAGGCGACCAACAAGGTCCCGTCTTGAATAGTGTTGTTCTTTCCGTTGCTTACTAATTATTGGCGTATTGTAGTTTCTTATCGGGTCCCTGAGCCTATTGCATTGTTGCCAGATAGTTGGGAAAACTAACATTGCTGTATATTTCGGAATTGTCAAAATGAACAATTAATTACGAATTGTAGTAGGTTGTAGCACTAAGAAAGAAATCGGGAGTTAACGTAAATTACTTTCGTAATTTCTCTGTGTTGTGATGTATAATGAACCCAACAATTAAGTTACATATTTGGAGGTTAAAGTAACTTGTAGGTAAACATTGCTAATTTTTTGTGTGCAGAACATGAAAGTTACGAAGAAATCAGATTATATCGATATCATTAACCTATTCAAAATTTCTGAATCTATTGATGCACGGTGTACCATATAAGTAACACTTAGATGTTAAATATTGTAACTTTTCTTACAAATACTAATGTTAACACCATGTGCAGAAATAAATTATACCTACATTAAAACATCGCTGTTTATGTTTACTGAAGACCTGAATATTCACCAGTCCTTGATTGAAGAAAAATAAAGTTCTGTGATGTTAATTCATAAAATATTCCACGAATGTGTTAATCCAAACTGCGGTTATAGGTTAAAGCCACATTCACAATGGGATGCAAACGCAGATAAGCCCAAACGCGAGGGAAGGCTTTCACAATGCAATCGTAAGCATAACGCAAGAAGTTGGCACGGGGTTGTAGATCAGTAAATTGCCTACATGCGGATATCTTCCAAGCGCTCCACAAGTTTAAAGTTGAATAACAACCAAGAATATTGTATAAGAAAATTCATTCATTCTTTTACAAATAGGTTATAAAATTATATACTAATAATTGAGGCTTGCAGCAGTGACGTCATAATTGCTTATCCAAAATACTGAAAGTAATACTAGCATAGAGTTTGTAGAAAGTGATAAATCTGCACATTTAAAAACTGTGAATTATCTTTTTTTGCCTTACGATTTATGAGAACCAAGGAATCTAGACGCACATGGTGAGTACATGCATTAAATCAAAAGAGGATTCACACGGAAACTGCCATAACCTCTTGAGGGAAATGAGAGATGACACGGCACGGCCAAATAGAAGAATATGTATGTACAGTAGCCCCTGTAAAATCCATTGCAATCGTCTGATGGAACAGCAGGCAATGTATAGAGGAAGGAATGTGGAATCATTTCCCTGTGTACGCAACGCAAGGATACAATTTGGAGTCTGAAAACTTGCGTTGCATTACATTGCGAATGCGTTGCGTGTGTCTATGTGAATGCATACATTGAATACATAAGTGCAAAGTCTTGCTCTTAGGCTGGTCTGCGCTTACATCTCATCGTGAATAGGGCATAATTCAAATATATTTAACTCCACTTTGGTTTTATTTAACGTCAGGTTTTTTCTATTGAGTATCTTTTTATTAACGTTTTTTTTTTCCCTCCACTCTTTTACTTAGGTACGACATTGTTCTTCTAAACATTATCTTTTGCAGAACTTGTTAAATATCTAAAGTATGTTTCCTTGATAGGTTTTTTTTTACAGTCTCAACAGTATATTGTAAATTATTTGAACCAAGTTGCGAAAAACTGCTAAAAAATAATATAATCTTCCTCTATATTGGAGGTGAATGAAACTCAAAAACAATGCCTCCTCCCCACCGATTTAGTGATTTACAGTACAGTGAGGAGAAAGAGAAGGTTATTTGGAGGGTGGATCTTCGATATCAGAAGTGTCAATATTTTATTATTGTATATTTAGAATCTATAAACAATAAATGTCCCATCTAAGCACTCTGTAGAATAAATGATATTAAATACATAGACAATATTTGAAATAAGTCAAGACTTCATTATGTACACAGCTGTCTGCTACTAATGTATGGGACAGGTGAGCACCTCTATTGGCGAAACTTGGAATTACGCAGGGATCTGTTTTATCATCAATCCTCACGCCATCAGCTTATATTCAGTAAGCAATGGTTCATTCCTTTCTACTGGGTAACCAATCAAGATACGTTATGTACCTTCTATTTGTTAGATTGAAGTAGGATAGTTGTTTTCACTACGTTAGTGCCTTTGTGCACACTAATTTGAATAATTGAGGGAACCCGTGGCCCATCCACCTACCAGACGGGGTCATACAATTTTTCTGGTCTCAGTCTTCAAGGGTAAATATAGAGACAGGGGGCGGGGAGGTGGGGACCATAATTTTGTGAGCCCGGAAGATGTGTTCTAGAGGTTACTGCCACTCCTAAAGAAACATGGCGTGGCAGTTGTAACATGCCCACATTTTGAGACACACTAATAACCTGCACGCCGTTACGTTTAAGCATATTTGTAATGTCGTCGTTTGGAGAGAAGCAGATAGTTGAATCCCTTTTTGATTACGGGTCGCATTGATAAACAAAGCTTTCCTCACCAGTGTTGCGGACACAGCGAACCATTTCTTGGCACCATTTCGCTCTTTCTGCCTTTTGTTCTCTCTTGAGTTTGTGAAGCATCCAACAGTAACATCAAAGCTTCCTCCCCAGCATACTTTTGTTGGATCACTAAGGGTTTAACACATCATCTAAGCCACTCGCGGATTGTTCTTTACTATGGTTTCTGCACGAGCTGTATTCTTCTACTTTCTGCATGTCCCAAGTGCTAATCGTCTTTCAAGGCTGTTCTTACAAGTATAAAACTAAGTGCATACCAGTTACACGCTTTCGTACGCGAAAGAAAGATTCTTTAGAGACATTTTGTTGCATAACTTATAGTTATAAAAACTAATCAGAAGAATGTCGTTTAATCTTCTTCTTAGAACGATTAGAGCTAGCGTACGAAATACTTTTCACTGCGGGCTCTACAATGGGTCCCATGCCGTGGCATCCGTTATTTTAACTCTTGTAATATAATTATATTTCCATTGCTATTGGCGAAAAACTTGCTCTCACAGTCTGTCTTCGTTTTTTGTATTCATTCTGTGTTTTATTAGGTTAAAATAAAGATTGGGATCATAGTCCCTAATTAAATACATGAAAAAACAGCAAAATGAACTTCATAAGGGCGGCTCCTAAAAGCTGAAAGTGAACTGTAAATTGTAATAAAACACAATACTTTACTTGTTATCTAAATTTAAATTGTTTTTTACACGTCCTAAGACTCTTTAATGTGACTGAGTCTGCTTGATAGCCAGAGGCATTGTCAGCGTGTGAAGTGAGAAAGAAGTTTTTGTACCTGGGAAGTGGAGCACTGTACGAACTCATCCCTTCACAAATAAGTGGTTGCTATGACAACGTGGCATCATGTCCTTACAGATGTCTGTGCGTTTACTACACTAGTGAAGGGAAACTTCCTGTAACCTACTACTGCTTCAGTTGTTTACTGAGTCAAAACTCATACTACACGTAAAAAAGAAAGAAATGGAGTTTTATTTTGGACGTCCTTTAACTGCCGTGATACTCAACAGCCTATTCTATGCTGGGCGTGAAATATTGCTTAATTGTTCTCATTGATAGTTGGCTTACCCTCCCCGACTGACACACCCCTAGTTCTTACAAGCGAATGCCTAGGGGTCAGAAGCCTGTCGGGGAGCCAACGGCACAAAATGGAAAACCTGGAACGAGTGGTTGATCCGTAGCCAGGCGTGAGCGTGAGGAAGTAGGTGATATGAAATGCAGCGAAATGGATGATAGGAAAGTGATTGGTGGCGAGGGAAGCGGAGGATCCGCTGCTTCGTCCACCACAAATCTCACATGCAGGCACTTGGGATCGAGCGGTTTAACCACTCGGGTACGGCTCCGCCTTTTAATTTTTCTCAAAGGCCTCCTTATCAGGTTTGAAGTTCTTTTACAAGTCGTAAATCTACGACACGGGACCAAGGAAGGAAGCTATGCAAAGAATTTTTACGCCCGATTTTTACGTACCACTCAAAAGGTGCGAACAGTCGCCAAGCTTCAGAACTGCTATATCGATAGAAAATTAGTTAAAATATAACAATGTCATATTAAAATTAACAATAAATTAATACTTCTTTACCTCGACTGATTTATTTGAGGACGTTTACGTGTTAGTACTTGGTGTCGAATGCGAGTGAAATGAATCCAAATTAATGTTATTATCTATAATAATGGAAACAATGTAATCTCAATGGAGAGATGAAGACAAGAGAGATATCTTTAGGACTGGCCAACGTACCATACCACTAAATATTAACGTAAGGAAGAAAAAAAAAATGTCGATATTATTGTGTTAAGTTCAAATTATCTTGGTGTTAAGACTTTTCATGGTAGTGCAGCAGCTCCTATTTTAAAACTACCTATTTTAATAGTGTTGTTTAATATTTAGCAACAATCAAAATGCTTTGAATAGGGATGGACTATCACATTTCAAGAATTTAACTCGAGTTCTGAATAAACACAAAGATTCTGCATATTCGAAATGTAAATTATATTTCAACACGTTTCTAAAGAATAGAAAAACAATTGCTAATGCCCTAAGAAAATTCAAGGTTACTGTTTATTCAGCGGAATGAAAAGTTCATTTGCATAGTTTCTTTTTCAAACCTGTTTTTGAAGCTGCTTTATTTTTAAACAAGCCAGAATTAGCGTTCAGGGGCCGCAATGAAAACAGATCCACAGTAAACAGAAAAAAGAGCTGATTCTTGCAAATCTAATTAGTACACAAACCTATTTACTTAATCCGTGTTTTATTTTTAAGAACTGTCTTTATAGTTTATTTTTCTTTTCTTTTTAGTATACTTGTTGCACCTTTTTATATTTGTTTTTATTAAGTTGTTTAGAATTGTATTTTTTGTTCTTTATTCATTGTATCATTGCTGTATTGAATTTAATATATTTCCTGCTAGAACGGAAAAAAAAGGCCTTATGGCCTTAACTCCAACTAGGATAAATAAATAAATAAATAAATTAAACTAAATTAACCACTAAACGGAATATATTGTGTGCACGGTATGCTTATGTTAATTTGAAGTATAACATTTTTAACTTGTTTATTTTTATTTATATATAACCTTAAATTTTATTTGGAAGGTAGAACTACAAGGTTCAGAAAGGGCGAAAGTCTCCAAATATGTAACCTGCGTAAAGGTAACAGCATCGAAAAGTGTGAATAATTGCAATTAATTTCAGACAGTATAATCTTGATATTGCACTAATATAAAGTCAAGATTTGCACAGTGTCTATTTCAAAATTTAATATCCCAATTTTCGTATATCCCAATAGCTGAGACACATATTTCGTATCGCTTTCTTCAGCTGAATTTTTAGTTTGAGTTACCATTGCATATGACTATATTTACCGAATTGAAGAAAGTATAATATCTTAGTGAACTTTTTTCTTCCTTACCAGATTTGAAAATTGAATGCCTTAGCTGGAATTTGAATCACGGATCTCCCGGCGGTTGCTCTAACCACTGTGCTATTATGGCAACATACTGATACGACTTTAAAATCCCTAAATGGCGCTCGTTTTTCCGGCAAACCACAAGAAGATTCCAAATTATTTTGAGATGACGTACCCCAATGGCGACTTACAATATCTTAAGTTATTTAAATTCTGCATTGTTAATTATATTTCGCACTAGCTATGTTTAGGGCAGGAGTTGGATGGATAGTCAGACTGAAGCATTTTATTCTAATTTTTCAGAATTCTGTTTTCTCTTTGATTTCTGAATTAGCCTGTGTGCGTTTTCATGCCTCTCTTTATGGGCCACATCGTGACCGAGAGGTTAGACCACTCACCTCTCACCTAGTTGGGTTCGATCCCAAGCGACCGCATGTGAGATTTGTGGTGGATAAGGTGGGTTTTCTCCGGGTTCTCCGGTTTCCCCCACCATCGCAGTTCACCGGTGCTCCATCTACATTTCATGTATCACCGGAGCCTCAAGTAGTAAAAGAGGGCATTAATTTCCTTTAGAATTCACGAACATACTATTCTCAAAAACTAACACTGAACTAAAGAATTTCTTGCTTACTGAGTTTCCCGTAACCTAATTACCCTCGTGACTCCTACACTTGGCTAATTGTTTCCTCTAGTACTTAGTAGTAGATTTCCACATTAGTAATAGTTTTAGCTGTATTGTAACACATTTTTATTGCAATTGCTTATACATTACCTCATTCCTTCTCCATAAAATACTTCTTAATTTACTACGACATTCGTTTCGGTTCAATCCATTCAATGTTTAAAGAATGTAATAATTTCCCTTCAATACGTGTTTGTACCTTTACTGTTTGCTGATTATTGCTAATTCACAATAATGAAGGGAAGAATACTAATTTACAAAGAGTTCAAAATGCATGTCCAAACTAAAGAGTATTTGCAAGTTCGCTTAAGGTGGAACAAAACTATTTTTGTCCTGTAAATTATAACTCTCTCCTCTATTTCTATTTTTCTCTGCATCGAAGTTCACTCATGTCCCTTTCGCGTCCTTTTAGGAGGATCAAAATGAACACTTTTTGGTTGTTAGATCACCTCTCTGTTGTGTGAGTGGTCTCGAGTTTTATTCCCGGTTGGTGGTGGACATTTTTCTCTAGCCAAAATTTTTCCCTATCCTCCCCAGAGTCTGGAAGTATGAACGAGTAAACATGTACATTATCTAATGTATAAAACCCCCCTCCCCAAAAACAAAACAAAACAAAAACAGTTCCAATGACTCTGACTATTAACACCATTGCCGCTAGCAATGTTTCATACATAAAAGTGCGCCGATATGACCATTACAGTTCAAGGCGGAGTATAAATGGAACATAAAAAGAGAGAGAGAGAAAAAAATGCACATTTTACTGACTTGCTATTGCACACTTCGGCACCCTAACACATGCTTCATTTGTATCATTGGCGCATGGATTTCTTAATTCGCACCCGAAGCACCGTCAACTCCAAATCAATTGATTTTGCAGCAGCTGCACTGATGTAGTGACCCACCGTCAATTTACCCTTTTATATGCTTAGGTGTATAGTGCATAGAGAAGGTATTGCATTCCACCCAAAAATTCGATACCGAGATTTCACCGGAAATACGTTTTGGGTCCCCCTGAATCAAAAACATTTTTTTTTTTACTTTCTCTGCTCGTACTATGTGTACATAGTGTATAGTTAAGGTATGCATTCCACCCAAAAATTTGATACCGATATTTCGCCGGAAATACATGTTTTGGTTCCCCCTAAATAAAAAAAACATTTTTGGAAAAAGGTCCGTGTGTGCGTGTGTGTCTGTATGTCTGTGGACAGCATAGCTAAAAAACAGACCGTTAAATACCAAGCTACCCTTGACATGGAACGTTTTTCAAAAAAAAATTATTTCTCAAAAATGGCGTAACGATTTTGATTAAAATCACTTATATTTAAGATGTTTACATGCCAAATAAAATATTTATCTTGAATTTTCTGAAGATTACTTTATTGTGGATGAATTTTACAGAAATTTGTATTACTACTAAACCGTAAGAGATGGAAAAACACTTACCACACAAATGTAGAGCACGTTAAAATACAAAATTTATGTCATATGCAGTTTTTTCATGGAGATATTCGTTTTTGAGATATTCTTTGTTATTGGTTTCAGCTTTGGAAAACTTATACTTTTCTCATATAGGGATTTATCAACTCCTGTCCATACAAACAAAGAAACTTCAGTCTTATAGCAACCAGCTTTTGACTATCACTTTAACCTATAGTTCTCCCTTATTTCGCTTCTGCTTACAAGGAAGCAAGTGATAAGACTGTTTCTGTTAATTTTTCTCAATTAGCATGAAGTAAATGGGAGCATGAGCTTTTTAACAATAATTTGGTGCAGAAATGTAGAGAAAGTCATGTAAATGGAACACATAAGATTTTTTGGTTGGAATGCAATACTTCCTTTACTCTCTGCAAGGAAGAGTTAGACAATAATGGGATAATTTATTAAAGAAGATTGCGAAAGCAAAAAAGAAGCTTCGATGAAATGTTTACGTAAGGTTAGCTTAAATAAATTACAGTCCAGTCACATATTAATCGCATCAAAGTCCTTCTTTATGTTCTTGAAGATATTTAGTGTTAATATTTCCGAATTCGTTAAATAGCTACTTTGCCCTTCAGGTACTGAAACAGCAATTTCCGGAAGGGAGTGCAGCGTGTTGAGAGAGATCAGTAATGCTTCGGTTATGTTTCGCCATCGCAACGCTAGATGGTAGTAGAGGCGGGAGAGGGTTGTGGTACTGAGAGGGATGCTGCAACCCTCAACATTGACTGAGGAGATGCGATCTGGTGTGGACGTAACTGGCAAGGAAAGAGCGTGCTGATTTCGTAGCGCTACTACGGTAAGTGTTCGTCCCTATTCTTAAAATCACGCTTTGCGGCTAATGTACTTACGCTATCTGTGTGATTGTAGAGAGTACTACTGTTGGAAACGTTAAAGAATTACGGTCATCAACACCCTCAGGTATAGAGTGCTTTAAGTTCTTAACACCAAGAAGCAATCCCATTTTTGTTGATAAGAAGTAACATTTTCTATTAAGGAGTACTGGTAATACATCTTGAGAGCTTTACTGAAAGGTGATGTTCAAAATAAGTAAATTGTATTGCCCTTATAACCTCAAAGGTTTATTTAGGTTCCATAACCTTTTCATACAGTATTATTGGGATTCTCTAAACATTTGTGAAATGAAATGTCTCTGTTATTTTATAGTTTTGCTATTAGAAACTAACACCATTTTACATTGATAACTTTTTTGTTTCTTTACTGTTAGGTAGCAGCTTTGTTGACTTGTATTCTAATGCATATAAATATTAGAAGTGTTTCATTAACTGAAGTGAAGTAAGAGTTTAGATATTACTACATTTGCATTTAATAAAATATGGTTGGATTTCAAACTGTAGCCCTATATACCAGTTTGATAGTTTCTGTGTCTCGATGTATACATTAGAAACTGATTCAGCTTTTGTTTTACCATGCAGAACATGTTTATTTATGTTACTTCTGTTTTCTCTACCGTTTCCCTAAAATTATATGAGCTCTCTATAAAAATTAAGTATCTTCATTTCTCTGGAAGATGTTTGCTTTGAAACCCATTGAATAAAAACACTATGGGGCTGTCTGTAAACACTGTATTTCAAAACGAGAATGTATATACTAGCAACTTTAGTATTTAATTCAGATGCTTAATAAGAATGTAAGTCGAAAGGTTTTTAAAAAATTGCTCACACCCGTGTCCTGAAAATTTTTATTTACTTTATAATTTGTCAAGAAGCTGCTATGACGAATTTAATTAAATTCAATATTAGGTACGCCTGAGGAATAAAATGCCCATTACAGAATTTAAAAGTATGTGTCTAATCTTTTTAGTAAAAATTAAAGGTATGAATCATATACATCCTGAACAAAATTATTCCACAATATTTAAATAAATTAAAATAATGATTTAACATATACTTAAATATAATATCTCTAATCATTATGAATTGTAAAGTTCTCTCTTCATTCTTATTTAAAAAAAAAGATAAATACACAACTATATAGTGTGTTGATATGTGCGTTTGAATCAAGTTTTGTCAAGGCGAGGTTCTTTTTTGTAATATTGTTGCAACACGTTTGTGAAAATGTGCCATTCTTGTTTTATTCGCAGATCGATGTAATAAACATCACTTTTGATGTAAATAGTTGAGAATAAATTCCGCATGATGCATCTAACCAATTCGTGCATCCTTTGAGAACAACTTTTAAACATATTTACATGTATAATAATTGATATAAGACGAGAGAAAAATAACTTATATATGAGGTATAATATAAGGGGATGCTGTGAATTGGTAGTGGTAGAGAATGTCCCAGTTCAGAGTTTTCTATTTAATAAAGTCAATTGACAATACTTATAAGAACGCAGATAATGCTTTATCGTTAGAGAATAACGTGATTGAGACGCGCTGAAATACTAAATACACGCTTTTTGTTGCAATAGTTAACAGTCCAGTTTTACTCCAATTCATCCTTCTACCGAACAAAGCACTGCCTTTGCAGTTCTTTTAGAGTAATCTAGTCAGTTTGGGTATGTACTTGGTTCAGCAGAGCTTTCTGTGCCCACAGTCATTCTAAATATTAATATTACCAACATGTCTAGGCTTAAATGCCTAACTAGTAGATCACTAGCATGAAAAATCTGATGTGGTGCACACACATAGCTTTCTCTAACTGCTCTACAAACTTCTTACAAAAGATTATTCTTCTTTATACACAATGCTAAACGAGATAAACATTAGCAGAATGCTTTTGTTACTTAGTTCATTATAAGTAGAAGGAAACTAAGGTAATGCACTAAGCATAAGTGATAGACAAATGATTTAAAAGTTGTTATGCGATTGTCATTGCAAATCACTTCTTTGCTTGGCTTCTTTTCTCCTGTCTGAGAAAAGTATAAGTACTTCACAATTGAAACCAATAACAAGGAAATACGGCTAAATCCACAACAAAAATGTAAATAACGTAAATTATGTGTTTTAACGAGATCTACATGTTTTGTTAAGTAAGTTTTTGCCTGTCTCTTACGCTTTACCCGCTATGCAAAATTCCGTAAAATTCATCCAGAATAAATCTGTCTTCAGAGACTATTCCCAGAAAATTGAAGATATGTATTTGATTTGTCATGTAAATATCTTAAATATAAGAGATTTTAATCAAAATCGTTACAGCCATTTTTGAGCTTTTTTCCAAGTAAAGGGTAGTTGGGGGTGGGGGGGTATTTTTTTTTTTAAATCTTCGTGTCGCATCCTTGGAAGATACCAAGTTTGGTATTTAACGGTCTTTTTGTTTTTGAACTATGCTACCCACAGACACACATACACGACCATTTTTCTAAAAATGCTTTTTATTTTTTGATTCAGGGATTCTAAAACGTGTGAAACGGTGAAATCTCGGTATCGAATTTTTGGGTGCCGTGCAATACCTTCTTTAGACACTACGTATATTGTACGTGCAGAGAAAGTAAAAAGAAATGATGCGGGATTTGTTAATCGTTAAACAGACCCAAATATTGTGCCTGGGAGTGTGACCTTAATTTCGTACTTAGTATGCAGATTTTGTAGGTTCACTGATGTTTTGGTAAGGTGAGGGGTGGATGGATTTTGTTACCTGGAAGTTTCTTTTCATTAAATAGCACGAACAATGTCTAGCTTGGCCAAGTACTAACTATTCTCGATAGTCAAAACACCAATAAACACAAACTAGTGTAAAATCAGGAACGTTGCTGCAATATACTAAAATATATTATTATTATTTATTATTATTATTATTATTTTATGAACAGAAAATTAATTATTTAAATTTGAGCGTAGAACTCCTTTAAATGAGAGGGTTCCAACTGGTATGCACTCGAGGGTCATAGAATACAATACGACTATTTGTGTAATTCTCCAAATGGAACGAGGCACCATTGCTGAATAATACGCATCGTTTAAATGAAAACAAAGTTTGAATTGTAAATTATTTTAATTGATTAAAGTACAATTTTGTAAATGGATGAAACATTGAAATTAAAAATATACATAAACTAATAAAATTGAATTAGAAAATATCAGTCAACAATGGCAGTTTAATTTGAAATCAATATTTGACAAATGGCAAAATGAAGGAAACAAAACCGAATTATATAATGTAATATATTGTTAAAACTAATTTAAATAGGATAATTTAGTGGGAATAGTGAGGTTGATCGTTTACATCTGCTAATGAACAAATAACCGCCTCAATTAATACCTATCATTGGATTCAAACGTTACAATAAAAATAATTACAGAATAAGTGTATCAAATGATAATTGAGGTATGAAACAATTTTGGCCCATTTTTATTTTTTTAAAGATTTTAAATTAGTTAACTCGCTCCATGGCACGACAGTTCACAAAGAACCATGGTCTACCGCCCGGCCGCTGCATCCCCCATCTCGGTCCATGACAAACGCCATGGATGGGGTGCAGTATTGGTGAGACGCGGTCAGCGCCTTAAATCCCCCGGCTGGTTAATGCGGTCCTCATGACCTGGGCCGCTATTTCTCCATCAAGTAGCTCCTCAATTGGCTCCCCAGGCTGAGTGCACCCCGATCCAGGTCTCCTAGCGGGGTAACATTCCCACGCCGGTACTGGGAATCGAACCCAGGTCTCCCGCTTGACATGCAGCAACGCGTTAAGGAGATGACCTTAAATTAGTTTCCCATAAACATTCCCTGGTCCTAAGTAACGGCTTGCCAGTTGGAAACCTCCGCTTTAGATAATACGCGTAATGTCGGGAGTTGGAGCCGAGTAAACTGTTAAGAATTTTATTTCCTATTTCAGTAGAAATTATTTTTTACTTTCTCTACACGTACTATGTACATAGCGTATAGAGAAGGTATTGTAATGCACTCAAAAATTCAATACCAAGATTTCACGGAAATACATGTTTCGGTTTCCCCTCTGAATAAAAAAAAAACATTTTTGGAAAAAAGATTTGTCTGTGTGTGTGACTGTGAACAGCATAGCTCAAAAACGAAAAGTACGTTAAATACCAAAGTTAGTATCTTGATTAATATATTATATATTAAAATATTTACCTGATGAATAACATATATAAGTATCTTGAATTTTCTGGGAATAGCCTCTGAAGACTACTTTATTCTGGGTGAATTTTACAGAATTTTATATAATTGTTAAACCGTAAGAGATGGACAGAAACTTACCACACAACAAATATAGAGCACGTTAAAGCACATTGATAGTTGATCGTTTATTAGGTATTCCTTATTTTTTGTTTCAGCTTTAAAAAACATATTTTTCTCATACAGAAATTTGTAAACTCCTGGCCCTGCATAGATACGGATTTCCTCCACATAGCAACCGGCTTTTAAAAGATTTGTCATTCGTTTTAGAATAGTGTATTCCCTTATTTTCCCACTTCTTACAAGGAAGCGGGTAATTAAAACAAGTTCTGCTGAAGTTTACTTCGAATATCATAAAGTAGACATGAGAATAATTTGTTACATCGACGTAGAGAAAGTCATGTGAATGGAACGCATCAGACTTTAAAGATATACGTTGAATACATAAGCAAATTTTACATTCCAAATAACCTATACGTAGATGGAAAATATTACTTATTTTCTCAAGAATGGCTCTCAGTGGTTAGATTACAGCATAATTTGAGTTATTGGCATGTCGGGTAGAACGCATGCTCTTCATTTTCTATAAATTGCTTAGAAGTTCTCTTCCCATTATTATGTTTTATACAACCACAATACCATACTAAGGAGACAAAAGCGTATTAAAAAAGAACAATAAAATGACTATACGTCGTTTTATGTTTAAAATTTTATTGTTTGCGAGTTGTGGTGCGCCACTATTTAGCACGTTTTGGAATTAAGCGGCTTATGAGGGAGGGGATGGAGAGAGAGGGAGAGAGAGAGAGAGAGAGAGAGAGAGAGAGAGATAACCCTTTAGTAGTTCAGATCATTACTTTTAATACCTACATCCTAAAATATATTTGTTAGCTTTCTGTGTGTGTGTTACCAATTACCTAATTTGTAATTAACGGATACAGTTTTCCGATTTAGCATGTCATTCCAATACGCAAATTCAACAAGATGTGATAATCATTTGAGGACATTCAAAGACATTTTTGAAAGCCTACTGGTTTTGTTTCTTTCTTTTTCTCTCTCTATACATTACTATGTACATAGTGTACAGAGAAGGTATTGCATTTCACCCAAAAATTCGATTCCCGGTTTTACCGGAAATAGACATTTTAGAGACCCCTGTATCAAAACAGAAATAGAAAAAGGCCCTTGTGTGTCCGTGTGTCCATGTGTCTGTGAACACGATAACTCCAAAACGAAAAGTCGGTAAAGTACCAAACTTGGTATATAAGTTTAGTATATTCCAAGGATGTGACCCGAAGATTTTGAGGAAAAGCCTAAACTACCATTTACATGGAAAAAGTTTCGAACATTTTGGTTTTCTCAAAAGTGGCTCTAACGATTTTGATTAAAATATTGTATATTAAAGATATTTTACCTGACAAATAAAATGTATATTTTGGATTTTCTGGGCATAGTCTCTGAAGGCCTCTTTATTCTGGATATATTTTGCTGAATTTTGCAGAACTAGTAAACCGTAAGCGACTGGAAAAAACTTACTATACAAAACATATAGATCTCGTTTAAACACGCAATTTAAGTCATATACATATTTTTCGTGGAGTTGAGATATTCCTTGTTATTGGTTTCAGTTTTAAAATACTTGAACTTTTCAGTTACGGGAATTCCTCAGCTCCTGGTAATGCAAAGAAACGGATTCCATTCACATGGTATTCAGCTTTTAAAAGATTTGGATATCGTTTAAGCCCAATGTGTTCCAGTATTTCCCTTCTGCTTACAGTAAGCATTTTTGCAACAGCATAGCCATTTCTGCCCGGCCTCATTTCTGAAGATGTCCTCTACAGCTGAGGACGAAACGTGAAGTTTTTATTTATTTTAATAGTTTTAATATTCGAACAGGTCCTACAAGCCCGGAAATTATATATTTTACCAATAACCTTATAGTTAATTATTTTATATTCCAGATATTTGAAAACTTTAATCTTTTTTAAATAGTGTTTAACGCCCGCTTGTGCTACAACATCATCACAGGCGATGTTACTGATGATAAACGGAATGAAAATATAGCGCCGGTGGAATGCAGTAGAGGGGGAAAACTGAAAAAAAAAACCCATTTGCAGGCTCTTGGGATCGAACTCGGGCCGCCTTGATGAGGCACCTCGGCCACGGTGCGGCCTACTTTCACCTGTTGTATATTCTGTCCATCTTTCACTATTTTTGCTCTCCATATTGATTTACCCTCCATTGTTAATACTTATAATAAGGCATGATTGACACGGGATTTAATAGCTCCAAAGAGTTTATAATTAATATAGCACTGAGATAAAGATATAGTTAATCATCACACTTTTAATATATCCATCCATCCATCCAATCCATTCATCCCATCCATCCATCCATCCATCCATCCATCCATCCATCCAATCCATCCATCCCATCCATCCAATCCATCCATCCATCCAATCCATCCATCCATCCAATCCATCCATCCCATCCATCCAATCCATCCATCCATCCATCCATCCATCCATCCAATCCATCCATCCATCCATCCATCCAATACATCCATCCATCCATCCATCCATCCATCCATCCAATCCATCCATCCATCCATCCCATCCATCCAATCCATCCATCCATCCATCCATCCATCCATCCATCCATCCCATCCATCCATCCATCCATCCATCCATCCATCCATCCATCCATCCAATCCATCCATCCATCCATCCCATCCATCCATCCCATCCATCCATCCATCCCATCCATCCATCCCATCCCATCCATCCCATCCCATCCATCCCATCCATCCCATCCATCCATCCATCCATCCATCCATCCATCCATCCATCCATCCATCCATCCATCCATCCAATCCATCCATCCCATCCATCCATCCATCCATCCATCCATCCATCCAATCCATCCATCCATCCATCCATCCATCCATCCATTCCAATCCAATCCAATCCAATCCAATCCAATCCCATCCCATCCCATCCCATCCCATCCCATCCCATCAAATCCCATCCCATCCAATCCATCCATCCCATCCATCCCGTCCAATCCATCCCATCCATCTCATCCCATCCACCCCATCCCACCCATCCCACCCATCCCATCCATCCATCCATCCATCCATTCATCCATCCATCCACCCCATCCTACCCCATCCAACCCCACCCCACCCCATCCCACCCCTACCCATCCCACCGCACCCCACACATCCATCCATCCCATCCAATCTATCCATCCATCCATGCATCCATCCCATCCCACCCATGCACCCCATCCATCCACCCCATCCCGTCCTACCCCATCCCACCCCACCCATCCATCCATCGACCCACCCCACTCCATCCCACTCCACCCCACCCCACCCCACCCCACCCATCCATTCATCCCATCCCACCCCATCGCATCCCATCCCATCCCACCCCACCCCATCCCATCCCATCCCACCCATGCACCCCATCCATCCACCCCATCCCGTCCTACCCCATCCCACCCCACCCATCCATCCATCGACCCACCCCACTCCATCCCACTCCACCCCACCCCACCCCACCCATCCATTCATCCCATCCCACCCCATCGCATCCCATCCCATCCCACCCCATCCCATCCCATCCCACCCCACCCCATCCCATCCCATCCCACCCCACCCACCCCACCCACCCCATCCCAACCCACCCACCCCATTTCACCCCATCCCATCCCACCCTATCCGTCCATCCATCCATCCATTGCATCCATCATCCCATCCCATCCATCCTTCCATCCATAAATGATATAAGAATGTGGTAAGTTTTATAGACCTTTGTTTAAAAATATCACAACATTATATGGATTAATACTTTGTTATTTGTAACGATCAAGTATTGATACACAATAAAAAGATAAATTGTATAAATCGATATATACACTAAACATATACAATAATTGAGCATTATAATTTTACTACATCTATAAAAGACGTTCGAGGCAAAGAACCAGCACGGTATAAAATAACATTGAATGACAACATTTTGGAACACATTTTAAATATTTAAACTGTGTTATATGTTTTTATTATGATAATGAAACAGAATAGGCTACAAGCAATTTGCGGCACAATTCAAGGACATTCAAAAGTAAATTAAGAAAGGAAACTAAACTTAACTGTTTTTTTTTAAAGTAGATGCTGATATTGATATATGCAGTGACATTCACCTAAAACACAGTCTGCTAAAATGAACTTTCTAAGATGTGTAATAGGCTGCACGAGAATGAATAGGATAAGAGAAGAATTTAAAATATAACCTTAAATAATAAACCAATTAGTCAAAGGAAAGGTGAATAAACCACCTGGAAAGAGTGAAGGAAGGGAGGTATCCAAAAGCAGGATTAAAGATAAAAGAAACGTTTTTTAAAATTTAAAATAAAAATTCATAAAATCATATATATGTAATAAAGACAAAAAATTAACAGTTATTTATTTATTTATTAAAATTCATTTTGAGAAATAGAAAAGTTTCAGAATAATAAATGATCAAAAAAAGATGTATTAAGATTTCGGTGAGTTAAAAGATACACCAAGAAGGAAAAGAGAATGATGAAAACGCAGGAAACGATGGAGGAAGCTATGAAGCCAAAACGGGCTGGCCTGAAGCATCGATTTGGGAGGAAGGATATCTACACGTTATATTCTATTAATATTTTATTTAGCTTGGTTATATTATGCTAGAGATCAAAATTTCACATTTGAATTACATCGAATGATAACGTAGGGTAGCCCACCTGGGTAGTGTGGTGGTAGCGTGTCTGCCTCACATTCAAAATATCGTCAGTTCGAATCTCACTTAGGGTGAGTTACCCGGATAAGACTTTTTCGGGGTTTTCCCTTATCCTGAGAAGACGAATGTAGAGTAACTTTAAGCTCCATGGACCCCAGATCATTTGAGTATCATTTCACCAATTTCATTCATCGTCCGATATGACCAACCAGGTTAAAGGACGTTAAAAAAAAAAAACAAAAAAAAAAAAAAACCTGTCGGGTATTTAATAGGCTATTTTAAGAACACTCAAGACATTAATATCTAAAAATATTCAAACATTACGTATAGTTTTGTTATGTAAAGAAACGGTTGTTTGGGGCGCCATTTCCTTCTGCCTCTTTCCTTAAAATGTGTTTTTTTAAGAAGAAGATTAGAGTTTATATTTCTTTTTTCGTTTTTATGTATTCTGACGTTTCTTTCTGACTGGCCAACACGACCTATTCATCCACAAATAGCATATTTCATATTTTAAGACTTACTTTATCAACAGATACTTCTCAAAAACTTTACAGCGAAATGAAAATGTTCCATTGTCACTGTGACTTTTCTCTGTTCAATTACGAAGGATCATGTCCCTCTCATCCAACCTAAGGTAACAATGTGGCAATAAAATGCTAACATCACAACCCCTTTAAGATTAAAATGCTCAAGAGCAAAAGGTATTGTTTCCACGCTGATCTTTAGGGTATGGAAACTTGATGAATGGAACACACGTCTATTGTGCTAAGCCTGTTGTCTTCAGGCGAGCTGTCATGGGCGTCGTTTTCTCTTTTTCATAACGTCCATTGTTGTAGCTGGCACAGAATCGAGGTGGCTATGTCGCATTTATATCTTGCAGTAATTCTCGCTAGTCTAATGAGACGAACCTGTATACTCTTAATGATGACGAGAATGCATTTCAGGTAAATGAAAAGAAAGTCTTAAAGGGTAAGGGCTTGTTACCACAATTTGAAGTGCTCATAACATCACATGTCGAACTACCGAGAAAAGTGTTTATTGATTCGTACACGTTGGCAAGAAGAATAACAAAGAGCAGACATCCCTCTCAGGACTTCCTGTTCATTTAATTAATATTGCATATTTGTAGACATATTTTTAAACCAAGCTTGGTTCATATGTAAACTGCACAAAACAACAAAGAACTGTTCAGATCTAAAGGCTTAAAATGGCGAATTTTTCAATTTTTAATTTCTCTACACGCACTATGTACATAGTGTATAGATAAAATATTGCATTCCATCCAAATATTCGATACCGAGATTTCACCGGAAATACATGTTTTGGGTCCCCCTGAATCCACAAAAAGCAATTTTACACAAAGGTCCGTGTGTGTCTGTGGACAGCATACCTCAAAAACGGAAAGTCCGTTAAAAACCAAATTTGGTATTTAGGTTCGGTATCTTCCAAGTATGCGACACGAAGATTTTCAAGAAAATCCCCCACCTCCAACTACCCTTTATATGGAACATTTTTCGAAAATTTTGATTTTCTAATAAATGGCTCTAACGATTTTGATTAAAATATCGTATATTACAGGTATTTACCTGAAAAATAAAATGTATATCTTGAATTTTCTGGGAATAGCCTCTGAAGACTACTTTATTCTGGATGAATTTTACGGAATTTTGCATGACTGTTAAACCGTAAGAGATGGATAAAAACTTACGACACAGAACATGTAGAGCACATTAAAACACACAAGTTATGTCACACACATATATATATATATATATATATATATATTTTTTTTTTTTTTTCGTGGAGATGATCGTTTTTAAGGTATTCGTTGTTTTTGTTTACAGCTTTGAGAAACTTATATTTTTCTCATACAGGAATTTGTCAACTCCTGTCCGTACAAACAAAGAAACTTCAGTCACATAATAACCGGCTTTTGACTATCACTTTAATCTATGGTACTCCCTTATTTTGCTTCTACTTACAAGGTAGCAAGTAATAAAACTATTTCTGCTAATTTTTTTCTCGAGGCATAAGCTTTTTAACAATAATTTGTTACAGAGATGTAGAGAAAGTCATGTGAATGGAACACATCAGATTTTTTTTATCTCACTAATTAATTGCTAATACATTCAGCTTTGTGTTCCCAAAGTTTCATAACCTAATTCGATTTCTTTGTGGTGCAAATAAATTAAAAAGTTAGGACTTGTCGTGCCTAGCTCACTGTAGAGTTACTTGTCAGCTGTGGCTAGTAATATACCCATACGAAAAAAGGAAATCCCACATTTCCGGACCGATAAGATGACGCAACTAAACTTCAACATGTAACATAGAGCATTCTGTGACGGATAATTCTACGAAACACATTGACATACGCAGTAGGCTTAATGAGCTCTACATTATTATTGATTTAATCGTTTTTTCATACAAGCCGTGTGTAAGACATGAGTTGGATAGGTAGAGTCAGACTGAAAAATTCGATGCCATAGCCGGGATTTGAACCACGGATCTCCAGATCTTTGCTCTACCACTGAGCTACCATGACAATATGCCTACATAGTATTGACTTTCTCAACTGACTTGTATATTTCCCGGTGATCTCAAATTATTTTGAGATGACAACCCCAATGGGGACTTACAATGTTGTAAGTACTTTAAGTCCCAGGATTCATAGCCAACTATTATGGTCAATTGGTATCGGATTAATTGTTTTTTACACAAGCCGTATGTAGGACAGGAGTTTGATAAGGATGTCTTGGTAGCTCAGTGGTAGAGTAACCGGCTAGAGACCGGGAGATCTGTGGTTCAAATCCCAGCTATGGCATTGAATTTTACAGTCTATCTATTCATCTACATTATTAGTTTATTTATGGATTTCTTGTTTGAATTACATTGAATGGAAACGTAGGGTATTTCAAGACAATCCCTCTCCACTCAAACTACCCTTTACATGGAAAATGTTAGAGAATTTTGATTTAATTAAAATGGTTCTAAGGATTTTAATTAAAATATCGTATATTGAAGATATTTTACATGACAAATAAAATGCAGGTATATCTAGAATTTCTTGGAAATAGTCTCTGAAGTATTCTTCATATTAAATGACTTTTCCATAATTGTCAAATCGTAAGAGATTGGACAAAAACTTACTGTAGAAAAAATGTAGATTTCATCAAAGCACACAATTGATGTCGATAAAATGCAAAATTTGGTATTTAAGTTTAATATCTTCCGATGATACGACACGAACATTTTGAGGAAAATTCCCTCTGCACTTTAAATGAGAAAATTTTGATTTTCTCAAAAATGGTCTTAACGATTTTGGTTAAGGTATTGTACATTAAATATATTTATATAGCAAATGCTGAATTTTCTGGGAATATCCTCTGAAGACCTCACCTTGGATGAATTTAGTTGACTTTTGCTTAGCTAGTAAACCGTAAGAGATAGACACAATTTTACTACACAAAACTGTAAACCTCGTTAAAAGACACGATTTATATCATGCACATATTTTTCATGGAGTTGGACATTTACGAGGTATTTCTTGTTATTGGTTGCAATTTTAAAACACATAAAACATTTCCGACACGGGAATTTGAGAACTACTGGCCGTGCAAAGTAACGGATTTAAACCACATGGTAACCATCTTTTAAAAGATTTAACTATTGCTTTAGCTTTAAGCTCTACTATTTTGTAAAGTAAATTTTAATCTATATCTTAACGGTTTACCAGTTATGCAAAAGTTATTCAGAATGAAGAGGACTTTAGAAGTTAAATACATTTTATGTCACATATACAGTAATTTAATTAAAATCGTTAGTTATTTTTCAGAAAATCAAAATATTCCTATTTTTCTATGTAAAGGGTGGTTTGGGGTGAGGAGATTTTCTTAAAATTCTTCCTGTCGCATCCTTGGAAGATGATGAACTCAAATATAAAGTTTCGTATTTAACCGGCTTTGCGTTTTTGAGTTATCGTGTTCACAGACACCACACACACACACAACACACACACACACACACACACACACACACACACACACACACACACACACACACACCACACGCTCGCACGCGCGGAACTGTTTCCAACACTGCTTTTTTGCATTTAGAGAATCCAGTGTATTTCTTGAAATATCGATATCGAATTTTAAGGTGGAATAGAATGTTTTCTGTACTTATGTACTAAGTAGAGAAGATGAAAAAAAGTAGTTACAAACTACTTGGAATGTACGTTTCACATAAAATCTTTAAAAATCTGATGTGCTACATTCATATAACTTTCTCTAGCTGTTTCATATACAAACTATTCTTATTGAAGATTATTATTTTACGTACATCATACTCATCGAAATAAACATTATTAAAATTTGTCTTATTACTTGCTTTATTGTATGCAGAAGGGAAATTAGGAAATACTTATGCTAAAGCGATAGTCAAATGTTTTAAAAGCTGTTCGCTATGTGCAACAACTGATGCTCAGTTCGGTTTGGATGGTGCCATTTGGAAAACATTAGGTAGTTTAAAATTGAAATCTATGACAAAGAATGTCTCGAAAACGGTGAACTGTACACATAAATTATGTGCTTTAATGAGATCTACATTTTTTGTATAGTAAGCTTTTGTCTAAGTCTTACGTATAACCGCTATGCAAAATTCTGCAAAACGCATCCGATTCAATAGGTCTATGGAGACTATTCCCAGAAAATTCAAAATATACATTTTAATTACTATGTAAATATCTTTAATATACGGTATTTTATTCAAAATCGTTTAAGTTATTTTTAAGAAAAACAACATTTTCAAAAACACTTTCATATAAAGGGTACTTTGTGGTGGAGGATTCTCTTGAAAGTCTTCGAGTCGGATCCTTGAAAGATACTAAATATAAATACTAACTCTCAAAAAAATTTACTTCAAATAAATACCATGTAAAATAAGAACTGAAGCTTTCCTGGCGACGTGTTAATTCAAAATCTTCTCGGGCTTCTAGCCAGGTAAAAACTTGGCTTGACACCAACGTTTCGAAGAAGTGCATCTTCCTCGTCTTCAGGGTGAACTGATCAGAGAAGATTTTGAATTAAATACCATGTAGTCTCTCCTTTTTTGAGCTATGTTCAGACACACGTGAGCGCGCGGAAACTTGTCTAAAAATGCTGTTTTTGGACTCAGGGGACCTCAAAGCATATATTTCCGGTTAAATCTCGACATCAATTTTTTTTTTTTTTTGTGGAATACAAAACCTCTATCCACTCTGTGCATTGTACATGTGGGCTAGAGAAAGTAAAAAGTTGAAATGCGTAGCGCTTATGTGGCGATGATAGAAGACATTCGGAAACACTGCACACAGAACACGATTTTAATATCTAAAACACCTGCCATTTTGTTGGTTTCTTTCTATCAGCTTAACTTAATTCCACTTTTTTCAGCGGGTTATGTAAGCTTTATTCAAGTTAGTTTCTACGATATAATAGCAACGAACTCTTTTAACAAGTTATGAACAGCATTTTATGGGCTCGTTAAGACATCTTGTTGTGGATTTTAACAGGAGGAAAGGCTTTCTCTCTTTCATTTCACTTATATTTCAGAAGTACTTTTGTTATAATTGGGCAGTTCCCTTTGAAAGAAATGTCCTTATGAGGTTTTCAGTCACAGCTAGTGATTATCCGGCATTACTTATCTTTCCTGTCAACACATTTTATTTTATATTTCTTTGCATTAAAATGCGTTGGTATCTTGAGGCATTATTCTTGTATGTTAGCTATCTATGTTAGAGTATACATTACTTCATATACCCTGGGTCGTGGGTTCAAACCCGGCGGAGGACGATGACTTTTTTTCCATAACACAACAACGACATAAATATGACCTAAAATATATGTATGCGAAACATTGTAGTCACTTTTGTTTAGCTGTTCTTATTCCCCCCCCCCCCTCTTCTCTATTGTCAGCCTTCTCAGATCTCGGCTGTCTTGTCTTAAGTATAAATCTACCTAGCCCGTCCACGTCTTCCATGCCTGCCAATAGCGTTCAGCATGCTTCTAGCTTCGTGGTGGTAAAGAATCGCGGTAAATATGTTTCCCTCCATTCCTCCATACCCCTACATCTTGCCAAGATATGGACGTATGACTCTTCCACCTCGCAAATGGGGCAGATTCACATACCATTCTCGTCAGTAATTTTTATGCTCTGCCATGCTCCTAGTCTAATCCACGCGAGCTCCTCTTTAATGAGTTTGGTAGCTCCATACCCCACTCCGATTTTAGCCCATACTGTACTTCCAATGAAACCTTCTCCGTACATTGCGCAATTATTTGCTGTCTGTCAATATCACAGAGGCGTTTTTAATTTTTCTCCAAATACTCCGTCTGTTTGCCTGCCCCGCTATCCAAATGAATCCTATCCCAATGGTTTCCAACCCTTCCTATAATTTTCATGCCCACGTCAAATTAGCTTCCATTCGCAACTGCCGTGATAGCAGACTACCCTAATTAGAGATTGGTTTCCGTGAAAGATTCTCATCCAATATTTAACTGCTCTGATTTTGCACTCTATCATTTCCCCATTTGCCCCGAATTCCCTTCTTATGGTATACTTAACTGGAAATGAATAAAGAAAGAAAAAGAAAATAGCTAGCTACATGAATCTAATGCAATAGCATATTATGGTTTTCAGGCTTTCACAAAAATCAAGCCAATGTTTTCTATGCCTTTAAAAGGTATCAATAATCCCTTTGAATACAAAAAGCGTGTGAAAATTCAGAGCAACAGGCTGAACTTCGAGGCAAAAGTAAATCCCTTGCGCAAATATTCACTCATTGAAGTCTTTCATCATATGGCGAAATTGATTCTCCATGTGTGCAAATCCTTTAATGCGTTTTCGAAGCCTTTTCTTTTTAATTGAATGCTCGTACTGGCACTGCTAGCTTCACGCTTAAAATGTGGGCTTATGAGGTGTCAAAAAATATACACTGAGATGGTAGCATTCTTAAAAAATGTGATGTGTTACATTCACACGACTTCGTCTAGCTGTTCCACGAATGCTTTCCTTACAAAAGATTGTTATTTTATTTACGTCATGCTAATCGAGAGAAACATCAGCAGAAATGGTTTTAATACTTGCTTCCTTGTAAATAGAAGGGAAATTTAGGTTAAAAAGAGTCAGATCGCTATGTGACACAATTGAAATTCGGTTCTCTTTTGCATTCACTGCAGTAAAACAAAATGGATGACACGAGAGTTGACTTTCTGCCTGAGAAAAAATTAACCAATTTAAAATTACAACCAATAACAAGGAATGCATCGGAAACTGTTAATTCTACAAAAAATGTAAATGACAAATTTTGGTCTTATTGAGAAATAGATTTTTTATGTACTAAGTTTTTGTCTATCTCTCACAGTTTGTGAATTATACAAACGTCTTCAGAATGAAGGGGTTCCCCGAGGCTATTTCCAAAAAAAAACAAGATTTATACTTGGTCATGAAAATATATTTGAGCCACTTTTAAGAAAATAAATATGTTCTATGCAAAGGTTACTTAGGAGTGGAGGATTTTTTAAAAAAATCTGATGTGTTCCATTCCCATGATTTTCTCTACATCTCTGCAAAAATGTTTTGTTAAAAAGCTTATTGTTCTGTTAACGTAATGCTAATCGAAAAAAATTAGCAGAAATAGTCTTATCACTTGCTTCCTTGTAAGTAGAAGCGAAATAAGGGAGTACCACAGGTTAAAGTGAAAGCCAAAAGCTGGTTGCTATGTGACTGATATTCCTTTGTTTGTATGGACAGGAGTTAACAAAAGTCCTGTGTCAGAAAAGTATATTTTTTTAAAGCTGAAACCAAAAACAAGGAATATCTAAAAAACGACCAACTCCATGAAAAAATGCATATAACGTAAATTGTGTGTCTTAAAGTGCTCTACATTTTTGTGTGGTAAGTTTTTTTCCATCTCTTACGGTTTAGCACTTATGTAAAATTCCGTAAAATTTATCCAGAATAAGGTAGTCTTCAGAGGCTATTTCCAGAAAATTCAAGATATACATTTTATTTGCCTGCTAAGTATCTTTAACATACGACATTTTAATCAAAATCGTTTGAGCCATTTTTAAGAAAATAAAAATTTTGGAAAAAAGTTCCATGTAAAGGGTAGTTTGGGTGAGGGGATTTTTCTCAAAATCTTCGTGTCGAATACCTAGAAGATACTAAACTTAAATACCAAGTTTGGTATTTTACCGATTTTTTGTTTTTGAGTTGTGTTCACAGACACACACACACGCGTGGATCTTTTTCTGAAAATGCTTTTTTTTGGTTACAGGGGACCCTAAAATATATATTTCCGGTGAAACCTCGGTATCGAATTTTTGGATGGAGTGCAATACTTTTTCTATACGCTATGTATATAGTACGTATAGAGAAAGTAAGACTATTCTAGACGCATCCGAAGATACTGAACTTAAACACCAAGTTTGGTAATTAACCGACGTTTCCTTTTGGAGCTACACTGCTGCCCTCCCTCGCATACATTTTTCTACAAAATGTTTTTTTTTTTATTCAAAAGGGTCTCAAAGCCTATATTTCCGGTGAAATCTCGGTATATAATAAGTGAGTGAAATACAATACATTCTCTGTCTACTATGTACATACACACGTGCTAGGGAAAGTAATAATAGGGTCCTATGCTACCTTTAACTGATAAAAGGACTTCATTTCGAATTTTGTAGCTTATTCCTGTCGTAACTATTCATACAATAAAACTGCAAATGCTGTTACATTAAAACACTATTCGATACTTGTGCACTAAACTTCTAACGTTCCAGGTTCCCAATATTAGCTGTTCCAAAATTCCTAAATCTTTAATCTTTTCCGCGCCCGGTCGTTCACTATGTTGTTCATTCGATATATTATTGTGAAGAAGTTTTCTAAGTTTTACATGATCAGGGAAACAATCCGAGACGTAATTCCGTATCTGAAGGACTGGATTTTATTTCGAAGATCCTCCCCCTAGTAAATTTTGGTCCTCCCCAAATATTATACGAGGGCCGTTTTTTTTTTCAACTTCCGATAGGCTATAAATAAAAGACAAATTCATAGAAAATAATTATTTTATTACTAACATTTTTGTACACTTATGTTTACTTTTCAACATAATCACAGAAAAGATTGAGACATTTATCGAACCTGTGCACAAGCATTGCAATACCTGCTTCAAAAACATGTTGCCGCCAATGATGCAGCCCGGAACCACTATCAATGCAGTTGTTTATTGTGAAACTTTACGATCTTTGCGGAGAGCCGTTCAAAACAAAGGAAGAGGAATGCTGACTTCAGGAATTGTGTTGATCCATGACAACGCTCGTCCACACACTGCTGGCATAACCCATCGGCTCCTTGAACAATTTCAATGGGACATTTTCGATCATCCGCCGGCGGTCCTGACCTGGCACTCAGCGACTTTTGCCTTTTCCCTGAACTGAAGACGTGGATAGGAGGGCAGCACTTTCAAGCCAACGAAGATCTTCAAAACAACGTCAATGCTCATTTGAAATCATTGGCGGCAACATTTTTTGAAGCGAGTATTGCAAAGCTTGTGTATAGATACGATAAATGTCTCAATCTTTTCGATGTTCATGTTAAAAAGTAACCATAAGTGTACAGAGCGTTTAGTAATAAATTAATTGTTTCTATGAACTTGTCTTTAATTTATAGCCTATCGGAGGTTTAAAAAAGAAACGGCCCTCGTAGTATCCGCCATATTGTCGAGCTTTTCCTTGTCCTCCATCTGGGGAGGCGCCAGATGGGTAGAGCATTGGTTACACATACATTTCATAGCTCAGGCTTAGAAGCTTTTACTTTTATGTTTATAGAATTATTGTTTTCAAAGTATTGCCCACCTCCAAGATATGTTTACTTTCTCTATTTCGTAGCTAATACATAGGCGGAGAATATATTGCATTCCATTAATCACTCGATACCGAGATTTCACCGGAACTACATGTCCACTGAATAAAAAATCTGATGTGTTCCATTCACATGACTTTCTCTGTAGTAAATTATTGTTAATAAGCTTATTATTTTATTCATTTCATTCTAAAACATTATCAGAAACTGACTTATTATTTAGTTCCTTGTAAGTAGAAGGGAAATGAGGGAATACACTAGGCTAAACCGATAGTCAATTTTTTTAAAATGTGTCTGCTATGGGATGGAAATCAGTTTCTTTGCGTGTCCAGGAGTTGACAAGTACCCGTATGAGAAAAGTTTAAAGTATTTTAAAACTGAAATCAATAACAAGGAATATCCCGAAAACGGCTTACTCCACGAAAAAAAATGTGTATGACATAAGTTATGTGCTTTATCCGGATCTACGTTTTTTGTGTAATAAGTTTTTGTCTATCTCTTACGGTTTGCCAGTAATACATAATTCAATAAAAATCATTCAGAATAAAGAGGTCTTCTAAGGCTATTCCCAGAAAATTCAATACTTACATTTTGTCTTGTAAATTTCTTAAATATAAGAGATTTTAATCAAAACAGTTAGTTCTATTTTTGGGAAAATAATTTTTTTTTCCATGTAAAGGGTAGTTGGGGGAATTTTTTTTTAAAAATCTTCATATCGCATCCTTGGAATATATCAAAATTAAATACCAAGTTTGGTATTTAACGGTCGTTTCAATTTTGAGTTATATTGTTCATAGACACACACACAGAGACGCATACTCATGCACACATTTTTTTCTAAAAATGCTACTTTTGAATTCAGGGGGACCCAATCTCGGTATCGAACTTTTGGGTGCACTATGTACATAGAACGTGTAGAAAGTAAAAAGCGTTTTTTTATTAAACGTGCCGTGTGTGTGTGTGTGTGTGTGTGTGTGTGTGTGTGTGTGTGTGTGTGAGTGCCCGTGATTATGTGTACAGCATAACTCAACAACGAAAAGTCCTATTAATACAAAAGTTGATACTAAAGTTTAGCATCTTCCAAATATGCAACACGAACATTTTCAATAAAAATCCGTGCTCAAAACTACCTTTTATATGAAAAAAATGTTGAAAATGTTTTTATCAAAAATGGCTGTACGATGTTTATTAAAATTCCGTATATTAAAGATATTCACAAAACATATAAAATGTATATCTTAAATTTCCTGGTAAAATCCTCTGAAGTACTTTCTATTCTAGATGACTTTTGAATACCTGGTAAAGGCAAGAGATAGACAAAAGCTTACTGCACCAAAAATGTAGATCTTGTTAAAACACAATTTAGTCCTATATATTCATTGTTATTGGTTTCGATTTTAAGTTTATAGTTTAACATTCTTTAACCTAAGTAAGTCATATCGAACGATGCATGAAATGGATGAAATAATGATCAAATGAGCGTGTGGTCCATAGAGCTTAAAGTTACTTGACATTGTTGTTCTCAGGATAAGAGAAAACTCGAAATAAAAACACCCGAGCAACTCACGCTAACCGAGATTCGAACTCGGAACTTCTTGAATGTGAGGCAGATATGTTTACACTACAGAGGCGGGCTTTAAAATACTTATACTTTTCTGGAACAGAAAGTCGTCATCCGTTTTTCTTTTGATTGACTTCTGGTCATGTAAAGAGAACCGAATTTCAATGTCAATCGCATCTTTTGACAGATTTGAGTATCGCTTTAATCCAGTGTATTTCCTTTCTACTTACAAAGAAGCACGTAATAAGAAAATTTTGCTAATGTTTATTTTGGTTAGCATGAAAGATAAAAGAATAATCTTTTGCAAGAATAGTTTGCCTTCAGAAGAGGTGGAGAAAGTCATGTGGATGGAACACAAATGATTTTTACTTTCTCTAGCCCCATATGTACAATGTACATAGGGCTAGAGAAGTATTGTATTCCGCCCAAAAATTCGATACCGAGATTTCACCGGAAATACATGTTTTAGGACCCCCTAAATAAAAAAAAGCATTTTCAGAAAAAGGTCCGTGTGTATCCGTGTGTCCTGGTGTCTTTGAACACGATAACTCAAAAACGAAAAGTAGCTAACTAAAATACCAAACTTGGTATTTAAGTTTAGTATCTTCCAGGGATGGGACACGAATATTTTGAGAAAAATCCCCCCACCCCAAACTACCCTTTACACGGAACTTTTTTCGAAAATTTTTACTTTATTAAAATGGCCATAACGATTTTGATTAAAATATCATATATTAAAGATATTTAACTTACAAATAAAATGTATATCTTGACTTTTCAGGAATAGCTTCTGAAGACCTGTTTATTTGGTTGAATTTTGCTTAATTTGGCATAACTAGTAAACCGTAAGAGATAGACAAAAACTTACTAAACAAAAATTTAGTTCTTGTTAAAATACACAAGTTATGTCATATACATTTTTCTCGTGGAGCTTACCATTTTCGAGGTACTTCTTTTAAAACATTTAACTATTGGTTTAGCCTAGTGTATTCCCTTATTTTTTTCCTACTTATACGGGACTAAATTATAAGAACATTGTGCTAATGAGTACCACGATTAGTAAGGTGCAGAAAGAAGAAGAATCTTATGTATGAAGTTTGTAGAACAGCTAGAGAAAGTCATGTGAGTGTAACACATCAGATTTTTTAGCATACCAACACTCCATATTCACCTTTAAGTAGCTTACAATTTAATTGGGTCGATTATAATTATGCAGCTGACTTAATACTCTGTACTAATCTCTTTGTTGCAACACATTGATCTGACGCGTGAAATTCATGACACATTTGACATTTCAGGAATAACTGCATTATCTATTGTCTGTGATT
Organism: Hymenopus coronatus; assembly: GCA_030762935.1. NCBI lineage: Eukaryota > Metazoa > Arthropoda > Insecta > Mantodea > Hymenopodidae > Hymenopus > Hymenopus coronatus. Next base: position 59,283,853 of record CM060886.1, read on the forward strand.
GCGCTACTTTAAACTGCTCCGCAACAGTTTAAACCATCCAAAACATAGAACATTTGCTTCGGAATTTTACAGATCTAAATGATATTTAACAAGATAACATTTTGTAATATATATTTAAGGACATATAAATGTTTAATTTGTATCGAAGTAGAGTTAATAACATCAGAGGGGTAATGCATGTGTGCAATTTGGAAAATCCAGAGTATGCAAGATGTATTATTGAAACTTACACTAGTTACTTTCTAAAAACCCCACTCAAAATTTCGATACCGAGATTTCATCGGAAATACATGTTTTAGGATCCCCTGTATCAAAAAATTTTTTTTTAGTAAAATATCATTGTGTGTCTATGTGACATGATAACTCAAAAACAAAAAGTTGGTAGAATATCAACTTTGGTATTTAAGTTTCGTATCTTTCAACGATTTTAAAGAAAATCTCCCCACTCCAAACTACCCTTTACATGGAAAAAATTTGGGAAATTTTGATTTTTTAAAAATGGCTCTAACGATTTTGATTAAAATACCGTATATTAAAGATATTTGCATGTCATATAAAATGCACCTCTTGAATTTCCTGATAATCGCCTAAATACCTCTTTATGTTGCATGAATTTTATGAATTTGACATAGCCGATACATCGTAAGAGATAACAAACTTTACAGCACAACACATTTAGATCTCGTTAAAACACACAGTTTATATCATATCCATTTTTTCATGGCGTTGACCATTTCCGAGATATTCATTGTTATTGGTTTCGGTTATAAAATACTTAAAAGTTTTCTAACACGGAAATTTGTAAATTTTTGGACATACAAAGAAAAGGACTTCAACCATATGACAACCAGCTCTTAAAAGATTTAACTATCGCTTTAGGCTGTTGTATTCCCTAATTTATTTTCTACTTACAAGTAAGGAACTAATAAGAACATTGCTGCTAATGTTTATCTCGTTTAGCATGAAGTGTGAAGATAAGCTTTTTAACAATAAATTGTTACAGAGATATAGAGAAAGTCATGTGAATGGAATACATCAGTTTTTTTACACAGAATAATAGTAATATTTTTGTCATATATCAATATTCTAGCTTGCGGATTATTTAAGTAATAACTTTTATTTGTTTTAATAAATGAGCCTCAGGATGTATTTTCAAATGTTCACATTGAAATCAAGTTTTACAGTAACTGAGTTTACAAATATATCTATCGTGTAATTTTTTTATGTTAACCATAAATACCATAGACACATGACTACTTTTCGTACTCTCTAAAACTTTGATTTTACCTTCTCTATGTATGTAAATAGTGTATAGAGAAGGCATTGCAGTCCACTCAAAAGCCGATACCGAGATTTTCCCGGAAATACACATTTTAGGATCTCCTGTATCCAAAACAAGCATTTTTAGAAAAAGGCTCTGTGTGTGTGTGTGTGTCCGTGAACACAATAACTCAAAAACGAAAAGTTCATAAAATACCAAACTTGTTATTTAAGTTTCGTATCTTTCAAGGATGTGACACGAGCATTTTGAAGAAAATCGATTCACCGCGAACTACCCTATACTTGGAAAGAATTTTGAAAATTTTTATTTTCTTAAAAATGGCTGTAACGATTTTGATTAAACTACCATATATCAAATATATTTACATAGCAAATAAAATGTATATCCTGAATTTTCTGGAATAAAATGTATATTCTGGATGAATTTTGCTAAATTTTACATAGCTTGTAAAACGTAAGAGATAGACAAAAACTTACTACAGAAAAATGTAGATCTTGTTAAAACACATAATTTATGTCATATACGTTTTTGATATAATTCGTTTCTTTGTTTTCAGTTTTAAAATACACTTTTCACACGTGGCAATGCAAAAAAGTGGTCTTCCTTCACATGACAAACTTTTAAAAGATTTGACCATCGCTTTAGCTTAGTGTTTCCCTTCAGCTTAAAAGAAAGCAGGTAATAAGACCATTTCTGCTAATATTCATCTCGATTAGCATGGAGTAGACAGAAGAATAAGCTTTTTAACAATAATCTACTACTGAGAAGTAGAAAAAGTCATGTGAATGGAACACATCAGCTTTTTGAAACGTAATAATACATTTCTCAAAATTTGAGCATTCTGACAATTTTGTTTAAAGTACTTTTGTGAGGCAGTATAAAAATTTTTAACAAATTAGTAAAATGCTCTATCTTATGGAACTTTTAAATATGATAAGATTTTGGAGGAAGTTTACAAGAAAACAAGGTTGGGCATGCCTGTTAATAAGCATGCGCTTTTATAGTTTCAGTTTCTTGGTAGTTAAAAATGCCTCAAGTCGGTAAAACGATATATATTTGCTTAAAGTTTGGAATTCATATTACTTTTTATTACTTCTGTTTTCGGCAGTTCTATACCTTTATGTGAGCTCAGTTCCCCAGCTGTCACGTTTCTTCTTGGTATGATGTTTATTATCTCAATTCTTCTTCTGCTGCTTTCATTTTTCTTCCAGTAGCATCTAGCAGAAGCGTTCTATTCTCTGATATATACTAACCATGAGCTTTTCCCTTCTGTACAGCGAACAGTTATATTTATTTTCGTCCAATCTTATTAAAACTACTTCTTCGTTATGTTTTCCGTCCACCGAATCTTCTTCATGTTTCTCCAGCAACTCATCTCAAAGTTCTCTAGATATTTTCTTTCAATTTTCCTCAGTATACATATTTTATTTCCATATAAAGATACATTCTACCTCAGAAGCATCTTCCTTAACCGCAAATCGAGTTTTCCTGTTAGCAAATTTTGTTGAACGTAGTTTTGACCATTGCAATCCTCTCTCTGATTTTTTTTGTGCAGTGAACATCTTCAAAATATTCATAACTTTTGATATTTTTGTATTTACATAATTCCATTCCATATCTTCTTCCAGTCTTCATTAGCTGATCTTTTGTAATTCTTTTATCTTTTGCCATAACGACTACGTCATCTGCATACTTTATACTGTTATTCATGGTTCATCGTTCTGCTTTAAAATCTCCTACCTCTTTTTACTTTCTCTACACGTACTAAGTACATAGTATTAAGAGGAAGTATTGTATTCCACCCAAAATTTTGATACCGAGATTTCACCGAAACTATATGTTTTAGGACACCCTGAATCCCCCCAAAAAAAAAACATTTTCAGAAAAAAGTCCGTGTGTATTTCTGTGGTCAGCATGCCTCAAAAACGAAAAGACCGTTAAATACCAAACTTGGTATTTAAGTTTGGTATCTTCCAAGGATGTGACACGAAGATTTTCAAGAACATCTCACTGCCTCCACACGTAACTTTTTTCGAAAATTTTGATTTTGTCAAAAACGGCTCTAACGGTTTTGTTTAAAATATCGTACCTATATTAACAATATACCTGACAAATAAAATGTATGCCTTGAATTTTCCGGGAGTAGCTTCGGAAGACCTCTTTATTCTCGATGAAGTTTACGGAATTTTGTATAACTGGCAAACCGTAAGAGATGGACAAAAACTTACATAACAGAAAATGTAGAGTTCTTTAAGACACACACTTTATGTTGTATAAATTTTTTCGTGGAGTGGATCGTTTTTGAGGCATTCCTTGTTATTGGTTTCAGCTTTAAAAACATACCTTTATCATACGGGAATTTGTCAAGTCCTGTCCATAGAAACAAAGGAACTTCAGTCACATAGCAACCAGCCTTTGACTGATGCTTCAGTCTATGCTACTCGCTTATTTCCTTTCTACTTGCATGGAAACAATAAGGATATTTCTGCTAATTTTTTCTCGATTAGCTTGAAGTAAATATTAGCATAAGTTTTTTAACAATAATTTGTTGCAGAGATGTAGAGAAAATCATGTGAATGGAACACATCAGATTTTTATAGAGATGGCGGCGGCGGCAACGGTGGCGTAGCACGTTCATTTTGACGCGTGACACGTTTATTTTGAGAACAATTGTGCACCCGCAAATAAACGAGAGGGGCAAAGAAACTCAGTGACTGTAAAATACCATATCTTTGGTTAAGCTTAGGTATTATATGTAGACTCACTCAGTGTAAAAAAAAAGAAGCAATAAACAAACAGACTGGTTCCATGGTCGAGTGGTCAGTGAGCTGACTTCTCACCCGGAGGTCCCGCGTTCGATTCCCGGCGGGGGCGGGGAAGTTTTCTTTAGCCAGATTTATTCCCTATCCCCCACAGAGTCTGGAAGTATGTATGTGAGAGTGAATGTGTGTATTTGAGAAAAATAAAATGATTTAAATCAACGTAAAAGAACCTTAGATGTTAAAGGGGGCTATATAAAACAATAAAAAAAACCAAAACAAAACCAACAAATACTATTTTCGTGGCGGGTGTTGTAGAAAATTAAACAATACTTATAGTCTGGATTTTTGAGGCATTAAACACCTTCGCCAGCTCCACATCAGTTATGATGTTGATACTTATATTCTTCTCGAATAAAATTAAAGTATCATATGCAGGAGTAAACAGCATGTCGTGCAGAATATAGGAAAGAGTGGTGCAATAGAGCCAAACGGAGACGTGCCAGTGATAGATTATATTTTGATTTGCTCTAAACGGTATTAAGATTAGATTTCAGTTTCAATTTAAATTATAATAATATTAATAGTGTCAAATACAGGATTAATCTTAAATAGTTATTCAAAATCTTCGGAACATATTCAATTCCATGTAAAATAAGGTCTACGTCTTATTATTTCTCGGATTACCTTCCTCTTTCTGCAATATACACCCCAAGGATTATAGCGTGTAGAGCAAATGTAAATGGCGTGTTATTTATGGACTCTCTTTAACTACTGTAGTTCTCAGCGTCCCATTCTATACTAGGCATGAGGCCTCTCCATCAGGCTTGAGGTTCTTTTATGTGCCGTAAATCTACGATACGGGACCAACGACTGTACTTCCCTTCCGAAGGAAGCCTTGCTAAGGATTTTTACACCCGAACCCGCGACCTTGGGTATATGCAGTTAGCATGGTAACCACTACACCACGCAGGGTGACGCCTTTAGAGGAGAAAGTAAACTCTAGATCATAGTATGTCCAGAATGGGTGGTCAGTCCAATGATAAGGAAATGAAGCGTAGTGATGAAAAGGGTGACAGGAAAATTCGCGGATTAAATTATGCAAGCCAAATTCGCCTAGAAACCGAGGAAATAAAACTTTTGATTAGATTGGTCGGCCCTGGAGATTTGAATCTTAATGTGGGCAAAAGACATCCTGCTCGGTCAAGGCCTATCTAATAATGTAAAATGTTAATATGCCTTCTTCTCTCAAGTGTAACAATTTTCAAAACATACTTGCTATAGCCAGCTTAATGAATACTCTACTTTATGAAAAGTCTTTTAAAATTACTGTTGCCTTATTTAAAATATAGTGTCATCATTTGAAACAGAGATTTAGGGAAGATTCCCACAAATTAAGAAATAATAAAAAATCTACGATTAGCGTTTTAATTTCTCAATCAGTTATCCTCATGCACCAAATTTCAAATAAATCTAATACATGTTTTAAGTCTTTATTTGGTGCTTGGTGTTTTATAGCGATCTATGAAATTATCTTAGGAAGCAGCAATTTTGATGGTATTTATTAGTAACTGGATAGGATTGTTCTAAATTAATAATAATAAAATAATAATATTATTTTTATTATAAACAGTACTGGCTCTCGTATGGCACTTGAAATTGCCCTTTTGAATTCTGCAACTCTTTTAACGAAAGAGGGGATATCTGTGTCAAATAAGGGAAAGTTAGACTAACTGGTGAGGCAAGGTTCAAGAAATATAATCATAGCATGATTTTAGGCATGTTTTTAGCGCCATAAGGTTAATGCTATAGTAAGTTAACTGAATTAGAGTAGTTAGAATAAATATAGTTACTGAAAATTAAAAGAATATTCATTTATTAAAAATTAATTATTCTAGATGTTTCAAAAATTTGCAGCGTATATTATATTTAATAATATGATAAACAATATGGATAATGTTAAGCGATTACGTTTATAAACAAAAGAGAAAAAAAAACGTTAAACAAAACAACGGTAAAATGTGGAGCTTTCAAATGTAAGAGATTATATATATGTCATAGTGAAGTAATATTGACCATTAAATACCTGCAAAATAGTTGTAGATTTCCTGGTTCAAAAAAGGTATATCTAAATATACATTTGGCTCTGAACACTGTTCTTGATTCTTTCACTGAAATCTCTGGCTCAATATGACCACTTATTTTGAATTTCTGTATTTGTATAAACGTCCCTTTTTACTTCAAAGGTTTTGATAGCCCCGAATGTTTAATCGGAGAAACTAATTTCGTTTCTATATTTTTACTTTCTCTATACGCACTATGTACATAGTGTATAGAGAAGGTATTGCACTCCACCCAAAAATTCGATACCGAGATTTCACCGGAAATATATGTGTTAGGGTCCCCTGTATATAAAAAAAGCATTTTCACAAAAATGTCCGTATGTGTGTGTGCGTGTGTCCGTCCGTGAGTCTGTGAACACGATAACTCAAAAACGAAAAGTCGGTAAAATACCAAATTTGCTATTTAAGTTTAGTATTTTTCAGGGATGCGACACGAAGATTTTGAGAAAAGTCCCCCACCCCAAACTACCCTTTACATGGAACTTTTTTCGAACATTTCAATTTTCTCAAAAATGGCTCTAACGATTTTGATTAAAATTTCGTATATTAAAGATATTTACCTGACAAATAAAACGTATATCTTGAATTTTCTGGGAATAGCCTCTGAAGAGTAGTTTATTCTGGATGACTTTTACTGAATTTTGAATAAATGCTAAACCGTAAGAGATGGTCAAAAACTTACTCCACAAAACATGCAGAACACGTTAAAACACACAATTTATGTTATATACATTTTTTTCGTGGAGTTCGTCGTTTTTGATACATTCCTTATTTTTGGTTTCTGCTATGAAAAACTTATACTTTTCTCATACGGGAATTTGTCAAGTGCGGTCCATACAAGCAAAGGAACTTCAGTGACATAGCAACCAGCTTTTGATTATCACTTTAATTTAGGTACTCCCTTATTTCGCTTCTACTTACAAGGAAGCAAGTAATGTGGCTATTTCTGCTATTTTTTTACTGATTAGCATGAAGTTAATAGAAGTATAAGCTTTTTAAGAATAATTTGTTGCAGAGATCTAGAGAAAGTCATGTGAATGGTACACATCACATTTTGCATCGAATGTTTACAATTGCTGTTGCAAGTTTCAATAAAAGATAGGTAGAAACGAAGTAAATAGAATTTCCGACGTGAAGAGTTCTCTTAACAAACAGTGATAAGAGTATTATTCGACACCCTGTTCCCACCTTCGTGGAGGATGAAAATGAAGTGGGAATACACTAGGGAGTTAGCTTCCTGTTTCAAAAATAATGTTTCAACTACAGCACAATTGATTTACAGGAGAGCAATTGTAATAGTTTTCTCACTCCAGAAAAACTATTAGCTTTTTTGATAGTGTTTAACGCTCGCGTTTACTATAAATGGCATCGCAGGCGATGAATGAAGATGGAGTACCGGTGGAATGCGATGGCGGGGGAAACCGGAGAACCCGGAGGAAACCCGCCCATGCACCACTTGGTACACAACAAATCCCACACGTAGTCACGGGGATTGAACCCGGATCGTCTAGGTGAGAGGCTAGTGGTCTAACCACTCGACCACGGCGCGACCAACTATTCGATGAAAGGCCGCTTCCTTGTTCCCATAAAGTTGAAATGGAAAATAAATAAGTAAAAAATAAATAAAAGGACATATAAATAAGGGATGAATACTGGAATAAGGGTAAAAAGAACTAACCCTCTAAATGAAGGTCGTCACTCCCACTTTATATCGAAAACAGTTCAAAGCGACACGAGTGTTGAAATTCTGAGTTTCAGAGTAAAATCCTTCCACGTAGGCAACTTCTCTGCTTAAACTATATAGCGGGCACATCTACTTTGTAGGCGAAAGCTGCATTATACACTGCCTTATACCGGAATATTTACTCGTAAAAGAGAAAGAAGCATTGTATTTCCCGTCTGAGGGTAGACCATTTCAGACATACACTCAAGCCAACTTGTTACACAATCTTCCGTCAGAGTTTTGTCGAAACCCAGTAACACAAGTTCATAAAGTTCATGAAATCCACTGCTTCCTTTTACTTTCTCTTCCACGTACAACATACATAATAAAAAGATAAGGTTTGCATTTCACTAAAACTATTCGATACCGATATTTCACCGAAATACATTATTTGAGGTCCTTTTTAATTTTTAATTTTATTTATTTATATACATTTTTTTCAAATACAGTTTCGGAGTCTTGTGCGGACTCCGGTGCTGTATTCCTTTTTGCTTTTCCTCTATATGTTCCCTTTTTTACAATATTTATTTTGTTTTTATATTTGATTACTGTTTTTATTTTTGCTTCTAACACTCACACACACACATACACATTATAAACACAGAAACAACCATGCCCAAGGCGGGACTCGAACCCCGGTCCCCTGCCTTTTAATCAAAATTATGCATTATTAAAAGAGGTTCATTTCTCTCTCCCCCTGTCTCTGCCTCCGTATTTCTAAAGACTTAAAGATGGATTCTTTATTTATAACGTTGAGGGACATTAGTTTATTTTAACTTAAATTCTTTAAAATATTAATAAGATCAAAGTGATCGTAACTCAAAAAGAAAAGTTGGATAAGTTCCAAACTTGGTGTTAATGTCCGGTATCTTCAAAGGCTACGACATTAAAAGATTTTCTGGAAAATTCTCTACCCCAAAACTACATTTCACATGGAAGATTCTTTGAAATGTTAGATTTTCTCAAAAATGCAAAATGTATTACTAAACCATAAGATAAATATTCTTAACCAAATACATATCTTAAACCAACTCAACAAAAAATAAACATTTATTAAAAATATTAAAGAAAAAAAAACAACAAGAACAAGTTTGGAATTATATATCAAAATCTCAAAGAGTTTTGATTAAAATACTACATATTTAGGAATAAAATCAAATCTTTATATAGTGTTTTCTGGGAATAACTACTGGTGCCCTCTACGTTCTGGATGATTTTTGCATTACTGGTAAACCGTAAGAGACAGACAAAATCTTACTGAAAAAAAGTGTATCTCATTAAAACAAACAATTTATGTCATATGCGTTTTTTTGTGGAGTTAACCATTTCCAAGATATTTATTATTTTTGGTTTAAATTTCTCAATATTTATACTTTTCTCCAATGAGAAGCCGTCATAAGTTGTCTTCCTTTTTTCATTCTGATCATGCAGCTAAACCGGAATATTGACACCATTACATAACGATGAACTTCTAAAAAGATTTGACTATCTGTTTAGCTTAGTGTTTTCCCTTATTCCCTTTGAATCTATTGAAGTAGATAAAGGAATGCACGTTTATAGGAATAGTTTATCATAAAATAGGTAGAAAAGCTGTAGTTAAATTTTAGTGTATTGCGTTGCGGTTTAATGTATATACTTCTCTTTGTAAACAATCTTCTGTTTCCTGTGTAACTAATGATCATATATCACAGTATTTTAAATCTTTTTTTAGGATTAAGTAATTATTTTAGGCGTATAGAATTACAGTTTTTATAACTAGGAACACACAGCATTAATAGAGTGCTAAAAATAAGCGGTTTATATGCTCTGTATATGAAATTCAACGCCATCTGTTAACAATCGTTGTAATTATAGTAGTGATTACCACAAATATGTATCATAGAACCAATTCTTAAACTTCCCCTGGACGATAGGGCTTTTTAATCAGAGGAATGGAGTAATTCAGAGTTTTTACTTTCTCTACATTTACTATGTACATAGTGTATTCCACCCAAAAAATTGATACCGAGATTTCACCGGAAATACATGCTTTGGGTCCCCCTGAATTCAAAAAAAGCATTTTGGAAAAAGGTCCTTCTGTGTGTGTGTGTGTGTGTGTGTGTGTGTGAGTGATGACAGCATAGCTCAAAAACCAAAAGTCCGTTAAATACCGAACTTCGTATTTAAGTTCAATATCTTCCAAGGATGCAATAGGAAGATTTTCAAGAAAATCCCCCCACCCCCAGTTACCCTTTACATGAAAACATTTTCGAAAATTTTCATTTTCTGAAAAATGGCACTAACGATTTTGATCAAAATATCGTATATTAAAGATATTTATCTGACGAATAAAAGTGGAATAGCTTCTGAAGACTCCTTTATTCTGGATGAATTTTATGAAATGTTCCATAACTGGCAAACTGTAAAAGATAGACAAAAAATTACTGAAAAGAAAATGTAGAGCTCGTTAAATCACACAATTTATGTTATATACATTTTTTTTCATGGAGTTGATCGTTTTTTAATGTTCCTTGTTATTAGTTTCAGGTTTAAAAGATTTAATGTGTTCCATTCACATGACTTTCTCTACTTCTGTGTAACAAATTATTGTTAGTAAGCTCATTCTTCTATTTACTTCATGCTTATCGAGAAAAAATTACCAGAAATAGTCTTATTAATGCTTCCTTGTAAGTAGAAGCGAAATATGAGAGTATCACAGGTTAAAGGGAAGTCAAAAGCTGGTTTTCACGCCTAGGTAGTGTGGTGGTAGCATTTCTGCTTCAGATTCAAAAGGTCGTGAGTTCGAATCTCGCTTAGGGTAAGTTGCCCGTATAAGGCTTTTTTCAGGGGGTTCCCTTATCCTGAATAGACGAATGTCGAGTAAATTTAAGCTCTATGGGCCCTGAGATCATTTGAGCATCATTTCACCAATTTCATTCACCGTCCGATATGACCAACCAGGTTAAAGGACGTTAACCTAACAAAAAAAAAAAAAAAAAAAAAAGGCTGGTTCCTAGATGACTGAAGTTTCTTTGTTTGTATGGACACGAGTTGACAAATATATTGTGATGTAAGTTTTTGACCATTTCTTACGGTTTAGCAGTTATGTAAAATTCATCCAGAATAAAGCAGTCTTTAGAGGCTATTCCCAGAAAATTCAAGATATACATATTATTTGTCAGGTAAATATCTTTAATATACGATATTTTAATCAAAATCGTTAGAGCCATCGACATTTTCGAAAAAAGTTCCATGTAAAGGGTAGTTGGTTTTGGGCTCTGCTTTCCACACACACACACACACACACACACACACACACATACATACATACACACACATACATACACACACACGGACCTTTTCCCAAAAATGCTTTTTTGGATTCAGGGGGACCCAAAACATGTATTTCCGGTGAAATCTCGGTATGGAATTTTTCGGTGCAATACAATATCTTCTCTATACTGTATGGACATAGTACGTGTACAGAAAGTAAAATCTTACTTTTTTCATACGGGAATTTGTCAAATCCTATCCATACAAATAAAGGAACTTCAGTCACATAGCAACCAGTTCTGATTAATATTTCAACCTATAACTTCCATGGCAGCAAATAATAAGACTATTTCGTTAGTTTTTTTCCTGAATAACATGAAGTAAAAAGAAGCATAAGCTTTTTAACAATAATTTCATGCAGAGATGTAGAGAAAGTCACGTGAATGGAACACATCATATTTGTAACATGCACATCGCTTTGGGAGCAACGAGACGCTGTTTTACTCATTTTAGAGATTAGTAAAACAATAAAAGAAATACGATTAACTTGTTTTATAATACAGTATAATATCGGTTTTGTTATTCGATAGCGAAATGTAGGTCACGAGTAGCAGCGGGAAAAAAAATAAAAAAATGAAGTCCATCCGACGAAATGAGATCGCTTGCAGCGTTGAAGTATTAGAAGTGGCGCGGAGTTTAGATATTTTTGTTAAACAGTAATATTCCAAAAAATCTGATGTCTTCCATTCATATGATTTTCTCCACATCTCTGCAACAAATTATTGTTGAAAAGCTTGTTCTTCTATTTATTTAATTCTAATCGAAAAAAAAATAGCAGAAATAGTTTCATTACTTGCTTCCTTGAAGTAGAAGAGAAATAATAGTCAAAAGCTGGTTGCTATGTTACTGAAGTTCCTTTGTTTGTATGACCTGGACTTAAACAAATTCCCGTATGAAAAGGTATACGTTTTTTAAAGCTAAAACCAATAGCATGGAATATCTAAAAAAACGATCAACTCCACGACTAAAGTGTACATAACATAAATTGCATCTTTTAATGAGCTCTACATTTTCTGTTATGTCAGCTTTTGTCTATCTATTTCGGTTCACCAGCTATGCAAAATTCTGTAAAATTCATCCAGAATAAGGTAGTCTTCAGAAGGTATTCCCAGAAAATTCGAGATATACATTTTATTTACCAGGTAAATAACCTTAGTATACGATATTTTAAACAAAATCGTTACATACATTTTTGAGAAAATCAAAATTTTCGAAAAAGTTCCATGTAATGGGTAGTTGGGATTGGGGAAATTTCTTTGAAAATCTTCGTGTCGCATCCTTGGAAGATACCAAGTTTGGTATTTAACGAACTTTTCATTTTTGAGCTGATCTGTCCACAGACACAAACACACACACACACACACACACACACACGGACCTTTTCGGAAAATACACTTTTTTTATTCAGGGGGTCCTAAAACATGTATTTCTGGCGAAATTTCGGTATCGAATTTTTGGGTGGAATACAATACTTCCTCTATACACTATGTACATAGTACGTGTAGGCAAAGTAAATACACAGAGGTATGAGAAATCAAAAGTAATAAGTGCTTGAATAGGAATGGTTTAAGTGACATATGGATGAAATGTTTATCTAATATTTTCAAATTTTATCGCATGCTGCTCTTTCGCAATTCGAGATTTTATGTACTTGCCTAAATCCAAGTGTAGGCCACGTAGAGGACACCTCTCGCACTGCGAACTATGCAAATCCATTATGATTAACACTACAGGATGAGGTGAAGGAACCACAAAGGTCACAAACTGCAGGCAGGATGGCTACCAGAGACGCGCCGAAGTTCCTATATTTCCAAATTTGATGGACATCCACTGTGAACTGGCAGAAAAAGGCCACCTGGTATTCACGGGGAGTAATCTTTCCATTGAACATATCGGCGCCATCTGTCCACACTGCAACACTCCTCGGACCTAGAACCACACCTAAAAGATAAGAGGGAAACGGAAAGAAGGGGAAATGGTGGAAATGAAATCTTTGTAGATGAAAAGCCATCCCATCATTCATCTAGCGACCATGGTAACACTACGAAAAACCGATGAGCCAAAGAGGGCTGTCGCGGGGGATTGAACATCCGAATGTGAGTGGCACTATATATCATTAAGTGACCTTGATTTATATAACCTTACTCTTCATCGTATCTTATATTTTACAAAAATGTATAACAAATGGTTCAACATTTATAATATTCAAGTAACAAGTCGAAATTGTAAGAGGTAGACAGAAATCTACTACACATAAATTATGATTTGTTACATTCAGATGAATTTCTCTACAAATTATTTTTACAAAAGATTGTTGTTTATCTCCCCATGCTAATCGAGATAAACATAGCATAAATTGTCTTACAACTTGCTTCCTTATAAGTATGAGGGGGGAATGGAATACACTACGCTAAAGTGATAGTCAAACCTTTTAAAAGCTAGTTGCAATGTGAACAATTGAAGTTCGGTTCGCTTTGCAGATGAAACTAAAGATGACCCGTAGTTTAAAGTAGTTACATAGTTTAAAATTGTAACCAATAACAAGGAATACCATGAAAGCGGCCAACTTTACAACAAAAATGTATATGACGTAAATTGTGTGTTTTAAATAAATATATTTTTTGTAGGCGACGTTTTTGTTTATTTCTTATGGTTTACCAGATACGTAAAATGAAGTAAAATTCGTTCAGAATGAAGAGGTCTACAAAGACCATTTCCAAAAAAAATTCCAGATACACATTTTATTTGTGATATATATATATATATATCTTTAATATATGGTAGTTTAATAAAAAATGAGAAAAGTAAAATCTTTATAAACTATTTCCAAGTGTAGTTTGTGGTAGGGGAATGTTTTTTCTAGTTTAACGTCCTTTAACCTGGTTGGTCGTATCGGACGATGAATGAAATTAATGAAATGATGCTCAAATGATCTCGGGGTCCATGGAGCTTAAAGTTACTCGACATTTCGTCTTCTCAGGATAAGGGAAATCCCCGAAAAAATCTTATCCGGGTGACTCACCCTAAGGAAGATTCGAACTCAAGACCTGTTGGATAGAGGCAGGCAGGCTACCGCAACACTACCGAGGCGGGCTGGGAATTTTATTGAAAACCATAGTGTTGCATCCTTGGAAGATACTGCCCTTAAATATCAAGTTTGGTATTTAACTGTGTTTTAGTTTTTGAAGTAAAGTGACTTAATAGATAACTGTTGCCAACCCCAGGAATTTTAATTTATTTTAAGGCTTCTAGTGATGGCTTTAGGTACATAGTGTTATTTAATGTCCTTGTGGAACGAGTCAAAATGGTCGCTTTTCAGCTCGTGGCAGGTATGAAAGGGGTTCGTTTCCCTCTCCCCTCTTCAGTGGTCAAGGCATTAAGGATTTTCAGGAATCTTGAGCAGCGCTTCGTGCTCGGCAGTATCAAGAGAAGAAGGGATTAAATTTCTCGCCAGCACTGCTGTTGTCGGCCTCATTAACGAGCCTCTCAGGGTGTTTTGTTGAAGAGGAAACGTCCAGAAATTTGACCGTTACAAGAAACAATGGCTAAGCTAACAAGTAAAGCTACATGCAAGATAACATTTTTGCGAGGAAAAACGCACCTTAATGGGGGAACTAAATGAAAACAGTCCACCTTGGTAGTGTGGGGGTATTAGCATATCTGCCTCAAGAGGTCGCGAGTTCGAATCTAGCTTAGGATGAGTTACCTAGCTACATTTTCTTTCCGGGTTTTCCCTTATCCTGAGAAGACAAACGTCGAGCAACTTTAGGCTCCGGATCATTTGAGCAACATTTCACTGATTTTATTCATCGTCCTATAAACCCAACTAGGTTAAAGGGTGTCAAGCTTAAAAAAAGAAAGGACAAAACTTACATAAATATATATTCTTTACTGTGCAATTATATCATTTGGGATTTCTCTTTAATTTGATACGTACGAGGTATTTTATCGCAGTAAACACATTACTTATATTCTTTAAAATATATGAAATATTAGATTCACATGACTTTCTCTACCTAATCTGCAACAAGCTATTATTAAAAAACTGATTTTTCTAATCTACTTTATGCTGATTGGGATGAACATAAGTAGAAATGATTTTAGTACATATTTGCTGGTAGATACAATGGGAATAGAGGAATACGCTAGGCTTAAGTGATAGTCAATCTTTTAAGAGCTGCTATGCTATGCTTTGAAGGTCATTCTCTATACATAGGCAAAAAGAGAAATTTGATTAAACACTTTCCACTTAAATTTGGGATAATAATAAAGAATATCTCGGAAATTATTAACCTCACAAAAACGTGTTTGACATAATTGTGTCCTTTAATGAGATTTACATTTTTATGTAACAAGGTTTTTCTATTTCTTACCAGTTATGGAAATGTCATTCTAAATTAAGAGGAGTTCAGAGGCTATTTGCAGAAATAAATTAAATAGAATTCCATTTATGGACGCTCTTTAATTGCTGTGGTTCTCAGCGTGTCATTCTATCCTGGGTGTGAAAGACCCCTTAATTTTGCTCATAGGGCTCTTTATTAGGCTTGAGGTTCTTTTACGTGTCGCAAATCTACGACTTTGAGGCAACATCTTTAATTTCCTTCCGAAGGAAGCCATGCTAAGGATTTTTACGCCCTAAAAAAATCCACCACCCTCCACCGGGTTTGAACCCGCGACCTTGGGTATATGAAGCTAGAAAGATAACCATGACATTACGGAGGGCAATTTTTTCCAGAAAATCAAGATATACACGTTATCATGAAAATGTCGTGATCATAAATGGCATTTTAATCAAAATCGCTAGTCATTTTAGAGAAAATAAACATTTTCCCAAAGAAGGAATATTCTGGAGCGGGAGGATTTTCCTGTGTCTGATCCCTAGAAGATGCTAAACTTAAATAGCAAGTTTGGCATGTAACGGAGTTTTCGTTCTTGAGTTGTTTACAGGCGGACTCAAGAATACACACACACAAATAAACACACGTTCATTAGGCACATTTTTTTTTTCTAAAATGTATGTATTTTGGATTTAGTAGGCTCCAAAGCGTGTATTTCTGGTGAAATATTGGTATCGAATTTCTATGTGGAATGTATTACCTTCTCTACCAATATGTACGTTCAGGAGTACACCCTTAACGAACTCGACTTTCATATGTTTAGTTTAGATATAATTGTGAGTATAATCTCAATCAGTGATTATTTATTTAACCGTTTCATTGTTAAATTCAATTAATTCGGTCCAGGGAAGTTTATTGACCTTATTTAGTGATCGTCAACCGTGGCTCTATTTGGTTTATTCCATCATGGCGATTTTGTTCTCTGAGAAACTGTCTGTTCTTCTGAACCCCATGGGCCCGTTTGGCTTCTACTTTAGAAAGGGGGAACGATTTATATTTAAATACTTGTAAATAGAATACCCTCGTTTAAAGACATATTCACATTATGATCAGCCTTTTAGGTTTGTTCAAACTGGATGTATTAGTATCTGTTTGTCCTTGACTGCATTCACGGAAAGCTCCTAACAGTGTTAATAAACTGTTTCTTCACACTAGCCGTGTCCAGCCTTATCAACCTCTATCGTAGCTAATTCTGAAGTAATGACACAAGCGTGTGGTCTCGAATCGCACGATTGCGTTTGGGTGTTCTTCACTGGGAAATCAAATTCGTAAACGCGAACCAACACCAAACATTAAATAGGAAACCAATTTCATTTGAGGGAAAATATTTAGAGCTGTTTTAGTTCCCTAAAATAACAACGGTATTAAAAACCTGTCATCCTATGGACCGTTACAGCAAACAATGGGCTAAATAAATAAACAAATGAACAAAATCTGCAATACTACATCCGGCACCTAGCTACCTATACGGGAACGTACGTATATATACAGATTTTAACTTTATTAAATAAATATTAACTAAAAACTAAACATTTTACACTGAAAACCAGTAAAATTGGTAGCTGCAAACCAGCTATATCCTTAACTATCTACTCCTTTATCCCTCATTATGTTAAAACAAGTTAAATTAAAGAAAAATAAAAAAAACAACTAAAACTAAACAATGAACTCGAGGATTTGCAAGGAATCTTAGAACTAACATTTCCTGGCGTTAAGGCGAATAAACTTTTTTTTTTTTTTTTTTTTTTTTTTTTTTTTTTTTTTTTTTTACGACGCTATCAATTGCCATAATCAATTGCCGGAATGCTAGTAAATCAATTGACGTCGCTTTTAAGCACACTTATAAATTATAGGTCTATCCCGGGTTTGCACCAACGACTTTGAGAACAAAAGGTCAGGAATCATATGAAGAGCAGTAAATGGATGAATAGCTACTTTTGGATGAGAGTCGGAGAGATTTTTCTAGTTGTTTCAGCGCATTCCTGACGTTCAGCATTGTTGAACCTTCGTCTGGCATGACAATATTGTAAGCAATCTTACCACTCTATTAATAGTTATTTATATTATAAGTAGCTTATTTGTGAGTGGGTTATTTAATACACGAGCGCGTTAGTTACATGCAATATACAGCGTTTAGCCCTATTCTAATATTGACTGAAATATTCTTATTATTAGAGTAGTCATTACGAGGAATTGAATTTTAGTCGTGGCGTAGGTAGTGTTTTGTTTGTTCGTTGCTGCGTAACTCCGCCGGAATAAATAGTTTCAAATCCGGTTGTTTAAATGGCACAGAATAAATCAATAAAATAAGGAAAAAGTTTATTCGCGAAGATGTTTTAGATTATGCTAAAAAAGTTGACTTAGTGTGTTACCCGGCAAGTCGAAGGACTTATAAGACAAGACTTATATTTACTTTATTTCAGGATAAAATACTCATTGTTGTTTCCTAGAATACATGAAAGGTGTACAGGAAGTCTATAGTAGAGGATAAAATTCTTTTTAAGAATTCCTAATTCTTTTAAGGTCGATAGTTCAAAGAAAAGCGTTCGCAAATGGTTAAAGATTAAATATTATTCAGTACGGACCTACTCTAACCTCTCTGTTCTTTCTTACCGCCCTGTATATTAACCCATCTAGTTTGCAACACTGGTTTGGGTACACGAAATAATGAGAAAATGGCTGCTGGCTCCGCTGTTTTACATCCGTAGTATAAATAACATTTTGTATAGGTAGGTGCTGAGTAAAACGGGAAGCAAGGTAGCTAATCATGCGTTAATCAGCGGGAGGGCATGTTTGTTGTTCGTTGCTAGGCAGCCATTTCATATTCTCTTTCAGACACATTAAACCGCGCTCTCTAGCATATTTTGCTACCAAGCAAGTCAAGCGAAGGATGGGGATTCCGAGAATCGATCCTGTTTACCCTGAGCTGTATCCCTGTTGATCTCAAGTGTCAGCGCCAGAATAATGAACCCTGGTCGCCTTAATTAGAACATCGTAGCTCGGCGAAAAGTCTCTATAATATCGGCCAGAAACACTGGATTCTGTTTAAAAACAGCACGCGTATAGAGTATCGTGCTATGAATGTTTACCAATGCTAAATATACAATAAAAATAAAAGAAAATGCAGTAAAAGATGGCGTGAATTTATTTATAATACTATTTACCCTTGAATGTTAGAGAATTTCTGTTTTCTTCGATGGACTGGCCCCAAAAATGCTAACTTTTGTTTCTTTCCTGATTGTTTAGTATAGATTTTCATAATTCATATTTGTTTTCATATGGTGCCTGGTTTACTCAAAGTTTATTTATAAAATCACAAACATGCGCTAGAGTCGAAACAATAATTTCCTACACTTTCTGCATAATGTGCACGTATACAATCTGCCCTTACGATGTCTTTTTTTGTAGTGTTTAACGCCCGCTTTAACTACTTATGGCACCGCAGGCGGTGACACTGATGATACATGAATGATGATGGAGCACCGGTGGAATGCGATGGCGGGGGAAACCGGAGTACCCGGAGAAAACCCGCCCCAGCGCCGCTTTGTCCACCACAAATCTCACATGCGGTTGCTTGGGATCGAACCCCGGCCGTCTAGGTGAGAGGCGAGTGGCTTAATCACTCGGCCACGGCGCGGCCGTATTACGGTGTCTGACTATTTGTAAAACCTCACAGGGTGAAGTATAACTAACGGCAATTTCAGACTTAATTTAGTTTCCAGTCTACCAGGTGCCCCAACAGCACCGCATTTCACTGTACAGAT
The DNA here is from genome assembly GCA_030762935.1 of Hymenopus coronatus. Lineage (NCBI taxonomy): Eukaryota > Metazoa > Arthropoda > Insecta > Mantodea > Hymenopodidae > Hymenopus > Hymenopus coronatus. The sequence goes on from CM060886.1 coordinate 59,303,213, forward strand.
AGCCCTTCGTGTGACAAAAGAGTTGCAGAATTGTATGGGATAATTGGAAGCAAATGCCGCTCAGTGGCGAGTAGCAAGAGTGCCTTCATTGCACAGTCTTGCATATCAGCGAAAACTGCGAGGAATCATTGTCACCGAGAGGCACCTTCCAGACTTGTACTAGAGTATGTGATGATATACAAGAGACCGAAACTGTTTTCCACTTCAGTTACAGAGCCTATAGTTTTGAGAGAATAAATTCGGCTACTAGTAACTATCCTTAGCTGTTTTGTAATTGTGTATACACTGTTCTTATTTAACATGAAAGTAAATATTTAAGAACCGCAACAAAAACCATGCGACTGCCTCCGTGGTCGAGTGGTCAGCGAGCTGACTTCTCACCCGGAGGTCCCGGGTTTCATTCCCGGCTGGGGTGGAGAATTTTCCTTTAACCAGAATATTCCCTATCCCCCATAGAGTCTGGAAGTATGAATGTGAGAGTGAATGTGCGTGTGTTTAGTAATATAAAGTTTATTAACCTAATGTTCTGAACCTACAGTTTCACAAGTTAAAGCCCCCGATATGATCATTGATGTTAAAGGAGGCTATAAAAATGAAACAAAAACAAACAAACAAAAAATATGCTTTAGAGCACACAATGTTTCACTGTATTATTATTATTATTTATTTATTTATTTACTTTTCTCAAAGACAACCCTAAAGCACTTCTTCCCATGACTCATCCCGTTTTATTCAACCTTTGTCTAATTTTAAGTGAACATGTTTACTTGTATCACTCGACTTCATACCGAAGTATCATGCGAAATTTGGCTGCAGCAGCAGTGCCAGTGTTGCAAACAGACTGAACCTTCCCTGTGCATCTGGTCACACTGGGAGGTCGAACAGGAAATGATAACAAAGTACGATCATACGGTATGCACAGAGTGGGACAGCGTTCTTTATAAATGAACTCATTTTTGTTCGAAGATATGAATGGTACAAATTAATGACCAAAACTTGTTTGATGGAGAGCTCTGTAATTTCATGATCAGTGATATCGAATTACACGGCATGTATTTGGAAATTACAGAAGACAAAAGGGCGGGGTTTTCCCCAGTCGATTCGTACCATTATTCTCTGTGTCCACAATATGAAATGCTCCTGCACGGTTGAGAGGAAGATTCATAATCGCACGAAACTGATATTTCCTCAAGTGTAGTACAGTTGATTGATGGAAAGATGGTAACGTTTCATCTGATAAGTAAAACACCCAGGGAGCTATTATCAAGGAGGAGAAAAGGAAGTTGAAAACAGTATAGGAGAGCGACCGAACCAGTTGACTCAAGCGTTTCGTCTGAGGTTGGCATTTGGGTCAACCTCTCTAACCCATGGGGGTTTTCGGGGTTTTCCCGGGTCACTAGGCAAATGCTGGGGAAGTTTCTTCATTCCCCGAACTTCCTGTCCTTTATTTTATTTCCATTTCATTCAACCGGTTTCTTTCAGGATTGTAAGTGTCGGTGCGGACTGTGATGGAGGCGCCCACCCGTGGTGGTGACTGTGCTTTGGAAATATAGCTCTCGGCAGCGGGATGGCGTTGGAGTCGTCTTTATACCCAGGGAGTTAGGTAAGACCTGGAGCTCGGACCTCTAGCTCTCCCCGCGTCGAGATGAACCGCTTCGAATATGTTAGGGACCCTCCACGGTGGCTCCTTCCCCAGCGACAGTTGTAATTACTCTCATCTCATCCTATCCTCCCGGAGTTTGGCGTACAATAAGCCACTTGCTGAAGTGTGGGTTGCCTTCCAACATTACACACATACACACTCACTCACAGGGGAAATGGAAATGAAGGATTCTTTTGTGCATGATTATGTAACACCAGACAAGTGGAAGAGTCGTCTCCGGAAATATTCGGCAGTAGAGGAATTGGGAGCAACTCTAAGTAAAATTCCTTACTAGGAGCGGCAAAAATAGTATTTGGAGACTTTAATAGGGTTCCTTTGTGCGTAATTGCATTAATACCAGGTGTGGAAGTCATTTCAGCAAATATTTGGCGATGGATGGGGATTGGGATAGACTACACTGACTAAAATTCAACTGGTAGGAATGCCGAAAATGGAAATCTTAGTCAAACTATCACTATTTGGCGTGTATAGATATTCCTTCATGTGTTTAGAGCTGCAGAACTCGACGAGGTCTTTTCAAGTTAAAACCGGTGAGAGGAGAACTGGCGTGAGAGACCCCCCGGCTTATCTTTCTTGCTTATCAACGGCGACGATGAGCGGGTCGCGCTCATTGCGAGGGATGAAACGAATCTTGCTCACGCCAGTTTCCCGCTGACCGGTTTAACTTGAAAAAGCCCCATTAGGTTCTGCAATTATTATTTGAAGTATTTTGGAAAGCCCTAGAAGCGAACAATTTTACAAAGAAAAACTTAAACACAAAGCTATGACTTTACAAACTTCTGCAAATATCGAATAAACCGTTGTTGCCAGTAGCCTTTGTACTCGAAGTTTTCTGTAGAATAAAACAAAGAGACGTTTGAGGGATTATGTCATTAATGGAGATATGAATAATGTGTAAGGGCTTGCAAGGGGCGCTAGCAGCGAGGAGTCAAGGACTTGGAAGAATTGTAGGCTAACTGAATAATAACGACCGAATAAAAATAACATTTATAATAATAACTGAATAATAACACTTTTGACATTTAAAAATTATCAATAGCATCTCTTCCAATATATAGATATATTGAGAATTCCCGTCAAGATTTCAACTGAGCCGCAATGCGTAATATATATATATATATGGAGACCAGAACACAAAAACTGTTCACTATTTTTAAATTATTTTAAAATAGATTCTAATTGAAAAGTGCTAGTGGAAGCTTTCATTTATATCTTACTTATTCTGGAATATGCAAGACAGTTTCAAATGGATTTGGAGATAATTGAAGACTTCTAAAACCCTCGAAAATGCAAACAAAAAACAAAAAACAAAAAAAACAAAAAAAGTGCACTTTTAAGAAATTTAATATTGGAAAAATTAGATGGACGAGGAAAATGTTGACTGGAATTTAAAAATATATTTTACATACACATTACTTTCTCTACCTATAATTTTTATTAATGGATGTACAAGATATTCTTACGAATGTTTTATTTTTCTGTCTGCTTAATTTGAATGGAGAAAAACCTTTGTAGAAATAGCTGCATCACACATTTCGTTATAGATACAAAGGAAACAGCGATAGTCAAGATATGTTTAACAACTGAAGCTATGTGTTGGTCTTAACATTACATACTCCCTCCATGAAATAGAGAGAAACAATAGAATAGCAAGGGACTTATAAGAATTATTAAGTTTGAGTAAGTCAAACAAATCTAACAATTAATACTCGGAAAACGTTTGTCGATAAACATTTATCATTTATACAAGCTTATATAAAATTCCTTCCGAATGAAGACGGTTTCAGAAGCTATTCTCAGAAAATTTAAGATGTAAAAGGGTGATCCATTTCGGATGTCAGAAAAGTATAACGTTATATTGATTAAGTTAATATATGTTCTGTAATGTAAGTGGAAAGGAACAATAAGTAACGTTTTCAGTGGTATGACAACGCCATCTTGCATTGAAAACAAAATGAAGTCGTTAGGCACAACGATGAACATCGCTTACACACCCGTGGTGGACCCATTCCATGACCTCCTGATATTCCAAACCTAACGCCTTCAGGTATTTTCATATAGGTGCTACTCAAACTGACAGTGTGTGCAGAAAAACCACAAACTTGAGCCGACATGCAGAGGAAGATTACAGCGGTCTTTCAGCAAACCACACCAGAAATACTGCGCACCACATGACCTAACATGGACCGAGATATGATCTGTGCCACATTCGTAATGGCGGTCATGTAAATATTAATGTGCTACGAAACACAATTTCAGACCCGCTTTAACATGTATATACTGTTAACTGATAATACATTTGTATAGTTCAAATATATAGTGTTTTACTTTTCTGGAATCTGTACATTTTTTTTTTGTCATGTAAATATCTTTAAACATAATCAAAATCGTCAAGAGCCGGTTTTAGGCAATAAATATGTTCAAAAATGACAGAGGCATTTTCTTCTAAATCTTTGTGGCCCATTCTTGGAAGCTACTAATTGTAAATAACAAGCGAGGCCACGCCGTAGCCGAGTGGTTAGACCACTTGCCTCTCACCTAGAGACCGCATGTGAGATTTGTGGTGGACAAAGTGGCGCTGGGGCGGGTTTTCTCCGGGTACTCCGGTTTCCCCTGCCATCGCATTCCACCATTGCTCCATCATCATTCATGTATCATCAGTGTCACCGCCTGCGGTGCCATAAGTAGTTAAAGCGGGCGTTAAACACTACCAAAAAATAAATCACAAGCGTGGTGTTTATCTGACTTTTCGATATCCTGATGTGACACATACAACTTTTTTACTAATGCTTTTTTTAAATTCTTGAAACGTGTATTTCCGCTGAAACCTCAATATTGAATTTTGGGGTGGAATGCAACACCATTATGTCGTGGCACAGAAGGTAATATTATATTAAATAAATAAAACAAACAGTCATCGACTTTATAAAGGATGAAGAATATTTTAAGCAAAATATGAAATATATCTGTTCAGGGATATCTTTGCTAAATGCTCATGACATGCAATTCTTTCAAACTGCATACATCTGAGCTGCGCAGCTCATTAGGCAAATTTTGCTCTTGTTCAGCCGCAGAAGGCACAACGCTTGGCTGCGTGACATAAATGCAGTAGCGGCCTTCGATTATCCACGAGCCCAGCAACTGCAGCGAGACAGTGCAAAAGGATCAAAGCCAGCTCGATGAGTTTTAGTTAACCTATTAACATAGGAAACAAATGAAGCACATGGAATAGTTAACAAACGCACATCTTCCGCCAACTGCTGTTGCAAAATATTGGTAATTATAGTAATATCAATTTATCAGCATGCACGCACGCACACATTAACATAGTCTAGGTTTAAAGGGTCGCCAATGCCTAATAACATACATACGTACACCTCCTTTCAGGCAGATAGTACCACGAAAGCTTTGGAAACCATCAGATTGTTTACGTTTGGGTGGTGGACCAGGAAAATAAATGGTGTGTTTGGAGAAATATTAAAGAACTGCTCAGGTGAGTTTTAGAGCAATGCAACAAAACAGCCAACCAGCATTGTAGACTTTGTGACGGTGGATGATAAGCTTTCTGATGAAAATCCATTGCATTTTTGAGGGTGCATATTTAGGACATGTATACGATCACGAAAGATTGAGGACTCCTAACGTATTTACCCTGAATATTAGCTGCAATATGTATGTTTAGGCAGGAAAAACCTGGAGGAGAATATATACATTTCCGCTTAAGGTGAGAGATTTTAGGCTTGAGAATGCTGAGTTTAGTGGGGGAGGTTGATTTTGTTTGTTATTTATTCTTTTTATTTAGTGTCATTGGTAAGGTATTAATATTATAATATATTTAATTCTGTTTCTTTAGCGTTCTTTTGGATTTGTAAGAAGGCACAGCAACGTGTGCTACTAATATTTGTTTTTTTTTCCTGGTTTTTGTTGTCTTTCTTTCTATACTGCTTACTTATAGTAAGTAGAGGAAGTATTGTATTTAGTAAAACATTTTACACCAAGATTTTTACTTGAAATACACATTTTGAGATTATTTGTGTTCAAAACGTTTTTTAGAAAGAAAGACACATGACTTTGAACAACATAACTGAACAACGAAATGTTAATTAAATACCAAACGTGTTATTTAACTTCAATATCTTCAAAAGATGTGACAATAAGAATTTAAAGAAAATATCCCCTCCAAAGCTACAGTTTACGCGGAAAAAGTGGGGCTATTTTTTAAAATTAACTTTAATGCATTGCATCGCCTTAATGTCAATGTCGGGGTATTTAAGCTTAAATGAATACACAGGATACGTAGAAGGTCCGACATGACGTCAGCACGGCATCCCTGTAGATTCGGAGTACAGGTGGATGGGGGAGGAAGAACAGAGCTGGACATAACCTCACATGCCAAAAGAAAACAAAAAGCATGATGTTAAATCTAGTGAACGAGATGACCAAGACAGCCGCCTCTCATTAACGTCAACCCCCGTCTGACCTATTGCTATGGTAAGCGACGGTTAAGCGCTCCGACCAAGCGACAGAAAAAGTTTCCTTGTAATATGAACACATCTGGTCCTCACTCAACTCGGGCATTCCCTGACTTACCTGACTATGTTACTGTCACTTCGTCGCACGATTACACCTGGCGGCCAACATTACGTGAGAAAAAAGAATAACCGAAGTTTGAAAAACTGTACTGTATTCTATAAACGCTATTTTTACTTTTTGTACACGTACTATGTACATAGTGTATAGAGAAAGTATTACATTCCACCAAAAAATTCGATACCTACTGAGATTTCACTGGGAATACACGTTTCAGGGTTCCCTGTACCCCAAAAATTAGAAAAAGGTCCCTGTTTCTCTGAAAACGATAATTCAAAAACGAAAATCGGTAAAATACCAAACTTGGTATTTAAGTTTAGTATCTTCCAGGGATTTGACAAGAAGATTTTGAGAAACATTTCCCCCACCCCAAACTACCCTTTACATGGAAAAATTGTCGAAACTTTTAATTTTCTCAAAAATGGCTCTAACGATTTTGATTAAAACCCTATATATCAAGGATATTTATATGGAAAATAAAATGTATATCTTGAATTTTCTGGGAATAGCTTCTGAAGACTACTTTATCCTGGAGGAATTTACAGAATTTTGCATAACTGGTAAACCGTAAGAGATGGACAAAAACTTACCACACAAAAATGTAGACCACGTTAAAACACACTATTAATGATATACACATTTTTTGTGGAGTTGTTCGTTTTGAGTTATTCCTTTTCTCATACAGGAATTTGTCAACTCCTGTCCGTACAAACAAAGAAACTTCAGTCACATGGCAACCAGCTTTTGATTATTAGTTTAGCCTATAGTACTCCCTTATTTCCCTTCTGCTTACAAGGAAGCAAGTAGTGAGACTATATGTGCTAATTTTTTTCTCGATTAGCATGAAGTAAATAGAAGAATAAGCTTTATAACAATAATTTGTTGCAGAGGTAGAGAAAGTCATGTGAATGGTACACATCAGATTTTTGTTAGCGTATTTATTTTGTTCGGCGATCTTGTACTTGCGATAAAATCATTTTTGGTAGAATACAACATTTCCTCTACCTTGGGTATCTGTATATGCGAAACAAAATTGAAATAAAAAGCGTTGATAGTTGTAAAATTGCAAAGCTATACTTGTGCTTTGGAAAAGATCATTGTATTGTCAAATATTTATCAATATTTATTAGGAAAGTCATCTCGTTAATAGTTTTTCTTCCATATTTGATCTACAAGTTCTAATTAGGTATACTTCTGACGTAACGTTTGAATGCCTGGCGGCATTTTAAAATATTATTAATTTTAACTTAGGAGGAAGTGAATGGAAATTTGCTTGTTGTTATTTCCAATGAATACCTAATTAGTATACGTTAAATAAATAATAATAATGACAATAATTATAATAATAACCACAACAGCTTTTTAATAATGAACCAGAGACATCTGAATGTTACAGGCGTATCCAGAATTTCTGAATGGAGAAATGCGAATTTTGGGATCATTATGAATAAAGGTCACTAATGCTGGTATTTCGAATCTTTAAACGAGGTTGTTGAAATAACTTGATTCGTAATTTGGAGTGATTCACAGTTTTATGTACCGTGGGTTCTGGTTCTGTCCTGTGTGTAAATTAATGCAACATTTATTAAAATAAAAAAAACTGGAAAACAGATTACTGTGTTTTGTTTTCTTGCTTCTGTAATAAGAACTATAACTAACATAGTCTATACTGCCCTTTTCAATATCTTTATTTCACATCAGCGTATATAAGGATGTAATGTAAGTACGCTCCAACCTTAATAACAATGATGTTAGACACCATTCTTATGAAGTTATGTTAATGACATTCTTAGTCAAGTTCAGACGTTTATTACTTTCTCTACACGTACATAGTGTATAGAGGAGCTGTTGCATTCCACCCAATAATCCGATACCGAGATTTCACCGGAAATAACATTTTGGGGTCCCCTGTATCCAAATAAAACATTTTTAGAAAAAAGTCCCTGAGTGTCCGTGTGCCTGTGGACACGATAACTCAAAAACGAAAATTCGGTAAATCACCAAACTTGGTATGTAGATTTAGTATCTTCCAAGGATACGACATAAAGATTTTGAGGAAAATCACCCCACCCCAAACTACCCTTTACATGGAAAAATTTTCAAAAGACTTCGATTTTCTCAAAAGCGGCTGTAACGATTTTGATCAAAATGTCATATATTAAAGAATAACATGAATATTTTGAATTTTCTGTGAATAGCCACTGAAGATCTCTTTACTCTGGATGAATTTTGCTGGATTTTACATATCTTGTAAACCGTAAGAGATAGACAAAAACGTATTCACAAAATAAGTAGATCTCGTTGAAACACACAATTTATATAATATACTTTTTTCGTGGAGTTGACACATTGCTTGTTATTGGTTTCAGTTTGAAATTAGTTACACTTTTTACATACGGGAGCTTGTCAACTCCTGGCAATGCAAAGAAACGGATTTCAACAACATAGGAATCGGCTTATAAAAGATTTGACTATCGTTTTAGCCATTATTTCCCTTCTATTTACAAGAAAGTATTTCTTCTAAGGTTTATCTCGATTAGCAAGAAGTAGAAAGAAGAATAAGCTATTTTAACAATAATTTGTAACTGAGATGTAGAGAAAGTCATGTGAATAGAACACATCGGGTTTTGTTTTTAAATGCATTGCTAAATTAAGAAAATGACATGTTTTCAGAGACAAAATAGCCCGGCATAAGCTATGGCAGCCAACTTCAGTTTGTTACCTTGAGCTAGGTCATTAAGTAAAGAAGTATGCACCTTATGGATTTGGAGATGTTAAGCGAAAATTTTCAATTCGAAGATCATACAATTTTGCTTTTGTAGCGTTAGATGAAATGCTTTTAACAGAGTTTACTTTGAATGGCGTGTAGACTGTTAATGAATGAATTACAACTTTTGAGTAATTGAAAATCGTATTAATGTACTTATTAGTAAAGTTATTTGATTACCTACTTCAAGAAGTATAATCGTTGGATAGTTTGATTATAATTATTTTGAAATGTTACACGGCTTCACTTAATACGAAGGATGATCAGAGACTAACATTACAAATCCTGCTTTATTTCGTACAAGCAATAAAGATATCTGACATTAGGATACTTTTCCACATAGTGTCCATATCGGTTGAGGCACTTGTCACTTCGAGGGATGAGTATGAATATTCCCTCCTGGTATACAATCCTGTCCTTGCGTGTTCAGCCACGTTGTCGTGAAGTGTTGAGCTCCTCTTCTAAATCGAATCGTTGGCCTCCTGGATGCTCCTTTAAGCGAGGAAAAAAGTGAAAGTCGCTTGGAGCGGGATCCGGGCTCTAGGGAAGATGGCCGATGATATTTCAGCGAAACTGCTTCGACACGGTGGTGATCTTCTGAGCAGTGTGAGATCACGCATAGTCGTGAAGAAAGATGACACCCTCAGGGGGTGGGGTACCGGCCGTTTTAACGTCTACCAGATGTCGCTGAATGTCAGCCGCGGTTACATGTTTTTTTCTTTTTTTCACAGAAACCGAATAACTCGGCTGGGACGGGGAATTTGTCTTTAACCAGAATTATTCCCTATCCCCCACAAAGTCTGGAAGTGTGTATGTGAAAACCCCTTACATGACCTTAGATGTTAAAGGGGGTTATGTAAATGAAACAATTAAAAAAATAAGAACTTATCGAAGAATGAGAACAGGAAATCATGTCAGAATTTTTAAAATTGTATCACTTATAGTTTATATAACCGATTCACCCTGTTCATATCGACAGGTTTAAGTCGCCCTCCGTAGTGTAACGGTACCCATGCTGACTTCACATACCCAAGGTCGCGGGTTCAAACCCAGCGGAGGACGATGGATTTTTTTCGGGTGTAAAACTCCTTAGCATGGCTTCCTTCGGAAGGGAAGTAAATCCGTTGGTCCCGTGTCGTAGATTTAAGGCACGTAAAAGACCCTCAAGCCTGATAGAGAGGCCTCTGAGCAAAATTAAGCGGTCTTTCACGCCCAATTTAAAATGGGACGCTGAGAACCACAGCAGTTAAAGAGCGTCCATAAATAACACGCCATTTACATTTTTTTCGACAGCTTTAACTTTAGAAATAGTTACGTGGATTAACTATGAACTTTTATTGTACTTTTATACTTTATTTTCTTCACTCTAGTATTCAAAATTCTAGACCTCATGGAGGATCCTCGACTTGAGGGAATAGTAAACACTCGATGTATCTTTTGCCATTATTGACACCATTTTTAAATTGCAATTGGTGTTACCGTACACCGAGATAGGTGGCTCGTCTGATAGTAGCATTCGGAAAGTCGTTGTTTGGGTTCCCCGCTGGCCGAGATTTCTGACCCATAGTTTTTGGAGGGTTTTCTCGGGTCACTAGGCGAATGCTAGAGAGATTTCTTCATCCCCCGAACTTCCTATTCATTTCATCTCCATTTTTCAAAGCTGTAAGTGCTGGCAAGGTGACTGCGCTCTGGAGTCACATTATCGGCGGCGGGATGGCGTTGGAAGTCTCTGTAGACTTAGGGAGTTTGGTCAGACCTGTAGCGCAAGTAGCGCTCCCCTTGTCGAAATAAAGAACTGCTTGGAAACTATTAGGGGCTATCCACGGAGGTTCCTCTTCGCCGTCCGATGCCTGCCTCCCGCTGTAATTACTCTCATCTCATCCTCTTGTGGTCTGATGTACATAAGCCAATGGATGAACTATAGAATCCCCCCCCCCCACATACACATGCGCGCGCATCTTGACCGTTTTAGAGCTTCGTATTATTGCGATATCTGCTCCTAAAATAGAACTGACCTAGGGAGTCACAGGCTAAGTGTTTATGAATGTAGATATAGATTTTCATTATTACAGAATGTTGCGGAAGTTGTCAATGGCAATCTATGTCATGTGGAAACATGAATTGTTTGCTCTGAAAATGTTATCAGCGATAAGCAAGACTGGAAAAAGTAATTAATGATAAAGAGGCGAAGAAAATGGAGAGTGTAAGAAAGCACTAATTGTAAAACCATTTTTACTTTCTCCATACGCACTATGTACATAGTGTATAGAGAAAGTATTGCACTCCATCAAAAATTCGATACCGAGATTTCACCGGAAATATATGTTTTAGGGTCCCCAATATTCAAAAAAAGCATTTTCACAAAAAGGTCCGTGTGTGTGTGTGTCCGTGTGTCCGTGTGTCTGTGAACACGATAACTCAAAAACAAAAAGTCGGTAAAATACCAAACTTGGTATTTAAGTTTAGTATCTTCCAGGGATGCGGCACGAAGATTTTGAGAAAAATCCCCCACCCCCAACTACCCGTTACATGGAACTTTTTTCTAACATTTTGATTTTCTCAAAAATGGCTCTGACGATTTTGATTAAAATTTCGGATATTAAACATATTTACCTGACAAATGAAATGTATATCTTGAATTTTCTGGGAATAGCCTCTGAAGAGTAGTTTATTCTGGATGAATTTTACTAAATTTTGAATAACTGCTAAACCGTAAGAGATGGAAAAAATGTACTACACAAAAAATGTAGAGCACATTAAAATACACAATTTATGTTATATACATTTTTTTCGTGGAGTTCGTCGTTTTTGTGACATTCCTTATTTTTGGTTTCTACTATCAAAAAACGTATACTTTTCTCATACTGGAACTTGTCAGCTCCTATCCATATAAACAAAGGAACTTCATTGACATAGCAACCAGCTTTTATCACTTTAACCTACGGTTGTCCCTTATTTCGCTTCTAATTACAAGGATGCGAGTAATAAGACTATTTCTGCTAATTTGTAGCATAAAGTAAACAGAAGTATAAGCTTTTTAAGAATTATTTGTTGCAGGGATATGGAGAAAGTCATGTGAATGGTACACATCAGATTTTTGTTATTAAAACGCAGGTCGTATTCTCCTTGTCCCAGTAAATCACAATAAATGCTAATGTAGTTTTTTAATTTGAAAGAAGACTTGTTAATGAATTATTCTTCTCTTCTGAGGTTTCTTATGCATGAGTTCAGGATAGATTATATTCTACAAACAGATAATAGAAAGCAACACATAATACAAATAAAGAAAATCTATTACTTTCTCTACACGTACTATGTACATAGTGTATAGAGCAACGGTTCCCAACCGGTATGCCCCGGCACCCTTGGGTGCCGTATGGTTGGCTAAGGGGTGCCGCGAGATATTGAGATAAAAAAAAAATACCTTCTACTGAAGCCTTATGTCTTGTAAGGTCTTGAAATAAAATAAGTCAAATCAATTACTCTCATGCACGGCAGATGGTGATAGTGGTCGATTCATTTTAGTAATTCAGTTATACTAGTATCCCACAGATGGCATTACAGCTATACCCTGCCGAACATTCCCGAGACTACTCGCTTCCTCACGAACATTCCTGAGACTTCGACAGATGAATATATAAAAGTATACGCAGCTTGGCGCTTTCAGTTGTCTTCCTCGCGTTGATTCACAGTGTTTAGCTATGGATAAGTGCATTGTTAAACGTAAACGCCAGGACAGTGAAAGTGAACAGTCGGCTCCTACTGCTTGCTTTAAGAAGCCAAATCTTACAGTTTCTCCCGGACCGTCGAATTCACCACATAAAGAAGACAAACGAAAGAAAAGAACATACCAGGACAGTTACTTAGCGTATGGATTTAAGTGGAATAACGAGGAAAACCCTATCCCTGTGTGTTTAGTTTGTGGCGAAACACTTAGCAACGAGGCCATGGTACCTAGCAAACTGAAGCGGCATCTTACAACAAAGCATCCTAGTGTGTCACAGAAAAGTGTAATGCATTTTTCACATATATTAGAAGGGGAGAAGAAAACAGCTGTGCGAATGATCAAGAGAATGACCATAGGTGATACTGCTCTTGAAGCCTCATTTAAAGTAGTAGAACTGATAGCTAAGAAAAAGAAACCTCATACTCTTGGAGAGGAAATCATTGGCCCTGCATGTCAAGTTATAGTTTCAACAATACTTGGCGAAGGAGCAGCTAATCAAATTTCGAAAGTTCCTCTGTCCAACAACACAATCAGCCGCAGGATATCTGAAATGTCAAGCAATATCAACGAACAAGTCACGGAAAAAATAAAAACTTATAGAACATTTGCTTTGCAAGTAGATGAGAATCTCGATATTGGTGACAAACCGCAACTCCTTGGTTTTATCAGATATATTGATGAAAAAGATATTAGTGAACAGTTTCTGTTCTGTAGACCGCTGGAGACTACAACCACAGGCCATGATATTTTCGTTTCTATTAATTCCTATCTCAATGACCATGATCTTTCATGGAAAGACTGTTATGGTATATGTACAGATGGTGCACCATCTATGTCTGGGAAAATTAAAGGTTTTACTGCCAGAGCTCTCAATGAAAATCCATCCATTATTATAACTCACTGTTTTCTGCATAGAGAGGCATTAGTCGTGAAAGCGTGTAATGAAGATTTTGCTGAAGTGTTTAACCAAGTTGTGAAAATGGTGAACTATATGAAGTATCGACCTTTAAAGTGCAGAATTTTTGAACAGTTATGTCGCGCAACGGATGCAGCTCATATCTCTTTGTTACTTCACACAGAAGTAAGGTGGTTGTCGCAGGGTCGTGTATTGAACCGGTTTCACGAACTTAAAGAACAGATAAAAACTTTTTTTAAGGATGAAAATCAAGACACATTTCCTGAGCTCTTACTAAGTGATTCTTGGTGTTTTGAACTGTCGTATCTGGCAGATATTTTTCATAAGCTGAATGAACTGAATGTTTCGTTGCAGGGTCGACATGAAACAATAATCTCCTCAACCAATAAAATGAAAGATTTTAAAAGAAAACTTAGTTCTTGGAAGTCTGCAGTTTAAAAAGGAGATTTGTCGAACTTTCCATCCCTTCTTAATGTGGCAGGAGATAAAGATCTGAGTAAGCTGAAAGACCGCATTTGTGATCACTTATCAAGATTGCAAGATGCAATAGATGCATACTTTCCAACTATTTCCACTACGAATCTCGACTGGGTTGTCTCACCATTTGATTTCGTAGATAGTGCAGAGGAAAGATTTCACTGCTTGCGAACGAGATGAATTTATTCAAAGGTAAGTTCACCAAGAGTGAGGCGTCGGTGGCTAGTTTTTGGCTTCAACGGAGAGAGGAGTACCCTAACCTAATGAAGGAAGCAATTAACGCACTTTTGCCCTTTGCAACATCCTATCTATGCGAGCAAGCCTTCTCTGCTATGGTGACAATAAAATGCAAAGCAAGAAATAGACTGAATAACCTTGAGGATGATTTGCGTGTTTCACTGTCAACTGTAAGACCCGATATCACATATCTGTGCTCTAAGCATCAATCACAAGTTTCACATTAATCATTAATCGAACAAAATTTATTGATGCATTTTTACTCAGTGATTGTAGTAAAGTTTACTGTATTATGTTATGGTGTACGTTATTATTATATAATATTTCAATGAATTAACATATTAAGCTTAATTTTCTTTTAATTCAAGGAAGGGTGCCCCTAGTGTTTAATGATATTCCCAAGGGTGCCGTGAACTTCAAAAGGTTGTGAAACACTGGTATAGAGGAAGTATTATATTCCACCCAAATATTCCATGCAGAGATTTCACCGGAAATACATGTTTTAGGACCCCCTGAATCCAAAAACAAAGCATTTTCAAAACAAAAAAAAAAAAAATCCGCGCATAGCTCAAAATCGAAACGACCGTTAAATACCAAATTTGGTATTTAAGTATTGTATCTTCCAAGGATGCGACACGAAGCTTTTCAAGAAAATACCCCCACCCCAAACTACCCTTTACATTGGAAAAACAGGCGAAAATTATCTTTTTCTCAAAAATGGCTCTAACGATTTTGATTAAAATAGCAATATGAAAGTCATTTCCATCACAAATAAAATGCATATCTTAAATTTTCTGGGAATAGGCTTCTGAAGATCTGTTTATTCTGGATGAATTTGTTGAATTTTGTACAACTAGTAAACCGTAAGAGATAGACATAAACTTACTACACAGAAATGCAGATCTCGTTAAAATAAACAATTTATGTCATATACATTTTTTTTTTCGTGGAGTGACCGTTTTCGAGATATTCCTTGTTATTAGTTTCAGTTTTAAAACACTTATTCATCTCTCATGCGGGAACTTTTCAACTACTGCCCACGCAAAGAAACGGATTTCAATCCCATAGAGAGCCAGTTTTAAAACATTTGACTCGGTTTAGCCTGGTTTATTCAAGTGCTTCTCTTCTTCTTACAAGTAACTAAGCAATACGACCGTTTCTGCTAAGGCTTATCTCGATTAGCGCGAAGTAGATGGAAGAATAAGCTTATTGACAATTATTTGTTATAAATATGTAGAGAAAGTCATGGGGATGGAATACATCAGATTTTTTTTTTCAATACGGTTGTACTGTACCGCTTGCACACACCTCTCTGTAACATTTTTGACGTAGAAGGGAGATTTGATAATGCCTTAATTACATTTATTATAATGAACTGGATGCCTCGACTGTCCTCGCACAGAATCATCGCGTAATTAATATTAATGAAAAATGTTGCTGAACAATTATTTAAGATGTTTCCTCCGTTTTAAATTATAATTATATAGCAAGAAGAACAGTCTCCATACGCACACAAATTAACAAAAATCTGATGTGTACCATTCACATGTCTTTCTCCATATCCCTGCAACAAACAATTCTTAAAAAGCTTATACTTCTATTTACTTTATGCTAATCAGAAAAAAATAGCAGAAATAATCTAATTGCTCGCTTCCTTGTAAGTAGAAGCGAAGCAAAGGACAACCGTAAGTTAAAGTGATAGTCAAAAGCTGGTTGCTATGTCAATGAAGTTCCTTTGTCTATATGGATAGGAGTTGACAAGTTCCTGAATGAGAAAAGTATACGTTTTTCATAGCAGAAACCAAAAATAAGGAATGTCTCAAAAACGACGAACTCCACGTAAAAAATTTATATAACATAAATTGTGTGTTTTAATGTGCTCTACATTTTTTGTGTGGTAAGTTTTTGTTCATCTCTTACAGTTTAGCAGTTATTCAGAATTCTGTAAAATTTATCCTGAATAAACTACCCTTCAGAGGCTATTCCCAGAAAATTCAAGATATACATTTTATTTGTCAGGTAAATATGTAATATACGAAATTTTAATTAAAATCGTTAGAGCAATTTTTGAGAAAATCAAAATTTTCGAAAAAAGTTCTATGTAAAGGGTAGTTTGGGGTGGGGGGATTTTTCTCAAAATCTTCGTGTCGCATCCCTGGTAGATACTAAACGTAAGTACCAAGTTTGGTATTTTACCGACTTTTCGTTTTTGAGTTATCGTGTTCACACACACACACACACACACACACACACGGACCTTTTTGTGAAAATGCTTTTTTTGGATATTGGGGACCCTAAAACATACATTTCCGGTGAAATCTTGATATCGAATTTTTGGTGGAGTGCAATACCTTTTCTATACACTATGTACATAGTACGTTAAACAAAGTAAAAAATTATTAGACTATCTACATCATAATGATTGAAATAAACATTTTAGAAAAAAATTATAACATATTTCCTTCTAGGTACAAGAGAAATAAGGGAGTCCAATCTTTTAGGTACGGATATCGAAGAGGTGATTTTGAAATGTTGTTTTCTATGCTGATCTGAAGAAAAAAAAAATCTGATGTAATCCATTCACGAGTTTCTCTATACCTCTGCAAGACATTTTGTTAAAAAGTTTATGTTTCTATTTACTTCATACTAAGTGAGAAAAAATTAGCAGAAATAGTCTTATTACTTGCTTCCCTGTAAGTAGAAGCGAAATAAGGGAGTAACATAGGTTAAAGTGATAGTCAAAAGCTGGTTGCTTTGTGACTGAAGTTCCTTTGTTTGTATGGACAGGATTGACAAATTCCTGTATGAGAAAAGTATAAGTTTTTTAAGGCTGAAACAAAAAACAAGGAATATCTAAAAAAAAAAAAAAACGATCAACTCTACGAAAAAAATATATATAACATAAATTGGGAGTTTTAATGTGCTCTATATTTTTATGTGGTAAGTTTTTGTCTATCTCTTACGGTTTACCAGTTACAAAAAATTCCGTAAAATTCATCCAGAATAAAGTAGTCTTCAGAGGCTATTCCCAGAAAATTCAAAATATACATTATATTTGTTAAGTATATGTCTTTAATATATGATATTTTAATCAAAATCGCTAAGGCATTTTTTATAAAATCAAAATTTTCGAAAATTTTTCCATGTGAAGGGTAATTGGGGGTGGAGGGATTTTCTTGAAAATCTTCGTGTCGCATCGTTGGAAGATACTGAACCTAAATACCAAGTTTTGTATTTAATGGTCTTTTCGTTTTTGAGCTATGCTACCCACAGTCACGCAGACAGACACACACACACGGACACTTTTCTAAAAATGCTTTTTTTGGATTCAGGTGGTCTCAAAACACGTATTTCCGGTGAAATCTCGGTATCGAATTTTTGGGTACAATGCAATACCTTCTCTATACACTATGTACATATTACGTATAGAGAAAGTAAAAAGAGCAGTGATTATTTGGTTGGAAAATTCAAACTTGACAATTCAAACCCAAAACAAAGAATATCTCCGAAATCGTTAATGTATGAAGATTTTCGGTAGTAGGGGGTATCATTTCTGCCTCAGTAACATTTATTGAGGTAGCTAGATGGAATTTCTCTTAGAGTGAGTCCCGGATAAGGTTTTTTTTTTCGGGGTTTTCCCTTCTCCCGAGAAGACGAATGTCGAGCAACTTTAAGTTCCATGGACATCCACTCCATGGTTACTGTACCCAAGATCGCGGGTTCAAACTCGGCGGAGGACGATGGATATTTTTTCGGGCGTAAAAATTCTTAGCATGATTTCCTTCGGAAGGGAAGTAGAGTCGTTGTCCCATGTCGTAGATTAACGGCACGTAGAAAAACCTCAAGCCTCAAAAAGAGGCCTATAGTACCCGTGCACTCTCGCTCGTTACTCGTAAGCTAAGCCACTTCTCGAGAGTATGGCAACGAGAATGTCATGTATCGAGAGCTAGTGCTCACGAGCGAGGCGACTCGGGTATTTTCGTAACTACAGGCGGAGTAGGTTAGCGTATGATCCGTTTATAAACTGGTTACGTAATAATTAGGGCACGAATGTTTAGTTTTTAAAACTATTTCCCCTTATAAGTATGTTAGAACGTTTCAAACTACTTTTATGTTTCAAATCTTTTGTATGCCAATTTGTGAATCTTATTAAAAAGAAAAAGAAAAAAAGTTAAACTTACTTTTTTGATTTTTGGTTTGTCCGTTTTTTTTTGTTTACCTCAGTGGTAAATGTATCAATGTTCAAAATATTTATCTGCCAAAAGGAGCATATTAAAAATAACAGAAAATTTGGATGGGATGTGTATAGCAACAGTACTGAAATGTGACGTTTGTTTTATGTGAGTGCTAATTAAAAATACATGCTAAAATGTTCCAACATGAGTATACTGTGTAACAAACTGCCTTAAATTACAGTACATATTAATAGCATGCTTCCCTGAAGTAAAATGGTTTTAATATTTTTATCTCTATTATGTTATGAAATGCGTTTGTCGCTGACTTCCATAAAGAGGTAGGAAAATCGTTTAAAATCCTTGGGGGGGGGGAAAAGGCTAAGAACATTGTTAAAAAGCTAAAGATGCTAATAAAATTATTTATGCATTAATAAAAAGCTAAAAATCCGGACCCTAGTAATAACACATGTCTCATCGTTTAGCAATACATATTTCCAAACGCGTTCACAGTAAACATTTTGAATCAGGGATATTAATCGTTGATGGAATACGAGTTGTATTGCTATGTAAGTATAAACATGTTCAGATTGCAACTGAAAATAGAATTACTTCCAGCAACATAAACGTCTTAGGAGTAATAAAATATATACATATTTATTTTTAATAAAAATGGAGACCACGTACACATATCTGCAGATTCTGTGACACCACATTTCGTTTTTAACAGTTTACCTTCATGGGTTGTTTAAAAAACATCGTTATCCTGGTAGGCTATTTAAACCTTAAATCATTTAAAAAGAAGAAATAATTTCCGCGCAGTATTGCTATTAACGAGACGTATGAGTCTTGCCAGTGATCGAGACTCTCGTACGCTCGTTGGTCAAGCTCTCTCATGCCAGCTATGCATTCAGCTGCATGTACGGCTGCGTGAGGCGCGCTAAGCAGCAGCGAGAAACGAGATTGAAAGCTGACTTGACCGGTTCTACCTATTTTTTACTTTTTCTAGCCCGGTATGTACAATGTACATAGGGATAGAGAAGTATTGTACTCCACCCAAAAATTCGATACCGAGATTTCACCGGAAATACATGTTTTAGGACCTCCTGTATCCAAAAAAACATTTTAGAAAAAGGTCCGTGTGTCTGTGAACACGATAACTCAAAAACGAAAAGTAGATAAAATACCAAATTTGGTATTTAAGTTTAGTATCTTCCAGGAAAGATTTTGAGAAAAATCCCCCACCCCAAACTACCCTTTACATAGAACTTATTTTGAAAATTTTGTGTTTCTAAAAAATGGCTCTAACGATTTTGATTAAAATATCGTACATTAAAGATATTTACCTGACAAATAAAATGTATATCTTGAATTTTCTGGGAATAGCTTCTGAAGACCTGTTTATTCTGGACGAATTTTGCTTAATTTGGCATAACTAGTAAACCGTAAGAGACAGACAAAAATTTGCTGTACAAAAAATGTAGGTCTTGTTAAAATACACAACTTATGTCATATACATTTTTTTCGTGGAGATTACCGTTTTCTAGGTATTCATTGTTATTTGTTGAGTTGTGAAGTACTTATACTTTCTGAGACGGGAGTGTCCATTTTTCTTTTGTTCTACTCCTGGCCAAGAAAATAAGCGATTTGTACTGACAATCGCATAACGACAGCTTTTAAAACATTTGATTATTGGTTTAGCCTAGTGTATTCCCTTATTTTCTTCCTACTTATAAGGAACTAAATAATAAGAACATTGTACTAATGAGTACCTCAATTAGCAAGGGGCAGAAAGAAGAATAATGTTATGTAAGAAGTTTGTAGAACAGCTAAAGAAAGTCATGTGAGTGTAACACATCAGCTTTTTTTAATCATGATAACTTTATTGTGCATTTAATACATTACAGTTAAGCTCATTGCATGGCAACAACACAACTTGAAACATGGCAAGGGCTGTATCCAATGACAGGCCTTATAATTAATTTACATTGTCAGGTCTGAATGATGCTTTCTTTTTAATCTTCTGTCTCTTCGGGCTGCTAGCAGGTGTTGAGGAATCATGTTCAGCAATGGATTGGAATGGTTGGCGAAGTTGTTGTAGAGCTTCGTATAGCAGTAGCTACTTGTGGTGTCTGAAGATGCTGGTGGATGGTTGTGTTGCGGACACACCATGGTGCATTTACTATGAGTCGAAGGAAACGATTTTGAAGAGTCTGTACTCTTTTTATCTGTGCATCAGATGCAGAACCCCAAATGCCACACCCATATAGGCCGAACCAAGGAGAGGTAGATCATTCTTTTGTATTGTACTCGCAGAGGTGATTTTTTCTCGTGTTAAATAATGTATCTGTTGGATTCTGTTTCTAATTTTAGGTACTACATCAGTGATGTGTGGTTTCTACGTTAATCGCTTATTTAACGTTAGCCCAATATACTTTACTGTTTTGGTTTGTGGGAAATCCTCGCCACAAATACTTATGCAGTGGTTTGGTACATTGATTTTGTATGTAAATTTTACAAATTTTGATTTGAGCAACATTAAGCGGTCTTTCACGACCAATATAGAGTGGGGAACTGAGAACTACAGCAATTAAGAATGTCCACAAATAAAACTTCAAATCATTTCCATGAGCCCCGAGCTCATTTGGGCATCATTTCAACAATTTCATTATCATCCGAAATGACTAATCAGGTTAAAATAGCAACTTTTCCGCTTCAGCGAGATCCTTATCTTCTGTGTAATTAGTCCTTAGCTTATACATTGTAAACAAATTCGTCAGGATGAAGAGGATTTCTGAGTAGATTTCCTGGAAATTCAAGCTATACATTTCATTTAACATAGAAATATTCTAAACGTATGGTATTTTAATAAAAACAATTAGAACCGTTTTGGGGAAAATCAAAGACAATGAAAATTTATTTATGTAAAGAGTAAATTGTTGTTAGGAATTTTCTTGGAAATCTTTGCCTCACATTTTTGTAAGGGCTGATCTTTGGTTTTTAACCGACATTTTGTTTTTTTACTTGCGCTATTCGCCTCCCCCCCACACATATTCACGCGCGCGCGCGTGCCCAAGAAAAATCTTGATATAAATGCTTATATAGAATATACTTCATCTACTTGCTATAAGTAATAACGACATTTTGCATAGCGACCTTACTATTATCGTACTTGCTATCGTGTCGCTCGTCATTGTTAAAACTGCAACCAAATTGGGTTTATTTTCTCTTTCAGTTTATTATTGTAACTTGTTGAAGTAGGGGAATATATCTAAAAATTCAATACGGAGCTTTTACCGGAAATAAATGCTTTGTTAGGATATAAAGGATTAACATATTGTCGGAGTTACTTTTATGATACCGCGCCATTCTTTCTGTGAAGTTGTACGCAGTAGTTTTCCGCCAAATTCTCGGAAATTAAACGTCGCTAGTTTAAATCCCAGAAACTGCAGTCAAATGTGCCTGTGGTAAAGGATGGGGAGAGCTTAAGTAAAATGATCGGTGTAATGACCGGCTGGTGAGGTTACATTTCACTTCAGTTACCTTCAGTTCCTTAAACATAATATAATTATATTGCAACATTTAATACATTTACGATAAAAACAGCTATAAATGCATGTATTTATAAATGTAAAATCTTGATAAAATACCTTTGCGTCCAATACGTTACGCTTCCCTATAAAATTATCATAATGTTTATCAATAGTACTTCATTTCTTTCTGTGAGGTAGTGCGCAATAGTTTTCATCCACATTCTAGGAGAAATATTCTTGTTGGAGAAAATTTTCAATGAGGAATGCAGGATTGTTGGGCTATTCACTAAAACTCATTGTTTTGTATAACCTAATAACTAATTGACGTCTATGGATGAACTGAATTTATTAATTCGTGCTGTCAACGGAATTGTACCTCAACTGTTTTATGTCGGTTTACCTTTGGTATTTAGTAATGTATAATTTCAAAATCGGCACCTCAATAGCGTAAGGGCATGCATTAACGTTCACAATTGGGTTAATGAAACACATGTTTAAATGTTCTCTGAATCCTTATTTAAATTACTTCTAGAAGAATATGTGCATACGCAGCTATTTGTGTTATTTTTGTGTACGCTCAATTTATTATTGATGGGCATAACCGACCATGAGTACAATTTGGGCAAATATTCTGAAACATAAGAGGCACGAAATACTGTTTTAACCTTACTAGCATTAATACCTCATATTTTCATCAAGTACTTTTTACTTTCTCTAGCCCCATATGTACAATGTACATAGGCATTGAGAAGTATTGTATTCCACCCAAAAATTCGATACCAAGATTTCACCGGAAATACATGCTTTAGGACCCCTGTATCCAAAAAAAAGCATTTTCAGAAAAAGGTCCGTGTGTCTGTGAACACGATAACTCAAAAACGAAAAGTAGCTAAAATAAAAAAACTTGGTATTTAAGTTTAGTATCTTCCAGGGATGCGACACGAACATTTTGAGAAAAATCCCCCCACCCCAAACTACCCTTTACATGGAAGTTTTTTTCGAAAATTTTGATTTTCTTAAAAATGACCCTAACGATTTTGATTAAAATATATATTAAAGATATTTACCTAACAAATAAAATGTATACCTTGAATTTTCTGGGAATAGCTTCTGAAGACCTGTTTATTCTGGATGAATTTTGCTTAATTTGGCATAACTAGTAAACCGCAAGAGATAGACAAAAACTTACTATACAAAAAATGTAGGCCCTGTTAAAATACATAAGTTATGTCATATACATTTTTCTCGTGGAGCTTGCCGTTTTCGAGATATTCATTGTTATTAGTTTCAGTTGTGAAGTACTTCTCTCTTCTCAGATGGGAGTGTCCGTTTTTCTTTTGTTCTACTCCTGACCAAGAAAAGAAGCAATTTGTAATGACAATCGCATAACGACAGCTTTTAAAACATTTGACTATTGGTTTAGCCTAGTGTATTCCCTTATTTTCTTCCTACTTATACGGAACTAAATAATAAGAACATTGTGCTAATAAGTACCACGATTAGCAAGGTGCAGAAAGAAGAAGAATCTTAAGTATGAAGTTTGTAGAACAGCTAGAGAAAGTCATGTGAGTGTAACATATCAGATTTTTAAATATCACTTCGAATCTCAGCGTTCACAGATAGTAGAGTAGGGTACGGAGGGGGATGTCAATTAATTATTGATATCTTATGCGCGTTAATACGACATTTACGGTGTTTCTGAGACTGAATTAATGACTGTTTCTTATGTATAAATTTCAGCGTTAATATGAGTAATTGTGCACTGTGTGATAATTATTATCGAAAAACAAAGCAAAATGGCACAAAGTACTTCTTATTTCCGAAATATAAACACATTCGTGTAAAATGGGAACATTGTTTCCGAAGGTAAGACGTGCTTGCTAAATTACGTAAGTTGATGCTTTATAATTAATAGAAGCAAGAAGAGCATAATGTTACCTACATACTTACCCTACAACGTTATAATTAGAAATATTGTTTCTCCATAATAATTTATTCTAAAATTCAAGATTTGTGTTTGACGGTGTTTTCCATATGTATTTTCAGTACCACGTTCCGTTTAATTTGCAAGTTGTCCTAAAATAGATAATTATTATGATTTTGAAATAGTTGTAAAATGCGTGAGCCTCAAAATTTCTTTTTAAACCTCTAAACTTTTCAGTAAAATTTCTGACATATTATGTTTTAAGGAATAACTATTCCAACAACTGCAATTAAAACATGACAATGGTAATATTCGTACTATGTGGTAAGCAGTAGATACACCATATAGTTTCAGGGGAAACGGGGCATTTATGTTGAAAAATGCTGTTTTGAATAATTCATATTTAAAGTACTTACTACTATAAAACCTAAATAAACACTAATACTTTTGAAATTAATTTATAACAATACATGTTTGAATAGTTAATGAAGCAAGCACCAAATTATTCACAATTTTATAAAATGCAAACAAATAAAAATGAAATAGTAACAATTACCTTTAAAAAGGCATTTGTGATTTTAATACATATCAAATCTCATACATCTGTTCAAATTAATTCCCCCGGGATATTCATTATTTTAATGTTTTTACTGCTTTAAAAATGCCCAAAATATTCAATTATATTTTAAAAAAATTAATATATCACAATTTCACTCTTGAATAGTAGGTGAACAAACTATATAGATGCATGTTTAATTATGCTATTATGTAGTTGGGGAGAAAATCTTAATGGAAGAGATCAATTTTCAGCTTAAACACTTACACATTTTAAGTCCTTGGGAGTGTTATGTTCTACAAAATGAGGATAATTCTTCAAAGAAGAAATGATTTCGAAATATTAGACAATGCAATGTGTATATTTAAACATTAACATGTCTCTGAAACGTTCAACATGTCTCGCATAAAATGACGCGCGTGTTTACATTTTAACTTTCTTCCTGAGTTTTGTACTGACGAATTCCGAAGATATACATTTTATTCCTACTTGCGAACAAATAAATTTTGACAAGGCTGAAAGTACTGAACATCGCTAACCCTGGGCCGACACGTGTGCTCTTGTTAGGCGATGCTGTGCTAGCAGACCTCAGCACCATTCGCTTTCAGGTAGACGATTACTAACTACTATTACCACTTCCTTAATACACAACAAAGCACTCTGCGCTCTCTGCTAGCTTCTGTCTACAGATGCCGCCAGCCTCACCATTTGCCGGTTAAATATGCACAATAGACCATCAAGGATGGAAAAGCAAGGGGGAGGGGAATGCTGAAATATACCACAGTGCTTTTGAATTATTTTTATAGAATACTGCATTCTTTCCTTTGATTAAGTATTTGCCCATCATCGTGACATAATACAAGCGAATTATAGCTTTATAACAGTATTGATGCTAATATCATGCCTTGTACTGTGTGACACAAGAGTCAATTGAGGTCCCGGGTTTAATTCCCGGCCAGGACGAGGAATTTTTCTTTAACTTTAATTTTTACTTTCTCCATACGCACTATGTACATAGTGTATAGAGAAAGTATTGCACTCCACCAAAAATTCGATACCGAGATTTCACCGGAAATGTATGTTTTAGGGTCCCCAATATCCAAAAAAAGCATTTTCACAAAAAGGTCCGTGTGTGTGTGTGTGTGTGTGTGTGTGTGTCCGTGTGTCTGTGAACACGATAACTCAAAAACGAAAAGTAGGTAAAATACCCAATTTGGTATTTAAGTTTAGTATCTTCCAGGGATGCGACACGAAGATTTTGAGAAAAAGCCCCCAACCCCAACTACCGTTTACATGGAACTTTTTTCAAAAATTTTGATTTTATGAAAAATGGCTCTAACGATTTTGATTAAAATTTCGTATATTAAAGATATTTACCCGAAAAATAAAATGTATATCTTGAATTTTCTGGGAATAGCCTCTGAAGAGTAGTTTATTCTGGATGAATTTTACTGTATTTTGAATAACTGCTAAACCGTAAGAGATGGACAAAAACTTACTACACAAAAAATATAGAGCACATTAAAACACACAATTTATGTTATATACATTTTTTTCGTGGAGTTCGTCGTTTTTGTGACATTCCTTATTTTTTTGTTTCTGCTATGAAAAACGTGTACTTTTCTCATACAGGAACTTGTCAACTCCTATCCATATAGACAAAGGAACTTCATTGACATAGCAACCAGCTTTTGACTATCACTTTAACCTACGGTTGTCCCTTATTTCGCTTCTACTTACAAGGAAGCGAGTAATTAGACTATTTCTACTATTTTTTTCTGATTAGCATAAAATAAATAGAAGTATAAGCTTTTTAAGAATTATTTGTTGCAGGGATATGGAGAAAGTGATGTGAATGGTACACATCAGATTTTCTTCCTTAATATCCCACAGAGTCAGGAAGTATGAATGTGAGAGTGAATGACTGTGTTTAGTATTATAAAATTGATTAACATAATGTTCTAAACCTAGTACGAGTTGTTTCACAAAACAAAGCCCCCATATTGGAGATAAAGGGGGATATTAAAATGAAATAATTAAAAAAAAAAGTCCTTTCTGAAGTACACTTTTCTATAATGTATTATTGTATAACAATGACATTATTTACTTATTTATCATTATTTTCGTTTTCTTTGGCTGGTTTTATATTCAACATAGGTAAAATAAATTATTTTTTAATGTTAAATTAAATTTCTGTTACAGTATGTATATTCGCTGTCGATGTTGAAAATGCTGTCCATTTACATGAAAACAGTGCCTCAGTCCATCCTGACATCTTCTGTCACTCTTAAAAGTGTTGCAGGTGGAATATTCTGATAGTAAAGGAGATCCTTTGTTCTAAGTCATCTAAAGTTGTGGTCTTTGTCTGAGAAAAAATCCTGCTTTACATACACCCATATAAAAAATCAAGGATTGTGAAGTCTGGTGACCGTGTAGGCCACGCCTGAGAGCCATCTCGTCCAATCCATGGCATATCGAAAATCTCATTTACTTTCGGGCGAACAGTCAGCCGTGGCCCCATCTTGTTGGACCACCACATTCTTAACAGTTGATTTAGTGACATACCATCCAGGAACTCCTGTAGATTGGTGGTGTCCAGCAATTCCCCATAAGTAAAATGGTTTACTTTACATCAAAGAAATGTGGTCCAACAATCATATCACCAATAATTATTACACACCAGACTATGACTTTTGGAGCACCAGGGACATTTGATTTTCGCATCAAACAAGCTAAACAAATCACAAAAAGTAATTGTTGTGTATTGTTGTTTACATGACCTACTCCAATTTCCAATCCTCTTGGTCTACAGAAACTAATTTAGAAAAATGTGAAAGATAAAGTGAGGGATTCTTAAGGTATTAAAAGGAAATAAGTAACTAAATAAAAGATAAATGACAGATAATTAAATAATGATTAAATTGTACAGTAATGCATTCACAAAATTGTGCATGCACCAATATATTTACATAGGGAGTTTTTCCCATTTGTGTCACTAAGGGTTCGAATTCAAGCCACCCATGTGGGATTTGTGGTGGACAAAGCGGCGCAGGAGCGATTTTTTTCGGGTTCGCCGGCTTCCACCGCCATCGCATTCCACCGGTGCTCCATCTTTTTTCCATTTATCAACAATGTCATCGCCTGCAGTGCCATAGTAGTAAAAGCGGGCATTAAACACCATCAAAAAATCCCATTTGTCAACTGATTTTTGTGTCACACGGTATCCTGAAACACGCATAATATTAAACATGCCTGTTTAGCTAAACTGATAAATGCGATATATGAAACATTAGGTTACAGCCCCAATTACATTTATATCTGAAGAGGCGAAAATGACAGCTATATTAAGTTTTACTTTCTCGTTTGTTTATGTGAAGAAAAATCTGAAGTATTCTATTCACATGCCTTTCTCTTTATCTCTGTACCAAATTACTGTTAAAAAACTTATTTTTCTATCTACTTTATGATAATCGGGGTAAACATTAGCAGAAATTGTCTTAATTATTTGCTTCCTTGTAAGTAGAAGGAAAATAAGGGAATCATTAGGTTAAAAGAATAGTCAAATCTTTTAAACGCCGGTTGCCATCTGGCTGAAATCCGTTTCTATGAAGGGCCAGCAATTTACAACTTTCCGTATAAGAAAAGTTTAAATATTTCAAATCTAAAGAAATAACAAGGAATATCTCAGAAATGGTCAATTCCACGAAAAAAAAATGTATGACATAAATTGTGTGTTTTAACGTGATCTATATTTTTTGTATAGTAAGCTTTTGTCTATCTCTTACGGTTATTATGCAAAATTCAGAACAATTTATCGTAATAATGAGGCATTTACAGGCTCTGCCCAGAAAATTCAAGATATACATTTCATTTCCCATATAAATATCTTTAATATACAGTATTTTAATCAAAATCTTGAGAGCCTTTTTTGAGAAAATCATAATTTTCTAAACTTTTTCCATGTAAAGGGTAATTTGGGGTGGAGGGATTTTTCTCAAAATCTTCGTATCGCATCCCTGGAAGATACTTACCCTAAATATCAAGTTTGATATTTTATCGACTTTTCGTTTTTGAGTTATCGTGTTCTCAGACGCACGGACACATACACACACGGACCTTTTTCTGAAAATACTGAAAATACAAGGACCCTAAAACTGAATTTCCGATGAAATTTTGGTATCGAATATTTGGGTGCAATATAATACCTTCTCTATACGCTATGTACATAGTACGTGTAGAGAAAGTTAAACGGGCAGTAATAAGAGATTCAAACATTGCGATCAATCTCGTCTCCTTATCAAGAAAACTTCTGGATGTTTCTAAGGAAAAATTAGAAACAATTATTCGACGCAAACTGTGTACTTTGGATAGGCTCTACAGTTTTAAAGTGACTGCGTGACTCTTCCTTAAAGCATGTGTAAATGGTTGTTTGAAAAGAAGGGAATTCGTGGAAATCCTGGACATGCAAACTTGATTGGATTTAAATACTAAGTTGATTATATCACACAGCCCTCACACACACACACACTGGCCTAGTCTGAAATCCTTTAGCTTTGAAATCAGGTGACCTCAAAGCCTTTTCTTCTATGACTAATTTCCTTATCACTACCGTACCTGCTCTCTTCCATGATGTATAACACTCACATGTCTTTCTCTACTGTCTATCGTTTCTTAGTTTGTTTGTAACTGTGGTTACGAAAGCTTATTTGTCCGTCTGCTTCTTTACACATTTCTTTATAGATACAAAGGGAAAAAAGTCAAATGTTTTAGAACTGGACACTATATGATGTCTTTAAAATTCCGCACTCTTTCCATGCAATTACGAAAATTAAACTTCGATAACACTTTAAAATAATGACAAAATATCGAAACATTAGAAATGAATATTTTGGAAATGGCTTAAGCAATGGCAAAGTTGTTTGGAGTAAATTGTATTCGAAAGAGGACTACATTATTCGTATATGTTTTCGTCTATCATTAACATTTGCCATTTTCGTGTGTATGTTAGGTTTACGACATTCTTTCCGAATAATGAGAATTTTACAAGAGATTCCCAGGAAACTCAATTATATTTATTATATTTTAAGCAACTGGTTAAAATTATATTATTTTTGAGAAAATCAAAATTGTCAAAAAGTGCTCCAGTGGAGATTTTCTGAAAATCTTTGCATTGGATATTTGGTAGATACTGAACTCAAATGCCAGTTTGGTATTTAATCATTTTTCCTTTTCGAGTTATGGTGTTCTTACACACACAACACACACAGGCATACACGCAATTTTTTTTCTAAAAATACTTGTTTTTGGCTCAGGGAGCCTCAAAATATAATATATGTGAAGTTTAAGTATTCTCCTAATTAGAGAATAGAGTAAAGTAAAAATGGTAAAAGAAGTGTTTTTGTCAATACTAGAACATTATTAGAGGTATTGCACTTTAAAAGTTGACTTTCGAAAGGCGAGTAACTGCTTCCTAAATTAGAACTTCTCTTATAAATTAAATGAATATTGAAAAAAACTTATGTGTTCCATTCACATGATTTCTCTACCTGTTCTGCAAATAAAAAACTCTTTAAAAGTATTCTTTGATCAACATCATGTTAATGAAGATAAACGTTAGAAGAAATGGTCTTATTATTTGCTTCCTTGTAAGAGGAAGGAAAATAAAGAACTACACTGGGCTAAATCAAAAATAAAATCTTTTAAAAGCTGTCGCTATGCGATTGACATTGAAATTCGGTTCTCTTTCAATGGCTAGGAATAAAAATAAAACAGACACGAAAGGGATGAGGACTTCCTGTTTGAGAAAATTTTTAAGTACTTTAAAATTGAAACCAGTAACAGCGAACTCATTGGAAATCGTTAACCCTATAAAAATGTATAAAACAAAAATTGTGTGTTAACGAGATCTACGTTTTTTGTGGAGTAAGGTTTTGTATATCTCTTACGGTTTGCCAGCTACGCTTAAGTCATTCCAAATGAAGACTTCAGAGGCTATTTCCAGAAAAATAAAGATATACATACATATTTTATTTTCCATGTAAATATGTTTTTTATACGGTATTTTAATCAAAATCGTTAAAGCCATTTTTGAGAAATTCAAAACCTTTGTCAATTTTTTCATTAATAGGGTAGCTTGAAGTGGGGAAGTTTCTTGAAAATCTGTGTGTCGCATCCTTCGAAGATGTTTAACTTAAATTTCAAATGTGGTATTTGACCGGCTTTTGTTTTTGAGTCATCGTCAGACACACCCAGCGGCGCGCGGGCACCGTGGCCGAATGGTTAGACCACTAGCCTCTCACTTAACGGCCCGGGTTCGATCCCAAGCGACCGCATGTGAGACTTGTGGTGGACAAAGCGGCGCAGGGACGGGTTTTCTCCGGTTCTCCAGTTTCCTCCGAAGCTCCATCTTCATGTCATGCATCACCAGCATCATTGCCTGCGACGACACAAATAGTAAGAGCGGGCGTTAAATGCTACCAAAACACACTCACCTTTATTAAAAATGTTTTTTTTTTTAATTTTTGGGTGGAACGCCATAGGTGCCTTCTCTATCTATATACTATGTAAGTACGATGTAGAGAAAGTAAAACCTTTTTTTTTGCCTACAACAGATCCTAAAACGCGTATTTCCAGTGAAGTCTCGGTTTCGAATTTTTAATGGAATGTAATACCTTCTCTACCTACTAGAGACTAGAGAAGGTAAACATCTGAAGAGTTTCCATCGTTCACTATTTTCGTTTATGCATTTTCGGCGTATACTCGAAGCGCTGAAGATCGCAATTCCATTTCTTTTCGAGGTAACTGCTTACATTGAAATATTGCTCCCTCTGAGCGACTCCACTTCTTTTACTTTCTTTAATGGCGCGATTTGTTCACGCTCTCTATTGTTTGTTACGTCTGATTATTTTCTTTTTGTTTTGTTTTTCAGCTAGAAGAGAAGGAAAGGTATTGAAGGAAGATGGAGAAGAATCGATATGCAGTCACTCTGTCATTGCGGCGCTGAAGACGCAAAAGGCAACGGTAGACGATGCTGTGTCTGAAAGCGCTGAACTGAACATGCGGCCTAACGACTCTTTATGAGTCTTCTGGGTTCATAAACGAAGAAAGGTGGCAGTTGAAATTGAGTTTGGTGCAAAAAATCAAATGTAACTCAAAGAAAAAAGAACGGGACGATTCAGATTTTTAAAGGATCCAAAAGTTAAATGTTAGTTCTATTTATCTCAGTCAGTGTTTATAATAAAGTAATGATAAACTTGGAGCAGCAGCTGAGTGAAGTGATTGAACTACGAAGAGTTCAGTGAACGTTGCGGACAAAGATTGAACTGTGGGATGAAGTGCGGTTAATGGCGTGATTAGCACGCGAGAGAAAATGTGCTACGCAAGGAGCAGTACAGCCCTGTCGTGGCTGGGCATCATGTGGGGTTGCCTTTCTCTGATAACCCTGCTCACTGCATTCGTGAGCAACGTGTGGCTCTTCACAAGAGAACCTGTTCGCATACCCAACTCTGACATGTCCACCACCATCACCTTCCGCATCGGACTGTGGCGCGTGTGTCCCACCGTGCGGCGCGCCAACATCACACAACGTGAGTATACTTTCACTTCATTATATTCATTGTAACCTCAACAAAGTGATCACTTTATTATTCGTTTAACAAGAAATTTGTCTGCCCTCAATTTATTATTCACTTTAGAATTTAGTGCTCAAGAAATTTGTCTGCTCTCAATTTATTATTCACTATAGAATTTAGTGCTCAAGAAATTTGTCTGCTCTCAATTTATTATTCACTTTAGAATTTAGTGCTCAAGAAATTTGTCTCCCTCACTTTATTATTCACTTTAGAATTTAGTGCTCAAGAAATTTGTCTGCCCTCACTTTATTATTCACTTTAGAATTTAGTGCTCAAGAAATTTGTCTGCCCTCACTTTGTTATTCACTTTAGAATTTAGTGCTCAAGAAATTAGTCTGCTCTCAATTTATTATTCATTATAGAATTTAGTGCTCAAGAAATTTGACTGCTCTCAATTTATTATTCACTTTAGAATTTAGTGCTCAAGAAATTTGTTTGCTCTCAATTTATTATTCACTTTAGAATTTAGTGCTCAAGAAATTTGTCTGCTCTCAATTTATTATTCACTTTAGAATTTAGTGCTCAAGAAATTTGTCTCCCTCACTTTATTATTCACTTTAGAACTTAGTGCTCAAGAAATTTGTCTGCTCTCAATTTATTATTCACTATATAGAATTTAGTGCTCAAGAAATTTGTCTGCCCTCAATTTATTATTCACTTTAGAATTTAGTGCTCAATAAATTTGTCTGCTCTCAATTTATTATTCACTTTAGAATTTAGTGCTCAAGAAATTTGTCTGCCCTCAATTTATTATTCACTTTAGAATTTAGTGCTCAAGAAATTTGTCTGCTCTCAATTTATTATTCACTATATAGAATTTAGTGCTCAAGAAATTTGTCTGCTCTCAATTTATTATTCACTATATAGAATTCAGTGCTCAAGAAATTTGCGTGACTTCACTTTATTACTCACTTTAGAATTTAGTGCTCAAGAAATATGTCTGCCTTCCTTTATTATTCATTTTACAATTCAGTGTTCAAGAAATTTGTCTTTCACTTTATTATTCACTTTAGAGTTCAGTGCTCAAGAAATTTGTCTGCCGTCACTTTGTTATTTCTTTTAGAATTCAGTGCTCAGGAATTATGTCTGCCGTCACTTTATTATTCATTTTAGAATTCAGTGTTCAAGAAATTTGTCTTCCTGCACTGTATTATTCATTTTAGAATTCAGTGTTCAAGAAGTTTGTGTTCTCTCACTTTATTATTTATTTTAGAATTCAGTGATCAAGAAATTTGTCTTCCTTCACTTCATTATTTATTTTAGAATTCGGCGTTCAATAAATATGGCTGTCTTCACTTTTATTATTAATTTTAGATTTCAGTACTCAAGAAATTTGCGGGACTTTTACTTTATTATTAACTTTAGAATAAAGTCCCAACAATTTTCTCTGCCTTCATTTTATTAGTTTTAGAATGCAGTTTTGGAGAAATTTGTGTACTTTCAATTTATTATTCATTCTAGATACAGTGATGCTGAAATGTACATAACTTCATTTTCTTTTTATTTAAAATCTGGTTTTATTGGACATTTAATAAACTACGGTCCAGAATTTAGTAATTTACTTTAATACTTCATTTTAGCAATTTACAATTCTTCATAATAATGTATGACCTATCATGTCTTATTTTAGTGCCCCAAAGTTCATGCTTTGAATAAATATTTTCAAAAGCTTCGATACTTTTATTTCCAATTACATATCTACACGGGGTGCTTGACCGCACAACTGCTACAGCAAATTATGTCACTTCAGTTTCAAACACGTTCTTTCTTACAATTTTTCGATTGCATCTCTTTTCGGTTTCCACCCAGACGTGGATTAATATAGACTGATATTGCTTTTCTGCTGCCAGTTAGCTAAACCAGTGGTAGTCTGACAAGAATGGACATCAGTAAAATTATATGAAAATATTTAATGGATTATATAATAGTTAATAGTCTGAAAGTATATATGTAAGAGTGAATGTGCGTATGTTTGAAGAAACGAAAATGATTGAAAACCCAAAGTTAAAGAACGTACAGCTGTATCTAAAGCAAATCCCCGCGTGACCATAGATGTTAAAAAGTTATATAAATGAAAAAAAAATTAAAAAAACTAAACTTTAAAAGGATTTTGACAGAATGACCCAAGAATTGATCTGTTTGTAACGAGTTTTCGATTGTTTTAAGACGAATAACGAACTATTCCTGAGACTAAGCACCGGAAATTATAAGTGCATGTTATTAAAACATCTTACTTCAAAACTATCTCCACCTATGTGCAGTTAATGTTTTTTTTTTGTCGTTTAGTGAATTAAGTCTTTGTAATATGTATGATAAATTGAATATGTTTTGTTAAGAAAGTAATAGAGGTAATATTAATGGTCTAAATTATGAAATATATTTACCATAAATTTGATCCTATAATTATGGCGATTAATATTCATCCAGTAGGATTAATTAATGGAAAACATAGGATTTTACGAATATAAATTTTCCAGGATATTAAGAACTTTGCGTTGTACGCAAAACATGTTATCGTAATAACGTTTCCTGTAATATAAAGCTGCGAGAGTAATTTACCACGACTCGCTAAACTGCTATACGGCAAATCCCTTACCGATCACCGCTAAACGGGAAATGAACTACCCAGCGCTGCGCAACAGTCACAGCAACATTTCCGTAACTTGCAAAAGTATAGCAAGACCAATTTGAAGCACAAGAGGTGCAAAAGAATGTCTGCATTTTCGAACACTTGTAAGTAATAAATGTAAGTAATAAGTCCTCCAAAGTAAGCCAAGCTAGGTATATTATAATAATTTCTTTCTCTTTTAATTGTGTTGTTGCGGCGCTGGGGCGGGTTTTCTCCGGGTTCTCCGGTTTCCCCTGCCATCAGATTCCACTGGTACTCCATCTTCATTCATGTATCATCAGTGTCACCGCCTGCGGTGCCATAAGTAGTTAAAGCGGGCGTTAAACACTAAAAAAAATTGTGTTGTTGATGCCAGACTATAAACGGAATATCTGAAATGTTCAACAAGATGTTTAATGATTAAAATCTGGAAATCCCATTATTGTATTTATGTAACACACATTAGCCATGATTCGTAAATACATTTACAGAATTATATAGGTAGGATGCGTTATTCTTGTGACGTCCTCTGCGAGAATTCTTTCCCCAATAAGTTACGAAACAAGAGTAGAGCAGTGTGAAAGATGAGATTTTTACCTTTATCTTTACATTTTTAATTTTCTTATTGAGGTTTAAAAATCTTGTTTTAAAGAATATATATATTATTGAAATTAAGTAAAATAATTGGAATCCTTTAAAAGAAGAATTTTAAATCTAAATAAACATTTAATATATGTATATTAAATACTTATTTTAATACTTGCAGTATAAATTTAGTAGTATAAACTTTAGGGGTTGAAACATATGACACTCAGTTGAAAACTCTACGTCTGAAATAAAGCTATATTTAATAACACACTGTATTATAAAATTTATATATTTAAATTAATGAGCATGAAAAAATAGTTACAAAACACTATAGTTTCAAACCGTTAATCCCACTTAACACTTAATTTTTAGTACAGATCTCTACTATCGGTGGATTATTTTATATGTAGATGAAAAGTACTTAAGGGTATAGTGACTTCTTGAGATTTAATGACATTATTTTCTAACACGCACTGAGTATCTTTTAGTGGAGCGATAGGACCGTGAATATAAAAAGACAAATAAATATACAGATGCACTTTAGAAATTATAGCATGTCAATTTCCTAATGCATGTGCCAGCAAGGAGGATCGTGTAATTCATGGAACAATGGAAGTGCTGACTTATTTTGGGGGTGAGATATGAATAGGTGCATTCTTTTTAGAGCATTATTTGTAATGCCATACATTAAATTCGCCACAGAGAGCCTTTCATATGATCGCTATTATAATTAAAGATATAAATATATTGCGATCTAATAATTATAGTTACTTTCTATTATATTCTTGATTTAAAATTGTCATATCTTTCATTCAATTCATAAACGAGACTTGATTCCGTATCCACGAAATACAAATATAAAACGAAGCAAATTGGGTTGAATAATTAAATATGCTATGGATAAATGTAATTATTTAATACTATTTGCAAATTAAATGAAATTCCAATAACCAGGAGAAAAAAAAGACTTAAAGAAAAAAAAGCTTTACATTCACTTCTATCTACTTCTTAATAATTGTGATAAACTCTGATTTCAAATTTACGTAAATATAGAAAGGAGTAAGTAGGCTAAAGCTTTAGCCACATTTATAGTTAGTGGGTCGATTGGGGAAGGCTTTGAAATTCCGTACGAGAATAAAGGAGCAGCGACTAGCCACTTTTACCAAAAGTACAGAGCCTTCGTTTCGATATGTGATCCTCTTGCGGGAAGTGCTCACTTTCCTTCCTCTTCAAGGGCCGACTAATCATTTGACACAAACTTTTTGTGCTCTGCAGGGGTTGACAGATAGGAGAGCAAGTGTTCCAGTGTTATCGTGCATTAGTTCTGTTATAATGTGATAACCAACTC
Source organism: Hymenopus coronatus (assembly GCA_030762935.1). Lineage (NCBI taxonomy): Eukaryota > Metazoa > Arthropoda > Insecta > Mantodea > Hymenopodidae > Hymenopus > Hymenopus coronatus. The sequence continues at coordinate 59,339,950 of CM060886.1, forward strand.
CTGTAGAGAAGTGGGGCAGAATTTTATAGACAGATGCCGATCTGTTGCGCACTTTACAAAGAAACAGTTCGTAATCTGGTGAATAAATTTAGGGAAACGGGATTCATTCTTGATAGAGAGACCGTAATTAAGTCGCTGTGCGCTTATATAGACAAATCGCGATACATCGGAAAAATTTTAAGAACAAACTTCAAAGAAATTTCTGAGAAAAGCATTCACAAGGCGACTTTACATTCCACAGGATCCATCTCATACATGGATATTATTCAAGCTAGTCCTTTATTAATGTGTTATTTCCAATAAGACGCTTAAACTCTTGGTGGAATTTATTAATAATTCAATTTCATAAAAGGAATTAACCATATTGATGTAGGCATTAATATAGGTTCAATAAACGTTCTTAATCAGTTAATTGATAACTATGTTAACAAAGAGAAGCTGTTGGTTAGAATATGTTACAAGTATTCTAAGTGTGATAGTAGCGTATTTGCCTCCCGAGTTCGAATCTCGGTTAGGGTTTTTCCTGTTTATCATTAGAAGACGAATGTCGAGTAACTCTAAGCTCTATGCACATCGGAGTCATTTGAGCATCATTTCAGCAATTTCACACATTGTCCTACTAGGTTAAATAAAAATAATCTGATATGACTTTCTCTGCATTCCTGTAACAAATTATTGTTAAAAAGCATATTCTTCTATATACTTTATGATAATTGAGATAAACATTAACGGAAATTATTTGGATTGTTTTTTCCTCGTAAGTAGGAGGAAAGTAAGGCAATACACTAGGCTAAAGTGATAGTCAAATCTATTAAAAACTGATCGCCATGTGGTTGAAATCCGTTTCTAGGCATGGCCGCGAGTTTACAGATTTCCGTGTGAGAATATTTTAAAAATGTTAGATCTGAAACAAATAAAATAAATATCTCAGAAATGGTAAATTCCACGAAAAAATCGTATATGATATAAATTGTGCGCTTTAACGGATCTGCATGTCTTTTGTTGTAGGTTTTTGTTTATCTCTTAGGTATTCATTTAGAATAAAATAGTCTCCTAGGGCTTTTCCCAGAAAATTCAAAATATACATTTTGTTTATCGTGTAAATATCTTTAACATACTTTATTTTAATCAAAATCGTTATAGCTATTTTTAAGAAAATCAAACATTTCGTAATCTTTTCCATGTAAAGGTTAGTTTGAGGTGGGGAGATTTTTTCAAAATCGTCGTGTCGCATCCCTGTAAGATACTAAACTTAAATATCAAGTTTGGTATGTTACTAACTTTTCGTTTTTGAGTTATCATGCTCATAGAGTCAGGGACACACACGCACATACACACGCTTGTACCTCTTTCTAAAATTTTTTTTTTGATACCGGTGAACCTAAAACGTGTATTTCCAGTGAAATCTCGATATCGAATTTTTGGGTGGAATGCAATATCTTCTCTATACGCTATGTACATAGCAAGTGTAGAGAAAGTAATAAAGAAAAAAGAAGAAAACAAAACAATAACTCTGAGTTTAGAATTAATTTAGCAAATCCCAGCACTGATAGCATTCCCTATAGACAGAAATTATTCCACAAATCTTCTTTTTATAGCTCCACCAAATCCTGTGGTGAATATACGGCAGTATTTTACCTGGAACTTAACTACTCAACAGCAAAAAAGCCATTATATTTCTGCACAATTGCTTTATGAAATGCTTTAAAAGATTTCTCAAATGGAATTTGCTGCATATAGTTTCACCTGTGCGACGATTTGGGATAATTCAATTAAATGACTTATCCTTATTTTCGCAAGGGACAGTGATTTTAATTTATTCGCTTTGTAATATTCTTAAGAGGCGCCTTTATTATGTACAGCAATTGTGCAATTTTCCATTTTGGCGAAAACAAAACAGAGAACCAATATTTTGAATGAGCGATGAAGCTGGTTTCTAAATAACGCTCTCGGTTATTGGATCTTTTCGGCATGTATGACGGCTATTATAGAACATCATCAAACAAAAAGCCACAGCGATATTGCATTAAGGGATGTAATACCATTTTTTGTATCTAATTAGTGTGTTGCGTACAATGTAATTCGGTGTTACACAATATAAACACACATTTCATGGCTTCAAGTTCATTATTTTAATATATGAGAATATTACAGATGCACATTTTGATTCATATGTAAACGATCAAATAATGCTCCACGGTTTCCTATTTTAGATTAATTAATTGATTTTGTTATACCAAAAAAGTCCCTTAGGAACTGTTTTCAATCCTTCTATATCACATAAGGTTTCTTAAAAATGTATTATATGATAGTTTAATCTAGCTATTTCCCAGTTATTTGTAATTAATACTTATTAATTTCTGTAGCACCTATGTACATACAATATACATAGTAGCTGAGAATGTATTGTATTTCACTTAAAATACGATGTCGAGATTTTCCGGAAATATATACGTTTTGAGGTCCCTGAGTCCGAAAAAAGTTCTAAAAAAAGATATATGTAGGAGGGTCGGCTGATAAGTTCCGGGCCTCACACAGATATGGCACCACTAGGCCAGTTAGACGGCAACATCACAGAGTTTAACTCTAGACGAGCTTGTATCCATAGTTACAGGTCGAATGAAGCATTTTAAACAAGGTAACTTTAGAGTTTTCACGAAAGGCTTACGGCTAAAGAAATCAAGGAGGAAATGGTCAGTACATTGAAAGACTCTGTCTCTTCATATTCAATGATTAAGGTAGATTGCAGAGTTTAAAATGGGACTACGAGCTCTAGACGCCCTGTAGAAGTGACAACTCCAGAGCTCATTGAAAAAAAATCATCATTAGTACCGGAAGATTAAAGTTTTTTGAGATAGCAGAGGCTGTAAACATATCAAAAGAATGTGCAGGTAATATTTTAAGTAATGTCTGTGTAAGATGGGTGCCGCATTTGTTGTCACCAAATTAATTGTTGCAAAGAAAATATCTTTCTGTTAAGAATGTGGAGCTCTCCCAGTGAATTTTTGAGACGGCTTATTACCATGGATGAAACTTGGATACATCACTGCACTCCAGAAAGTAAATCACAGCCAAAACAGTGGATTGCGTTAGGTGAGCCAACTCCAAAAAAAGACAAAGTTAATTTTGTCAGCTAACAACGTTATGGCGTGTTTTCTGGGATGCAGAGGGAATTATTTTTATTGGAAAAGGGTAAAAGTATCACAGGTGACTACTACGTAAGCGTACTGCAACGTTTGAGTGATGAGGTGAAAAGAAAAAGACGTCATTTAGCAACAAAAAAAAAATCTTATTTCATCACGACAATACTCCGGCCCATCGTTCAGTCATTGCAATGGGAAAAATGTGCGAATTAAAGTTGGAATTGCTTGAACATCCACCCTATTTGCCAGATCAAGCACCCAGTGGGAGGATGAAGATTTCACAGTAATGAGGAGATCATCTGTAAACATCTATTTTGTGGACCTCGATAAATCACACTACAGAGATGGTGTAATTAAATCAGAACAACAGAGATATTCCTTGTTATTGGTTTCAATTTAAAACTATGTAACTTTTCTCAACCGCGACCATACAAAGCGAACTGAACCTCAATTGTTTCGCATAGCTATTTGACTATTGCTTTAGCCTAATGCATTCCCTTATTTCCCTTCTTCTTACAATGAAGTAGCTAATAAGTGCAATTCTGCTAATGGTTAATTCGCTTGGCATGATGTAGATAAAACAACACTGATATGTAACAATAGTTTGTGTATGGAACAGCCAGAGTGAGTGGAACATATCATTGTTTCTTTCAAAGGGTAAGCCACTTGATATTCGTTTTTCCGTGCTCATGCATGAGTACAGAATTTGAAAGCCTTGGAATTGCAAACTTCATTTTAAAAACTCTGATGTGTTCCATTTACATGGCTTTCTATACATCTCCTCAATATCTTATTCTTAAAAGGCTTATTCTTCCATTTACTTAATGCTAATTGAGAAAAATTAGCAGAAAGGGCCCTATTACTTGCTTCCTTGCAAGTAGAAGGGAAATAAGGGAGTATCATAGGCTAAACCGATAGTCAACTCTTTTAAAACCTGGTTGCTATATGGTTGAAGTGCCTTTGTTTGTATGGACAGGAGTTGAAAACTTCCCGTATAAGAAAAGTATAATTATTTTAAAGCTGAAACCAATAACAAGGAATATCTCAAAAACAATCAACTCCACGAAAAAAATGTACCTATAGGACATAAATTGTGTGTTTTAACGAGATCTACATTTTTTGTTAAGTAAGTTTTTGTCTATCTCTTACGGATTACCAATTATGCAAAATTCATCCAGAATAAACACGTCCTCATAGGCTATTCCCGGAAAATTGAAGATATACATTTTATTTGTCATGTAAACGTCTTAAATATCAGAGATTTTAATCAAAATCGTAATAGCCATTTTTGAGAAAATAAAAAAATTTCGATTTTTTTTCCATTTAAATGGTAGTTGGGGATATTTTCCTGAAAATCTTCGTGTCGCAGTTTTGGACGATACTGGTATTTTGGTATTTAACTGTCTTTTTGTTTTTTAGCTATGATGTCCACACATACGCACACATATACAGACATTTGGCTAAAAATATTTTTTTTTTTATTCAGGGGGTCTTAAAACATGTTTCCAGTGAAATCTCGGGATCGAATTTTTGGATTGCAATACAATACATTCTCTATACACTATGTACACAATACATGTAGAGAAAGTAAAAACAACAAACTTACTACTTCTGACTTCTGACACTGTGCTTGATTGAAAAGATTCTTATTGCACTTGTACTAGTGCACCCCTATGGGATTATCACGTTTCAGTTACTAACAATAATCGGCTAACACGAATGTGTTTCAGCGGCCAAATATCGTTTATTTCCCTAAGACTATACGTCTGTGAAATTTCACCAAAAATTGTGCAAACTTTAAAAAATATTTTGTTTCATAATAAAATGATGTAAATTCAAGAAAATGTATCGTTATTCTCACTTTTTAGCTACCAATTAACTGAAGCTATGAATGAGCAAGCGCATGCTTCTTAATAGACACTCCCAAATTTAAACTTTATGTTCTGTCAAACGTTTTTTCCAACTCAAAATGTTGCACACGATACTCTTTTTCATTTATTTGTTTCAAAATTGTTATAGTGCCTCTCAAAGATAGTGATCAGATTATTTTTTTCAAATATAATGCTCCAATTTTGATAAATAAATTAGTACATTTTTAAAAATCCAACGTTTTCGAGAGTATGAAAAATAATTTCCTACACATATTATCCCAAGTTTCTAATTTGGGCTGATATAAAAATATAATAAGCAAATCTATTTGTAAATTAATTTACTAAAACTCTGATGTGTTCCATTCAGTTGACTTTCTCTACCCTTCTGAAAACGAATTATTCTTACCAAAGGGATTCTTTTATCTACATCTTGCTAATCGAGATAAGCATTAGCAGAAATGGTCTTAATACTTGATTCCTGTAAACAGAAGGGAAATAAGACTAAAGCAATAGTCATATCTTTTAAAAGCTGGTCACTGTGTGAGCAATTGAAATTTGGTTCACTTTGCAAGGCCAGCAATAAACAAAACCAAGATGAAAGGGGATTTTCTTGAAAATGCTCGTGTCACATCTTTGGGGATACTGAATTTAAATACCAAATTGGTACGTAACGGTCATTTCGTTTTTGAGTTATGCTGTCCGCAGACATACACACATACACACATAGGCGTTTTTCTAAAAATGCATCTTATTATTTTATATTCAAAGAGTCTCAAAACACATATTTCCGACGAAAACTCGGTATCCAATTTTTGGGTGGGATACAATACCTATGTACGTTTTACATATGCACTAGACAAAGTAAAAATGCCACTGAAGTGTTTTAAAGTTAGTGGTGAAGTAATGAAATCTATTCAACGAGTGGAGCGTGTCATTTTAAGCATTCCGTTTAAACCACAGGCGATGATTTTGTGAAGTTGGTCGGACAAGTGAATTGCATGTTAACATATCGTTTTAAATAAAGATGAGATGAAAATAACCATTTTAGTAAAACAGTTCTCACCGTGAAAACGGTAAAAGCTGATTTAATGATAGCAATGAATGAAATTGCGTTCAGGGCTATGTAGCTGTGTATTGGAATAGATAGAATGTTCAAAAAAATGAAACGAAGAAAAATACTTCTGAAATAATAAAAAGGATTATTCCCAATTTTTACTGAAGTCTACCTTCAATAAAAAAAATATTAATAATAATAAAAAATATACCAATGAATTTAAAGTTTCCTAAAAAGAAAGAAAGTTTTATTTAAATAGTCAAATTAATAAAATTCAATTTCATTCTTATTAAATAAACAATCCAAATAAAAAACATAACTTCATTGGACGTAAGCTTTTTCATTTACCCTTATTATAGCTGGAGACTTCTCATAGACTCACTCAAACATCTAGTACAAGCTCTTTGAGTAAAGCAGTGAAAGAGCAACTTTGCCGATGCTCCTTCGATTCGCCTATAAGACTAAACTCGGGGAAATCCATAGTGAGGGATGACAGCCAGCGCACTGTCTCAGCTGATAAGAGGTGTGTCTGCCTCTCTATCAATAGATCCATGCTACGTAAGCAATGATGTCATCCTTGTTACAAGACGTAACTAACATTCCTCAAAGCAGTTTCAATTTGCGATGAGTAATTTTAGTGTAATTGCAATGATAACGACAGTGGCAACAGTGTGACGGAGCGGTCACGAGGTAAGCAACTGCGACTTTGTGCGGAAAGGAGGGACTGACAGTTGCTTCAGTGCAGCAGCGGTATGCAATATTTTGTGTTGGAAATACGTAATTCAGCTTTCATAGGTTAGTATAACAATTGTAGTTTCATGATTATTAGAACAATTACGCTATTTTTAATTGCTCCTTTCATACCCCGTCTTTAGTTGTACAGTCCTATCTGCGATATTTCCCTTTGGAACATAGAGCCTATCAGCAAGGATGTTAACTCGAGTACTGTTCTCAGTTGGTTATCTATTTTCTTTAATTTTATTCATTAAATCACACACATACACACACATACACACATTCATACTTGCAGACTCTGGGGAGGATATGGAATCGGATCCGGTGCCCCTCACACAGCAGGCAGCCGTTCTATCAACTGAGCTTGGGATACAGCCAATTGCTGTATTATAGTGCCTCTTCCATTAGTATTTATATTTATTTTTTAGGCCGGAACTTAAGGTCGGGAAAGTATTAGTACTGTCAAAACCATAGTTAAAGCATGGATAAAAGAAACCCACCTAGATACGAGGGCTGTGCCAAAAGAACCGACCTAACAAAAATTTGGGGGAAAACATCTTTATTTCTCTGCATAATCTCCTTTCAGTTCGATGCCCTTTTCCCGAACTTTACCTCATAGATATTGGCCATGGCGATAATGGACGTGTGAAGTGGTGCATTGTTTTGATGAAACAAAGCTTTGTTTTTCGCTAAATGCGGCCGTTTTTGCTCGATTTCATCACCCAAACGCTGTAACAAGTTTGCATAATATTCGCAATTGATTACTTTTCCTTTTTAGAGATAATGAATGAAAATTAGCCCGTCCCAGAAAACTGACGCCATGAACTTGCCTGCAGTAGTAACTGTCTTCGACTTCTTTGGAGTCGATTCTCCCCTTCCAATCCACCGTTTTATGGGTTCCTTTGTCTCAAGTCTGAAGTGATGGACCCAGGTTTCATCCATTGCTAAGAATCGACGCAAAAACTCAGTTTTAGTGCAGCGAAATATTGCCAAACACTCGACTGAAACATCGTCCTGACGCTGTGAGCAAACGCGACACCCATGTTGCACATAACTTTCTCATATCCAAATTTTCAGTCAGTATGCAATGTAAAGAACTTTTTGAAATGCCTGCAATGTCTGCTAGCTCGCATACTTTCAGTCAACAGTCATCCAATACCATTTTGTGAATTTTCTTTACTATTTCTTGACTGGTAACCTCATTTGGTCGACCACTGCGATGTTGTCTTGGCAGCTCGCACGGCCGCGCTAAATCTCTGCCACCCAATATTTCACTATTGTAAACAAAGGAGCAGACTCCTCTAATGTAGAATCTAGCTCAACTTTAATATTAGTTGGACTAAGACCTTTCAAATGAAAGTATTGTGTCACATAACGATGACCAGTTGTATCCATGTTTACAAATTCGCTGCGAGCATTTATTAATGATGGCTGCCAAACAAATGCTAAACAATGCAAAATTGTCAAACTTTAAATTTAAGGTTTCTAAGGTTGGTACTTTTTACCATTATTGTTTGAAACAAGGACCGCTATCAATACGTCTGGTCGGGTACTTCTGGGACAGCTAAAGTAGGTGGCAAGCTTACTCAGGACAAAAACTAGCTAGGAGACTAGTTAGGACCCCTAGAGACATCTTATCTTGGGCTCCCTTATGACTAGATAGAGGAGCACTTAAACAGTGATAACATTAATTATTGAGTATGGACATTTTAGGAAACATCTAATTACGGTGAGGATATAACATGGATATTCCACTTGTCGACTGTGGAAACAAGATAAAGAATGAACTTCACATAAGTTGTTTGATTTCCTATCTCAGAAAGGTCCTTTTTGGAGTATGGGAATGATTATGATTCGATCCTGGGTTGGAGCCATGCTTCTGGAGCTCGCCAGGGTACAGAATTTGGAATTCGAAACCAGCTCACTCTCAGTGTTACACAATAAGTCTTTCAGTCTGACGTGTGAAGGTATGGAAATCCTTCAGATACCTCTGTTATCTAATCCAATCTATATTTCTGATATGGTAATACAGACACATATTTTTATACGTTTTGGTCATAACATTATAATTTATTATTATTATTATTATTATTATTATTATTATTATTATTATTATTATAAAGCTTATTCTTCTATGTAATTTATGCTAATCGGCACAAACATTAATAGAAATGCTTTCTTGTAAGTAGAAGGGAAATAGCGGAATACATTAGGCAAAACGATAGTCAAATCTTTTAAAACCTGGTTGCCAAGTGGATGAAATCCGTTTCTATGTATTGCCAGGAGTTGACAAATTCGCGTGTGAGAAACATTTTAGATATTTTAAAACTGAAACAAAAAACAATGAATGTCTAAAAAATTGTCAACTCTACAAAAAAATGTATATGACATAACTTGTGTGATCTACATATCTTATGAACGAAATTTGAATGAAAAGTAATGCCCCCACCTTCGTAACTCTTCAACAGATGGCATCATTGGTATGCGGCAGGTGCTGGCTTGTTCCGTATCCTCTTCTCTACAGCTTCAGTGGACGGGAAGCCTTAGCACTGAACGGTTGTGTTACAGTGTAAAGTATGGAACCCTGCGCAGACAGTCGGCCAATACGATTTAAGCAACGTGCAGTCATTGCATTCTTGACAGCAGAAGGTGTCATCCCAAAGGAGATTCATCAGAGAATGGAAGCAGTTTATGGTGATTGTGAGATGTTGAGGTGGGAACATCTGGCTTGCGTGACAAACAAAGAGTGGGACGTCCTGTGATCCACACGTTGTGCTTGCAATTTCTCTCTCAGTGATACGACGATCGTCCTGAATCAATCTGTCAAGATGTTGTTTGTGAAACTTGGTGGTTGCTGTCACAGTTATACAAAAGTCTCCAGAGACTATTCCCAGAAAATTAAAAATATACATTTCATCTGTCATAAAAATACCTAGCTGAAACATAAAATATTTTAATTAAAAATCAAGATTTTCAAAAAATGTACCATGTAAAGGATAGTTGGGGATGTTTTTTTTTAAATCTTCGTGTCGCATCCTTGGAAGATACTCAACTTAAATACCAAGTTTGGTATTTAACGATCTTTTCGTTTTTGAGCTATGCTTTCCACAGACACTCATACGCGGATATGTTTCTAAAAATGCTTTTTATTTTGGAATCTAGGAGTCTCAAAACATATATTTTCGGTGAAATCTCGGTATCAAAATTTTGTGTGCAATACAATACCTTCTCTATACACGATGTACATAGTACGTATAGAGAAAGTAAAAGACATCTCTGATATTTAAAATAAAACCTGCGGCAGTTACAATGTGTGCTGGGATTCACACCAACTACAGCGCGGATCATCATAAATACCGGCGGTGTGGTAGACAAGCGGAACAAACTGGCGTACATTTGGTGAGGGGCATGCGTCAGTAAAGCAAACATGAGACGTTTGCACACATGATAGCGAGTAATGGGCTCACCTCTAATGAAAGCTAATTGACGGTCGTGGTATGCAATCCAATACAAACCAATCTGCGGTCTGTTTTATCGAGGCTTGCATTCTTATTGTCTAGAGCCATTTCAAATTCCAGCTCTAAATACATGTTTATCACTACCAGAAAAATCACTGTTGGAGACTAGTAAATTTAGATAATTTCTACCCTTAATAAGTTTTCTAATAATATTTTGTTTATACAGTTGAAGCTTGCTTATACGTTTTAAAATTTTCGGGCTGTTTTGCCGTGGTCTGTAGGTTAAAATATGTTTAGTTAAAACTGCCGCCTCGGACAAACAGAAAAATCGGCCGTGGCGCAACATGTTTTATCTTTGGATGACCACCGTATGCAATATGATAGAGTAGAGGTTATAGCTACGATTAAAAATTATTTCCCTCGTTTATACAGAGAGGCCATTGAGATTTATAAGAACACCAACAACTTCAACAAAGACGAAGGACTTAAATTAAACTCCACCTGGTTCCCTATACTTTCCCAGCTCCGTAACTTCCAGGCCAAATAAACAAACCAGAACATGTCCACTTGACCCCGCCTACCAGTGCCCGAGTATATATACTGGCTATAACCCGCACTGTTGCAATTCTTTCCGACGAGAGCGCATTGCCTCTGATGATGTCCCTCACAGACAGGGACGAAACGTTAGGTAGAAATATTTTAACTAAACATATTTTAACCTACAGACCACGGCAAAACAGCCCGAAAATTTTAAATTTTAAAACTATGGACACTGGCCGTGAAAGCTTACGCATGTATTTGCTTATACGTTATTCACTTCAACATTTTTCGCACATATACGCTAACATGTTAGGGACCAGTCGTTCTTCATTAAAATTTTGCTCTATTATAAGTTTTGGTGATACATTTTCTCAGTAATGCGTCACATTTTCTGATCCCCATACACAAAATGTACCCATGGTATGTTTGCTGTGTATAGGCTTGGAATTGCCTCGTTTGCGGTTTTTATTGACGCTTATCGTTTCATTGTCGTCATATCGTTTCAACAATCAGTCAGTTCTCTGCTCGAGTACTGCTAGTGTGCTGTTTTCATTGTCATTTGTCGTTTCATTGTCGTCATATCGTTCCAACAATCATTTATCTAAAATAAGAACTGAAGCTTTCCTGGCGACGTGTTAATTCAAAATCTTCTCGGGCTTCTAGCCAGGTAAAAACTTGGCTTGACACCTTGTCAAGCCAAGTTTTTACCTGGCTAGAAGCCCGAGAAGATTTTGAATCATTTATCTATTTTATGTGGAGTTTCGAATTACAAACAGGAGAAGAAACATGTGTGAATAACAGCCAGCAAGGAAGAAAACAAGAAAATCCTTACTCTTGGTGAACAATTAAAAACTCTGAATGAAGTCCAGAAGAGAAAATCAGTTACACATTTTCTCATTTATACAGTATTTTAGTAGTCTCTCTTGAAAAACGTATAAGTGAGGTTCAATTGTAGTTTGATTTCTCTACTGCTTAAAAGAAACCATATTTCACAGAAAATACAGTTTTGATGCTTCCTGAGCAAACACAGTTTAGAAATTCTGATGTGTTCCACATATATGACTTCCTCTACTTCAGGTTAATCTAGACGATTGTCAAATATTTTAAACGCTGGTTGCCATGTGGATGAAATCCGTTTCTTTACATTGATAGGAGTTGATAAATTCCTGTATGTGAAAAGTATAAGTATTTTAAAGCTGAAACTAATAACAAGGAATATCTAAAAAGCGGCAAACCTCACGAAAAAATGTATATAACATAAATTTGTTTTAACAGATCCACATGCTTAGTTAAGTAAGTTTTTACCTATCTCTTACGGTTTACCAGTTATGCAAAATCCAGCAAAGTTCATCAAGAATAAAGAGGTCCTCAAAGGCTATTCCCAAAAAATTCAAGATATAAATTTTATTTGTCGTGTATATATCTATATGCATTACTTTAATCAAAATCATTAGAATCATTTTTGAGAAAATCAGAATCTTCGAAAATTTTCCCATTTAAATGGTAGTTTGAGGTGGATTTACTTCAAAATCTTTTTGTCGCATCCTTGAAAGATACTAAATTTATATAACACGTTTGATATTTTACCGCCTTTTCGTTTTTGAGTTATCGTGTTCACAGACACACGGACACACGCACAAGGACCTTTTTATAAAAAGATTTTTTGGGGAGGGATAGAGGGGATCCTAAAATGTGTGAAATCTCGGTATCAAATTTTTGAGTGGAATACAATACCTTCTCTATACACTATGCACATAGTAGTTAATAGAAAGTAAAAAGGTTTGTGTGTATATATGGTGTGTGTGTCTATTAATATCATAATTCAAGAAAACGAACGTCGTTTAAGTATCGATCTTGGCATTAAGTTCAGCGGATTGACTCGATGGTAACGTGTGAGGTTTGCATTCCGAAGGTCCTGGGTTCAATCCCGTCGACCGCATTCGTTTGAATTTTCATGTTTGCCTTGGTAGGTAGGCGAATTCTGGTATGTTTTCTCATCTATCAAGAATTTGTTTCATTCACTTCCCTTTCATTGATTTTCCTTCTCATCTGTTGTGGTATAGATAGCGGTTCCATGCTTGCTCCTCCCTGGTTGGGGATTGTTTATTGCCTCCCTGCGGCAGCTCATAGCGCATGGACCGGTAGAAACTTCCGCGCGACCGTGTGATCAGTCAATCTGTAGCCCTTTCCTTCACTATTCACTTCCTGCTTCCTCCTGCAGTAGCCGCAATAGATCTCGTAGGTCGCAAGCGTTCCTTCGTTGCATCTCCCATACCCTAATCCTCTACCCTAAGTTCAACTTCTACCAAGAATGCCAATTATAAGAAAATCACCATCTCAAACCACTTTTTACTTTCTCTACACGTACTACGTACATAGTGTATAGATAAGGTATTATAATGCACCCTAAAATTCGATACCGAGATTTCACCGAATGTTTTGGGTCCCCCTGAAAGCAAAAAAAAAAAAAAACATTTTCAGAAAAAGGTCCGTGGTGTGTGTGTGTGTGTGTGACAGTATAGCTCAAAAATGAAAAGACCGTTAAATAACCAAGCTTAGTATTTAAGTTTGGTATCTTCTAAGGATGCGACACGAAGATTTTCAGGAAAATCCACCCACCCACAACTATCCTTTACATGAATACATTTCTAATATTTTGATTTTCTCAAAAAATGGCTCTAACCATTTCATTAAAATCTCTTGTATTTAAGATATTTACACACAAATAAAATTTATGTATTGCATTTTCTGGAAATAGTCTCTAAGGACCTCTTTATTCTGGATGATTTATATTGAATGTTGCATAACTGGTAAACCGTAAGAAATAACCGAAACCTTGCTGCACATAAAATGTAGATCACGATAAAACACACAATTTATATCATATACTTTTTTTCATCTAGTTGGCCGTTTTAGAGATATTCCTTGTTATTGATTTCAGTTTTAAAATGTTTATACTTTTCTCATACTGGAACTTTTCCACGCAAATAAGCGGATTTCAATCCATTGCAATCACATTTTAAAACATTTGCCTAATGTATTCTCTTATATCCTCCAACTTATAAAGAAACTAAATAATAAGACCGTTCCTGCTAATTTTAGCATTAAATAGCTAGAGTAATAAGCTTATCAACAATAATTTGTTATATAGATGTAAATAAAAGCATGTGAACGGAACACATCAGATATTTTATGAAACGCTTTCCATTACGTTTCATTTACTCAAAATGGTTGTTTTTATTTCATTTTCTCAAAAAAAAAAAAAAAGCTTTGCAGATATTTGGAGAAAAATAAAATGTATATCTTTAATTTTCCGGGAATAGCCAAGAGTTTTTTTCATTCTGAATAACTTTTGTATTATTGGTAAATCGCAAGACATAGATAAATATCAACAATCAACAAAATGTGGATATTATTAAAACACACAAATTATGCTTTATGGAGTTACATATTTCCGAGATATTCGTATTTATTGCTTTTAATGTTAAAATACTTTTATATATTACAAGGGGTTAGTGGCTATTTGGTGTTTATTTTCTCTATAATGTACATCACACCAAACATTTGATACCGAAATTTCAGAAAAAAAAATACTAAAGTCGAACACAAACAATATTTTTACTTTCTCTAGCCCCGTATGTACAATATACATAGGGATAGAGAAGTATTGTATTCCAAAAATTCGATACCGAGATTTCACCGGAAATACATGTTTTTGGACCCCCTGTATCCATAAAAAGTATTTTCAGAAAAAGGTCCGTGTGTCCATGTGTCTTTGAACACGATAAATCATAAACGAAAAGTAGCTAAAATGTCAAACTTAGTATTTAAGTTTAGTATCTTCCAGGGATGCGACACGAAGATTTTGAGAAAAATCCCCCACGCCAAACTAGCCTTTACATGGAACTTTTAACGAAAATTTTGATTTTCTTAAAAATGGCTCTAACGATTTTGATTAAAATATCGTATATTAAAGATATTTACCTGACAAATAAAATGTATATCTTGAATTTTCTGGGAATAGTTTCTGAAGCTCTGTTTATTCTGGATGAATTTTGCTTAATTTGGCATAACTATTAATCCGTAAGAGATAGACAAAAACTTACTACACAAAAAATGTAGGGTTTTTTTTTTAAAATACAAAAGTTATGTCATATACATTTTTCTCGTGGAGCTTACCGTTTTCGAGGTACTCATTGTTATTAGTTTCAGTTGTGAAGTACTTATACTTTTCCCAGACAGGAGTGTCCATTTTTCTTTTGTTCTACTCCTGGCCAAGAGAAGAAGCAATTTGTAATGACAATCGCCCAACGACAGCTTTTAAAACATTTGACTATTGGTTTAGCCTAGTGTATTCCCTTATTTTCTTCCTACTTATACGGAACTAAGTAATAAGTACACTGTGCTAACGAGTACCTCTATTAGCAAGGTGCAGAAAGAAGAATATCTTATGTAAGAAGTTTGTAGAAGAGCTAGAGAAAGTCATGTGAGTGCAACACATAAGATTTTTTTAAAAAATCTCATGTATATGTATCTGTAAACAGCATAACTCAAAAACGAAATCTTGTTAAAATTAAAACTATTTAGAGTGCAATTAATGCTTAAATAAGAGTATATATATAAATAAATATAAATATATTCATTTTATATGCATATATTTATTTAATGTTTAACACCCTTTAACTGGTACGTCATATTGGGCGTTGAATGTTTGAATATTTGGTTGTCTCTTTGTATAGACAATATGTCGCTGTTGTTTTGTCTACCTTGGAATCGGTCGAGATTAGCACCCGTGAAATACTTAATAAACAAACGTGTACATACCACTGAAGAGTCCATTGTTGCACCGGCTATGCTCGTTCCTGTAGAACACAAGTTGACTCTCACTCAGGAGAAAAAAGAATAACTAAGCTATGTAACACAAGGTAGACTCAAAAATAAAAGTAGTTCACGTTAGATTCCACTGAATGAAGGTTTTTATTCTCCGTTGTTGCTTGTTGAGGCAATAACCCTAGGAGCGCCTCCCGACATAAACATTCTTGAAGCCGTAGAAGTATTATTAACAAGTGCTATTTTCTGCTATTTACCAAGTCATCATTACTTTTCTGTTACCGACCATGCCATGCTGCTATGGTAGCTCAGTGGAAGAGCAACCGGCTAGAAGCCGGGAGATCCTAGTTCAAATCCCGGCCATGGCATTACGTTTTTCATTCTTACTCTACTTATCCATCCCCTGTCCTATACACGGCTTGTATAAAAAAAAAAATAAATAGAATACCTGGGTTATTTGCCCAAAAAGTTCGATTGGCCGAACATTTTGTGCTTGAGAAAAGAACTAATCAGGAGGTATAATAATATAATATTGGCATTAAAACAACTGATGCCACCTGACAACAAATACCTGTACAGGAATGGCAATTACGTAAAGTATGTAACTTTGTGACATTTTCTCTGTTATTTCATTATGCTACATTTTATTTACTTTCTGCATATTCCGGAGGTGACAGCATTTTGATTTCTTCAAATTCTTGGGTTCTATCTATTATTCTTTGAGCAGTATTAAGCCTCACGTTGTCCTGCTGCAAGAGACCTCTATTTCTATTAACAAATGCCGGCTACCGCTGTCTCAAAGCTTAACAAAGGTTCCAGTTATTGAAAGAAATGGCTCTCACCGACTACACATCTATTTGGAACAAAGTCACAACTTTAACGTTCCACCAGACGCCTATAAATCTCTTGGGCCCAACTGATTTTTTTAAGGGCAACTTTGCAGGAGTTCGAGCTGTGGTCAGGGCTATAGCCATTTATCATCACATATGAGAATTCGCCTAACAAAGGAATTATTCTAGGGATTATTAAAGACGAAAGAGCTTGATCAGGTGCCATTTTATGCAGTACAAATTTTTAGTTTGTGAACGATATTTAAAATATCTTAATATCTTAATCGTTTGAAGCACCATATTATTCTGGCTGTCTTCTAATTCTCGTCTGTAGATTTCTTTCAAAAAGTTGAATACATTTTCAATGTTCCATAACTTTGGTCTTCCAGGACGTTGTAAATATTTAATGCTTTTGCCTCCATTATTGAAACGCTGGAAGCACCGTTGTTCAGCTTGGCACTGACACCTTTACCTATGACTTTTCAATGTTCCTCAGTCACGATAGCAGTTTTACGATCTTGTTAGTATTTCGGAAGAACTCTAAGTTCAAACTTTGGTGCCTCCATTTTGAAATATTGTATTATGAACTACTGCCTGCAAACATTTTAACAATACGGAGCAATAACCATAGCACCTTATAAAAAGCATTGACAAAAGTATTAATGTATTCCATTCACATAACTTTTTCTACCAATTCTGAAACAAGCTATGTTTATAAACGCTTTTCATCTATCTGCTTTATGCCAATCAAGATAAACATTACCAGAATGTTTTATTACATACTTCCTTCTAAGTAGAAGGAAAACGAAGGAATACACTAGGCTAAGGCGAGTCAACTATTTTAAAAGACTCGCTATGTGATCCAATTGAAATCCCGTTCCCTTTGCAGCACCAGGATGAAAGACTGAATAAAAACATCCCATTAGAGAAATAAATAAATAGGTAAATTCGGAAATACACACAAATCCTTTCACTAAACATGCTTTTTGTTCAGCGCAATTAAAAAGATTTTTTCCGGTGAAATACCTTCTCTACATTGTATATTGACATATAAACTAAAATGTCATTACTTATGAGACAACCTAATACTTGATGGAATACAGCTATAAAACTAGATCTTTATTCTCATTTTGTTATTGTATTTGAAATTACATTTTAAAGGGAATATTATAGAACTTTTAAGATGGTTATTCTTTTTTCCGATTCAAGCTAATCTAATTCTTTAGTATTACGTTAAGGATTTTAATGTGTTTTTGTGAATTCTATTCATGGACGTCTACGCTGTTGTTAAATGATGGGTGTTTTGAGTGTATCTTCGTGTAGGGGGCATATATTTAATGTACCTAAATAAATGATATTATTTTCCGCTGTTACGACGTATTGCTTTTAGAAGATCGTCAATCTCAATGCCGTCCTAAATATGGCAGAGATATAACTTCTTTGATAGCCACCATCTATCATATGCTACTTCCAAGACATTTTCTCGTTGGAGTGGACCTGGAGTTGGGATTGCGTGTATAAACATTTACGTATGTTGAAAATTATTTAAAATACGTACAACGATTTTGTAAATAAAACGGCAATACCTTTCACCTTCAGTGGAGAGTAATTTATAGAATTTTTATATACATGTATGCAATTAACATTCTTGAATAAAATATTGTTAAATGGGTGGCTATCACTACCTTAATTTTTTATAATCCACGGACTTAGCAGAATTGTAACCATTAGTATAGAATAAAGTTTCCTATCATAAAATTGTAGCGAAAATTATCTCTCAGCTTATACCAATACTCTTGCCGCGTAAGGTGGAGTGGTCACACATTGAATGTTTCAAAACTTCAAAGGACATTTAATCGCAGTATTCAGCAAGGGGCATGAAGATAAAAGTTTTATAACTCTTTTTCAAATTATTGTTTATTATCTTTGCAAAAGACAGTTGTATTCCCGCATCGCCGGCCACTGTGTTCGAATACGCTACCCAAAATGGCAATACAAAGATTGTAATATACTTCTACCGTAGTATCATATTAAGTAGGAATGCTTGAATGTTTCAGTTCTTTTATTTGGAATCTTGCTCGTGTGTTAACATGGTCACTGCGTACGAGGCAAGTGTATTTCGCGTATTAAAATTTAGCTTTGTTGCTTCGATTAACCGACAGACTGTAATTATTCATTGTTTTAGTAGTGTGCTTTAATCTTTATATCTCTGAATGCTAATTTAATATTCAATAATACTTATAATGATAATAATAATAATAATAATAATAATAATAATAATAATAATAATAATAATAATAATAATAATAATAATAATAGGGATAACACCAATGTTCCGAATCCAAATTAGGACCAAGTTCGAACGGAACATACTCAACTTCTTGGACCTGTAGATTATACTTCAAACAATCTGCACTGCCTTCAGTACCATATTAATTGAATTTGATGAAAATAATTTCATTAGTACTTTTACGTATTATCAAAACTTATTTTAACACCACTACATTTAAAGAGCCACAACACGTAATTTAATACGGTGCACCTGTAAAATGCAACACACATTACCAGCGCGTGATGCGCGTTTAGATGTATACCTTGAGAATTTGGAGACGATTTGCGGTATATAGATGACCGACATCGTTAAATAGAGGCAGTTAATTGTCTGTAATTTCATTTGTTTACCCTTTTTTTCAACTAATCTGGAAAATCCCTTTCACACCAGCGAAAATAATACAAAAACACAATTACCCGGTACAAATTTCATTTTATGCAGCCCACAAAACTTAATAACTGTCACATATGTTACGCTTTTAATCAGTGTTAAGTCTTAAAGAATTGATATTTATTGCTGCAGTGATATTTTATTTTATTTTCTGTCGACATTACATACTTTTAAGTTTTCTTTGACTATGATCAACTTTGCAGCAACACACAAGATACCGCACATTTTTGTCACAGCCTGAAGTTAACAAATAACTTCACCGCTTGGATTTACTTCAGTACTGAAAAAAAAAACAAAAAAAAAAACATGACGTTCTTGACTTTTGTTCAAAAAAAAAAAAAAAGAACTCCCTGCAACTTTTACCCTTACCTGAGTTAACTTAAATGCTTTTCAAGTCTTTTTCAGGAGCTTGCTGTTTTGCTTAGGATGCAAAATAAACAATTCCAAGAAAATCTTCCTAATTGAGAATTTAAAATCTCATATCTAAGGATCATTTGTGCTACAATCTGTTGTCACTACTATTGTTGTTCCTATTACTGATAATCGCCATCTTTTATTGGCAGTGGAAGTGCAGTATCCATAACACCTCTGTGCGTACCTGTGTTTCCAGATTTGATTACTTGTATCATCCTCTGCTCTGCTAGATTCTTCTCTACAGGTTTGAGGTTATAAAATAAGATGGTTGCTGTCATGCACACTAATAACTCATACTGCATAACTGTGGAAAACATCCAACGTGTGAAACAGGCTTAACTGTATGTTTATTAATTTGTTCTCAGTGGTTTGTCATTGATATATGACAAGTTGTTGCCACAGGGAGTTGCATGGAAGTTGCAAACACCTGGTTGATCATAATAATTCTTAACAATTGTTACATAAGACTACAATTATTTCGTATTTTACGATATCGCTCATTACAATTATCACATTTCCATGGGGGATTGAAATCGATTTGAATACACGTTCTGTATTGACTGCTGCATGGTAACGCGAATTCATATATTGAATCTTCCTCTTATAAAGTGGGACTGAAATGAGGTCGGATCGAAAAATGTTGTATGATAAAACCTCCGTACGCTAAATATATTACATTTGGCTCTTTGTAACACATTGCACGCTCTCGTTTTTTTTTTTCAATAAACTTGCCAGGAACTGGTATTATACAACACAATAGAGCAATTTTTTTATCGTTTCCATAAACTCGTAATTTATTCACATTCCCTAACCCCAAAACCTGTTTATAAGATACTTAACCGCGTTAATCGTTTCGCCAACGTAAATCCAAGCCTACTAAGTTACCTGAATTATTTATTCTCGAACATTACATATTCAAAACGATCTCATTTCGTGTTGAATGTAACACCAGAAGCTCGGATCACATTCAGATGGAATTAGAATCAAATGGATTTCAGTTCCCCATTGAAACGAGTAAATATCTCGCCCTTGGACCTCCGCTTTGTATCGCCCGGGAGAAAGCGAACTCTAGAGTTAGGATTTAACCAAGGGCAATCGAGCTTAAGTGGCCATAGTATCCTGAAAAATATGCTCTACGCGTTGGGTTCACGTTTGTCAAATGTAGCTACTACCGAAGTTTGCTTCTCAGAGGTGGGGAGAGCTACTTTCGTTTGTTCTTGCCCCTGTTTACGGTCTCTCTCTCTCTCTCTCTCTCTCTCTCTCTCTCTCTCCTTTACACGATATCTCAGTACATACAGCTGTTGGAGAAAGGAATAATCAAGCTCAGATTGTCCCTATATCTTTTCTCTTTAACTCAATTTATTGCTTTTTATGTTCGCAAAATGATCCATATTATTAGGCTGTCCTAAGCTTTTCAATACTGTCACACCAAAGATGCATTTTATAAGAATACATACATACATACATACATACATACATACATACATACATACATACATACATACATACATACATACATACATACATACATACATACATACATACATACATACATACATACATACATACATACATACATACATACATACATACATACATACATACATACATACATACATACATACATACATACATACATACATACATACATACATACATACATACATACATACATACATACATACATACATACATACATACATACATACATACATACATACATACATACATACACACACACATACACACATACATACATACACACATACACACATACACACATACACACATACACACATACACACATACACACATACACACATACACACATACACACATACACACACACATACATACATACATACATACATACATACATACATACATACATACATACATACACACATACACACATACACACATACACACACATACACACATACACACATACATACACACATACATACATGAAACCAGGTTTATGAAAGGCAACCCTTGTAAGCATTTTCTCAATAACCAGAGACCCCTATAAAGAAAGAATGTACGAAACCCCTGAATGTACTCGACATTGATCATCAGAAAATTGCCAATCTTCAAAGAGACTTTTATGATGCTAGAAAAATTAGAGAAGGATTGTGGGAGTGAATTTATTTTAGATGGCCATTAAAGCAAAAGGGATGCAGAGTGGAGCTCCATAAAGAATATACACCTACTAAATCCTGGATAAGGGATGATGGTGTATCATGCAACGAGTGGAAAGATGCCATAAAAATGACAGCTTACGTTTCGGCAGTTCGATCTGTGCCGGGATCATCCCAGGATAATAACCTCTGTGGGGTTGTCACGGAGAGAAGGAAACAATTGTGCATGTTCTTGGGATCGTGTAGGCAAGAAGAGTTTTTGAAGAACTCAAGTAGGATCTTTTATAGCTGAAGAATTACGTTTTTTAAAGTTTTTTAGTACTTAACGCCCGCTTTTAGTGCAATGGCGCCTCAGGCATTGATGATACATGGAATGAAGATGGGGCACCGGTGGAATGTCGCGGGAGAAACCGGTGAACCCACCCCTATGCCGCATTTTCCACCATAAATCCCACATGTGTTCGCCTGGGATCGAACCCAGTCTAACTACTCGGCCTCGGGGCGGCCGAAGAATTAAGGGAGAAATACTTCTTTTTCTGCTTCAGGGATGGGCTATATTGCCCGTTGCGGCTCAAAGTCATCTTCCCATCTGATTCTAGGACGTCCTAACGAACGCCGTCCTTCTGGTCTATAATTTAGTACCTGTTTTGTTATTCTATTGTCATGCATTCTCCTTATGTGTTGGTACAATTAATATTTAATATAATGTATCTTCTCCTCTAATTTTTATATGCTTAACTCTTCCCGTATTTGTATATTAGATATGTGATCTTTTAATGTGTAACCTATTATTCTTCTAAGAAATTGCATCTTTGGTGTTTCTAATCTTTCTGAAGGACTTCTTGATATGCGAATAAGTCCACAGATTGACTCAACGGGGAAAGTCACAACAGATCGACATGATTGCTTTCGAAGAAAAAAAGTCCTTAGGGGTGTATTTTAGATCCAACAATTAGATTTGAATATCACAAATGCCAGTCTAAAAAGCAGATTAAGAAAAAAAAACAAAAAACAAAAAAATAACGTATAAGAAGCTACAGTTTCATACAGAAGTTGTCTCTTCAGGAAACAGCGGTAATAGGATTAATGGTTAGAGCTCGAGATACCTATTCAAACATTTTATCGACACTTAGGAATGCTTCGCTTACTGATAAAATAAAAACAAACAAAAACCTTCCTACAATAGATAGATATGATGCCTCTGCGAGGGCCCAGCAGAATTCTCTAACAACATACTAATAGTGCCTATTACTGTGTTACTTTTACAGCAGTCGCCTCGCCCTGATTCCTGCTTTCCTATCATCCCATTGTCCCTGTTCCATACTTCTCTTCATCATAACATACAATATTCCCTCTTCTGTCTCTTTCCCGCTTTCTTCTGCCTAGCACCATCCAATTTTAGGTTCGTTTGGGCCACTACTCCTGCGAAATCCGTTGTACATGTCTGTAACCTGTTAAATCTTATTTGATATTCTATCGATAACGTTTCCAGTGGATCCATTTAGGAGCAGTCTAGATATTCTCATGCTATCCATTTCTGTCGCCAATTTTTTTTTTTTTCTGCAACTTTCCATTTAATGTCCAGGTTTTGGATTCATTTGTAGGTAGATTTTCTACTATTGCTTGTAAAATTTATTGTTTTGTGCTTCTGGTCAATTTCCTATTTACAGAACATAGTTCAGGGATATATGCGTAAGCTTTCACGGCCGGTGTCCATGGTTTTAAAATTTAAAATTTTCGGGCTGTTTTGCCGTGGTCTGTAGGTTAAAATATGTTCAGTTAAAATATTTCTACCTAACGTTTCGTCCCTGTCTGTGGGGGACATCTTCAGAGGCACTGCACTCACGTCGCTAACTCGGAAAGAATTACATCAGTGCGGGTTACAGCCAGTATATATACTCGGGCACTGGTGGGCGGGGTCAAGTGGACAGGTTCTGGTTTGTTTATTTGGGCTGGAGGTTGCGGAGCTGGGAAAGTATAGGGAACCAGGTGGAGTTTAATTTAAGTCCTTCGTCTTTGTTGAAGTTGTTTGTGTTTTTATAAATCTCAATGGCCTCTCTGTATAAACGGGGAAAATAACTTTTAGTCGTAGCTATAACCTCTACCTTATCATATTGCATACGGTGGTCATCCAAAGATAAAACATGTTGTGCCACGGCTGATTATTCTGTTTGTCCGAGGCGGCAGTTTCTTTTATGTTCTGTAATGCGTGTATTAATGCTACGCTTTGTAGTGTCGATGTAAACTTGGCCACATGTGCACGGGATTTTGTAAACACCAGATTTTGAAAGTGGATCGAGTCGGTCTTTAGCTGATTTGAGGTATTGTTTTATTTTAGTTGTCGGCATGTATATAGGTTTCACGTGTTGTTTCTCTAAAATCTTGCCGATACGATCAGTTATGTTTTTTATATATGGCAAGAATACTTTATTTTTATATGTCGGTGCCTCCCTAGGTCTGGTGTTGATCTTTCTGGGACGTATTGCTCGATCGATATCCTTTTTAGTGTACCCATTATACAGTAGCGTCTTTTGTAGATATTTTAATTCTTGTGGTAAATGTTCCGGATCACAGATTCCTTTAGCTCGTTCCACTAGTGTTTTGATTACGCTTCTTTTCTGTTTGGGATGATACTCTTTTAATGGCGTTTATTTTTAATCTGCTTAATACGATATAAACGCGTGGACTATTTTCTGGTCAAACATTATAAATTATCCGTATCCTATTCTACTATGACCTCTTCATCAGCAAATAATAAATTTGCAATAAACTGACTTTTGATATTGAGTCCCATTCCGCTGAATGTCTTCTTCCATTTTTTCAACATATCTTCTAAAATAGCTTAAATTCTTTTTCATCACCATTCTTTATTATATTCAATTATATTAATTGACTTTTAGCCAAAGCCTTTTTATCTAACATGTTATATCGTTTGCTATTCTGTTCATTATATTTTGACAAAGGTTGTTTTACCTTTTCATTATGGCAGCCGGTAAGTATGGGAGATTGTTTTATTTGTTTGAATAAAATTATATACATATAAGAATTTCAGAAATGTTATATCGTCATATCATAATCATTATTATAACCATCATATGCACCACATTATTAAGACGATACTGTTTCTGACAGTTATGCGTTTATTACGCAAGCACCATCAAGGGTTTGGAAGAATATCCATTCCTGACACCAGTCCACTGATTACTCCCTGCTGCTTTATATAACATTGTGTGCTCCAGCAGACAACCAGAGAATGGGTCTGTGGAGAATTATGTTCATAACTCCCGGCTTTATGACCTGAATAATCAGACAAAAGAGCCACGTTTACAGATGATTGAAGGCACGTGAAAATCGGTATTCTGAACACAGAAGTGGATTCTATATCTAGCCTCTGGCATGACGTAGGTGTTGCTATTACCAGGAATCCATACCGGGGGATTCCATTCCAGAGGCTAAAGATAAACCTCGCATTGATATCACAGAGTTTAGTGGCTAATGGAACTATGTATGAGATTGCATAACTCTAAATACTAGAATAGAATCACAAAGTTACTAAAATGGGTAGAAAACTGTTAACATTTTACAATAACACTTCTACCGCCTTCTGGATATCTATCCCATCCAAAAACTCGATATCAGACTTAAATGCAACACATGTCTTGAGGCTCCTAGGATAAAAAGGTACACTTTTTAGAAAAAGGTTCTTTTGTATGTGTCAGTGGTTGTGGGTGTATACAAAATAATTGAAACATCTGATGTTACATTCACCCAACTTTGTCTGCTCACATTCTTCTGTCTACTTGTTGTTAACCCCCCTTCAATGCGTTTAGATTTCGTCACAGCAATGCCAGAGATCAATTTTGCTAGAAGATTTCTTTAAACGATTTAAAAACATGTTTAATCATATGAAATTCGGAAATCTGTAGTAATTGAAAGTGTGTAAAATATTTAAAAAATCTGATGTGTTACACACACATGACTTTCTCTAGCTGTTCTACAAACTTCATACATAAGATTCTTCTTCTTTCTGCACCTTACTAATCGTGGTACTCATTAGCACAATGTTCTTATTTAGTTTCGTATAAGTAGGAAGAAAATAAGGGAATACACTAGGCTAAACCAATAGTCAAATGTTTTAAAAACTGTCGTTATGCGATTGTCATCACAAATCGCTTCTTTTCTTGGCCAGGAGTAGAACAAAAGAAAAACGGACACTCCCGTCTGAGAAAAGTATAAGTACTTCACAACTGAAACTAATAACAATGAATACCTCGAAAACGGTTAGCTCCACGAGAAAAATGTATTTGACATAACTTGTGCATTTTAACAAGACTTACATTTTTTATATAGTAAGTTTTTGTGTATCTCTTACGGTTTACTAGTTATGCCAAATTAAGAAAAATTCATCCAGAATAAACAGGTCTTCAGAAGCTATTCCCAGAAAATTCAAGATATACATTTAATTTTTTAGGTAAATATCTTTAATAGATGATATTTTAATCAAAATTATTAGCCATTTTTAAGAAAATCAAAATTTTCGATAAAAGTTCCATGTAAAGGGTAGTTTGGCGTGGGGGATTTTTCTCAAAATCTTCGTGTCGCAACTCTGAAAGATACTAAACTTAAATACCAAGTTTGGTATTTTAGCTACTTTTCGTTTTTGAGTTATCGTGTTCACAGACACACGGACACACGCACACACACACACGGACCTTTTTCTGAAAATGCTTTTTTTGGTTACAGGGGGTCCTAAAACTTGTATTTCCGGTGAAATCTCTGTATCGAATTTTTGGGTGGAATACAATACTTCTCTATCCCTATGTACATTGTACATATGGGGCTAGAGAAAGTAAAAGAACTATACTCTAAAAATCTGATCTGTACCATTCACATGACTTTCTCTATATCCCTGCAACAAATTATTCTTAAAAAGCTTATACTTCTATTTACTTTTTGCTAATCAGAAAAAATGAGCAGAAATAGTCTTATTACTTGCTTCCTTGTAAGTAGAAGTGAAATGAGGGACTACTATAGGTTAAAATGGTAGTCAAAAGCTGGTTTCTATTTCAATGAACTTCCTTTGTTTATATGGATAGGAGTTGACTAGTTCCTATATGAGAAAAGTATACGTTTTTCATAGCAGAAACCAAAAGTAAGGAATGTCTCAAAAACGACGAACTCACGAAAAAAATGTATATAACATAAATTGTGTTTTAACGTGCTCTACATTTTATGTGTAGTAAGTTTTTGTCCATCTCTTACGGTTTAGCAGTTATTCAAAATTCAGTAACAATCATCCTGAATAAACTACTCTTCAGAGGCTATTCCCAGAAAATTCAAGATATACATTTTATTTGTCAGGTAAATATCTTTAATATATGAACTTTTAATCAACATCGTTAGAGCCATTTTTGAGAAAATCAAAATTTTTGAAAAAAGTTCCATGTAAAGGGTAGTTGAGGGTGGGGGGATTTTTCTCAAAATCTTCCTCTCGCATCCCTGGAAGATACTAAACTTAAATACCAAGTTTGATATTTTACCGACTTTTCGTTTTTGAGTTATCGTGTTCACAGACACACGGACACACTGACACACGAACACACGGACACACGGACACACACACACGGACCTTTTTGTGAAAATGCTTTTTGTGGATATTGGGGACCCTAAAACACATATTTCCGGTGAAATCTCGGTATTGAATTGAGTGAAATACCTTCTCTATACACTATACACTATGTACATAGTGCGTATAGAGAAAGTTTTAGAAATAAGAGTATATTCCTAGTTGAAGCTTCAGTCTTTAATGAATTTACATTAAATTTGAAAAGGATGCCAGAAAAATTGAAATTATTTAATTAAATATTGAGAGTGAAATTCTAAACGTATATTTTGTGGATCTTCTTGGTCATAAATGGACTCACAATTGAAGAGCCAGCTCATTCTGAAGTACTGAAGATACAAGTGCGCCTTATAAGCATAACAAATGTTAAGAAAATATAAATAATTCGATTTTAGTCGTGGCGATCTCATATAGTACTTTCAGTTTCACATAGTACATACGACACACAGACTGACACGGACCTGTTCCTAAAAATGCTTTGGATTCTGGTGTCTTCAAAAAATGTACTTTCGGAAAATAACCTAGCTGCCTGCAAACATAGTAATGCTACATTCATAGTGAGCTCAAACGTTTGGACTCATATTATTTAATGTAAGCATTCACATAGCAAGACGAAACGCAATGCAATGCAACGCAAGAGTTTGCGAACTCCAAACTTTATCCTTGGTTACGTGAAAAGAGGATGAAGTCTGCTTCTTTTCTCTATGCATTATCTATTAAATCAACAACAGACGATCGCACTACAATATTTTACAGAGTCTGCTGTACATGCATGCTCTTCTATTTGATCGTGCAGTGCCGCGCAATCTCTAATTTCCCTGAAGAGGTTATGACAGTCTCTTTGCGAATCCTTTGATTTAATGGATGCAATTATCATCTGCGTCTATATCATTTGGTTCTCATAAATCTAAGGCGCAGACAGATAACTCTAGTTCATTAAAAGTGTAACTTTATCATTTTCTGCAGTCTCTAGGCTTGTACTATTTACAATAATTTTGAATGAGCAAATTATTGTGACGTCACTGCCTGAGTGTCAGTTGTTAGTATGTAAGATTTTTATAACATATTTATTTGTAAAAGATGGGGTGAATTTTCTTAAGGGTATTGTTGGTTATGTTATTCAATTTTATACTTGCGGTGCGCTTGGAAGATAATCTGTATTTAATTTACAGATCCAGAAACCCGTGCCAACTTCTTGCGTTACGCTTACGGTTGCATTGTGAATGGTCTTCCCTCGCGCTTGCGCTTATGCTACATTACGTCTGCGCTTGTATCTCATTGTGATAACAGTTCTATTGGAGAATTGGCTCTTATCTACGAAATTATTTAATAATAATAACAACAACAATAATAATTTAGCTGATCACATTAATATAATAGCAGATGAATACAACAAACATCGGGATAATATATTTAAAGGAAATACTAACTTTATACAGGTGAAGAGAAAAATAAAAATGGAATTGAAAGTGGGGGGATACTAAAAACAATGGTGTATGAGTAAACAACAGTTAATGTTTATAAGCCGTGGCCAATTATAATTACTAATATCAGTGTCGTATTCGATTTCTCTTCGAAGGTGGTGATTATACCAGAGGTGAACATTGTAACACATTTATATTACTCGTTTGTTAAATTCCAATCTTAATTGAATTATTTTACGATTTTCAGAAGTGTTAAATGATTGCACTGGTAGCATGACGGTGTAAAACATTTCATGCAATGCCAGAGTCTGGAATATAAAACTGCCTCTCCCTGGTCCTTTTCTCTTTGGGAGCTATTACATTATAGGCAGGCTTATAGCATTAAGCTCTTGTCAGAGATACCCGTGTATCGGTTTATCGATTCCGCGCATGTATCGGCAGCACGCGTGGTTTGTAATTCTGTTAAACTTTTAATATTATTGCCGGTAGATAAGGATAATGGAGAGCTTCCTTTGAAATATTCCAATACCCAACCGTGCATTCAATAGCGGCCATGTAAGCTGTTTGTTATACGAACACACCAAGCATTACTATACTCACTTGTTTTTGAGCAAAACAGTGTAGTTGAAACGGATAACAATAAAGTAAAAACAGTTTCTTAACACTACATCATATTTCAAGGAAGAGCTTAACAATTGTTGCCAATAACTTTTTTTGGTAGTGTTTAACCCCCGCTTTTACTACTTGTGGCACTGCAGGCGATGACACTGGTGATACATGGAATGAAGATAGAGCACCGGTGGAATGGGATGGCGGGGGAAACCGGAGAACCCGAGAAAACCCACTCTTGCGCCGATTTGCCCACCACAAATCTTACATGCTGCCCCTGTCGATAACTGTTCTTTCATTACTGCTCTCATAGTAATTAGACGAAGTATAATTCCATGGCAGAACAGCTCACAAGTAACCTTGACCTACCACCCGACCGCTGCATCCACCATCTCGAGGCGTCATGGATGGGGTGTAGTATTGGAGGGTGAGACGTGGTCAGAGACGAAGTATTTATCATATATCATAAAAAATAGATACTGAGATTTCAAGGAAAATACATTTCTAGATCCCGTAATTCCTTTAAAAAAACAAAAAAAAAAAAAAAAAAAAACACACACACATATACATAGAAAAAGGCTCTCACACGCTCCATTCTACCATTCAACAGGATAACTCAAAAACAAAAACTTTAAAATCCAAAATAAGGAATTGAATTCAACACCTTTCCAAGACCCAAGTTACCCTTTATTTGCATTTTTCTTCCAGAAATTTGCTGAATTTCTGTAAAATACCTCCAACAGTTTTGATTAAATACCACATGTTTAAGATTTCAACATACAAAAACTTGTTGACTTCATAAAAGCGTTTGATAAAGTACATTATGAGATATTTTAGCAGATGATAATGACCCACAACAATACACCGCAAATACATACTACATTTTTAAGTATAATGAAATCTCTATCAAATTAGATGATAAACTATCTGCTTGGAGGCATATCAATACCGGATTTAAACAAAGATGTGGGTTTTCACCAATACTTTTCATCATTTTAATAATAAAATAATGGAGGAAGATATTGAGACCTCAAGCTCAATTATATTCCTTTCTGCTATTTCCTCTTTTAGCACTTTCTAAAAATGGTTTGCAACGATCAATTTATAATTTAGGAAAAAAATAGCCATCCCATACCGGGTGGAACGGGAATCATTACATTAATTTAAACCAGTGATAGAATCAGATATTTGGAACACATTTTGTATCTTACATATTTGTTTCTGACCATTTTCTACGGACATATTTTAGTTTTGTCGAAAACAGCAGACAAGCTGGCAACGTTGTAGGTTGTGTGGGTGTCAATTGCTCTAGACCATACATAAACAAATACATCTCACTGCTAATAAATAAATAAACAAATAAATAAGTGCATCTGAATTCTCCAGTAACGCATACTGTAACCTAAACTCACAATCAAAGGAAATGTTTATCACTTTGTTCAGCATGAAACTTAAATCATTTTGTAGCTGATGCTGCTGTAATATAATTAGCTAAACCATCTCTCTGACTTGTAAATAAACACAAACAAAAGTACATCTGTAGACTCATAAATTGTGCCAACGATAAAGCAAAAAATAAGCAATGAACCAAATGGTACTTCCGAGGTATTTTTCAAAATGTCCACCATTTGCGCGCCTGCAAGTTTCAAGCTTCTTAACCAATTACGTTGCACTTTAATAAAAACACCCTCATATAAGTGCATTTTTTCAAAGATTCTACTTCAGTAATTGCTGTTTTGCAGAACCTGCTTTCATATCTCCCCCGAAGAAAAAGTCTAGAGGATTCATATCTGGCGATCTTTCAGGCCAGTGATAAGTCCGTGGCGTCCAATCCTCCTATTAGGAACGCTACAATGCAGATGATCACGAACATCCCGAGTAATGTGCAGTGAAGCACCATCGTGTAGGAACCACATGTTTCTAAAGACACATTTTCCAATAAGCCTGGAAGCGTCTCTTCCAGAAATGTCAAATAATTAACCCCGCTCAAATGGCGGGGAGAATGTAGTCATCAAGATTCCTGCCTATACGTTTACAGCAAATTGCTGTTGAAAATGATGTTCTCTGGTTTGTGCGGGGTTTCTTCAGCCCATGTATGGGTCTTATGAAAATTAAAAATGCCATTTTTGTAAATGTAGCTTCAACTGTTGCCATACTGAATTGTGACACTGCGGCTTTTTCTGGAAGTCAATTGACGAAAGCCAACCGCTGCTGAAATATACTGTACCCGTTGGATATGATACGGTCGCAATACCTGTTCTTTCAGCGTGTCCTGAGAACAGAACAATGGGACACATCTACCATGGGAGCTATTCCCCGACTGCTGCTGCTGGGTTGTTCATCCTCAAGATTTAAAATTGCTTCCTCTGTGGCGACGCCAATAGTTCTCGATCGGCCTCCTTCCTGTGCTGGCTGCACGCTCCCTGTGTCCAGGGCCCTCTGCGTGGTCAGCACAAACATTCATGGGGTTGAAGTTCTTCGGGCGTGAATATTTCCTGGCACAATGTGGCACCAGCTGCAGCATTCTGAGCAGTTTCGCCATAAATTAGTAGCATATCAAGGTATTGCTGATTTGAAAAGGTTGGCATCTCGTGTAAGGTTTAATAATGTACGTATGTTTATCCATAAACACACAACTCGGGTTCTCTACGTAGTACGATGATTATTTTAATAATGAATCAAACGCAGTAGGGCTTTGCAGTCGCGACCGCGAAGTGCTTAATAGGATGTTGAAGGCATTCCTTCCATTTTTAATATGCGAGTGTAGGCCAATCAGAATGCCAGTTGCACTCGTTATCTCCCAAAGCATTACACCACCCTGCGTCGTGTTTGCAAGCGACCGACGTGTTTACATCCAGAAGCCGGTTCAGATCCCTGACCAATCTCAACGCAACGTTGCCGAGTTACTTCACGTCTGAAAAAACTGCTCGGAATGATTCCTTTGATTATTTTAAGTAATTATTTTGAAACCTTGTGTTATGTCCCATAATTACTACGAAGCTAATGTCAGAAATACATTATTCTACGCATCTTAAAAGTAACAAAGTAACAAGCATCTTCATGCATTCCTGTGGAATTACGCAAAAAACTTTTATGTTTTCGAAATCGGCTGATCAAAGAACAAAATGCCATTAGACACTTTTGTTTGTAATGGTTCTATGAAGCACATATTAGAAGGTATGTAACATGTTCCCTTCCGCTCGGTGTAACAGGAAAATATGAGATGATACTCAAAATTATGGCATTTCATGGAAAACAACACATACAAAGTAAAATCTGTTTCCAAGATAGATCTCCAAAGAGATCCAATTAATTTAAATATCCTGGCTAAAATCTTTATATTTGGGGAGCAAAAACTGTCCCTGCAAACATTAACAAATATAGTAAAAGTTTGGTAATTATTAATCAAGTTAGTTACAAAAGAATACCAGAAGACGTTTACATAACCATGTAGCTAGACCTGTGGCATGCGGCATGGACGCTGGGAAAGCAGAACAATAGCTTGAAAAATGAGATTCTTGCAAAGAACAACAAGTTACACCAAATGAGATCGCAAAGGAACACCGACATCTTAGCTGAACTGAAAACTACAACAGAATTATAATATATCGACAGTACCAATTAAATAGGAAACAATATCTTGAAAAAATAAGAGTTCAGATCTGTTGTTTATAGCTATATACCATGAGGAAGCTATTTGGGCCGCCTGTGATACACTGGATGGACAACTTCCTGTAAGTTCATAACTTGCCTCCACAGGTCTAATATTTGGAGGGATGATCATGATGAGGACGATGTTTAGTTATTTGTATGTCCTGAGGGTACATCTCTTCAACCTGAATGATAAGGTATTTCTATGAAAATTGAAATGTATATCCTGAAGGAATATCTCTTCACTCCGAATACCTTTTGCATAACTGGTAAACCTAAAGAAATAGACAAAAATGTACCACGCAGAAAGTATAAAATAGTTGAAACGCACATTGTAGGGCAAATAAAATTCTCATGACGTTAACGGTTTCCTAGAGTTCTTTGCAATAGGTTTATCTGGTTTTCAAATGTGTTATACTACTGCCAATACCAAACCGCTGTTGTTTTTCTTTCTATCTTTTGCGTGTTCATGAAAAGAGAGCGACATTCTGAAGCCATCATTAAGCGACTATTACTTAAGTTTCATCTATTCTCCTTATAACTACAACAAAATGTATAAATGTGCAATGAAGCTTTATCAAGAAGAATAAGCTTTGATCAATAAGGGTTACCTTTTTAAGTATAATTTGTAGACTTGTGAGTAGAGAGAATAGTGTGAGTGTAACATATCTGAAATCTTAAAAAAACTGTTAAGGATCTTTCTGTTGGTATGCCAGTGGTGAAGAAGAATACAAAACCAGCATCTCCAAAAGAAAAAAATGTAAACAAAAATTGGATGAGGTAACCAATAGGGTTTTTTACTGATGAAAAATGTACATAGGTACCACTTTTGTTTCTTCTGTCGAGCTACTTAATGGTTTTATAAGCCTTCTAAATAAGGAATATGGCTGCCACCAGAAAGCAGCGCTCAAATATCTTGCGTTGGAAAGAAAAATAGGGAGAATCGTAAACATTCATGAATGTCCTTTAGACGACGCTTTTCGAAAAGCGTAAACATGACACATAGTATACTTATAAAACTGCTACTTCTACAAACAGTTTATTTGACATGCATTGTGTATCTTAATAAGCCATTCTGTTCCCTGTAGTAAGCGTTTGCTTAACCCTTATGACTTCTCCCTTACATAAAACTAAGAAGAGGAATTCACCAATTATTTTCATAAAACTCAAGGTCATGCATAGGTCTCAAAACTGTGACATTTTAAATAAAACTGTTAGAGCCATCAAAGGGTATTTTGACTTGGTGCAGAATCGTTCCCTTTGTGCTTTACCAGTCTCTGCTTCAAATATATTTTACGTTTTAATTATGATGTTCGCAGACACCAGACATACAGGCAGGCCGACCAATGGGGCCTTTATCTGTATATTGTTTTTAAAATCATATTTCTAGGGAATTTCTATATTGAATTTTGGGCAGAAAACATTACTTCCTGTACATACTACACGTAATTGACAAATGAATGCCGGTCCCCATGGCCGCGCTCGCCAAAGCGTGAAATTCAGTGATCATACAGTAATCAAAGTAAACCAATTAGGTAAATAAAAAGTAGGGTATACAGCGCCGGAGTCCCGACCAGACTCCGGAACTGTATTAAAAAAAATGCTGCAAAAATTAAAGTACCTAAGATATAAAACTCGTATGCCTTTTCTGCAAAGTATTTACTTTTAGCCGTGCACTTCGTTATTGAATTTCAGAAGAATAATGTATCAGGACAAGTTCCTAACCAAGTAAATCTTAAGTCCCTCTGCACCTTAAGTTAATTTACTACTCTATAATTACACCATTTTAGACCTACTGCTGCGGCATATGGGGTTCTGCAGCAAATTCTAACATAAAAAATACAAATATTCCAGAACAGGGTCTTAAGACTGATCGCTGATGCACCTTGTTCATTAGCAATGCTACTATCCATAGGGATCTTCGTCTTCCTGAGGTCAACAACATTCTTAAGAAACACTACAATAAAATTCATCGGGCATTCATTGAGTATTCTAATTCACAATGAAATCTCAGAATAGTTGCCACTTCCTAGAGAAGGTAGAAGATTAAAGCGGAAGAGACACTGATTTCCTAAGTACATAACAAGAGAAGAGGATATTCATTGGGAGACAGCCTCTATACATGTTTCATGACATTGTATATACTATCACAATTGTAATGCACTTTTTTGCAATGAAGCTATCTAATAAACGAAAAAAAAAAACTTTGTTACAATCTCAATAATTACTGGCGAGAAAAGACTTGAATTGAAGGTAGATACTAGTGCCGTGCCGATGTTTGTTTCTTAGTGGAAAGTGCGTACTCTAAAGCACCTGCTGATAGTGATGCTGTGTCAGTCTGCTCGTTTTCTGATCTCGTGCCATTTTGTATAGCTTGCGCAATCATTTTTTGAATATTGAAACATTTAAATGAAAACTTGAATGGGAGTCACCTATCTGTCTTCAGTGGCAGCGACTTTTCATTGTGATGAAGTCATCCTTTCAAGTATCGCTGGAAAGTTTATTTCACATGTCTCTATACAGGGATTTCGTATAGCCCTACCAAATTAAAGATCATAGTTACTGTAAGATTTTTCATGCGAATAAAACAGTTGAATGTTTTTCTCACATTTTAATTACTGTATATCTGGCATATCTTTGTCTTACGTGGAGTTCTATCAATGTATATATGCCAGTGCCTCACGATGACATTCCGCTTCCAATTCCATTTGGCGAATTTGCTATAATTTTGGGCATTACAACCTTTCAGTTACATTTCATATTACAGTTCATTAAATGCTACATTTCTGCTACCAATTCATTGTTAATTCAATAGGATTTCGACATTAATGATACGGTGAAAACCTTAATTGTATATGGTTATGCTTAGACAATATTTGGTCAATCAAGAGAATTTCTGAGTCGTCTTCTTGGGTAGAATTCAAGCACCGAGAGCGAATATAGTGTCTTTCAATTAGTACGCTCCTGTTGGTTCTAGTCCTTTTCTATTAAAACTCTCATCTCTTTACCATGATACGATGATTACGAACGAAAATATACTATACTGCGTAGTTACTGCAGAAGTCTTATTGTGGTTGATCTTAGTGCAGATCTCGTATATAGTACGTCAAATTTTACAGTTATCAGAACCGTCAATTTATGTTGCCCTTTTTCATGAGTCCCAAAATAAGCTTTTTCCTCTTAATGAGTTTTTTCTTTCTTGCAAAAGTATGCAAACAGAATTATGTGAGACGCCAGTGACTGCAACAAATCTATCTTTAAGTTTTGGATTTCTTTGAAAAGCTCAGGAAAGTACCAATCCTTATGCTTCGCATCTTCATGTATTCATATATTTCAGGAATAACTTGACGAGTTGACAGGAAGAGTGTTTTTCCTTTTAATTTTGAAACTACAGGAAGCAATATTACTACTCAACAGATGTCATCACACACGTACATACGTACAACAACAATACTTTAGAACTCAACTATACCCAGGGGCAGACGATCCACACTGCGTATTGCATCAAGTAACATGAGCAAATACAAGAGACAGAAGGATAAATGCCGGCTCGATCTATTCTCTGATTCAAGAACGAATGTGCGAGTTATACTATTTTGCTATCAAATATTATTATACAAGCGGAGAATATAATGTAAACTTGTACCCTTTATCAAGGTTAAACATAACTTTAAAGGGATTTTAATTGTTTATGCAGTATATTATTGCGATATGTCATCAAGGTTGTGCATTAACGTGTGGTATTTTAAGCATGTTTCATACGATATTTCCTGGATTCTTGTCAACACATTTATGGTCATTGTAGTCTCTCAAATTAGTATAATTTTCACCTTAACCTCCCGAGGCTTTTGTAAAAACAACACATATATGCATATACTATGTTTCCATCTCAATATGACCCACGTTTTCACGTGTTACATTCAGATCGTTTTGAATAGGTAAGCTTCGAGAATAATTTTATTCATCCATTTATGTTGATTAACTTCGAATTGCGTTGACGAACCTGTTAAATATATATATTTGTTATCTATGTGTTACATGTGGTTTATAGGTTAATTATATTTGAGAATACATTGCAAACTATAGAAGCCTAAAAATGGTTGATATAATCTACTATAGAGCAATTAAAATGAAAAGATATTAACAAATGACTACGCGTGCAACGAGTATAGCAGAATAAGAGTTTCTTTGTCGTATTCAAAAAACGATTTGAATACGAATGCGTTTCCATGCGCATTTCGATCCGTCTCATTCCAATCCTACTTTTTAAGAGAATTGGATCCAAGATTCAATACGATTTGAATCCGCGTTTGCATGCATTATTGAATATGGCAAGTGTACTTAAATCAATTTCACTTCTCCATGGAAACGTGGTAACATTTTACGTCCATATCTATCACCTGATATATGTGCGAGTTTGTTAGTAGACAATTTCAAGTAAGGGACTTCCAAATATGATTCAGTTTGTAGTTCCTCATGCAGGACATTTCCCTGAATCCCTTCCTCGAATGGCCATTATTCTGAATGGATTCACCGCTAATCCATTTCCCCGAATCCGTGTGCCTGAAGCCATTACCGCTAATGGTCATTATTTCTGAATGATAATCCCCTCAAGACCGAGCGGGATGACTCAGGCGATAGGACTGTGGCCCACCGGTCCTGGGTTCAAATCCCATGGGCCACAAATCTTGCTGGTTTTATTTTTCATGGTTTCCCTCAGAATTCCCAAGATAAATTCTGGATTGGATAACACCATGGCTTAGAGTTCCACCTTCAGTCTAAAACAATTGCAAACTGAAAACATATAGTGATTGCAATTGCGCTGCCGTCTATCCACTCTCAGTGTCCACTCGTCGCCCTCCGTGGTGTAATGGTTACCATGCTAACTTCATATACCCAAGG
This sequence comes from Hymenopus coronatus, assembly GCA_030762935.1. Classification (NCBI taxonomy): domain Eukaryota; kingdom Metazoa; phylum Arthropoda; class Insecta; order Mantodea; family Hymenopodidae; genus Hymenopus; species Hymenopus coronatus. Next base: position 59,377,897 of record CM060886.1, read on the forward strand.
TCGCGGGTTCAAACCCGGCGGAGAACGATGTATGGCTTCCTTCGGAGGGGAAGTAAAGCCGTTGTTCCAGTGTCGTGGATTTACGGCAAATAAAAGAACGTCAAGCCTGATAGAGAGGCCTCTGAGCAAAATTAAGCGATCTTTCATGCCCAGTAAAGAATGGAACGCTGAGAACCTCAATAGTTAAAGAGCGTCCATAAATAACACACCATTTACATGCTTTGCAAGTAGTAGCCTGATCGAAAGCCTTAACCCCATCACCTGTCGCGAATCAAAGTGGTAAGAATGGCGAGGGCAGATAAGATCTCAGAAAGCTAGCTGCAGTTTTCTAACTACAGAGACAATGCAGCTAAACTGGAGGGCCCACTAACCCCATCTGCCTTCGCGCAGCTAAGTGCTAGAAATCGCGTGAGAAGAATAGACATTAGAACTACAGTGATAATACAGATAAACTGGACGCCCCATTAAACCCATCTGCCTGTCGCGAAGCAAAGTGGTAAGAATGGCCTGAAGAGATTAAACCATTGAAGGCTAGCTGCACTTAGCTATCTAACTACAGTGATAATGCAGCTAAATTGGAAGGCCCACTAACCCTATCTGCATGTCGCGAAGCTAAGTGGTAGGAACGGCGTGAGCAGATGAGACCAAAGAAGGCTAGCTGCACTTAGCTATCTAACTACAGTGATAATGCAGCTAAATTGGAAGGTCCACTAACCCCATCTGCCTGTCGCGAAGCTAAGTGGTAAGAATGCGTGAGCAGATGAGACCATAGAAGGCTAGCTGCACTTTGCTGTCTCACTACAGTGATAATGCAGCTAAATTGGAAGGCCCACTAACCCCATCTGCCTGTCGCGAAGCTAAGTGGTAGGAATGGCGCGAGCAGATAAGACCTTAGGAGACTAGCTGCACTTTGCTGTCTGACTACCGCTGGACTGGACGGCCCTCTAACACTATATGCTTGGCGCTAAGCGAAGGTCGTATGGAACGGGGATGAGACTTTAAAAGGCTATTGTCCATCCCACCTCATTACGTAAACAATGTACCTTACCGAACACTTCCGTCGCGATTTGACACAGTAGCTAAAGCGACGTAGTATACAATTCACATACACAGCTTCCAAACTAATATTTTCTTTGGCATAGAAAATTTCGATTGTTCTTTTAGTAATTATGTACAATTATTGCAATTATTTACAAAAGCATAGTATTGTAAAAATTACACAGTAAAATCAAAACATCTTGTGCTCCATTCACGTGATTTTTTTCTAGCTATTTATCAGATTAACTTTCCTAACGAAATATTTCTATTTTATCTACGTCATGATAATCGAGATAAACATTAGAAGAAACGGGCTTAACTTGCTTCCTTGTAAGTAGAAATGAAATAAAGGAATTCACCAACTAAAGCGATAGTCCATATTCTAAAATCTAACAATTGAAAACAATTGAAAATGGTTTCTTTGCGAAAGAGATGAAACGAAAGTTGACTTCACCTCGAGAAAACTTTAGGTAGTTTAAAATTGAAACCAATAACAAGGAATATCTCGGAAACGGTTAACTCTAAAAACATATATATTATATAAACTGTGTATTTTAATGATATCTACTTATAGTATAGTAACCTTTTGTCTATCTCTCACTGTTTACGAGTTACACAAAAGTGATTCAGAATGAAGAGGTCTTCAGAGGCTATTTCCAGAAAATTTAGATATGCAGTTCGTTTGTCATGAAAATACCTTAATTATTTAATAAAAATCGTTAGTTATTTTTGAGAAACTCGAAATTTTCAAAACAAATTTCATGAAATGAAATCGGTTTTATTTATGGACGCTCTTTAACTGCGGTGGTTCTCAGCGCCCCATCCTATATTCGGTGCGAAAGACACCTTAATTTTGCTCAGAGGCCTCTTTATCTGGCTTGAGGTTCTTTTACACGCCATAAGTCTACGACACGGGACCAACGGCTTTACTTCCCTTCCGAAGGAAGCCATGCCAAAGATTTTTACGGCCGAAAAAATCCATCTTCCTCCGCCGAATTTAATCCCAGAGTATAGGAAGCTAGCATGGTTACCATTACACCACGGAGGGCGACACATATTCCCTATAAAGGGTAGTTTGGGTGAGGGATTTTCTTGAGAATCTTTTTGTCGCATCCTTGGAAGATACTGCATTTAAATACAAAGTTTGGTACTTAACCGACTTTTCGTTTTTGAGCTATGCTGCAGACAGACACACACGGGCATGTTTGTAAAATGTTTTTTTTTTTTTTATTCAGGGGTTCACAAAAAAACATGTATTTTCAGTGAAACCGCGGTATCGAATTTTTGGGTGGAGTACAATACCTTGTATATTTTCTATGTACTTATAGAGCAGGATGGGTCGGGAGGTTTTGTCTGTGGTCCGCATTCGGGGGTTCGCTTCCCTTGGCCGGCCTACCTGATCCATGGCATATTTGGGGTTTCCTCGAGTAGGGTTCTTTCATCCCCCGGTTTCCTGCCCCTACATGTCGTTTCCATTGTTTCTTCGCTCAGCCTTTATCCTGTTGGCTTCTTTTAGGTTTGGAAATGTCGGCGATGGTGCTCGGTGAGGTCCCCCTAGTTCAGCTAATAGCCGGCATGTCGCTCCTAGTTCCGGTCATCCGGTGTTCTTCTTACTTTTATTCCTCCCTGCTGGGGATGCCCCCTCGTACGGCGTAGTTACAATAATCTCAGGCTCCAATCCCCTCTAACAGTGTCCTGTTCTGTCTTGTGTACATTGTGGAGCATACGTGTTAGAGAAAGTAAAAAGCGACCACTTACTGTTTAAATTGTGTTGGTTAAAGCTTAGCTACAACAACAGTAAATATTTACGAAATGGCTAAGGTCCCAAACATTTTATTTGATGTTAAATGCATATTGAAAACATTTATATATTGTGATAATGCCGTCCGGTATGTGATTGCAGAGGAGGGGCTGGAATGTGACACAACGCAGTTGGATGCGCAAACACGCTCCTTCGGAACGCGAAACTCTCACATCATGGTTTTTGCCGATATTCGAGATGTTTCGAGATTATTGAAACAATGTGATGTCATTTTCTCGTTATAAAAGGAGGAAGAATTGCAGTGAGTTGTTAATTGCAATGAGTCGAGAGTGACTGGAGTGCTAGCCCACAGTAGGGCGCGAGCCATGAATGGCGTGCAGCCATAAACTGTCAACTGTCTGATGTCGAGTGTATTATCTGTGTTTGTAACAATTGTTGAGTCTATAATGATATTTGTTATCCTGTTGTACATTTTTCATATCTTTCTTATGCTTTCTAGTCAGCTGGAATTCATTCAGCAAAACAAAAGTAATTGACTAATGTTTGGTGCACCCTTAAAGTAATATACAGTCTGATTGATCCTTTTAAGCTACCAGAAAAGTAAAACGTAGTATTTATGAAGTTATTGTACATATCTCTGAGCAATTTTCTGTAATGGATGGGAGTTAATAATGAGTGATTTCCAGTGGCATGATAACGCTGTCGTGCAAAGAAAATAAAACAAAATGGTCGTAACGCCACAACAGCGTGCTCAAAGTGTCTTAGGATGCAAGTTTTCAAGTGTAATAGCTGACCAGCGAGCTTTCAGGCGTAGTATAATAGTCGGTATGTCCTGTCACACTGAGACTTTGTTAAATGGTACAACATGTGTTTGGAAAATGGTCTAAAAATTGAGACCGTTAATTATCCTCGTAATAATAATAATAATAATAATAATAATAATAATCATTTTTATTAATTATCTAAATGTACGTAAAGAAAGTTAATATTTAATAAGTTGTATGCATAGGAACCAAGAAGCCAGTTGTTTACTTAAAAGTTACTCAGAATCTTGACGCCAGATTGGATAGAGGGGTGAGAAGTTGCTTCTTTTGTGAAAGTGACGAGTTTAGTATAAGGGGAAACCACAGTTTAAAGCACACAAGGGGACTTCTTCTTTATATTCGTGGTAGCACGTGATTATTATGACGCATTCTGGGAGGTTTGCAATGGTTTTTGGGTAACGATGGTATCATTTTGGCGGACCTTCCAGCCAATCAGAAAGAAGCCACCATGACACCGTTTTTTGTATATAAGAAGTAAGGTTTGGCACATCGAGGTAGTTTTGCTAAGAATTCACCCATGAGAGAGGCAACGTCGTCGCATGTTAAGAATTCGCCCGTGTGTGAGGCAAGGTTGTTTGTTAAGAAGTTCGCGAAGTAAGTTTATTATAATAAGAAGCTGTATGTGAAGTAAAGTAACGTCGCTCAACTATTTAACAGCGGCTCGTGATTAGGTGAAAGTGAATTGTGACATGTACTCAACTAAAACAGAGTAATTGAAAGTACTTGTGAGTAAGTGTTAAAGAACATCAGTCTGCAGTATAAAAGTGTATAACCAGGTGCTTGTCTTCAAAACTCCTTTAGAATAAACAACAGTAAAAGGTTACAAGTGTTTTCTTAACAATTACAAGATCACTCCTACAACTCCTCCCACTAGCCAAATCCACGCCTGGGAGAGTCAACGTTCGTGCAAGACTGAGCAACGCCGTGGCAACCCATCCCAGAAGAGCTTCAGTACCAGGTACGTGAGTGTAGTGGAGTTGATTGGAAGTGACACTTAGTTACGCTGCACATAAGCACCCAAAGGGAGGCGTAAAATCAACAAACTAAAATACTCCCGCATATGGCACATAACGTGCACCACTAACAAGTATCGAAATCCCCGCTGCAAAATGCCTCACACAGATGGAAGACTGCGTGATAGTAACAGAAAGGAAGACAAGCCATGACTCAGTCCACAAAAGTCACTCCGCCGCTTATCAGCAGAACAGAATACACCATACACAACATGTCAGAGGATTGTCAGACAGTATCTTAAGATGCAAACTGACACAGAGGAATTACGAAGCTCGATTCTATTTTGCTATCATGATGTGTGAGCGGCAGGAAGCGGATGATCAATACTTACATCTGTGTATGTTTACTGACGGAGTCAACAAACATAACTGTATTGTTTAGGGAACCGAGAATCCACTGAACGAATCATCCCTAAAGTGAACGTGTGGTGCGGAGTGACGTATGAGAAAGTCCACGGGCCATTCTTTTTTGCGAAGACTGTTCGTTCCTTGATAATGTAGCGTAGTTTGTGTCCTCTCAATTACAGGAAGGTGATATACCGGACACCGTTATCTGTCAACAGAATGGCGATCCACCGCATTGGGCTCTTATAGTGCGGAATTGATTAAATCAGCTATTCAACGATCGATGTGAACCCACCCTATGGCCTCCTAATAGCCCAGACTTAACGCCTGCACATTTTTCTTTCTCTGCACGTACTATGTACATAGGTATAGAGAAGTTATTGTAATGCTCCCAATTATTCAATACCGAGATTTCATCGGAAATACATGTTTTGGGTTCCCTGAATAAAAAAAAATGTAGAAAAAGATCCTGTGTGCGTGTGTCTGTATGACTGTGGACAGCATAGCTCAAAAACGAAAAGACTGTTAACTTGGTATTTAAGTTTGGTATCTTCCAAGGATGCAACACGAAGATTTTTAAGAAAATCTCCCAGTCCTAACTACCTTTTATATGGAACTTTATCCGAACATTTTGATTTTCTCAAAAATGGCTCTAACGATTTTGATTAAAATGCATATTAAAGATATTTACTTGACAAATAAAATGTCTATCTTGAATTTTCTGGGAATAGACTCTGAAGACTGCTTTATTCTGAATGAATTTTATGGACCATAAGATATAGACGAAAGCCATCTTAACAGAAAAAGTAAAGCTTGTTAAAACACACAATTCATGTACATACAGTTTTTTCGTGGAGTTGATCGTTCTTTGGTTTCAGCTTTAAAATACTCATATTTTTCTCATACGGGAATTTGTCAACTCCCGTCCATACAAACAAGGAACTTCAGTCTCTCATAACAACCAGCATTTGACTATCACTTTAGCCTATGGTACTCCCTTATTTCTCTCCTACTTACATGGAAACAAGTGATGTATATTTCTGCTATTTTTTCTCGATTAGCATGAAGTAAATGGAAGCATAACCTTTTTAACAATAATTTGTTGCAGAAATGTAGAGAAAGTCATGTGAATAGAACAAATAGAATACATTAGTTTGTTTTTTTTGGGGCTACATCAAGTCAACGGTGTATGCAAACAGAACACAGTCTCTGGCCAACAGCGGCTGTTCAGCAAATCACTTCAGAAATGCTGCTAGCCACATAGCACAACATGAGTGCGAAGTATGAACGGTAATGGCCGTCATGTTGCAAACAGAACTTCTGATTTTTCTACACAGATGTATACCATTAACAACCAATAAAGTTTGTTTTATATAAGGTCTTACTTTTTTGGCCTCTCAAACGGATCAGTCCGTATTTTAGCAGCTGAAATACATGCAATGCTTCTGCGCGCCAAAAAAAGCTGTTAGTTCTGTTGTAGTCGTGGATCATCCTGCAGAAAAGTAAACGGATGAAGCGCCTCGAGTGGACGGGTGTTTGTTTTACTCCAAGAAGGACAGTGTAAACGGTTGTGCAGCTCCCGCTCTTTCTTACACATTATGTAGGCATTGTTGACACTGCCTCTTATGCTGTGTTTCTACGTACCTTTAACATTTCACCCTTACTTGAAAAATTGTGGTTGGCTTTGTGAACACTGGGTATATAGGCGGCTCTGCATTTCATATGTCACGCGTGCATTAATCACGCTTTTAGCATTAAGCTACATTCACAATGAATGCAAACGCAGCATAAGCGCAGGCGCGAGGGAAGACCACTCAGGATTCAGTCGTAAGCCAAACGCAAGAAGTTGTCGTGGGTTACTAGATCCGTAAATTACATGCGGATATCTTCCAAGTACTCCGCACGTTTAAATTGAATAACACAAACAAAATTATCCTATACGAAAATTCACTCAATCTTAAATGAATAGGTTATAAAATTACATACAACTGATGCTCGCGTAATGACTTCACAATAATTAACAACTATAACTCCATGGCACGAAAATTCACAAGGAACCTTGGCCTACCGCCCGGCCGCTGCGTCCCCATCTCGGTCCAGGATAGACCTCATGGATGGGATGCAGTGTTGGAGGGTGAGACGTGGTCAGCGCCTTGAATCCCTCCCGACCGGTTAATGCGGTTCTCTCGACCTAGAGCCGTTACTTCTCCATCAAGTAACTCCTCAATTGGCCCCTGAGGGAGCTCACGAGGCTGAGTGCACCCCGGATCAGGTCTCCAGCGGGAGAAAAATCCCCACGCCGGGAATCGAACCCTGGTCTTCCGCCTTCACAATAATTGTTTGACCGAAATATAATAGACTACAGTAAGTGATAATGCAATGTGCCCTACGATTTGTGAATGTCAAGATCTAGACGTAGATTATGGTATATCCATTGAATTAAAGGGGAATTCGCAAGGAGGCTACCATAACCTCTTGAAGGAAATGGGAGATGGCGAGGCATGGCCAAATGAAAGAGCAGCATGTACGTAGGCGCTGTAAAATCTCGCATTGCGATCGACTACTGTTGAATAGCAGGCAATGCATAAAGAAAAGAATGTAGATTTCCTCTATGCACGCAAAGTAGGTAAAAGTTTGAAGTTTGCTAGCTACTGTATTGCGTAGTGTGTTGCGTCTGTCTGTGTCAGTCCTTATAAACTCTTGCTCTTAAGCTGCGTCTCCGCTTACATCTCATTGTGAATGGGACATAAATAACTACACTTTCATTTGTTACTAAGTTTGTTATGTCACTAATACAAACTATGACTAACAACATGGTAAATATACACTGAATGTTACATTCAGGTGAGTTCGCAACGTTTTTTCGTGTATTCTGGTGTTTGGTAGACAATTTAGAAAAAACCAATCTGATGTGTTACATTCAAAGGCTTTCTCAACCAATTTTACAATAAATAATGCCTTATTATACGTGTAGAGAAAGTAATAAGTTTTGTTTAAAAAAACAACTTGCAATTTGGTTTTTTTATAGACATTCCATAATTTTTGCCATTATAGGAATTATTACGGTGGATCTATAACTAGTCATACTTTTTCGGTGACTTTTTTACTTTCTCTACACGTACTATGTACATAATGTATAGAGAAGTTATTGCACTGCACCCAAAAAATTCAATACCGAGATTTCATCGGAAATATATGTTTTAGGGTCCCCTGTATCCAAAAAGGTATTTTCAGAAAAAGATCAGTGTCCGTGTATCTGTGAACATGATAACTCAAAAACGAAAAGTCGGTAAAATACAAACTTGGTATTTAAGTTTAGTATCTTCCTGGGATGCAACATGAAGATTTTGAGAAACTACCCCCACCCCAAACTACCCTTTACATGGAACTTTTGATTTTCTCAAAAATGGCTTTAAAGATTTTGATTAAAATGTCGAAATGTCTAGAATTTTTCGCTAACTATACTAATGTGACGCATCTGTGAAATGTGACCATAGTTGTTAAAAATTAAAAAATAAGTTTTCATAATCAAATGATATGAATTCTAAACTTTTAAAAAAGAATACCGTTTTTGCCACTTGGTGCACATTAAATACAATTAACTGAAGCTATAAATGGTAAGGCGCATGCTTTTTAATAGGTACTCCAAACTTTAAACCTTATTTTCTTGCAAACTTCTTTCCAACTTTTCCATACTTAAGATGCTCCACACGATGTAATTTGTTTAAAAAAAATGATACTGTCTCTCAAAAGTACAAAATAAAATGTTAATATATGGATTTTTCAGTCTGACTACCTATTCAACTCCTGTCCTACACACGGCTTGTGTGAGAAAGAAATTATAATTCTCACAATTGACCATGATAGTTGGCTATACTATGAATCCTGGGTCGCCCTCCGTGGTGTAATGGTTACCATGCAGGTTCAAACCTGGCGGAGGACGATGTATTTTTTCGGGCGTAAAAATCCTTAGCATGGCTTCCTTCGGAAGGGAAGTAAAGCAAAGCTGTTGGTCCCGTGTCGTGGATTTACGGCACGTAAAAAAAAACCTCAAGCCTGATAGAGAGGCCTCTGAGCAAATTTAAACGGTCTTTCACGCCCAGTATTGAAAGGGACGCTAAGAACCACAGCAGTTAAAGAGCGTCCATAAATAAAGCGCCATTTCATTTATGAATCCTGGGACTTTAAGTATTTACAACATTGTAAGTCGCCATTGGGGTTGTCATCTCAAAATAATTTGAGAACACCTTGTAGTTTACCGGGAAATATGCGAGTCAGTTGGGAAATTCAATGCTATGCCGGTATGTTGCCATGGTAGAGTAACCAGCTAGAGACCGGGAGATCCATGCTCCAAATCCCGGCTATGACAGTGAATTTTTCAGTCTGATTCTACTTATCCAAATGGTAATATAATATATACTCCAATTTTCAGAAAAATCATTCAATTTTGAAAAATCAAGGTTTTTACAGAGTATGAAAAGGAATAATTTATCTATACTAATTAGCGCTAATGTAAAGAGATATAATATGATATACCCATTTGTAAACTAATTTATTGTACAGTTGGATTTGCTATGTGAATAGTTTTAAACATGCAACATTTGGCTAATTTTTATTAGAACATTTCAATAGGATATCTTGCTTACTTGGATTTTCCAAATTTCATAGTGTATCACCGAAATTTATTTCTAATTCTTGATAAAGCGTGAACTTGGCACTTTTACTAGGCTAGTCTTTTAATAATTGCTTAGTGTGTTTCTCAACATGAAACATTCCTCTGAAAAATAGATAACATTTTACACAGAAACCTAAAGGCATGCCAAGATTTCAAGTAGGCATTTGAGCTTGGTATTCACTTAAGCGAAATATCGTTCTTATAATGACAGCAGTTTGAGCTCGATGGAGGATATGGGGAAGAGGCCGGGAAGCAAGAGGCAGAACTAATTAATTGTTGGATATTTCTCCAAGGCCTGTTTGAGCATGCGCAAGGTAGTAATCTCTGCCCTTGCTTGCGTAATGAAGCAGAAAAATGAAGGGTTCTTATGCGAATAATGTAGGGGAAGCGTCTCGCTCAATAATTGCGTTCCCTGCGGTCTTCGTAAACCTGGAGTCAGCATATGGATCACTGAATTACACAATTCCTGGAAGCTCAGCACAATTCCTTCATCTAATGAAGTAGGAGTAGTGAAGCTTCTTAGCTTTAGTTATTTAATATTGTAATTTTAGGCTACAAGTAGTTATTGGTTTCCGTGACACCTTTAGGTAACACAAAATTTCATTGAATTGATCTGTGACCGGAACAGGCAGTAGCCTAATCCTTGAATAATAATAAGAATGATAATAATAATGATAATTACTGAAATTTAATTTAAGTAGTTGTAAAGAAAGATAAAATGCCAAAGTTTTAACAATAACTTCTAACTCTATGAAACGAAATTGCACAGGAATGTTTGAAAAAAAAAATATGATGTGTTCCATTCACATGACTTTCTCTACATCTCTGCAACAAATTATTGTTAAAAAGCTTATGCTTCTATTTACTTCAAGCTAATCGAGAAAAACTTAGTAGAAATAGTCTTATTTCTTGCTTCCTTGTAAGTAGAAGCAAAATACGGGAGTAGCATAGGTTAAAGTGATAGTCAAAAGCTGGTTGCTATGTGACTGTAGTTCCTTTGTTTGTATGGAGTTGACAAAATTTTTAAAGCTGAAACCAAAAACAAGGAGTATCTAAAAAAAAAAAAAAAAAAAAAAACATTCAATTTCACGAAAAAAATATATTTAACATAAATTGTGTGTTTTAAAGTGCTCTACATTTTTGTGTGGTAAGTTTTGTCCATCTCTTACGATTTACCAGCTATGCAAAACTTCGTAAAATTCCTCCAGAATAAAGTAGTCCTCAGAGGCTATTCCCAGAAAATTCAAGATATACATTTTATTTGTCAGATAAATATCTTTAATATACAATATTTTAATCAAAATCGTTAGAGCTATTTTTAAGAAAATCAAAAATTTCGAAAAAAGTTTCATGTAAAGGGTAGTTGGGTGTGGGGGGATTTTCTTGAAAATCTTCGTATTGCATCCTTGGAAGATACCATACATAAATACCAAGTTTGGTATTCAACGGTCTTTCGGTTTTGAGCTATGCTGTCCACAGACACACACAGACACGCACACGCACGCACTCACGGACCTGTTTCTGAAAATGTTTTTTTTTTTATTCAGGGGGACCCAAAGCATGTATTTCCGGTGAAATCTCGGTATCAAATTGTCGGATGAAATACAATACCTTCTTTATACACTATGTACATAGTAGTGTACAGAAAGTAAAAATTGAAGAGGCTGCCATCGTGGGCAGCGAGCTGACTTCTCACCCGGCGTACCGGCTTCGATTCGCGGCTTGGGCGGGCAATTGTTCTTTAACCAGAATCATTCCCTATCTCCACAGTGTCTGGAAGTATGTATGTTAGGGTGAATGTGTGTGTGTGTGTGTGTGTGTGTGTGTTTGTTTAAAGAAAGCAAAATTATTGAAAACCCAAGTACTTACAGTCAACGAGTTGTTTCTAATGCAAAATCGCCCAATATGACCTTGGATATTGCAGGGGGTTATACAAATTAAGCAGTTAAAAACAAATTGAGGATTCATGAAGGATTTTGACGTATTGTAACAATATGTACTGGAAAGTTGAATGAGATTTTGTAAACAGACTGATGTGTTACATGCACATGCTTTTCTCTGCCTATTCTGCGACAAACTATTCTTAAATGGCTTATTCTTCTATCTGCTTCGTGCTAATCGAGATAAACATTAACAGAATCGGATTTATTATTTACTTCCTTGTAAGTAGACGCTTTAGTAGAAATTTATTAAGTAAAATATGTATATAATTCCATGTAGGTTTATAGAATAATCAAAGTTTAAATCTTAAATCGATCTGCAGATAATTAATAAAAATCAATACTTTTATTTCAATAGAAACAAATGAGTACGCTAGGCTAAAGCAATAGTAAAATATTTTAAGAGCTGGTCGTTATGTGATAACACTGTAATTCGGTTCTCTTTGGAAAATTTAAGGAATATCTTGAAAATGATTAACTCTACAAAAATGTATATAATACAAATTAGATGTTTTAACAAGATTAATATTTCTTGTGCAGTAAGTTTTGTCTATCTCTAATGGTTTACAGTTACGCAAAAATCATTCAGAATGTAAAGGTTAATCTCAGAGATTTTCGGATATATATTTTATTTGCTATGTAAGTATATTTAATATACGGTATTTTAATCAACATCGTTTGTCCATTTTTGAGAAGATCGAACATTTAGAATAATGTTCCATATAAAGGGTAGTTTAGTCTGGGGGATTTTCTTAAAAATATTCGTGTCGTATTTTTAGAGGTTGCTGAAGTTAGATATTAAGTTGGATATTTAACGGAATTTTCGTTGTATTGCATTTTTGAGTGGAGTACAATACCATCTCTGCCTACTATGTACTTGATAGAGAAAATAAAAAATCTGATGTGTTCAATTCACATGACTTTCTCTTCAACCTATAACAAATTATTGCTAAAAAGCATATTCTTCTATTTTATGATAAACATTAGCAGACATTGTCTTAATTACTTGCTTCCTTGTATGTAGAAGGGAAATAAGGGAATACACTACGCTAAAGCGATAGTCAGATCTTTTAAAAGCGGTTGCCATGTGGTTGAAATTAGTTTCTATGCAGAGTCAGGAGTTTACAAGTTTCCGTGTGAGAAAATTTTAAGTATTTTACATCTGAAAGAAATAACTAGAAATACTGCCTCCGTGGTTGAGTGGTTAGCGCGCTGACTTCTCAACCGGAGGTCCCGGGTTCGATTCCTATCTGGGGCGGGGAAGTTTTCCTTAGCCTCAATTATTCCCTATCCCCCACAGAGTCTGGAAATATGAATGTGAGAGTGAATGTGTGTGTGTTTGAGGAATATAACACGATTTAAACCCAATGTAGGGAAACTGCAGACAACGAGTTGTTTCAAGTGCAAAGGCTCCGATATGACCTTAGATGTTAAAGGAGGCTGGATAAATGAAAAAAAAAAAAACAGGAAATGGTCAACTCAACGAAAAAAAGTATGTGTTTTAATATGATCTACATTTTTTGTGAAGTAAGTATTTGGCTATGTCTTACGGTTTACCAGTTACGCAAAACTCATTCAGAATAAAGAGATCTTAGAGCCTATTCCCAGAAAATTCAAGATACACATTTTATTTACCATTTAATATCTTTAATATATGGCATTTTAATCAAAATGTTTAGAGCCATTTTTGAGAAACTCAAAATTTTCGATTTTTTTTCTATATAAAAGGTAGTTTGCGGTGGAGGGATTTTCGTGTCGCATCCCAGGAACATAGTAAATTTAAATACCATGTTTGGTATTTTATCGATTTTTCGTTTTTGAGTTATCGTGTTCACAGACACACACACGGAACTTTTTCTGAAACACTTTTTTTTTGTTTTTGAAACAGGCGATCCTAATGTATATATCCGGTGAAATCTCGGTATCGAATTTTTGGGTGGAATGCTGCCTCCGTGGTCGAGTGGTCAGCGAGCCGGGTTCGATTCCTGGCTGGGGCGGGGAATTTTTCTTTAACCGGAATTGTTCCCTATCCCCCACAGAGTCTGGAAGTATGAATGTGAGAGTGAATGTGCGTGTGTTTAGTAATATAAAGTTTAACCTAATGTTCTGAACCTACAGTTTCACAAGTGAAAGCCCCCTATATGACCATGATGTTAAAGGGGGCTATACAAATGAAGCAATATAAAAATGAATGTAAATCTTTTGAAATGCCACCTTAGAATATAATAATTCAAGAACGTAACCTCAGAAAACACGAAGATTTTGTATTGATTTAGTTGATAATTCTGTTTGCAGATGGGCGCGAAAATTATTGTTATATCTGGCCCATGGGAATAATTGAATGGCAAGAGGAAGATTTATTGGCCCACAGGGAATTTGGTAAACCGCAACAAGAGGCTGCAATTTTGGGTATCTGAGCGATTACATAGTGTGGTGAATTCGTAGTTAGAGGTTTTCAATTTACAACGCTAAATGGTCACAGAGCAAGTTAATAGATTTATAAAATTATTAGCAACAGTGGGGGCGAGCTTCCTTTTTTAAAATTCTTTTTAATTCGAATTTCATTGGTCAGCGCAATATACAAGTAAATAATGGCAATTGTGCCTTTGGAAGCGTACATTACAGTTCTGTTTCATTACCGCTGCTTGTTGAAACTTTTGTAAACAACAAAATATTGATAATATCAAGCCAGTTTGCCTTGTTTTGAAACATGTAGTAAAGTAACTTTTTGAAAATAAGTAGGAACAAAAGAGGGAAAAAGAGACAACTTTGACGAAGTTTAACATATTTAAAACTATTTTAAATTGTCTAATATGTGCAATTCACACAGTAGGTAGCAAAAGCATTACATTATCAAGATTTATCTGGAAATACATGTTTTGAAGACCTCTGAATTCTAACAAAAACTGTTTTTAAAAAGCTCCATGTGTTTGCAGCATAACACAAAAACGAAAAGTCAGTTAACTACCAAACTTCATATTTAAGTTTAACATCTTCAAATCTACGGCACGAAGATTTTACGGAAAATCTCTCCACACCAAACTACCCTTTACGTGTAAGCTGTTTCAAAATATTCGATTTTTTCAAATATAGCGCTAACGATTTTGATTAAAAGGCCGTATCTTAAATATATTTAACTGTCAAAATATATATTTTAAAATTTCTGGGAATAGCCTCTAAAATCTTCGTCACTCTGGGTGAGTTTTGTTAAATGGTGAACCTTAAAACATACATAGAATCTTACTACAAAAATGCTGATGTGTTCTATTCACATGACTTTCTCTACATCTCTGTAACAAATTATTGTTAATAAGCTTCTTCTCCCATCTACTTCACGCTCATCGAGTTAAAGATTAGCAGAAATGGTTCTATTACTTAGTAAGCAGAAGGCAAATAAGGCAATAGCTAGGCTAAACGGACGAGAGCAATGGCATTGAAATCCGTTTCTTTGTGCACCCAGGAGTTAACAAGTTCCCGTATGAGAAAAGTTTAAAATTGAAACATATAACAAGGAATATCTTGAAAAGGGTCAACTCCACGAAAATAATGCATATGAAACAAATTGTGTGTTTTAAGGGTATCTACATTTTATGAGTAGTAACTTTTTCTCTCTCTTACGGTTTACCAGTTATGCAAAATTCAGTAAAATTCATCCAGAACAAAGATGTCTTCAAAGGCTATTCCCAGATAATTCAAGATATACATTTTATTTGTCTTGTAATTATATTAAATATAAGAGATTTTAATCAAAATAGTTAAAGCAATTTTTGACGAAATCAACATTTTAGAATTTTTTTCCATGTAATGAGTAGTTTGGGGTGGGGGAATTTTCTTGAAAATCTTGTGTCACATCCTTGGAAGATACTGAACTTAAAAGTGTTAACGGACACACACACGCACACACATGGCCATTTTTATAAAATGCTTTTTTCGTACTCAGGGGATCCCAAAACATGTATTTTCGATGAAATCTCGGTATCCAGTTTTTGTGTGCATTACAATACCTTCTCTATACACTATGTACGTAGTACATATAGAGAAAGTAAAAATAGATTGCTATGATGACCATTTATTCTTATTTTCAAGGGCTGCTGGCCTTATAATCACACTGCCGAACGATTGGGCTCCGCAGTAATGCTTGCGTTTGTATTTAGGGGAACCTGGATCTGATTTCCGTCAATCGCTTGTTCTGTGCTTGAGTCTGTAGTTTTCCCTGATATGTGACTTTCTTTTTCTTAAATTCCCTTTCAAGCCTTTATTTCTCATACTCGGTGCTTCCAGGTGTCGTGGCGTGAGGCAGTGCCGGGTGCTCCAAGGATAGAATATTCCCTTTTGCCAGAAGGCTGCCTGATTGCAATGGCTGTCCATCGTCCTCTTTCGTCAACTCCAGTAGTAACATATATCGGGAAATGTTAGGCATTTTTGCGCGACTCTTTTTTTATTTTTTCGGAGACTCCGGAGCTGTATTCCCTTTTCCTCTTCTTTTCAGTTTCCCTACTTTTACTTTGTTGACTTATTTAATTTACCGTTTGCTTTTTGCTTCCAAATACACATTAACAAACACACAAACACCCATGCCCAAGGACTCGAACCCACGATCCCATATGCCACTACGTGTCTTTAACCTGTGCACCTTCAGTCCACTGTAGTTCCTTCATATCATTCACTCTTCCCTAGACCTGATAGCCGCCATAGATCTGGGTATGGGTGAGGCGTCTCTGCTTGTATGTCTGTAGTAATCATATTGAAGTTTCTCCTAATGCACCTTACGAATATTTACCCTTGTTATAACAATTTTATGCCTCCAAATGACTAAGAATAAAATTGAGAAAAAAATGTCAGAAATATCTTATTACTTGCTTCCTTTTAAGTAGGAGCGAAATAAGGGAATACTATAGGTTAAAGTGATAGTCAAAGGCTGGTTGCTATGTAACGGAAGTTCCTTTGTTTGTATCGACAGGAGTTGATAAATTCCTGTATGAGAAAATATAAGTTTTTGAAAGGTGAAATAAAAAATAATAAATAACTAAAATCGATCAACTCCACGAAAAAAATGTTTATAACATAAATTGTGTGTTTTAACGTGCTCTACATTTTCTGTGTAGTAAGTTTTTGTCTATATCTTACCGTTTAGCAATTAAGCAAAGTTCGGTAAAATTCATCCAGAATAAAGAGGTCTTCAGAAGCTATTCCCAGAAAATTCAAGATATACATTTTATTTGGTATGTAAATGTCAGTAATATACGGGATTTTAATCGAAATCGTTAGTCATTTTTTAAAAATCAAAATTTTCGAAAAAAGTTCCATGTAAAGGGTAGTTTGGGGTGGGGGAATTTTCTTGAAAATCTTCGTGTCGCAACCTTGGAAGATACCAAACTTAAATACCAAGTTTGATTTTTAACGGTCTTTTAGTTTTTAAGCTATGCTGCCCACAGACACACAGACACAGACAGACACACACACGTACATGTTTCTAAAAATGTTTTTTTTTTGGATTCAGGGGGTCTCAAAACATATATTTCCGGTGAAATCTCGTATCGAATATTTTTGGGTGCAATGCAATACCTTCTCTGTACACTATGCACATATTACGTATAGAGAAAGTAAAAAGGTAAGCGACTACTGATAGATATCAGCAAACAGGAAATTGAGGCAGAATTCAACCGGGAATCACTGTGAACCTAGCAATGAAATTCAGTTCAGTTGGGAAACGAGTTATATGCATTTACCCTAAGGAGAAAACAGATAACTGGAATTGCTTGGGTTGTGTTGCGAGGCTGAAGCTTCAAATGCTCTGCCAGAAGCCTCTGCTAACTTGCCCTTACCAGCTAAATAAATATGAAGGGATTTGTAACGACAGTTGCACAATTTATATGGCATTTCGTTAGCATAAAGCAATTTTAAAACACTTGATATGTAAGTTAATCATTCATAATCATATTTGATAATGTAAGCTAAATTTACAATTCATTGATTAATTGCCATGCCAACAATCACTATAAGTACTTATAGTAAGAGTGTAAGAGGTCATTAATACTTACAGTAGAATTAGGAAATGACGTAACCATCAACATAACTTTGCTTCGACTTCGTTGGTAAAAGTCAAGCACAAACTAGATCCGCATCTTCTTCAATAGCATTGTCGCTCATTTTTATCGTATTTTACTGCTTGATAATAACTATGAAAATCTGAAGTGTTCCATTTACATGACTTTCTCTACATCTCTGCAAAAAATATTGTTAAAAAGCTTTGCTTCTATTTACTTCATGCTAATCGAGAGAGAGAGAGAGAGAGAGAGAACTAGCAGAAATAGTCTTATTACTTGCTTCCTTGAAAGTAGAAGCGAAATAAGGGAGTAACATAGGTTAAAGTGATAGTCAAAAGCTGGTCGCTATGTGACTGAAGTTCCTTTGTATGGACAGGAGTTGACAAATTCTTGTATGAGAAAAATATAAGTTTTTAAAACTGAAATCAAAAAGGAAGGAATATTTAAAAAGGTGAATTTCATGAAAAAAATATAACATTCATTTTTTGTATGGTAAGTTTTTGTGCATCTCTTACGGTATAGCAGTAACGCAAAATTCCTTAAAATTCATTTAGAATAAAGTAATCTTCAGAGGTTACTGTCAGAAAATTCAAGATACACATTTTATTTGTTGGGTAAATATCTTTAATATATCTACGATATTTTGATCGAAATCGTTAGAACCATGTTAGAGAATCAAAATTTTCGAAAAAAGTTCCATGTAAAGGGTAGTTTGGTTTGGGGGGATTTTTCTCTGGAAGACATTAAAAGAAATAACAAGAAATATCTCGGAAATGTCAACTTCACGAAAAAATGCATACATTGTGTGTTTTAACGAGATCTGCATTTTTTATATATTAATTTATTGTCTATCTCTTAAGTTTACCAGTTATACAAAATTCACCCAGAATAATGTGATCTTCAGAGGCTAATACCCCTTTGTTCGTCATTTAAATATATTTAATATACGATATGTTAATCAAAATCGTTACAGCAATTTTTGAGAAAATAAAAATGTGGAATTTTTGCCCATGTAAAGGGTAGTTTGGCCTGGGGGTATTTTTCTCAAAATCTTCGGGTTGCATCCCTGGAAAATCCTAAACTTAAATACCAAGTTTGGTACTATATTGACTTTTAGTTTTTCAATTATTGTGTTAACAGACACACGAACACACACGCGCACACGGACCTTTTTCTAAACATTATTTTTTGGGGATACAAGGAACCCTACAATGTGTATTTTCGACGAAATCTGGTTTGGAAATTTTGAGTGGAGTGCAGTACTTTCTCTACCTATGAACCATATACTATGTAGAGAAAGTTACAAGAAGACCATATTTTGTAAAGAGAATTTAGAGCTAAGCAGAGCAGTACCAAAAGGAGTAGGTAATGGTAGCATTAGGAAGAGCAGGAGTGATGGTAGAGAGGGTGTTGAAATATTGGCGTGGGTGCATAGAGAGCGAAGATGAAAATCTTCTAAAAATATGTGTAAAATAGCTCAAGATAGTAAAGAAGGAGAAATATTGTTGGTGCATCTAGAGGGAATCTTGACGAAAATAAGAATGGGAGACATTGGAGGAAGGGAGAAGAAAATGAAAAAGGATTCTGGAAAGCAGCGAGAAATAGGATAGAAGACATAGATAAACAGGAAGATGGGCTGAACAAGAAAATAAAAACGTTGTGTTGTTTATACAAAAAATCTGATGTGTTACACTTTCCCTAGCCAAGCACACTTCTTCTTTCAACACTATGCTAATCGAGATAAACATTAGCAGAATATTATTACTTAGTTTCTTATAAGTAGAATGGAACTGAGGGAATGCACAAGGCTAAAGAGATGGGCAAATGTTTTAAAAGCTATCGTTATGTAATTGTCATTGCAAATCACTTCTTTGCTTGGCCAGGAATAGAAAAAAGAAAAACGGACACTAGAAAAGTATAATAAGTACTTCAGAATTGAAACTAATAACAAGGAATACCTCGAAAACGGTAATAATACTAATACCTATCCAACTCCTGTCCTTCAGATGGCTATGCATATAAAAAAACAGTTATTCCATAGCATTGATTTAATTTTTTTTTTCACACAAGCCAAATGAGGACAGGAATTGGATAGGTAGTGTCGACTGCAAAATTCAATGCCATACCCGGGATTTGAACCACCGATCTCACGGGCCCTTGCCGGTTGCTCTACCACTGAGCTACCATGGCAACATACCGCCAAGGCATCACATGCTTCGTTTATTTCATTATAGCTCCATTTCATAAATATAATACCTGTTACTTTTAATTATAGCGTTAGTATAAGTTGTATACGTTTTTCACATACAAAATAATGTAATACGTAATTCATGTAACCGGCACCGAGTGAGGTGGCGTCGCGGTATCGTGTGTGATTCGCATTCGAGAGGTCGTCTGTGGTCGGTCTTCCTGACCCATTGGGGTTTATACGGGTTACCAGGCAAATTCTGCAAAGATTATTATCAGAGCTAGTACCGTTCGCCGTTCTGCGATATAGGCTGCGACCGGTCATCTCGCCGCATCAAAACAAATCACACATAAGAACGCAAGAACCTGTTATAAAGTAAACAATAATATTTCCAAAGAACAAGAATGACTTATGAGCCACTCGACATATGCAGGTACATTATAAAAACACCCAAGCATTTATAACCGAATTGTAGTATTTACTGATCAAGTGTAAAATATTAACCAAGTAATAAAATTAATTTCTTAAACATCTTAAGACTCTTACTAGGTAAACACCAAAGTAGGAATTAAACTAAATCTTTATTCAGCTGCAGCCGTATTACTGAAAACAATAATGCACTTTTGAAGCCTTTCAAATGAAAAGCTCTTTATATGTTCCGACAAACAAGATTTGTAATGAAAAAAGTTCATTCCACTCGCATGGTGTTATCAGGGCGTATAAAATATGCTGTCAGTTCCGTATCAACACCACCAAGCAAATAGCATTTGCTGGGATCTAAAAGTGCAGCTTGGTTGCGATACATCGTACTTAACCCTGCATTCTGTTCATTTTCATCTTTATTTTAGGTAGCATGCTCGTGGTTTGCTAAATCTACTTGAAGTTCTTCCACATGCCGCACACATTCAGTTGAGCTCTGGACTATAACAATGTGCTGGTTGAGTGTAACGTTTTAAACTAATTTGCATCACTAATATATTTCTGTGAAGCTGTTCTGTTGTAATGAAAAAGTACATTGCTAGAAAACTTATTATGGTTGTAAAACAAATTAAATTTGCTCACATTTGAGCAGAAAATGTATGTTATTCCAACTCCTTCGTTGCTACCAACTTGGTTCTGTGTTATGTAGTAATAGATGTTTTGCAGTAATGGGTTGCACTCCACGCTGATATTTGTTCATGCAAGTAGCGCCGCATGGTATTGCCAAGTCTGGCCGCTCTTACCATGCATATGGAAATTGATACGAACTTCCTAGCTCTGGTTATTATATCCCCCACATTTTTTGCCCTTTATTTCCTGTTCCCATAACTTCCTTGTTGTTTGTTTCAGGATCAGATATGGTGTTCGGTGGGCTGCACTGGGTGTGGCATGCGCACTATCGGGATTCACCTTTAAGTGCTCTCGAGCCAGGGCCCTTTTGGGGGATCCCTGACTCAGGACTCAGGGCTTGTGGGTAGGGCCCGGACTATGTCAGAGGCATTCACTTTGCTACCGTTAGGGAATCCAAATATGCTTGCGCCCGTTATTCGATTTGGTCACCCTTGGGATACCTCCCTCCCTGGTACGAAAGTCATAAAAATCCCTTAGGGCTTAAATGCGGTGCTCGTCCATGAGTCAATCCAATAAAACCTATGTAAGCGGTTAACTCCGAAATTATGTGGCATAATAATTAAAAATCTGAATTGTTCTCTCTATCTCATGCTAGAGATAAACAAATTTCATAAATGTAAATTTGAAGGCTTCCACGGCCGTTTTTTAATATACTAGTGGCTGCTTCCGGTATTGGCCGTGTTCTCCTGTTGCTCATCCTTTTGCCGACGTTTTGAGCTTGTTCTGCCGGTTGGTCATGCTGTGCGTTGTCATGTAAATCTCTTTAATGTACGGTATTTGAATCAGAATTATTAGTTTAAGAAAATCAACGTTTTCCAAAGTGTAAAGAGGTCGGATGTTGGCCCTACTCGGTGTTTAGCCGGGACGTGGCCATTTGGTACTGTCCTGCCGAAACTGTGACCTCTGTATGAGAAATCTTGATAAAAGACTGAATGTTATCACAAGTTGCACATCACATTTGATGATAGATGTTGCGAGAAGGAACTCTCACAGAGATATCGCCCTGTCGTCCACCAGACAGCCACCTTTGGGTGATCGATTACGTCGTTCGCTATTCTCACTTCAGCGCGATGGAGTTCGTGTCTTCACAGTGTTGTATGGAGGGGATTTGGTTCTAATCTCTTGTTACTACGTCATAACCTGGATTATTTAGCTCAGGAAAGGAGACTGTATTACATGGAGACAAGTAAAATCATTATTCACCAATTACATTTAATAAAACATTTTAACTTTCTATCTCGTACATAATTTGTTATGTTTACTTATGGTTTATATTGATATTCGATGCTGAAATCCACCATTCTATAAAATAAACTGATTTATATGAGCAAATAGTTACTATATTTCTCCTATATATTGAAAATATATGTATTTTAAATATCACCTTTACAGTTTTACATCTAACATTACAAATTAAAAAAAAATCTTAGGTGTTTCATTCACATGACTTTCTCTTCATCTCCGCAACAAATTATTATTATAAAGCTTATGCTTCTATTTACTTCATGCTAAGTGAGAAAATATTAACAGAAATAGACTTATTACTTGCTTCCTTGTAAGTATAAGCGAAAAAAGGAAGTACCATAAGTTAAAGTAATAGCCTAAAGCTGGTTGCTATGTGATTGAAGTTCCTTTGTTTGTATGGACAGGAGTTGACAAATTCCTGTATGAGAAAAGTATAAGTTTTTCAAGGCTGAAAACAAAAACAAGGGATATCTAAAAAACGATCATCTCCACGAAAAAAAAATGTATATGACATAAACTGTGTGTTTTAATATGCCCTACATTTTTTGTGTTCTAAGCTGTTGTCTATCTCTTATGGTTTACCAGTTACACAAAATGCCATAAAATTCTTCCAGAATAAAGTTGTCTTCAGAGGCTATTCCCAGAAAATTCAAGATATATATATATTATTTGTCAGGTATATATCTTTAATATACGATATTTTAATTAAATTTGTTAGAGCTTTCCTTTAGAAAATCAAAATTTTCGAAAATTTTTCAATGCGAAGGGTAGTTAGGGGTGGGGGATTTTATTGAAAATCTTCGTGTCGCGTCTTTGGAAGATACTGAACTTAAATACCCAGTTTAGTATTTAACGATCTTTCCGTTTTTGAGCTATGTTGCCCACAGACACACACACACAGACACACACACGGACATTTTTCTAAAAACGCTTCTTTTTTTATTCAGGTGGTCTCAAAACACGTATTTCCGGTGAAATCTCGGTATCGAGTTTTTGGGTGAATGCAATACCTTCTCTATATACTATGTATATAGTACGTATAGATAAAGTAAAAACAAAACAAAAACATAATTTGCGTAATTTGTATGAAAAGAAATACAAAATATAAGAATAGCACTCGGTCAAAATTTCCCATGTCAGGTGAAATATTAAAAAAATCTGATGCGTTCCATTCACGTGACTTTCTCTACATATCTGCAACAAATATTCTATTTCCTTCACCTAAACGAGAAAAATTAGCAGAAATAGTCTTATTACTTGGTTCCTTGTTAGTAGAAGCAAAATAAGGGAGCACCATAGGTTAACGTGATAGTCAAAAGCTGGTTGCTATGTGACTGAAGTTCCTTTGTTTGTATGGACAGGAGTTGACAAATTCCTGTATGAGGAAAGTATGTTTTTCAAAGAGGAAACCAAAAACAAGGAATATCTCAAAAACGACCAACTCCATGAAAAAACATTATATATCATAAATTGTGTGTTTTAACGTGCTCTACATTTTTTGTGTTTTAAGTTTTCGTCCAACTCTTACGGTTTAGCAATGATGCAAAATTCTATAAAACTCATCCAGAATAGTCTTCAGAGGCTATTTCCAGAAAATTCAAGATATACACTTTATTTGTCAGGTAAATATATTTAATATACGATATTTTAACCAAAATCCGTAGAGCCATTTTTAAGACAGTCAAAATTTTCGAAATTTTTTCCATGTAAAGGGTAGTTTGGGGTGGTGTGATTTTTTTGAAAATCTTCGTATCGCATCCTTGGACGATACCAAACTTAAATACCAAGTTCGGTATTTAACGGTCTTTTCGTTTTTGGGCTATGCTGCCCACACACACATACACACAAACAGACACACACGGAGCATTTTTCTAAAAATGCCTTTTTATGATCCAGGGGGTCTCAAAACGCATATTTCCGGTGAAATCTCGGTTTCGAATTTTTGGGTGCAATACAATACCTTATCTATACACTATGTACATAGTGCGTAGAGAGAAAGTTAAAAAGTTGCCCTAAAATAATAATCATAAACAGCGTACTTAGTAAAACATATTTACATAGGAAATTCGTATTCATTGTTTTTGTCGTTTCATAGCGTTCTGTACATATCATTGATATTATATCCTTTCTAACTTGTTTTTTACTAAAGTATAATGGAATTAAAACAAAAGGAAACGAGTATATGCTCTTAGATTATTAAGTAGGTATGCATAGGGTTATTCAAACAGAGGGCGCACACTTTAATATTTGCTTCTAATGAATAAAGTATACGGAGATACACACGATAAACACTATGAAGGAAAATTTAAAGTTTATTATCTGTTTATTATCTTGAAATAGCCCCGTTGAGCTCTGCAATTATTTAAATATATACATACGCCAAATGCGGGACAGTTGGTCCTTCTGGTAGCGGATTCAAACCCGGCGGAGGACGATGGATTTTTTCGAGTGTAAAAATGCATAGCATGACTTCCTTCGGAAGGGAAGTAAAGCCGTTGGTCACGTGTGTAAAAGAACCTCAATCCTGATATAGAGGCCTCTGAGAAAAATTAAAAAAAAAAAAAAAAAAAAAACTGTCTATCACGCCCAATTTAGAATGGGGCGCTGAGAACCACAGCAGTTAAAGAGCGTCCATAAATATCACATCATTTACATTTACATTTCTGGTATGCATTAATTATTTCTTAGAGTACCAAGTGAATAACATTCGCACGGTTCTTATTTGTTGCAAGGAGAGTAATACACAGTGCTAATAATATCTAACCACATTTTCTACTTACATTACTCTGTCTTCACCTTCCTCGCTGTCACCGTCATTTCCACTCACATGTATCACAAACAAAGCATTATCGTGTGGAACATCCCACATTTTCTCTCTTGTTGCATGGTGTGCTGAACATATCTTTCCCACACACTCGAATCTATGTTCGGTACACATTCTCTCAACACTTTGCACACGCTGTCACTTATAGGAGTCATATTCCGCTTTCTTAAACCATGTTTAAAGTGAGCCCATATCGGCTCAATCAAATTGAGACATCAGTAATATGGTGGACTTCCTGGCCTTGATATTTGCCATTTCGTCTATTACATACACTTTTTGTATATTGGCTTCCCGAATTTTCTCCAAAAACATGGCTTTTATAGGGTAAATCTAAATTATGTTATTCCATGAATCTGATCATTTTGTCTATTCTGCTGCACACGGTAGAAATTTTAATCTTAAGTCGGTTGTGATAAATAGCATTTTCTGACACAATAACATTCTTAGGAGGAATGTTTTTCTAAAGGTGTTCTTGAACTAAGCTTCAAATATTTCAGCATTCATCACGTGATGTGAAACAGCCAAGGATTCCCAAATATTTTCGGAAGCTAAATATAAGCAGCAATCAATGCAATCCTGGCTACAGCCCGCATGCAAGTCCATGATTCTTTTTCACGTGACAGAGGGGCTGGAAGGCAGTAAGAGCAACTGCAAATGCCGTCATTCCAACCTTTTCTTACATCATATGTATCCTAGAAGATTTATCTAAATAAAGTACGAGGGCCGTTTTTTTCAACTTCCGATAGGCTATAAATAAAACACAAGTTCATAGAAAACAATTATTTTATTACTTCAAGTTTTGTATACTTATGATTACGTTTCAACATAATCACCGAAAAGATTGAGACATTTACTGTACCTGTACACAAATTTTGCAATACTCGCTTCAAAAAATGTTGCCGCCAATGATTCCAAATGAGCAATGACGCTGTTTTGAAGATCTTCGTACTTTACGACGTTTGCGGAGAGCCATTCAAAAAAAAACGAAGATGAATGCTGACTTCAGGAATTGTGTTGATCCATGACAACGCTCGTCCACACACTGATGGCACAACCCATCGGCTCCTTGAACAATTTCAATGGAACATTTTCGATCATCCGCCGTACAGCCCTGACCTGGCACCCAGCGACTTTCACCTTTTCCCTGAACTGAAGACGTGGCTAGGATGGCAGCACTTTCAAACCAACGAAGATCTTCAAAACAACGTCAATGCTCATTTGAAATCATTGGCGGTAACATTTTCTGAAGCGGGTATTGCAAAGCTTGTGCACAGGTACGATAAATGTCTCAATCTTTTCGGTGATTATGTTGAAAAATAACCATAAGTGTGCAAAACTTTTAGTAATAAAATAATTGTTTTCTATGAACTTGTCTTTTATTTATAGCCTATCGGAGGTTGAGAAAAAAAAAGACCTCGTATATGGTACCCTTTCTGCTTGAAATAGTTAACTCTACTCAAGTACTGATATTTGCATGCCACAGTCCATGCTAATTCCATAATCACCTGCCCCTTATTTAACGTGCGATAGCGGAACCCTAACTTTACTAAAAACTCTCTAACCGAATACCTTTTGAAAGCAAACCTAGCTGGATTTTTGACCATTACTATTACTTCTAGCACAAAATTAGATACATCGCAAGGCCTCCACATATTTAAGAATACCACTTGCTCCTGTGAAGTTCACAAGAAAATTACAAGAATGAGATGAAACAGAGAAAACAGCAAAAATATTGCAAAGTTGTGTTTTACTCCACGCGTAATTAACATCTTTCTGTAATTTGTGATTTCTACGCATTCATTGACTGAAGTAATACGCTCAAAACGTCGGCGACTTCCCAGAATAATCAGTGCGCCATCTGAGAATTTTGGATTAACGAAGATAAAGCGCATGTTAACATTTCGAGTAGCTCTCCAGCATATTTCTTCCACAGTTTTCCCTTATCCTGAGAAGATGTGTGTCGGATAACTTTAATATCTATAGACACCGAGCTCATTTTAGCATAATTTAACCACTTTCATTCATTTTCCAATGTGACTTACCAGGCAAAAATACGTTAAACTTAAAAAAATAAACCAACTAATATGTGTATTTGGCATTGGAAGGAGAAGAGGTGGAAATTGAAAGTTCACTTATATTTTTGTGACACAAAATATGTCTATAATGAAACAACACACAAACATGTGAGATATCTAGAGGGCAGAGAACGTCTACTAGGAGTGACAATACACGATGCAGTAAAAAAATACACAAAAATAGTAATTATGGATCACACTTTGCACAAATCTTTTATTTATTAGTTATGTGATTAATAATATATTATACTCATATGATGAATAGACATTTCAATTCTTGCTTTTTTGTTCCTAAATAGAGTACAGAATTTTTTGTTCCATTTGTATAGCCCCCTATAACCTTTATACCATATCAAGAGCATTGCCTCGAGAAACACTCGTAGACTTATGGGCTTATATAACTTTGGCTTTTAATAATTTATACCTTGAAAGACGTATTCATGCCTAGATGCAAGCATCCTGATCTGTGAAGGGCGGAGTAAAAATTATAATTAAAAAAATGTCCCAGTAGCCGGATTTCGAACACAGAATCTCCGGATTGTTAAGCCAAAATACTGGACTAAAGGCTGTACAAGACGAAAGCACTTCACAAACATAATATACATCTAAATAATAATTGCATTGTCATCTGTTCCATAGTGGTCGCCCTATATTTCTCTCGTTCCACTCCATTATAATCACTCCGTTCATATTCGTCGTTCATCAGAGCTGAATCTATTACTAGAAGCGCGCTAGTTTTCTTTTTGTTTCGCCAAGTTCCATTTCGATTCAATATCTGATAAAGCTTTAGCCTCATTTGCAGGCCTTGGAAACCATTCAGTAAAACAGTTGTGTTGCCAACATTGGTTTTAAATATCCTGCATATTTACCCGAGTTAAATATGATTATTTTTGTTTGTGGTGTTGGCCGTAAGTCTTCTAAGATACTACAAAGTTTATTTTTTTTAGCTTAACGTCCCTTACACGATTGGTAAAAATCGGACGATGAATGAACTGATGAAATGCTGCTCAAATGATCTGGGATTTATGGAGCTTAAAGTTACTCAATATTCCTCTTTTTAAGTTAAAGGAAAACGCCGAAAAAAACTTTATCCGGGTAACTCACCCTAAGCGAAATTCGAACTCGCGACCTGTTGAATGTGAGGTATACTCGCTACCCCCACATTACAGATCTTATTGACATAGTGTTGATGAAAAAGGTCATCTGAGATAATGGATTGCCAGTTGATGACCTCTTGCCCATCATTGCTATGCAAGCTTATTATTATTCAGAGGGGGGCCGCTGAATCCTTGCACTTGACAGTTAGGAGTTAAGCGTTACCCGTTTGACTCTCTGAACCAATCACAAAGCAGCATTTCGGTCGGTCGGTCAGACAATGGAAACAAATCTAGATGCCCCAGTGTTGCAATATCTGGCTATTTCCACCCGCGTGCTCACTTTGTGAACTCATAACATGAGCGTTGAGCTGTTCTGTGCAAGCTACGTATTATTCGTTGTTATTTATATTTATTGATAATGTTATTGGTGTTTGTACATGAGGAAACATAACAAGACTTTCACAATTATACAGGTGGATAGACTTTTGCGGAACTTGTGGCGGCTTCATGAAAGAAAAAAGTGAATCACGTGCACAAAATAAACCGAAAAGCACAGGAATTAGACGGAATCATCAGTGAATGTGAACCACTAATGATATACCTTGGTGACAACGACGGTGACGACAGTGAAGATGATACTTCCGAAAATGATGACGACGAGACTTGGATGGAATTGAGCTATTAAAATTCTAAACTGGTGAAAATCACTTTGTTATACCTTTCTCTCATTGTAACAAGCTATTTTGCATTTTTGTTCAATATTGTGGTACACACGTATGTATACTACATGTGTTATAGTATCATGTTATTTTAAATTAACATCAATAATAACGAATTAGTTTCATTATTCATCGGCATTCATTTAATTTGTACACTGTTTGTATTCGTCTTTACACACAATAGAGACATTTGTAATCGGCTGTTGTTGTTTACCAGATACTCTGGCAACGCCACGAAGGCAGCATAGCCAACCTTACGCGAAACCAACCGAACTGTCAAGTGTAAGGATTTTAGCGACAGGGTTATAGTATGATTCTGTGTTGTAACTTCATATGGGAAGAATAAAAAACACTTTCAAAGTAATTATACACCTGTATTCTACTCCCTGTTTTATGCTACTTGTAATATTAACCATATACTGATCGGACAGTCCCTATGGAATTAATTGTTTTCATCACACATTGAGGATAACACTTTCGCCCTTTTTCTGTAGAGAACAGATTTGTAAACAAAGTAGTAAAACGTTTCTAGGATCTTCATTTTTTATCTCTTTACTATTTTGTGTATATATATATCTGCCTCGGCATCATTAATTTACTGCATTTGTTCGGATCTGCACTCTACAATTCATAAACTTCGATTCAATGTAAGTTACTTTAAATTTTAAGATTCTTAAAATGATACAAGCCAATAATTATTATTTTAAGATTTCTCTCTTATCACTTCAGCTTGATATTGCTTCTATATCATTCTTTATTTTGTTAGCAAAACATCACATTTTGTTGAGCTTTCTTCTAAGGATTTTAGTTTAAAATCACAAAGAGGCACCAATTTATATGACGTTGCTTGTTACTAATTGTTTTTTACTTTCTCTACACCTGCTATGTACATACTGTATAGAGAAGGTACTGTAATGCACAGAAAAATTCGATACCGAGATTTCACCGGAAATACATGTTTTGGGTCCCCCTGAATAAAAAAAAAAGCATTTTTACAAAAAGGTTCGTGTGTGTGTATGTATGGTATTTAATTTTTTATCTTCCAAGGATGCGACATGAAGATTTTCAAGAAAATCGCCCCACCCCCCAACTACCCTTTACATGGAACTTTTTTCGAAAATTTTGATTTTCTTAAAAATGGCTCTAACGATTTTGATTAAAATGTCAAACATTAAAGATATTTACTCAACAAATAAAATGTATATCTGGAATTTTCTGGGAATAACCTCTGAAGACTACTTTATTCTGGGTGAATTTTACGGAATTTTGCATAGCTGTTAAACCGTAAGAGATGGACAAAAACTTGCCATACAAAAAATGTAGAGCACGTTAAAACACACAATTTATGTCATATACATTTTATTCGTGGAGTTGACAGTTTTTGAGACATTTCTTGTTATTGGCTTCAGCTTTAAGAAATATACTTTTCTCATACGGGAATTTGTCAACTCCTGTCTATACAAAGGAAGTTGAGTCACATAGAAACCAGCTTTTGACTATCACTTTAACCTATGGTACTCCCTTATTTCGCTTTTACTTACAAGGAAGCAAGTAATAAGGCTATTTCTGCTAATTTTTTCTCGATTAGCATGAAGTAAATAGAAGCATAAGGATTCTAACAATACTTTGTTGCAGAGATGTAGAGAAAGTCATGTGAATGGAACACATCAGATTATTTTGAATAGAACTTGCTCTCCAAAATTTGTCTTTTGCAATTGTTTTAAATAAAAGAAAGGTGTTTTGCATCTTCGGTTATGCTTTTGAACTTTTCAATACGCTTCTGTACAGGAAAAATCGTGAAATATCTTCTTCTATCTCTTCTGAACACGGTAAAGGAAATTGCCATGGAAATTTAAATTACTGATATGTTTTATTGTGCTGTATGTTTTAATAATTTAACTGCCTGGAACTGACAAAATTATGTACAGGTTTACTGTAGCGAAAAAAACAATGCAAGGACCAGTTCAGTGGCCATGACGTTAGAGGTATCCGTGCGGAGCCAAATTCTGGAGATCCAAAATGCGGTAGCATACGGCACTCTGCTTATATTCAGAACAAGAACCTTGTTGGCCGGGAAGAGGGTGGATAAAACAGAACTGAATGATACATTTTTACAAAGGTTTAAGAAAAGGAAGAGGTGTGTAAGGGGAGATTTAGTGCCTTAGAGGCGGATATGGAGTTTCATTTGTAAATAACAGCATATATATGTCCACATTGTTTTACTTTGTCTACACGTACTATGTATATAGTGTATAGAGAAGGTATAGTATTGCACTCAAAAATCGATATCCAGATTTCACCGGAAATACATGTGCTCAATACTCAATCCCAAAATAGCATTTTTCATTTTTAGAAAAGGGCCCATGTGTGCGCGTGTGTGTCTGTGGACAGCATAGCTCAAAAACAAAAAGACCGTTAAATACCAAACTTGATATTTAGGTTTTGTATCTTCCAAGGATGCGACACGAAAATTTTCAAGAAAATTACCCCACCACAAACTACCCTTAACATGGAAAATTTCGAACATTTTGAATCTCTAAAAAATGGTCTTTACGATTTTGATTAAAATCTCTTATATTTAAGATATTCACGTGACAAATAGTATGTATATCTTCAATTTTATGGTAATACCCTCGGAAGACAACTTATTCTGGATGAAGTTTACGGAATTTTTTATATCTGGTAAACCATAAGATATAGACAAAAACTTACTACACAGAAAATGTATAGCTCGTTAAAACACACAATTTATGTTATATACGTTTTTTTCGTGGAAGTACCATTTCTGAGATATTCCTTGTTATTTGTTTCAGATTTAAAATACTTAGCCACTTTCCGTGTGGGAAAAGTTTAACTCCTGGCCATGCATAGAAATAGATTTCAACCACATGGCAAAGAGCTTTTAAAATATTTGATTATCGTTTTAGCCTAGTGTATTCCCTTAATTTCCTTCTACTTACAAGGAAGCAAGTAATTAACACAATTTCTGCTAATGTTTATCTCGATTATCATATAGTAAATATAAGAATATGTTTTTAACAATGATGTGTTACAGTGATGTAGAGAAAGTCGTGTGAATGGAACACGTCAGATTTTTTTTATTTATTTTGTTTCACTTTTGTGCGCCTTTAGTTGTTGTTCTGTGTTTTTTTATCGTTCCAATTCTTATAAATGATCATTAACTTAAAAGTTAAGCGTGACAGACCAACATCTCGTAACAGAGCTTAGATGTCAAGAAAATGAAAAATCCTTAACATCACTATGGCTAAAGCATTAAGGCAGCATTGCAAAATATTTATTAGTGTGTATTGTTGTAATATATTGTATTCTGTGATAATTTAAAACACTTTCCTGACATATCTGAGTAGTTAGTATGTTGAGAAAATAAAAATCTATTTATTTTTGTTCTAGGAATACTGTAGTACTTCTATGGTACTTATTATAGGATAATGGCCACTATGGTGATTTAATCTTTTCGCAAATGAAAGCTATACATTATACTAGGCATAAAAATATGTCCGTTTGTAATGTGAATTGAGTTTTGTTGTTTCTTGGTTAATTCTGTGTTTTCTGTTTTTGTTATACATTTACATGGTTGCCTTTTAAAAATCATTGGTTTTATTGTGAATTCTATTGACTACTGGATTGTGTATGGTTTAAACATTTAAAATAACGTTTTAAAACAACTCAATTCCTGCGCGCCGTAATACGGCTATTCCGTGTGAGTTCGTCCAGAAACAGTGACGTCACCGCTGAGCTGTTAGGCTTTGTCTTTTAGGAGGCTCTGGACAGACTGCACCTTGCCAATTACAATATATTATTCATTCAGAATAAACGGGTATTTAGAGGCTATTCCCAGGAAATTCAAGATATACATTTTATTTGCCATATAAATATCTTTAATGTACGGTATTTTAATCAAAATCGTTGGAGCCATTTTTGAGAAAATCAAACATTTCAAAACTTTTTCCATGTAAAGGGTAGTTTTGGGTGTGGGGATTTTACTCAAAATGTTCGTGTCGCATCTCTGGAAGATACTAAACTTAAATACCAGGTTTAGTATTTTACAGACTTTTCGTTTTTGAATTATTGTGTTGAAGACACACGGACACATTGACACACGGACAAATGGACACACAAACACACACAGAGCCTTTTGGATACAGGGGAGCCTAAAACGTCTATTTCCGGTGAAATCTCGGTATCGAATGCAATAGGTACCTTCTCTATATATTATGTACATAGTCCGTGTAGAGAAAATAAAACTTGTTTTTCTTTTATTTTCATTCTCTGTAACCATGGAAATCGTAGGATTCATTTTCTTTCTCGGACTCTTTAAATAGCGGACTTAGTCGGCCCCTTTAAGTTCTAGAGACCCATGCACAGAAATTGCAAAAGGCCTTTGCTCCGTAGCTATGTATATTTTCTTTTAGTTATCTGACTTCCGCCTCGTTTTCGAAGGAAAAACTCGATAGAATGCATGCTAATGAAGCACGTGCTCGTACGAAACGATGATAAGAAAGAAGGGGAAGCAAAGAAGGAGAAAAATAAAGAGGAGCTTAGGGCGATGGTGAAAATGTTAATATTCTCTTGAGGCGCTGGGGTAAAGCCTATTATAGCGAGAAGATGTCGAGCGAAAATCCTGTGCGCGTCGCTTCCTTACCGATGAGCTACGAGAAGCTTATTGTAGTTAAACAGCGGGAGGTCACGCTGGGGACCAGTTCGCTACAGGCGACATTGAGCTTCTTTTATCTCCGCTGCCACCTCTACGCTTCTTGTGCAAACAGGCCCTCAGGCTTTGGCACGACCATACTCCAAGTCTTAAACAAAACAATTCCGCTTTAAACAATGCGCCAGTGTGGAGTGGAATTAAAGAAACACTCCCTAAGAAATAATACGTTTAAGCCAGGAGACTAATGCAAATGGCTTTCAACGCCTTTGATGATGAAACTTTCTACTCACCTCAAAGTAGACATAAAGCTGCTTTATTATTAGATTTTTTTTTATCTCCTTTCCATTTGTCTTTTCAT
Source organism: Hymenopus coronatus (assembly GCA_030762935.1). NCBI lineage: Eukaryota > Metazoa > Arthropoda > Insecta > Mantodea > Hymenopodidae > Hymenopus > Hymenopus coronatus. The sequence continues at coordinate 59,411,829 of CM060886.1, forward strand.
TATCATTTTTATTTAAAATTCAATGTTGAGACAAATATTGTTATTGGCTTTAAAATTGGTTACAAGCAAAGTATTTAATTTACTGCTGCAAATAATTCACTCGACTTTTTGATGCGTAGAATGTTGACGGCTTGCACGCCACTGCGCGCTATCACTCCAGTCACTCGTGACTCTCTCTCTCTCTCTCTCTCTCTCTCTCTCTCTCTCTCACTCCCTCTCTCTTTCTCTCTCTATATATATGTGTACATATATATATATATATATATATATATATAAATGTAAAATAACGTCACAGAACGTTTTGTAAGCTTGTGGAAACCGAAGCTGCTGGAAGATTCTCGAGCGTACCAGACGAGTCGCGTTCCAAAACTCAGGTTACCGTCGCGCCGTCGTGTGTTGTTACACATTCCAAGGTCTCCAACTGCACCGACACATATACTAAGGCGAATCTGAGAGCTGCGGCACACGGAAGGCACTTTGAAGTTGAAAACCGAACAACTTTACCAATAAAAGTATTAATACGAATTCTAATTACATCAGAGGATGTTATTCATTCATGAACAATTCCTAGTATTGGAGCAAAAGCTGATGCTACTCCGGGACGATTAAATCAAGCAACCTTTTTATTTAATATTTCTGTAGTATTTTATGGACAATGTCACAATGTATTTTCCCCAAGTTTAAGAAAAAATGACAACAAAAACAGCTTGTAGCAGTAGGTGCGAAGTTGTTGTAGTCACAAATTGTAGCGACTTGTGTAGCTGAGAGATTTTGGGGTGTGATGATGTTGGTGCAGAAGTTTCACGTGTGTACCTTGTAGCTGGTTTCGAGAAATTAGATTTAACACCAAGTTCCACCCTGCGTGACAGATAAGTTGGCGTGCCTGCACTATAGTCTGTTTTTATTTCGGCATTTTTACTTTCTCTACACGTTCTATGTACATAGTGTATAGAGAAGGTATCGTAATGCAGCCAAAAATTCGATACCGAGTTTTCCACGGAAATACATGTTTTGAGACCCCCTGAATCCAAAAAAAGCATTTTTAAAAACATGTCAATATGTGTATGTTTGTCTGTAGGCAGCATAGCTCTAAAACGAAAACTCCGTTAAAAACCAAACTTGGTATTTAGGTTTGGTATCTTCCAAGGATGCGACACGAAGATTTTCAAGAAAATCCCCACCCCCAACTACCCTTTACATGGGACTATTTTCGAAAGTTTTGATTTTCTAAAAAATGGCTCTAACAATTTTGATTAAAACATCGTATATTAAAGATATTTACCTGACAAATGAAATGTGTATCTTGAATTTTCTGGGAATAGCCTCTGAAGGTTACTTTATTCTGGATGAATTTTACAGAATTTTACATAACTGCTAAACCGTAAGAGCTGGACAAAAACTTACCATACAAAAATATAGACCACGTTAAAGCACACAATTTATGTAATACACATTTTTTTCGTGGAGTTGAACGTATTTGAGATATTTCTTGTTATTGGTTTCAGCCTTAAAAAACATACGTTTCTCATACCGGAATCCGTCAACTCCTGTCCATACAAACAAAGGAACTTCAGTCACATAGCAACCAGCTTTTGACTATCACTTTAACTTATGGTACTCACTTATTTCGCTTATGCTTACAAGAAAGCAAGTAATAAAGACTATTTCTGCTAAGTTTTTCTCGATTAGCGTGAAGTAAATAGCAGAATAAGCTTTTTAATAATAATTTGTTGCAGAGATGCAGAGAAAGTCATGTGAATGGAACTCATCAGATTTTTTTTTTTTTTTTTTTTTTTGGCTTAAAGTCTTTTAACCTGGTTGGTCATATCAGACGATTAATTAAATTGATGAAATGATGCTCGAATGGTTTAGGGGTCTATGGAGGTTAAAGTTACTCGACATTCATCTTCTCAAGGAAGGGGAAACTCCCGAAGAAAAACTTATCAAAGTAAGTCACCCTAAGCGAGATTCGAACTCACGACCTGTTGATGCGTGTGAGTTTTCTTACCCTCTTGCTTTGTATGTAGGAATCCGAATAAAAGAAGAGAAGTAGTAATTTGTTTAAAAAATTATGAACTGTTTTATACTGCTCTACTTTCTTTGTTACCATCCCCATTGATGACGCGAACATTTACCGATGTACATTTTTTTAATATATGGAATTTTAATCAAAGCATTTAGTCATTTTTACAATAACAGAAAATTCCGAAAATTGTCCATGTAAAGGATATTTTGAGAGGGTTATATTCCTAAAAAGATTCGTATCGTGTATTTGGAAGATATTGAACTGAAATACCAAGTTGGGTATTTAACCGAGTTTGTGTTCCTGAGTTAATGCTGTTTGCACACACACAGAGAGAGAGAGACAGGCAGACAAACACATGCACTTTATTCTAAAAAAAATTGATGTGTTCCATTCACATGACTTTCTCTACATCCTGTAACAAATTATTGTTAATAAGCTTATTCTTCTATTCACTTCATGCTAATCGAGATAAACACTAGCAGAAACGGGTTTATTACTTAGTTCCTTATAGGTAGAAGGGAAATAAGGGAATACACTAGGATAAACCGAGTTACATGCTTTAAAATACGATTGCAATGGGATTGAAATCCGTTTCTTTGCGTGGCCAGGAGTTGACAAGTTCCCGTATTTTAAAGCTGAAACCAATAAAATGGAACACTTGGAAAACGGTCAACTTTAGGGGAAAAATGTATATGACTTAAATTCAGTGTTTTAAGAGGCTCTATATTTTTATTTAGTAAGTTTTTGTCTATCTCTTACGATTTACCAGTTATGCAAAATTCAATAAAAATCATCCACAATAAAGAGATCTTTAGAGGCTCTTACCAGTAAAATCAAGATATATATTTTATTTGGAATTAAATATCTTAAGCATAAGAGATTTTAATCAAAACCGTTAGAGTCATTTTTGAGAAAATCAAAATATTCGAAATTTGTTCCAAGTAAAGGTTAGTTTGGGGTGGGGGTATTTTCTTGAACATGTTCATGTCGCATCGTTGGGGGATAAAGTTTGGTATTTAACAGAATCTTCGTCTATGAGTTAAGGTGCCCATAGATACACAAACACACAGGGACCATTTTCTAAAACTAATTTTATTTTTATTCAGGGGGTTCAAAAACATGCATATCCGGGGAAATCTCGGTATCTAATTTTTGGTGAAATGCAGTAACTTGTATAGCTATTATTTATAGCGTACATGGTAGAGAAAGTAAAATTCTTGACTACGCTGATGCAAGACTGAAGTTTCTAAACATTAATTGTGCATGTATTTTGGACGCATATTTATTTTCTTATTATAATCAATGTCATTTTGTTGTGAGGCACGTTCTCTTGTTTCTAATACCTCTAGAATGCGTGTAACAAAGGGCGTATTCAGGTTTAACAAAGTTACTGTAGAATTGTAGTTGAGGACGAGGACGCGAGCACGTAATTGCACAGCTCTGCCTAATGAAAACCTCCCTGTGCGTTTACGCAGGTTGCGTATACTCGTTATTGTAGCCTTGGAAGCAAGGAAAGGCAGCGTGCTTTCTCATAACTAGCGACGTAATTGCAGTAACAAGGCACTTCTTGTGTACGCTTCAGCGATTCAAAATCTTTCTTCCAATTAGAGACAGCCATTGCGAAATGTGAGAATAAGGTTCCATTAGGTTACTCTTCAAACATCAACACGCTTGTGTTCAACTTTTAGATGTGTACACATGCTTAACGAGAGAAGTAGGTATTAAAAATATGGGTGTTTTATTGACGGAGTCATATTTAAATTAGACATTCAAGTTTTCTTCTATGGAGAAAAATAAAATCAACATCGTGTGGTTTCTGTACATTTAAAAAAGTTAAATTCTTACACATCTTATTTTAAGACTTGCGTGTCACCACTATGACCACCACCACCACCACAACGACCACGACGACCACCACCACGACCACCACCACCACAACGACCACAACGACCACCACCACGACCACCACCACCACCACCACCACCACAACGACCACGACGACCACCACGACGACGACCACCACCACCACAACGACCACGACGACCACCACCACGACCACCATCACCACCACAACGACCACGACGACCACCACCACAACCACCACCACCACGACCACCACCACCACCACAACCACCACGATAACCACAACCACGACCACGACGACGACCATCACGACCACCACCACGACCACGACGTCCACCACCACGACCACCACCACCACAACGACCACAACGACCACCACCACGACCACCACCACCACAACGACCACGACGACCACCACGACGACCACCACCACCACCACAACGACCACGACGACCACCACCACGACCACCACCACCACGACCACCACCACCACCACAACCACCACGATAACCACAACCACGACCACGACCATTTGTCAGGTATCTTTAATACCCATATTTTAATGAAAATCGTTAGAGCCATTTTTGAGAAAATCAACATTTTCGAAAAAGTTTGCATGTAAAGGGTAGTTGGGGGTGGGAGGATTTTCTTGAAAATCTTCGTGTCGCATCCCTGGAAGGTACCAAAAATAAATACCAAGTTTGGTATCAACGGTCATTTCGTTTTTGAGCTATTCTTTCCACAGACAGACAGACAGACAGACAGACAGAATGTCAGACACACACAAGGAACTTTTCCCAAAAATGTTTTTTTTTGGATTCAGGGTGAAATCTCGGTATCGCAATTTTGTGTGCAATACAATACCTTCTCTATACACAATGTACATAGTACGTATAGAGAAATTAAAAAGAATCAATGTGTTGCGTGTTGGATTGCTTTGTGTTTCCTGCATTATATTGGGTTACTACAAAAGAAATAGACAAATTCAACTGCCTGTAAAACAAAAACTATTAGAGATAGCAACCTAATTATTTTGGAGGTATGTTGAGAAACTCTCAAAGTTTTGTTTGTTACTATTAGTAACGCTGTAGTGTTTTGTTTGTTGTTGCAGAAGCTGAAATGGCGGAAAATCCTGTGGAAAAGGCATATTGCGTGTTGGAATTTGCTAGAACACAATCAGCAACTGTTGTCCAACGACATTTTAGAACACGTTACCACAAAAATGAAATGATGCGCTCACAAAAACCAGCATCGTCTTCATCATGTCGCAACATGTCGATGCAAAAGTCACGCCGTATGACCTTATCTTCTTCACCCAGAAACTGCAACATCTGTAATCTGTAAGGCATCATGTGCAGTCGCTTCCGCAAGATTTTCCATACAGTTTGCTGTGGAATTTGTAATTGTATGCTTGCCCTAGATGTCGATTTCTGTGGGCTTCTTATGTAGGCAGAACGAACACGTTCAACGTTTTCTTCCGAAACTCTTGGTCTTCCCGAGCTCTTCCCTTTGCACAAACATCCCGTTGTCTCGAATTTTCTATACCAGTCGTAGATTGACTGTCTAGTCGGTGGCGTTTTGTGGTAACGTGTTCTAAAATGTCGTTGGACAACAGTTGCTGATTGCGTTCTAGCAATTTCCAACACGCAATATGCGTTTTCCACAGGATTTTCCGCCATTTCAGCTTTTGCAACAACAAACAAAACACTACAGCGTTACCAATAGTAACAAACAAAACTTTGAGAGTTTCTCAACATACCTCCAGAATAATTAGGTTGCTATCTCTAATAGTTTTTGTTTTACAGGCAGTTGAAGTTGTCTATTTCTTTTGTAGTAACCCTGTATAATGAAACACGACATATTGTAAAAGAAAGAGAGATAATCCCAGCATCACCTGTATGAGGACATTACATATATTGGACCGCCCACTGCAATTGGCCCTGATCTCTGTTATGCTCTGCAATCGATTTGATTCTTTACATTATATGTTCATGGATTATTATTCTTTTTCTCTCCTCATATTTTAATTCCATTAATTTGTAACTTTTTCTAAATGTCAAACAGTCTGTGCTATACATCTTCTTTTGCTGTACATCAGAAATGTTAATAAATGATAGCAATAGCTTCTAGACTACATGGTACGTTCTGAGGTGTAGGAGATAGGGTTCGGCGTTTGTTCAAAGTTGTGTGCGTAATCTTACGACAATCGTATTTTGAAAAAAACTAAGCTGTATACCCACTTTATATCGGATATTTACCATGTCGTAAAAATTGTATTTGAACTATAAAAGAAAGTACTTCTATTCTCTTCCACTAATACATATTTTGCTCGTGTTCGTTATAAATGTGTTAATTATACGTTAAAAGGATCTGAAATAATAAACTGCTTCTGCAATTGAACATGAAAACAAAACGAAAATAATTGTGCAAAATTGTGAAGGGGACATATAGGATATTTATTATATATTAATATAATCCACACAATGCGGCATCGAAAAATACATCATTTCTTATAATTGAAGTTTTTGCTTACTTTTGAAGAATTAATCTAGCGTGAACAACTTAGAAATTTCAAATTTGTAAAATGAAGCTAAGATTGTTAGTAACAAATATTTTTTAATATCCATTTGTTAAAATATCCACGAAGTTTTTAGAAGCTTAAATTTCCCATTCACATACATAGTACACCCAAATATTGCTATTCGTTTCAAAACATGATTATTAAGATTACTAAACTGATAATAATCGAGACTTTTGTAAACCTCTGCTATATTCTGTGGTGAATAACAATTGAACGATTCACATATGAAACATCGCATCGCAATTCAACAAGCTCTGATTGCAAATTACATGTGGAAGCAGTTCGCTTGCAGTGGTAGACGACACAGTTATTTTGACTGAGCAGGGATTAGAGGTGTACAATTTTCGATCTATTCCTGTCAACGCCCGCTGGCTTAGGCAACACGTACAGAACTATTTACTGGTGTATGTGAAGGCAATATTTTACACTTTTCAACCCTTTCCCACATCTATACTGAGCAGTGTGCTCCAGAACAAACAGTTGCTGATATGCCTATAGGATCTGCAAACTTGCAAGAATTATCGAATAAGGTAATGCTTGGAGATACATTAAGAAGCGCAAACTTTCCTATTATATTTTTATCCTAACTACATATACATTATATTTGGGGGTGGGAACAAACAGGGAATCTGGATCAAGTGAGGACCCAATTTTTTAAAGGAATTCTGGGTGTAGGGAGGGGTACGGCAAACTGCGTAATAATGAGGGAATTCGGGGCACATAGTGAAACGATAGAGCGCAAAATCAGAGCATTTAAATATTGGCTGAGAATCGTTCACGGAAACCAATCTCTAATTAGGGCAGTCTGCTACCGTGAGCAGTTGCGAACGGAAGGTAATTCGACGTGGGCATCAAAATTAAAGAAAGGGTTGGAAACCATTGGGATGGGAGACTTTGGATGGCGGGGCAGGAAAACAGGCGAAGTATTTGGAGAACAATTAAGAACAGCTTCTGTGATATTGACAGACAGCAAATAATTGCGCAATGCACAGAGAAGGTGTCATTAGAAGTACAGTCTGGGCTGAAATCGGAGTGGGGTGTGGAGCAATACATCAAAACAGGTACCAAACTCATTAGAGAGGGGCTCGCGTGGATTAGACTAGGAGCATGGAGGAGCACGAACATTTCTGACGAGAATGGTATAAGAATCTGTCCCATTTGCGAGGAGGAAGAGTCGTGGACTCACATCTTGGCAAGATGTAGGGGTACGGAGGAATGGCGGGAAAAATATTTGCCGCGATTTTTTACCACTGCGAATGTAGGGCTAGAAGCATGTTGGACGCTACTGGCAGGCACGGAAAACATGGACGGGCTAGGTAAATTTATACTTAAGGCAAGACAGCTGAGATCTGAGGAGGCTGCCAATAGAGAAGGGAGGGGGATAAGATCAACTAAACAAAAGTGACTACATTGTTCTACATACATATATATTATATCATACTTAAGTCACTGTTGTGCTAGGGTTGTATATATTATGTGTATATATGTCTTTTAAGTGTAATTTTCTATTATAAGAGGGTGCATTTATTAAGGTGTACTCTGTGCTGTAAATTTAAATTGCTATATTTGAATATCTTTGTATTTTTATTTTCGGGTTCACTCTTAATTCTTTATTGTTGTTTAATAATGCTTTGGACTGTGTATTTCCTTTGTCTTTTTGTTTACTCTTTTAATTCTTTGTTGTTGTTGTTGTTGTTAAGATTGCTTGTAATGTGTATTACAAAAGCACGTACGGTCTGTGGACCCGTGGGATTGTTGAAAGTCTATGTATGATATTGCGGTGTCAGTAAATACACTTATTCATCTCGTATTTTGCAGAAACTCTTTAATAGCGATAACGATTTCTTTCTTAATACAATTTGGAAGATTTTTCAGTATTGTTAAATTATTTTCTTCAATTTTACAACGTTTAAGCGTTTACACGTCTTCCTGATTCCCACATTTTGTGCATTTCACAACATTTTTGCGTATTTTTGACAATGTTTCGGTGTTTAAACATTAGCATATGTCTCTTTTGTAGCTTGACATGCTTTAACCTGGTTGGTCATATGAATGAAATTAGTGAAATGATTCTCAATTGATCTCGGGGTCCATGGGTATTAAGTTACTCGACAGTCGTCTCTCAGGATAAGGGAAAACCCAGAAAGAAACTTTATCCGGGTAACTCACCCTAAGCGAGAATGTTGCATATGAGGCACACACGCTACCCAGGCGGGCTATTTTATATTCTTATATGTTTTCGAACCTGTTATTAGATTGTATATACAGTTAGAAAGGATTTCTTTGCGATATCGGGAGTGCAGATTATTAAACCGACGACAATAATATACAGGCCTGGAAACTTTAGGGAATAGCCAAGAGATAATAAGAACACTATTAATAATGCCCAAAACATACATAAAGTTACATAATTGAAAATGTCTGCAGACATTTCAAAGCAATTTAAAACATTTTCAGCGTAATGGTAGAAATGATCTTCCATGTAATTACGGATTTAACTCTAACAGAAATAAGCATTGGGATGTCGTATCCTAAGGTCATGCATGTTTATCACAGCAACATAATGAGAAACAGGTTCCACAGGTTGACCCCTCTAAAGCCTTTGCTCCTGGCCACAGGTGGTGTAAGCCAGGCTTTTCTTGACCTATTCAGCATTGAGAAGAACTGCTTGCCTATACGAAGGTTAGCCCAAGGGAATCCTATTAGCCGGGTAGAAGGTAGGAACAATCGCAGAGGGACCACTAGCAGAAGTTAGCGAACAATAAGCTACTTCAACTGGAGAGACGCTTAGTGTCTTGTAGCATGCACAGTGAAATTAAAATACAGAGTGAATCAAAAGTCTTCATACAAATGGGGATGATATTATGCTACAATTATAGAATATGTTCCAAATTTTCCCCTTCCATGCCTACATAAAGTGACAGGCGCGCCAACCAATTACGATGAACATTTGCCAGTATTACGGTCATTATTGTTTTGCATGTTGCAGCGATTCTCTTTTTAAGATTATCCAAATCTGAACTTTCTCCTGGTACACAATCGATTTCAGATGGCCTCACAGGTAAAAATCCATGCGAGTGAGATCTGGTGACCTGGGTGGCCACTCCACCGGACCACGTCGACCGATCCAATACCCAGGAAACTGCTGGTCCAGCCATCGATGCACTTCAATGCCGTAGTGCGGTCGTGCTCCGTCTTGCTGAAAGAATGCAGGGAAGTCCCCACTCTCAACCAAGATTGACCTGAAGATGTAATGTTTCAACATGTTAATGTAGCTATTGGCGTTGAGGTTTCCTTCAATGAAAAACAGGCCAACAATCCTGTTACCCCATATCTTGCACCACACCATGAGCTTCGCTGCACTTTGACGTTTACAGTATGAGGTCCAGTACTTCACACTTTGTTGATTCACTTCTCCATTAACATAAAAATTCACGTGCTTCATTCAAATGACTTTCTCTACATCTCTATAACAAATTATTGTTAATAAGCTTATTCTTCTATCTATTTAATTTAGCAGAAACAGTCTTATTACTTAATTCCTTTATAAGTAGAAGCGAAATAAGAGAATACACTAGACTAAGCCAACAAACAAATGTTTTAAAATGTGGTTGCTATGGGATTGAAATCAGCTTCTTTGCGTGGCTAGGTGTTGACAGGCTCCCGTATGAGAAAAGTTTAAAGCTGAAGAAATCAATAACAAAGAATATGATAAAACGGCCAACTCCACGAAAACATGTATATCACATAAATTGTGTGTTTTATCTGATCTAAATTTTTTATATAGTACGTTTTTGTATATCTCTTACGTTTACCAGTTATGCAACATTTCGTGAAATTCACCCAGAATAAACATGCCTTCCGAGACTATTTCCAGAAAATTCAAGATATACTTTTATTTGCCATGTAAATATCTTAAATATAAGAAATTTTAATCAAAATCGTTACATCCATTTTTGAGAAAATAAAAATGTTCGAAGTTTTTTCTATGTAAAGGGTAGTTGAAAATCTTCTTGTCGAAACCTTAGAAGATACCAAACTTAAATACCAAGTCTTTTCGTTTTCGAGGTATGCTGTCTACCGACACACACACACACACACACACACACACACACACACACACACACATTCACACACGGTTCTTTTCATGAAAACGCTTTTTTTATTTAGCGGGATCCAAATCATGTACTTCCGGTGAAATCTTGGGTGGAATACAATACTTCCTCTATACACTATGTACATATAGAGAAAGTAAAATTTTGGTTCATCTGACAGCTGCTGCAACATTTGCATCTTGTATGAATGCCACTTGTTAGTGCGCAAGATACGCAGTTGTGCAGAGAGATGTCGGGTGCTGCTAACACCGCCGTTGACACAGCTTATCTGTTGCTGTCCATGGTCTTGCAGATCTGACTCGTCGGCGACGGAACCTGTCCTCTTGAATTTCAGGATGAGTTTTGACACCGTTCTGTGTGTTGCATTGAACGTACCGTGGTAACACTCCCAGTCAACAGAATAATGTCAATCCTATCTTCCTTCGTTACTGGCATGCCTTTGGAGTTGGTTCACCTACCTGAAAAGCAAAATAAACATTAGTCCCCATTTGTATCGTCATATTAATATTATTAATAAAGGAATAATTCTTTCACGACGCGAGCCATTGCCACATATAGAAGATCCTGACATGCCTGCTCTACATCATAGCGATTTAGTTGATATTTTAACCCCCGACATTTCTACTTTTACCTATTTTATTGTCCCTCTTTCTTCTTTATTGGTGTTGATCATATACCTCTCCATTTCCCAACTGTTTTCCATTGAAACACATAACAGATATGTCCTCTTTTCTATTAGTTGAGTGAACAACGTTTGTATCTCAATATCTTTAAACCTTCTTCTTACGCCTTTCCACTAACTTTTATTATTTTATTGTGGTTTCACCAAATATTCCCGAAGTCATAATTTTCTAAGCTTTTCTTAAATCGTTTATCTGACCGGTACTTTCAGTCTGTTTCTTGGTATTTTAGAATTTGTTTTAATAGAATATCATTATCAAAATTCAGGATCCTACATGAATATTTCAAAGTTATCTCCATAATCAGTCTACTCTTCCCATTTCAATTAGAGCCACTTGGTTGGTTGTTGCTATTGGCAACCGCAGAACTCCCTTGCTAAACCATAACTTCCCTAACGTTTCCAAATTTTAGTATTTCAACACTATATAACCTGCAAGACTCAACCATATCATCTCTAGCTCTGCAATTGTATACAAACATTCTCTGACAACAATCATTGCTGTTTTCTCTTTTGCCATTCTAATTTCTTTTTCGATATCCCATTTATCTATTGAATATATTTCATTCCTAGGAAATTAAAATCTGTACCGCTTTATACTAATTTCTTTCTTTGTTATTCCTCTCTCTCTTTACTTTCTGTACACATACTATATACATAGTGTAGAGAGAAGGTATTGTATTGCACCAAAAAATTCGATACCGAGATTTCACCGGAAATATATGTTTTGAGATTTCCTGAATCCCCCCCCCAAACATTTTTTGAAAAATGTTCGTACATGTGCCTGTCAGTGTGTCTCCGTTAAGTTCATTAAATACCAGACTTGGTATTTAAGTGTAGTATCTTCCAAAGATGCGACACGAAGATTTACAAGAAAATCCCCCCATCCCCAACTATGCATGGAAAAGTTTTTGAAAATTTAGATTTTCAAAAAAATGGCTCTAACAGTTTTGAATAAATGTGTACATTAAAGATATTTACATAACAAATAAAATGCATATCTTGAATTTTCTGGGAATAGCCTCTGAAGACATCTTTATTCTGAATGAATTTTGCATAACTGGTAAACTGTAAGAGATAGACAAAAACTTACCTGATAGAAAATGTGGAGCTCGTTAAAGAACACACATTTTTAAATATACATTTTTTGTGGGGTTGATCGTTTTTGAGATATTCCTTGTTATTGGTTTAGCTATAAAATATTTATACTTTTCTAATACGAGAATTTGTCAACTCCTGTCCATACACACAAAGAACTTCAATCACATAGTAACCAGCATTTGGCTATCACTTTAGCCTATGGTATTCCCTTATTTTCCTTCTACTTACATGGAAGCAAGTAATTAGACAATTTTTGCTAATTTTTTTATGGATTAGCATAAAATAAACATAAGAATAAATGCTTTTTTTCGGACCCCAGAACATATATTTCCGGTAAAATCTCGAAATCGAAATTTTGGGTGGAATACAATACCTTCTCTATCTCTGTGTACATTGTCATACAGGGCTAGAGAAAGTAAAAATAGTTTAGTAAACCAGGAATCTCAACACATTTTCGTGCACTGGACTATACATGAGCATTCACTCTTTGAGATATTAGGATATTAATCAAATGCTACTGCCTATCATGAAAAGATACGAGCTGCAGTATAAAAATTACGTGCAACAGCGTGCGCCATGGCTATCAGTCCAAATGGTACTGCGGCTTCAAACAAGATTACAGCTGCAATTTAATCGTTGTGCTGATCGATGAATATCTCGATATTGGTCAAAATATGCTGCTCAGAATGCAAATATGCTTTACTTCTGAAAACGAAACCAGTTCCGCGTACAGATCCACAAAAATATACAGAGAGTTTGGAGTTCGATTAAGAGTGAGAGGAAGAGAGAGAGACAGAGAGAATGAAGAGAGAGAAGGAGAGGAACAGAGGGAGAGAGAGACAGAGAGAATGAAGAGAGAGAGAAGGAGAGGAACAGAGGGAGAGAGAGACAGAGAGAATGAAGAGAGAGAAGGAGAGGAACAGAGGGAGAGAGAGACAGAGAGAATGAAGACAGAGAGAAGGAGAGGAACAGGGATGAAGAGAGAGAGAGAAGGAGAGGAACAGAGAGAGAGAGAGAGACAAAGAGAGAGGGGAGACAGAAAGAGAGAGAGAATGCAGAGAGAGAGAAGGAGAGGAACGGAGGGAGAGAGAGACAGAGAGAATGAAGAGAGAGAGAAGGAGAGAAACAGAGGGAGAGAGAGACAGAGAGAATGAAGAGAGAGAGAGGGAGAGGAACAGAGAGAGAGAGAAAGAGAGAGGGGAGACAGAAAGAGAGAGAGAGAATGAAGAGAGAGAGAAGGAGAGGAACGGAGGGAGAGAGAGACAGAGAGAATGAAGAGAGAGAGAAGGAGAGGAACAGAGGGAGAGAGAGACAGAGAGAGAGGGGAGAGAGAAAGAGAGAGAGAATGAAGAGAGAGGAGAGGAATAGAGGGAGAGAGACAGAGAGAGAGGGGAGAGAGACAGAGAGAGGGGAGAGAGACAGAGAGAGGGGAGAGAGAAAGAGAGAGAATGAAGAGAGAGAAGGAGAGGAACAGAGGGAGAGAGACAGAGAGAATGAAGAGAGAGAGAGAAGGAGAGGAACAGAGGGAGAGAGAGACAGAGAGAGGGGAGAGAGAGTGAGAGAGTGAGAGAGATAGAGAGAGAGAGAGATCCTTCTGTGAGCATACCTGAACACCCTGTGTAAGTTCAGCGGTAGAGTTCTGTTCAACCTTGTGTAGGTACTCGAGGCATGTTATACCGATTATTAACAGTTCAACCAAAAAGAGTTTTATTCTTGCTTTAATGTGTTCATTATTACATTAATCTATGTGTGAATTTATGATTTTTGGAGTTTCAACTGCACCGAAATAATTTCAGAGATTGTAGACGTGTCAGATATAACCAATTTGAGATAGGTTGTGCATGGTCCACGGATAACATATCGCACTTATATGGTGTTAAACATAGTGGTATTAGATTCAGATTAAGTTGTGGTTAAAGCAAAGCCAAATAAAAAATCTCATGTGTTCCATTCACATGACTTTCTCTACATCTCTACAACAACTTATTGTTAAAAGCTTATTTTTCTATTTACTTCATGCTAATCGATAAAAATGTTAGCAAACATGTTTTATTACTTGCTTCCTTTTAAATAGAAGATAAACAAGGAATTGCAATAGACTAAACCGATAGTCAAATGTTTCAAAAGCTATTTACCATGTGACTGAAGTTCCTTTGTTTGTATGGACAGGAGTTGACGTATTCCTGTATGAGAAAAACATAAGTTTTTCAAAGCTGAAACCAATAGCAAAGAATATCTAAAAAAAGACCAACTCCACGAAAAAATATATATATGTGACAAATTCTGTGTTTTATCCTGATCTACATTTTTTGTGAAGTAGGTTTTATTTATCGCTTACGGTTTACCAGTTACGCAAAATTCCGAAAAATGCATCCTGAATAAAGATCTCTTTAGGGGCTATTCCCAGAAAATTCAAGACATACAGTTTATTTGTCACATAAATATCTTTAATAAACCACGTTTTAATCAAAATCGTTGGAACAATTTTTGAGCAAACTAAAATGTTTGAAAACGATAGTTGGGGGGTGCAGATATACACCTTATTTAACGTTAATCAGGAAATAGTGGCTATTCGACACACACCAGAACATCATTCCTTCGTCGCTGACAAGTTAGCCTTGAAAATGCAGGTCGCTATTTCCAGCAGTTCCTATGAAACTGACGTAAATACTTCGAGGTTTTTATGTTTGCTAGGTAACTATATCTCCCGAATTTTCCGGTCCACAATTTCCTGTTCCCATCATTTCTTAATCATCTCATTCAGAGTTGAAGGACCAGGCGACGGTGTTCAGCGGGTTATGGCTGGACGGTGAATTGCGCATTGTACATGGTTATTCTGGCGGCGTCGTCGTCGGGACCCGCCTTCCGGTTTCAGGGCTTCCTCTAGGACTCCATTTATGCTTGCGCCCGTCGCCATCCGGATCTGGTTGCCCTTCGGGCGTCTCCCCTCATCACCCCCCTTGCTGAAGTCACGTAAGAGTCAACGAGCCACAAGGGCCCTACGACCGGTGCTCTGAGCTAGAGTCCTGGTGCCCGCTCCGTGACTAATTTATGAGAATGCCCATAAATGTATTCTACACTATAATGAGAATTTAAATCAATAGTTCATAGTTATAACCGATTTAATTCAAAAATTCTTTTTGAAGTACTTGATATGTAAGTTAATAATTCTGAACACATATTTGGTAATGTAAGCTAAGTTTACAATTCATTTATTAATTGTCATGTCAACAAGCGCTATAAGTACTTACACTAAGAGTTTTAGAGGTCATTAATACTTACAGTACAAATAGGAAATGACGTAACCATCAACATATCTTTACTTCGACTTCGCTGGTAAAAGTGAAGCACATGCTAGCTTCTTCAGTAGCGATGTCACTCATTTTTATAACATTTTACTATTTGATAATAACTATAAAAATCGAAAGATTCAATTCGGCTACATAAATGACGTAGCAACCAAGACAGGTGCTAATTCAAGCAAAGAATCTATTGCAAAATGTATTAACAAAAGAGTGTATAAGAAGAATTTGTCCATATAATTTAGATGTAGCCTTTCATTTGTTCACATAGAGAGTTTATTTTTTTAATAAATATGGAAAAGCAATTTTGATTTATTATTGCATTTTTTATAGTTTTTTTCAAGTATTTCAAAAAGTAATTGGCTAACTTTTAATTTTCACCTTATAACCTTTTAGCTCAAATGCTTTATATCGTAATGACCTTACCATCATCAAGAAAAAACTTAGGAATGGTCATAGCTGAGAATTTCCAGTCCTATAGAAATACATTCTAAATGATCATGACTACGCGACTTCCTGGTGAAGACATTTTATTTTTGAAACTCTTTAAGTTCAAATAACTCACTTTAAATGTTCAGGCTGAGGTAACAGAAAATGACATAACCAGTAGATAAACTTTATGATGTGTGGGACAATACAAACAATTCTAAAAACAAAACAAAGTTAAAATTCTAATATTAATATATGAATCATAGACAATAATAAGAAAAAATCAACAGAATAAACCGACTAATTTTTAAAGAAAATTTAACGGTTGCAAAATGTTGGATAAAATAAAAAACGAAGAAATAAGAGCAGAATAAAAAGTATTTTCCATTGTGAATGTATGTAAGAAAACTAACAACAATTGAACAACATCAAAATAATGGAAAAACAGTGAAATAAATATAAAATACAAACCCGAAGAAAGACGATAAAATAGCATGACCGAAGAAGTTATAGCTAGCTATGATAGCAAAGAATAAGTTTTAAGCTTGCTAACCCAACACATTTGTATACTATTACTTTCTCTACACGTACTATGTACAGTTTAAAGAGGAGCTATTGTATTGCACCCAAAAATTCGATACAGAAATTTCACCGGAAATACATGTCCTCCTGAATCCAAAAAAGCGTTTTTGGAAAAAGATCCGTGTGTGCGTGTGAGTGTGTCTGTGGACAGCATAGTGAAAAACGAAAAGCCTGTTAAAATATTTAGGCTTAGTATCTTTCAAGGATGCGACACGAAGCTTTTCAAGAAAATCCGCTCAACCCCAACTAACCTTTACATGGACAAATTTTCGAAAACTTTAATTTTATCAAAAATGGCTCTAATATTTTGATTAAAATATGATATTTTAAAGATATTTACCTGACAAATAAAATGCATATCTCAATTTTCTGGGAATAGCCTCTGAAGGCTATTTTGGATGAATTTTACGGAATTTTGTATAACTGGCAAACCATAAGAGATATAGAAAAACTTACATAACAGAAAATGTAGACCTCATTAAAACACACACTTTATGTTATATACATTTTTTCGTTTAGTGGATCATTTTTGAGATATTCTTTGTTATTGGTTTCAGCTTTAAAAAAACATACTTTTCTGATACGCGAATTTGTCAACTCCTGTCAATAGAAACAAAGGAACTTCAGTTACAGAGCAACCAGCTTTAGACTAATACTTTAGCCTCTGCTACTCCCTTATTTTCCTTCTACTTGCATGGACGCAAGTAATAAGACTACTTCTGGAATGTTTTATCGATTAGCATGAAGCAAAAAGAAGCATAAGCTTTTTAACAATACTTTGTGGTAGAGGAATTGATGTGAATGGTACACATCAGATTTTTTCATCATTAATATTCAAGGTTTGTATGTTTAGAATCCGTTCCGTGCCCATAAGCTGCAAATGTCAGACTTTCAACAGTTAGTTACTCTAGGAATAAGAATAGCACAACATAATCATTATGCGCAAACAAATTATAAAATAAAAGATACAAACAGAGTAACAAATTAATACTTTTATTTCCACTAGAACTTACGGACTTAGCCAATTTACAGCCCTTTGTTAATAGCAGATTACTGTGTGAAATGTTTTGTATATTCATCCATGCTCCTTTACATGTTTTAATCTGAAAATCCTCTGTGACGAGAGGAGATGTTAAACGTTATTAAATTCTCTGGAATTCACTTTCACACAAGCCAACATTTCTAATTTATAGAGATACTCAGGTTGGTTCTTCTTTGCTTAAGAACTCATAACAAAATTTTAGTGCTGTTGTTGTGTACTTGGACTGAGGAGTCCGCTGCCTGCACAAAGTTGGAATGTTTTATTAATACTCCAAGAATGACATTTGGCGCTTACTGCCGTATTAGGGTATGAACATTTTACTTTAAGAAGAAAATCAACCTATATCACAAATACTCCAGTATGGCTGTGGATATTGACAGCAACTCGAATGCAAATACAACAGAAAAATAGCAATACTAAATACAGAGTTTCCGGGTTCGATTCCTGCCTGGGGTGTAGAATTTTTCTTTAATTAGTCATTCCCTATTCCCTCAGAATCTGGAAGTATGAATGTAGGAGTGAATGTATGTGAGTTTGATAGCAGAATATTAAAACAAAAAAAATTAAGACCCCCTGAACTTAAGGGATTAAGTTATTCTGTAATTTGTTATAAACTGAATAATAAATATTTTATTTATACCTTTTATATTATTACTGTTAATTTTATATTTTACTTTTTGTTGATTAAATATAGTCTATTTCTTTAAATGACGTTTAATAATAATTTTGATTTCTTCGGAGGATGGGCCTTTGTTTTAACACACACCCCTCGCAAACCGAGGCAAATTTTAGGTTTTTGCCCAATAAATTTAAATTTATAATCTCAAAGCTAAAGGGGGCTATGTAAATGAAATAATTAACAAAGAAAAAAAAAACCAACAAAATCCATTATAACTAAATAAAAACTCTGAGACGTTTCATTCTACTCTTTCTTAACTCATTTTTCAAAAAACTATTCTTAAATAAAAGGTTAATCCTGTATCTACTTCACATTAATTGAGATAAAAGTTCATAGAAATGTTTTTATTACATATTTACATTTTCTATGTATAGATATAAATGGGAATATAGTTGGCTTAAGCAATAGTCAAATATTTTAAGAACTGGTCACTATGTTATGGATTTGAGATTCCGCATTTTTTGCTTGACCAGGTGGCAAAAAATGAATTACGAATTCTCATTTTAGAAAAATGTAAATAATTTAAAATTGAAACCAATAACAAGAAATAACTCGGAAGCGGTTAACTCCACAAAAAAATGTATTTGGCATTAACTACATGCTTAAATAAGAGTAAACGGTGGTTTGAAATGGTGGGACTTTCTAAAAAAGTCCTCCTGTCGCAACCTTGGAAGATGCTGAACTTAAACACCAAGTTTGATATTAAACCGACTTTTTGAGTTATGCTGTCACACACACACACACACACACACACACACACACACACACACACACACACACGAGAGGGCGCGGGACATTTTCTAACCATCCATACAGTAGGTTAGTATTAGTTTTTCTTGTTTTTACTTTCTCTAGTACATATCGACAGGCGGTAGAGATAGTATTGCACTCCACCCAAAAATTAGATACCAAAATATCTCCGGAAATACACGTTTTATGGTCCCCTGTATAAAAAGGCATTTTTAAAAAAATATCTGTGTGTCCGTGAGTCTGAGAACACGATCACCCAAAAACGAAAAGTCGGTATAATACCAAACTTGGCAATTTAAGTTTAGTATCCTCCAAAGATGCGACACAAAGGTTTTATGGAAAATCTCCCCACCCCAAACTATCCTTTACATGGAAAAATGTTCGAAAATTTTGATTTTCTCAAAAATATCTCTATCGATTTTAAATAAAGTAAGGTATATGAACAAAAATATATGACAAATAAAATGTATATTTTGAATGTTTTAGCAATAGCCTCTGGAGAGCTCTTCCTTCGTGATGAATTTTAGTAAATTTTGCATAACTTGATATGCATTTCAATTGTAAATGTTACAAAAATGCGTTTCAACCAACAGAATATTTTACTTAAAATAATTTTATTTACATTTTTTTTTTCTTTTCATTTCAGTAAACCTATTATACCTTTTATATTTGTTTTTATTAAGTTGTATACTACTGTATTTTTATTCTTTATTCATTGTGTCATTGCTGAATTGAATTTAAAGTATTGCCTGGTGGAGTGGAAGAGAAGACCTTATGGCCTTAACTCCAACCAGGATAAATAAATAAATAAATAAATAAACAAATAAATACATAAATAAACAAACAAACCATAAGCGATAGACAGAAACCTAGTGTAGTCTCCTATTTCTCTTCTACTTACAAGAAGGCAAGCAATAAATGTTTTTCTCGATTTGCATGAATTAGGAAGAAGAATAGGCGTTTTGACAATAATTTATTATAAGGATGTAGAGAAAGTCATGTGAAAATGGAACACGTGATTAAAGTTCCTGATACTCTCATTTATTATTCTGTCTGGTGTAATAGAGGCTTTTAATAAATGTGAATTCTCTTATTTTCCAAGTCTATATTACCTAGTCGCACGTGCTTCTTCTTAGTGCCCAGCTTCTCATCATATAGTGGTATAAAATCATATTGGGGTCTCCTTCCTCGACGTTTTATAAATTGTTAGCTTTGTAATTACACCTTTATCTTCCTAATGTGCTTTGTCGTTCTAGAATTAATCACATTATTTTGAAGTTTAGGCACTGCCACATTTGAAATCGTTTATCTAAAAATGGTTTAGATTTAATGCGTTTAATGTAACATTATTATTAGTTTTTATACGATCCCTGGAAGTGACTTTGTCTTTTTGGTCCTTTTGACAAGGCTGATGATAATATCGTTTTTTAATTCTTTACACACACACACATATATATACAGGGTGGTAATGAACTATACCGAAATATTTTCACAGAATATGTAGATTACTTAAATAAGTAATTTGAGATAGGAGACTTATGGTCTGTCTATTGAAATGTCGAAGATACGGCTATAAGTTTCTGATGTGCCAGTACGCCACTGGCTAATTTATCAACTATTCGAGAGCATAACACAAAAAACGAAGGCACATATTACAGCGTACCTCTCTGGCTTAGTGGTTATGATACTGGTTTTCAAGTGAAAAATGTTTTCCGAGTTCGGGTCTCGTTCACGTATCGTGGCCCTTCGTCTGGAATGAAAAAAAGAGAATAATAAAAACATTTACTCAATGACAGGAATCGAACTCATGGCCTTTGGGATAGCAGCTTCCCCCGTTACGCATTAAGCTTCCAGAATAGGTTACCTCAAAAACGTAGTTAATGAAGCTCAGTGTCGCACTGTCAAGTGATTAGTTCGAGATTTTAC
The DNA here is from genome assembly GCA_030762935.1 of Hymenopus coronatus. Lineage (NCBI taxonomy): Eukaryota > Metazoa > Arthropoda > Insecta > Mantodea > Hymenopodidae > Hymenopus > Hymenopus coronatus. Next base: position 59,432,904 of record CM060886.1, read on the forward strand.
AGATTTTTGCGACATTAAATCTTGAGAACGCTAGTAACGAGCTGCTAAAAATCGATATTTCTATACTCGGGCAGCAGTTTTAAAGACATTCTGAGCCATTTTGTCAACCTGCTTTGCTTTAACACCGACTTGTCAGCACGTGGTACCTACACGTTTAACGCTATGTAGTTGCGTTATGTTTATCCGGGGACCATGCATCACCGATCTCAAATTAAGGGGCAGGAAAACAGGCGAAGTATTTGGAGAAAAATTAAGAACCGCCTCTGTGATATTGACAAATAGCAAAAAATTGCGCAATGCACAGAGAAGGTGTCATTAGAAGTACAGTCTGGGCTGAAATCGGAGTGGGGTATGGAGCAATACATCAAAACAGGTACCAAACTCATTAGAGAGGGGCTCGCGTGGATTAGACTAGGAGCATGGAGGAGCACGAAAATTTCTGACGAGAATGGTACGAGAATCTGTCCCATTTGCGAGGAGGGAGAGTCGTGGACTCACATCTTGGTAAGATGTAGGGGTACGGAGGAATGGTGGGAAAAATATTTGCCGTGATTTTTTACCACTGCGAATGTAGGGCTAGAAGCATGTTGGACACTACTGGCAGGCACGGAAAACATGGACGGGCTAGGTAAATTTATACTTAAGGCAAGACAGCTGAGATCTGAGGAGGCTGCCAATAGAGAAGGGGGGGGGGGGAATAAGATCAACTAAACAAAATTACATTGTTCTACATACATATATATTATGTCATACTTATGTCACTGTTGTGCTATGGTTTTATATATGTTGTATATATTGTGTGTATATATGTCTTTTAAGTGTAATTTTCTATTATAAGAGGGTGCAATTATGAAGGTGCAGTAAATTTAAATTGCTATATTTGAATATCTTTGTATTTTTATTTTCGGGTTCACTCTTAATTCTTTATTGTTGTTTAATAATGCTTTGGACTGTGTATTTCCTTTGTCTTTTTATTTTCGAGTTTACTCTTTTAATTCTTTGTTGTTGTTGTTTTAATATTGCTTGTAATGTGTATTACAAAAGCACGTACGGTCTGTGGACCCGTGCGACTGTTGAAATTCTATGTATGATATTGCTATGTCAATAAATACACTTATTCATTCATTCATACTTATGTCGGTCACGTGCACAATCTCGCAAATTATTTCGGTATAGTTCATTAACAACCTGTATATATATGATGAGTCCTTACGTCATGATTGTTACTGCCTTTTCATACAAACTTTGACCACTCTTGATTAAATACTTTATGTAGCTCTTCTGATGAAACACAGATCCGTTAGTCTACGTAGTCAAAGGGTTTTTTAATAATCACTGAAACATGCCAGAACCATCCTCTCTGATTGAGTTTTTTTAATTCTAGGTTTTCCTAAATTCTCTGACAAATGACTGGTAGTTACCATAAACATAGGAGTGGAATCCCCCCCCCCCCAACCTTCATTATCAGTTAGCCTTTCCTTTTAGTATCATCAGCGTCTAACGCCTGTCGTGTCGTGTGTAGTAATGCAGAAGGAACAATTCATTTAAAAGGAATTTTGTATGCTCTATTATAGCTATAAAAGAAAGAAAGAGAGAAGGAAAGAAAGAAAGGAATGCATAAAAACTGTAACTTAGTGTGGGACATCGAGATTTGTGTACAATTTTTACCGAAACAAGAATTTTTAGAAAAAGGTCCTTATGTGCTCGTGTATGTCTGTCTGTGTGTCGGTGGGCAGCATATGAAAAGGCCGTTGAATACCAAACTTGGTATTTAAGTTTGGTATCTTCTAAGAATGCGACACAAAGATTTTCAAGAAAATCCCCCACCCCAACTATCCTTTACATGGAACTTTTTTCGAAAATGTTGATTTTCTCAAAAATGACTCTAGCGATTTTATTCTGGGTGAACTTTACGGGATTTTACATAACTGCTAAACCGTAAAAGATGGACAAAAGCTGACTACACAAAAATATAGAGCACATTAAAACACACAATTTATGCTATTTTCATTTTTTTCATGGAGTTGATCATTTTTGAGGTATTCGTTGTTATAGGTTTCTGCTGTAAAAAAAACTACTTTTTTTCATACAGGAATTTGTCAACTCCTGTCCATACAAACAAAGGAACTTTAGTCACATAGCATCCAGCTTTTGACTATCACTTTAACCTATGGTACTCCCTTATTTCGCTTCTACTTATAAGGAAGCAAATAATAAGGGTATTTCTGTTAATTTTTTCTCGATTACCATGAAGTAAATAAAAGCATAAGCTTTCTAACATTAATTTGCTGCAGAGATGTAGAGAAAGACATGTGAATGGAAAACATCAGATTTTTCTTGCATACAGTTTCTATCCTACTTTTTGTATCCAGCATTCAACTCAATAGGAGTTTCTAATTCTTCTTCCACCAACAAGAAGAAACTAGCCAATCAGCATTAATCAGCGTAGCAAAATGGCGTTTAGGATTAATAGTCAGCTCAGAGTGTATTTGTTGACTGTTTTTTGTTTTATTTAGATACAGTACCGGAGTCTGGTCGGGACACATATACACAAACATATAACACCCATGCCCAAGGCGGGACTCGAACCTATGATCCCCAGCGCTACGAAGCACCAAAGTGACACGCCTTGGCGAGCGCGGCCATGGGGACCGGCATGAAAAAATAGAGTTCCGGAGGCTTGTCAGGACTCCGGCACTGTATTCCATTTTTTCCAGTTTCCTAAGAGACCTTGTTATTCTTAACGTTTTTCTTTTACATATACATACACAGACATAGAAACACAGAAACAACCATGCCCAAGGCGGGACTCGAACCCACGATCCTGTACACCACGAAGCGCCAAAGTGAGACACTTTAGCGAGCGCGGCTACCGGGATCGGCACTGTTCGTGTGCTCCTATTTCAAAGACGAGAAATGAAAAACTGTAGCTAGCAGGCAATTATTGCTTTGATAGATGTAACAGAGGAGTGTGAGTTTGTGTATAACCCGAGACACATCAATTATCTAACAAAAGGACGCCCTAGAAAGCATTTCACAGAATGTGGTGTTGTTTCGGCTTGTATGTATACATACGTATATATCTGTGTGTGTGTAGTTTTGCGGCACACATTCGTTGGTTATACGTTGACGGCAGTTATTCTATATACACCACAATTGTAATTGCAGGTACATGTTAAGTTAATCGCATTTTAATGTATCTAAACTACCAGTTGTTTTGTCCGTGAATTCTCTTTGTTTATGGTTAGTGACTCATTTCTGTAAATTTTATGGTCCGTCAACAGCCGTAATTAAAGTTTCGCTATTCTATTGTGGTTCTTAAAGCTGAAATTAGATTTTAAATTCCGGGCTTAGTTTAAGTTAGATTAATTTTATGCCATTATACTTTCTGAACCAAATTTCTGTATTCGCTTCCTATATTCCTGCACCATATATGCTGTCTGTATTAACGTTTCATATATTTGCTTTGTTGTTCCCTTCCTAACATTTTAATACATAATACTGACTTTAAAGACCACAATGGAGTTTGCCCTGCATCTTCTACTACTTTCCTGAATTTCTGTTGGCCTTCATGATTACTCTAACGGTCTTCGGTACCTTGGGTACCTCCACTATACTAAGTGGACCAACTGCCCCGTATTTTATTTATGAAGATATCCCTTCGTACTTTAAAAAGTTGCAAAAACCAACGGGGCTAATTCAAATTAAAACCGGTGTAGGAAACTGGCTACAGTTTACTACTATCTACCCTACCATCGGAGACGATGAGAGAACCAATCTTATTGAGAGGGGCAAAACGAAGATCGCTATTGCCAGTTCTCCATTTCTGGTTTTAACTTGAAATAGCCCCGTTGAGTTCTGTAACTCTTTTAATGCTCATGGGAATGCCTACACACATCAAATATGGTCTGTTGGGCCACCTGGTAGTGCGACTTGGAAATAACGTTTGGCCTAACTTAGAAGGAGAGAACTCGCCTAGGTTGCGTGCAGCACTCGGTGGCAATGAGAACAGTTAACGATCCTGCCCATGCCTTGAACTCTTTCTTCTGTTATAAGGTCCAGGCTTTGCGAGCGATGTGGAGACATTCTACCGTGCCTTCGTTTTATATTCGTATCGGCCGAGATAGCAGTGACCACTGCGCAGCTCTCAGGAGTACGATTATCAGCTGTGGTCTGTCTCAGTCCTTGTTTTGTCTTCCTGTTGTGAAGTGTTTCAATAATACATGTGTCGTGAATGATTTCCTTAGGTATGTTATTCTCTTGTTAGTCCACGGAAAAGCTTTCCAACAGATTCACGCTTGAACAGCGTAGTTTTATGTACGATGCATACGGGAAAAATGAATCATTTAGTTAGGTGTGTACACAATTTCAGCAGCAACTTCTTAGTTATCCCGTTCCGGGTAGGGATACGGTGCGATGCTTCTCCAATACATTAAGAACAACGGGATCGCTAAACGTTAAATCAAAGAAACGAAAATAGCATGTTCTATCGGAGACAAAGCTAGACGAAATTGGTGCTGTTTATCTAAGAAGTTCCTCATTCGATTTGCTCAGAAAGTGGGTGTTTCACAAAGTTATGATCATACGCTGACTATACTTTTAAAGCTGTAATCCTAGTGTGAGACTACAGTGCTGAAGTTATGAGCGTTACGCAAGAACTTATGCGTGAAACTGTTAATGGTGGTAATGTCATCCCAGGAATCAAGAATGTCTTCCCGCAGATGGACACCACATTCAACAATATTTATATGTAATGAGTACTAACCTTGTTGTACGAGAGTCGGCTGATAAGTCCCGGGCCTCACACAGATATGGCGACACTTGGCCAGTTAGACGGTAGCATCAAATAGTTTAACTCTAGACTAGTTTGTAGCCATAGTTACAGGTCGATAGCTTGTTTAGTTTTCGAATGAAAGCATTTTAAACAAGACAGATTTAGAGTTTTCACAAAAATGAAGGATTTTGAAAAACGAGCAGTGATTAAATACTTCCATTTGAAAGGCTTAACGCCTAAAGAAACCAAGGAGGAAATGGACAGTGCATTGAAAGACTGTCCCTTCACATTCAATGATTAAAAGGAAGGTTGCAGAGTTTAAAATGGGATGTACGAGCACTAGTGATGAACCTCGCTCTGGAAGCCCTGTAGAAGTGACAACTCCAGAGATAATTGAAAAAAATTCATCGTTTAGACTAGAAGATTAAAGGTTTTAGAGATAGCAGAGGCTGGAAACATACAAAAAGAACTGTCTGGTAATATTTTAAGAAATTATTTGGGCTTTCACAAGGTCTGTGAAGATGGTTGCCGCGTTGTTTTGTTTTTGTTTTTTTTAAAGTAAAAATACAGTTCCAGAGGCTTGTCAGGATTCCGGCGCTGTATTCCTTTTTTCTCTCCATTTTTTCCAGTTTCCTATATTTCCTTAGTAGACCTTATTATTCTTATCGTTTTCCTTTTACATATACGTACACAAACATAGACACATTTACAAACAAAGAAACACCAATGCACAAGGCGGGACGCGAACCCACGATCCTGTGCACCACGAAGCGCCAGAGCGAGTCACTTTAGCGTGCGCGGCCACCTGGATCGGCTTGTTGACACCTGATCAAAAGTTGCAAAGGAAAACTCTTTCTGTTAAGAATGTGGAGCTCTACCGTAAAAAAATCCCAGTGAATTTTTGAGACGCTTATTACCGTGGATGAAACTTGTATATTATTACACTCCAGAAAGTGGATTGCGCCAAAAAGGCAAAGTCAATTTTGTCTAGATTTTTGTGGGATGCACAGGGAATTATTTTTATTAATTACTTGGAAATGGGTAAACGTATCACTGGTGACTACTACGCAAGCTTACTGCAACGTTTGGGTGATGAGGTGTAAAGAAAAAGATCTCATTTGTCAAAAAAAAAAAAAAATGAGAAAAGTCATTGCAATGGGAAAAATGTGCGAAGTAAAGTTGGAATTGCTTGAACAGCCACCCTATTCGCCAGATCTAGCACCCAGTAACTACCACCTGTTCCCAAATCTCAATACATTTCTTGGAGGACAAAGATTTCACATCTTACCTAACTCTGATGCCTGGGATTTGTTCCCAGTCTTGGGAACCAATAAGCAACCCCAGCAGGCAATCTATATCTTTTGTTACGCCCTTCTCTGGAAGTGAACGACAGGTTTTGGATTTTGTATGAAATCTTTTCGGTAAGAGAAAACTATGATAGAGAATACCTGAGTATCAGGCATTATCATGCGATTTGATATCTTAAGAAATCCGCGCACCTGATTTCCCTGAAAAATGCAATCAGTTAGTGAGATATCTGTGAAAATTTACAAGACTTGAACTTCAATAATATGAAACTTTTTGACTTAGCACCACTACAAGAATTGTCACGTGACAAATGTGTTGATCTTAGTGATATGATAAATATCACTAATATAGTATTGTATTTCCCACAGCTGGAATGCATTTATGTAGTGTGTTGTTTAGAATGCTGTTACACACCTGTTTCATTTTAGTTTCATAGCAGATCAACAAGTACAACACTTCATGCTAATCGAGATAAGCGTAGCAGAAATAGTCTATTACTTGCTTCCTCGTAAGCAGAATGTAAATAAGAGAATACACTACGCTAAGGCGATATCCAAATATTTTAAAAGCTGGTAGATATGATATTGAAATTCGCTTCTTTGCATGGTCAGGAGTTGATAAATTCCCACATGAGATATGGTCAATTAAAGTAAAAAATATATTTGACATAAATTGTATATTTTAACGAGATCTATATTGTTTGTGCAGTACGCTTTTTTCTATTTCTTACGGTTTACCAGTTAAGCAAAAATCAACCAGAATGAAGAAGCTCAGAGTGTTCTCCCAGAAAATTCATATATATATATATATATATATTATTTGTTTTTGTAAATAACGTCAATATACGGTATTTTAATCAAAATTGTTTGAGCCATTTTTCAGAAAATCCAAAATGTCGAAATTTTTTTCCATATAAAAGGTTATTTGCAGTGGAAGGGGTGATTTTCCTCAAAAACTTCCTGTCGTATCCTCGGGATATATTAAACTTAAATATAATTTTGGTATTTTAGTACACATATGTATCATTTTCTAAAAATGTTTTTTTGATACGGGGGAACCTAAAACTTGCATTTGTGATGAAATATGTGTATTGAATTTTTGCTTGGAGTGAAATATGTTCTCTACCTGTGTACTATGTACTAAATAAAGAAAGTAAAGACATAAGTGTGTTATTGGTCGTACTTCAGAATGCGTGTAAACACGAAAATTGCAACTCTCATTGTGTCAGCATCATGCGGAACTAAGGGAGGCATTGAATGAACACACAAAGCACTATCGAACACGTTGAGGCCTTCAAACATGGACATGCCTTCAGGATGACTCTAGAACACAAATTGTGCATATGGGAAGTGTTTGGATAGACACTCTATTCCAATATCCTAGGTCATGTAACTCTCAACTCATTTGTGACGTTTGTGACGTTTTGCTCATATTCAGTTGGCAAGCAAGTACCCCAGATTTGTTTACTTTCTCTACACTTACTATGTACATAGTGTATAGAGAAGGTATTGTAATGCAACGAAAAATTCGACACAAAGATTTCACCGGAAATACATGTTTTGGGCCCCCCTGAATCCAAAAAAAGCGTTTCTGGAAAAAGGTCGGTGTATGTGTGTGTGGACAGCATAGTTCAAAAACGAAAAGACCGTTGAATACCAAACTTGGCATTTAGGTTTGGCATCTTGCAAGGATGCGACAAGAAGATTTTCAAGAAAAACATGGAACTTTTTTGGTAAATTTTGATTTTCTCAAAATGGCTCTAACGATTTTCATTAAAATATCGTATATTAAACATATTTACTTGATAAATATTATGCATATCTTGAAATTTCTGGGAATAGCCTCTGAAGACTACTTTATTCTGGATGAATTTTACGGAATTTTGCATAGCTGCTAAACCGTAAGAGATAGACGAAAACTTACCATATAAAAATGTAGAGCACATTAAAACACACAATTTTTTTTCGTGGAGTTGATCGATTTTGAGATATGCCTTGTTTTTGGTTTTAGCTTTACAAAACATACTTTTCTCGGGAATTTGTCAACTTCTGTCCATACAAACAAAGGAACATCAGTCACATAGCAACCAGTTTTTGACTATCACTTAAATCTATGGTACTCCCTTATTTAGCTCCTACTTACAAAGAAGCAAGTAATAAGACTATTTCTGCTAATTTTTTCTCGAGTAGCATGAAGTATATAAAAACATTAGCTTTTTAACAACAATTTGTTGTAGAGATGTAGAGAAAGTCATGTGAATGGATCATATCAGATTTGTTTTACTTTCTCTACACGTACTATATACATAGGAAGATATATACAAGATTTCACAGGAAATACATGTTTTATTACTTTCTTAATCAAAAAAAGGATTTTTAGAAAAATGTCCATGTATGTGTGCCTGTTTGTGTGTGTATGTGTGTGTGTGGACAGTATGGCTCAAAAACGAAAAGTCTGCTAAATATCAAACTTGATATTTAAGATAAGTGTCTTCCGAGGATGCGCAACGAAGATTTTTATGATAAAAACCCCACCCGGAGCTACCCTTTACATGAAAAAAGATTCGAAAATTTTAATTTTTCAAAAATGGCTCTAACAATTTTGATTAAAATATCGTGTATTTACATGACAAGTAAAATATATATCTTCAATTTTCTGGGAATAGCATCTGAAGACATGCTTATTCTGGATGAATTTTGTGGAATTTTGCATAAATGGTAAACCGTAAGAGATAGACAAAAACTTGTTTCACAAAAATGTATAGCTCGTTAGAACACACAATTTATGTTATATACATTTTTCTTCGTGGAACTGACCGTTTTTGAGATATTACTTGTTATTTGTGTCAGTTTGAAAATACTTAAACTTTTCTCATATGGAAATTTGTCAACTGCTGTCCATAGAAACAAAGGGACTTCAATCACATAGCAATCAGATTTTAAAATATTTGTTTATCGCTTTAACCTATGGTACTCCCTTATTTTCTATCTACTTACAAGGAAACAAGTAATAGTACCCATTCTGCTAATTTTTTCTCAGTTAGCATTAAGTAAATAGAAGAATAAACTTTTTAACAATATTTATTGTAGAGATATAGAGAAAGTCATGAGAATGAGCACATCAGATTTTTAACCATTTATGGATTCATATCTTCAATTATATATTATGCTTGGTATTAATTTAATGAAAAATTGCACCTTTAGCTGTTAAATTATATTGTTAATCAATTTACACAGTTTTTAATTATTTATCAATAGCATTCTTTAAAATAATCATTTACAATTTATATATTTTAGATGGTGGCCATTTTCCTTTACTTTGAAGTTTTTTCTTTTGAAGGCCTTTCTTTCGTCCTTAAAATTACTACAGTCTAACACTACGTGGTCTGGTGATTGTGCTCCTCCGTTAACACTTTCTGCTATACGAAATGTGGAATACTATGATTTTAGACTTCCATGTCTTGTCAGCGTTGTTGCAAGATTTGTCGTTAAATTAAACCTTAATTTCATTCTTTCTGAAACGTTAGGAAAAAATGTTTGTCTGCTGGCCATTGATAGTTCTTTTCCATTGCAGGCAAAGTTTTATAAACTTTGAAATATTGTTTTGCTAATGTGTTCGTTAGAATCCTATCTTAATAATATTCTTCTTAATTTACGGTTGCTTTCTTAACCAGTAGTTTTGCGACTTCATTGCCTTATACCCCAGAACTTATCAAGGAAGGTACTAGATAGGCCTGCAGAATAAATAGTTAAGCAAATATTAATGCAAAAAAATATCTAAGGTGTTCAACCCTCAAGACCTTTCCTACTATCAACAACATTTATTACAAAAGAGTATTCCTCTATCTATTTCACTCTAATCGAGATAAGCTTTAGTAGAAACGATCTTATTACTTCCTTCCTTATAAATGGAAGGCAAAAAATAAATAAACTAAGTTAAAGTGATGGCCAAAACATTTTGAAGCTGTCTGTATGCGATGAAATGAAATTCGCTCTCTTTGCATGGTCAAGAGTAAAACAAAAGAAATATGTAACGAATGAGAGTTCCCGTTTGAGAAAATATAAGTATTTTAAAATAGAAACCAAGAACAAGGAAATGTTTACTCCACAAAAATATATCCGTATGACATAAATTGTATGTTTTGACGTATTCTATAGTTTTTGTTGAGTAAGATTTTTGTCTGTCATTCACGTTTTATCCATATGAAAAGTCCTCCAAAATGAAGAGGGCTTTAAAGCTATTCAGAAAGTTCAAAGTAAGTATTTTATTTCCCAGGCAATATTTTTAATAAGTGCAATTTTAATGAAAATCATTACCCATTTTTTGAGAATTTTCAATAAATATTTCATGTAAAGCATATTTTGGACAGGGAATTTGCTCGAACATTTGAAAGTTGCTGAACTTAAATACTAAGTTTTTGAGCTATGCAGATGGACCTTTTTCTAATTTATTTTTGGCTCAGTGGACTTCAAAACATGCATTTCTGGTGAAATATCGAACTAGTTTTTGAGTGAGATACGAGTACAATACCTTCACTACGTATTACGTACAGAGCACGTGCAGATAAAGTCAAAATTAAGGATAACATTTCAAGGAATTATTATTATTATTGTTGTTGTTATTATTATGATATAATTCTTGGTATTCCATCCAACTTATGAAAACGAGGGCGCGGATTTTTGTTTTCTGTGATCCCCGTCCCAATGATTTGTTTCAGTATGATATCTAAATGCTTATTCAGTTAATCAAACACATTAATAAATAATTTAGGAGAAAAATATCTTTATTTCCCTACATAGTCTTCTTTGAGCTCGATACATTTTTCCCAGCGATGTTCAATAGCTTCAATACCCTGATTATAGTGAGAACTATTGAGGTCTGCAAAATAGTCATCAACTGCAGACTCCACCTCTTTATTGTTGGCAAATCTTCTAACACCAAGCCACTTTTTTATGTTTGAAAACATAAAATAATCAAAGGGGGTTAAATCTGACGAATAGGGTGCTTAAGGAAGCAATTCGAACTTTAACTCTTTGATTTTGGCTATGGCGATAATGGACATGTGAACTGGCTCATTGTCTTAAAACAAAACTTTCTTTTTCGTTAAATGCGGTCTTTTTGCTTGATTTCATCACTCAAACGCTGTAACAAGTTCGTATAATATTCACTATTGATCATTTTTCCTTTTTTGAGATAATCAATGACAATTATCCCGCGAGCGTTCCATAAAACTGACGCCATGACCTTGCCTGCAGATTGAACTGACTTCGCCTTCTTTGGAGCCGATTCCAATCCACTTTTTTGATTGTTCCTTCGTCTCAGGTGTGAAGTAATGGACCCAATTTTCATTCATTGTTATGAATCGACGCAAATTCTCAGCTTTATTGCAGCGAAACATTGCCAAACACTTGACGGAAACATCCTCACGATGCTGTTTTTGTTCTATTGTGAGCAAACGCGGCTCCCACCTTGCACACAACTTTCTCATGTCCAAATTTTTCAGCCAGTATGCGATGTACACAACTTTTTGAAATGCCTGCAATGTCTACTAGCTCTCTCACTTTCTGTCGACGGTTATCCAATATCATTTTGTGTATTTTCTTTACAATTTCTGGACTGGAAACCTCATTTGGTGGACCACTGCGATGTTCGTCTTGGCAGCTCGTATGGTCTTGCTTAAACTCTGCCACCCAATACTTTACTGTTGTAAACGAAGGAGCAGACTCCCTTAAAGTAGAATCTAGCTCAGCTTTAATATTAGTTGGACTAAGGGCTTTCAAATGAAAGTATTGTATCACATAACGATGATTAATTTTATCCATGTTTACAAATTCGCTGAGAGCATTCACTAATGGCTGCTAAATAAATGCTAAAAAACGTGAAATCGTGAAACTTCAAGATTGGTACTTTTTACCATTGTTGTTGTTTGAAAACATAAAACAATGCCTAGAGTCACGTCACTTTTTAACATCGAATTATTGACATCCAAAATAATGCATCTTTATAATAAATCTTGCAGAGTTTTGCTATTTGAACAATCTGCGAGAATATATTACAGGTACAACCTCCGAAGCTCCGGGAGTGTGGTCCTAAAGAAAGGAGACGCAGCTATTTGTATTTTCTCTATGCGATTGAGAAATTCTCATCTCGTATAACTCACCAGGCAATCTCAGAAGAGGAAGGAATGCGCCCGCAACATCACAAAGTGTGGCGTCTTAACAGGTTTTTGGTAGATACAGCAATCTCCAGGGATCAGCAAAGTTTGCATTTTGGGTAAAGTAAAGAGAGAATTTGCTCGATGCTCCTACGAATTGCCTGCGCGACCATTTGTCCGGAAAGCAAGACCAGATAATTCCTTTAATGCAGAGGCAGTATTCAACTATTGCACCTATTGTAGGTTCATGATTGGCAGAAAAATTGTTTTGTTATGTCTCCTGCATTAGTGTCTATACTTCGGAAATAAACATATACAATTTTCATAGGTTTTGTGCTGTAGCCGTGACAAATAACTGTAAAAGAAAACAGTTATTACAGTATTAACATAACAAAACCATAACCTCCTTAACAACAAGCATATTGCGTCGCCAACAGAATGAGAATTGATTTGTAGTTTGTTGCTTATAACAATAATATGAAAAGGTATTGGTAATTAATTGGGATGGAATACCATTTGAAAAAACGTTCTTTTCTTTGGTAACTTGTATTTACATGGGTTGCGACGTGATGCTGCAAATTCAATTTCTAAGTATTAAACATTGCCGCAAATTAAACACTTATTGTGCCACTTTCTATACATAAAAAAGATTCCTCTTAGGCAGGCACAAATGTCGATGGCTTGCATATTGGAATTGGTTTTGTTCTCGATGTTATAAATTGATACATGACGCACTATACAAGAAAGAAGGAATCCCTGTTTGTTACTCACTGCATGCACGGAGCAAGCCTCGGACAAAATCAAGTGATTTGGTGACAACTGACACATTCCAATTTAAGCGGTGACATGGGAGTGTTTTTTTAAACAAGGTCATCTTATTGGCGCACTTATGACTTCTTAACGGCCGATTCAATCTTCCCCAGTTTTGTAAAACACATATGAATACCCTTGATTTATTTTGAACAAATTTAATAGCTGGCAGCGCTCTTTCTGTTCTATTATACTTCATGGAAACAACAAGCTCTATTTAAACACTTTTATTGGTTTTTAAAACCCTGTAAATCCCAATTCTAGCGTGATAGAATTGAGAAATAGATTTTGATAGCCCTCAAACACATGTGTAGATTTCATTATAGAATCAGAAATGGTACATATGTGGTAGTATGAACTTTGCTGCACTCTGAGTGTGTTTTTCTAAGTGCTCTGAACCAATAGTTGATACAGCTCAAGTCAACTCAGCAGCTCCTGGACAGCTGTAACAACAGACGGCGCATCACGCGTTTACCTTGTCGACTTCGGAACCACGTTTCGTCCAGATGCATATCCGAACTCCGCCTGAATAATTTGGATGAAAGTGGGGCTGCTTCTAAACGTTTGGGTTTTCAGACGTCCACTGTAAACCAAAATGATGTGAATCTTTATTTAACAGTTGCTTAAAGTACGCAATAATGACATATGCCTTCATTGCTTCGTACCAATTAACGTAAGTTATTTCAGTGATTTCATCTAGTTGCATTCCATAACTCCGACGAGTGGTTCTTCTATTTTGAGCATCTTACACAAATGTAAATAGAACACGTAAAACAATGTTAAGAGGAAGGAAGATTTTGATTATTCAGAGATAAATTTGGAATAAATACCAGTTTATGTACTAGCATTGTCCACTAGACCATCCAAGACAAGTTACATAACATCATATAAAGTAAATATTGTTTTATATCATCATCGCTAGCGTCATTTCAAGTATCAGACATTAGACAAACTCCGAATATCTGTCTTTCGCGGAAAATGAGGTGTTTGACATAGTTGCAATCTCCATATATGAAACTATTGATAATCTGATAAGGAATTGCATATATCCACACTTTACACTACTTTTATAACATGAAAAACTTTTAGATTATTGAGATTTAAATCTCGAAGTTTCTTCTTGGTGTGAGATGCATCTCGCGACATTTCCTTGCAGCCAACCGACGACCGCAGATGGGATGATGCAGCTATCACGTGAGCAAGCAGTTAATGCACCAAATATAAATTCCTATTGTAATAATTTATTGTTCTCTATTATTTTACGAATACTAATATTTACGATGGAAATTAATGTTATTATAGCTGCACATGACAAGGAAGTAAGAAAATCAGACACCCAAAAAACTGAAAGCGATTGAAATAAAATCTGCACATACCGCGTGGCCCAGTTGCCCCGTATTTAACCAGTGGAGAATCCCTCCGTGGTTAAAAGAATTTCAGAACTCGACGGGGATATTTCAAGATAAAACGTCTGTGGGGAACATCGGAGAAAATAATTAAATAGAAAGAGAAGAAGTAAAAGAATTAAATAGTATAATAAAAAGTTAAAAAAAAACAAAAAAAAAACAAGGAAGTTAATCTCGACAGAACCGACAAGGGAATAGGAAACCAGATAAATGAATGAGTTGATGAATCAGCAATTTAGAGCCGCACCGGGTTGAAGCACAAACATGAGGAGGAGGAGGAAATGTCAACTTCTTGCAAAACTTAAGTTCCAGCTTTCGAAGTAACACTATATAACAGTATTGGTAGCTAATTGTTTTTACACAAGCCATGAATAGGAAAAGAGTAAGAAAGGCAGAGCGATGTGATCCATTTACATGACTTTTTCTGCATTTCTGCAACAAATTATTGTTAAAAAGCTAATGCTTCTATTTTCTTTATGCTAATCGAGAAAAAATTAGCAGAAATAGTCTTATTACTTGCTTCCTTGTAAGTAGAAGCGAAATAAGGGAGTATCATAGGTTACAGTGATAGTCAAAAGCTCATTGCTATGTAATTGAAGTCCGTTTGTTTGTATGGGCAGGGGTTGACAAATTCTCATATGAGAAAAGTATGTTTTTAAAGCTAAAATAAAAAACGAGGAATATCTCAAAAACGATCAAATCCACGTAAATAATGTATATACCATAAATTGTGTGTTTTAATGTGCTCTACAATTTGTGTATGATAAGTTTTTGTCTATCTCGCTATAAGTAATAAGGAAATAAACGTGGCTACAGTGATAGTGAAATCTTTTAAAAGATGATTGTCATTTGGATGAAATTTGGTTCTCCTTCCATAACCAGGAATAAAACAAAAGAAATAGGAATGACAATTTCCCATTTGAGAAAAATTTAAGTACTTTACAATTGGAACAATTAACAAGGAATATATTTGAAAAGGCGTTCTTCAAAAACAAAAAGAAAAAAAAAACATACATTCTTTATAATGTAAATTTTTGTCTCTTAAGCTTCATCTGTTATGCAAATATCATCCAGAATGAAAATATCTTCAGAGGCTATTCACAGAAAATTCAAAATATACATTTATTTGTCAGGTTAATATCTTTAATATACATATTTTAATCACAGCCATTAGTCATTTTTTGAGAGCAAATAAAATTTTTCGAAACAATTTCCAAATATAGGGTAGTTTGGAGTGGGAACATTTTCTAGGAAATCTTCGTATCTTTGCTTCGAAGATGCTGAACTTGATAATCAAGTTTTATATTTAACCAACATTTTTTAAAACTATGTTGTTCACACCACACACACACACACACACACACACACACACACACACAAATTCACGGACACGTACACACGAACCTTTCTTGAAGGATCTTTCTGGATACAGAGTACTCTAAAACGGATATGTCCACTGAAATTTCTATATCAAACTTTTTGGTAAAATGCAATTCCTATGTAGGGGAGTGTTGGATAAAACGGGAAGGCTAGAAGAAAAATCCAATTATAATTTTTAAATCATTACTTTCGTAAGACATTAGGTTGACGTATAACAAGTCTTATGATCGTTCATTAAACCATTTCGTTAGGAAAAGTGTTTTCTGAAAAGTGTGACTTCTCCCCATTTTATCCAACCGGTATAACAAAACGGGGATGACATTAAAAATGTAGATATGAAGACGTTTTAAATTTATTTCACTTTCTATGTACAGAAATCACATACAAAGCTATCGTCTTCATCCACTCTACTGCATAGCTCAAGAGCCCAGTTTTTACATGACAATCATTGAATCCAGCCTTCTTTTTTGGCAAACATTTGTTTCAGATTTACTTTTGCTTTTGATGAGTATGGTTCATCAAAGAGTTTTCCTGCTGTTTTTGTCTGTGCAGCTCCTTTTGAACATTTTGTTGCTTTTTGTTTCTGTTCTGTTCTATTAATTTTTTGTTCAAGCTTTTTCTGTTTGACTTCCTCTACAACCTCTAATGCATTTTTATATGGGCTGGCAGTAAACAAACAAAAACAGTTTTCCTAGTCTACCATCGCGTTTTATTGGTTATTTGTGCTCCACTTTGGCTAACTTCACTATATCTAAAAATGCCACTGCAGTAAAAGATGTAGACTGGAAAAAATGTTCTCTTCTAGAGGAATTTACAACCTCATCAACTTCCGCAGGATTATGCATGTCTGGTCACTCTTCACAGAGTTGGAAATCTGAAACATTCTCTGATGTCACGGTAGGGTCTGGTCTTTTGGTTGTTTCAAATGGGGCAAACAAATGATCGGGAAAACATTCTGATCCAGTGGAAATATTCCATTGCTTCGGAAACCATGAATCACTGACTGCATAGATGCAGCTTTAAACTCTTCCATTTGACGGTCAGTCACCACGTGCCCAGGATGTAGCTGTAAAAATTGGTCTACTTCTCTGCTATAATAAGTGCTCAGTGGACCTATGAAAGTAATATTAAGGGGTTGCAGTCCATGTGTAAAATGGGGTTGGAAGCAGATAATGACCACATGGTGAGAATAACTTCGAGACTTTTTGGGTGTGTGGCATGACCATCGAGCAAGAGAAGAATAGGGCGTTCATCAATTGGGTTGGTAAGCTCATTGAATATCCTGAACCAAAAAGCGAAAGTCTCTTTCTGCATCCAGCCACTTTCATGCAACTGTGCAAAATTTCCAGGGGGTGCATGATCCAGAAATTCCAGATTTTTTCGTTTTCTTGGGAAGATGACCATAAGGAGTAGATAATTACCAGTTTCAATCGTAGCAACTGTGGCAGCTGTAATCGTCCCCTTTCTGCAGACGTTGACTTTCCAAATTGCTTTTTACCTATTAGAGCAGTTATTTTGACATTTTTTATGTACTGCGGTTACTCCAATCTCGTCCACATTCCACATTCGGGCTTGTATAAACTTGGAAGTGGTTTTTGCCTTGTTGCATGGCTATTCCGCCTCCTGCTTGTCTGGTTGTTGCCCTTTTACACTTAGAGCAAGATATCTGCAGCGCTATGACATATAATTAATTAATTTTCGTGAACTCTTTAGTAACAGTACAGTTCGAAATTATAATATAGTACATTTCATTTATTTGGTAAATTTATTATTAAACTGATATTGAATAAAAATCTGATGTGTTCCATTCACACGATTTTCTCTGCAACACATTTCCCTGTAAGCAGAAGCAAAATAAAGGAGTACCATAGGTTAAAGTGATAGTCAAAAGCTGTTGCAATGTGACTGAATTCCTTTGTATGGACAGGAGCTGAAAAATCCCTGTCTGAGAAAAGTATAAGTTTTTCAAAGCTGATACTAAAAACAAGGAATATCTTAAAAACGATCAACCCCACGATAAAAATGTATATAACATAAATGTGTGTTTTAATGTAATCTACATTTTCTGTGTGGTAAGCTTTTGTCCATTTCTTATGGTTTAGCAGTTACGCAAAAATCCGTAAAATTCATCCAGAATAAAGTAGTCTTCAGAGGCTATTCCCAGAAAATTCGAGATATACATTTTATTTGTCAAGTAAGTGTCTTAAATATACGATATTTTAATCAAAATCATTAGAGCCATTTTTAAGAAAATAAAATTTTTTGAAATGTTTTCCATGTAAAGGGTAGTTTGAGGTGGGGGGATTTTTTTTAAACATCTTCGTGTCGCATTCTTGGAAGATATCAAACTTAAATTCCAAGTTTGGTTATTAACGGTCTCTTCATTTTTGAGCTCTGCTGCCCACAGACACACACACACACACACATAGACAGACAGACGCACACACACATAGACAGACAGACAGACACACACACACACGGACATTTTTCTAAAAATACTTTTTTTGGATTAAGAGGGTCTCAAAACATAAATTTGCGGTGAAATCTCGGTATCGAATTTTTGGGTGCAATACAATACCTTCTCTATACACCATGTACATAGTACGGATAGAGAAAGTGATAAATATCCGATTTCCTATATCGTGGCATTTACTTTAAATATTCAGCATTACACAATTTTAAGGATACAATATTAAACAAGTGTAATCCTTAGGGTACAATAAAAGCAAAATAGGTATTAAATAAATAATTTAATTATATTAAATATTTGTCAGATTCTGGCCGAAATCGTTTTATCCAACCACGCCATCTTCAAGAAAAGGGGATCAACACTTCACCTAAATAAAGTTAATTCAAGTCATGTTACAACTAAATAAGCATATATTCACATGATATTCTTACTTTTTGGTTTTCAGTAGCTCAGAAGACACAATTCACAACTAAACAAAAAGAAAAAAAATCTGATGTGTACCATTCACATGACTTTCTCTATATCCCTGCAACAAATTATTCTTAAAAAGCTTATACTTCTATTAACTTCATGCTAATCAGTAAAACATTAGCAGAAATAGCTGTATTGTTGCTTCCTTGTAAGTAGAGGTGAAATAAGGGAGTACCGTAGGTTAAAATGATAGTCAAAAGCTGGTTTCTATGTCAATGAAGTTCCTTTGTTTATATGGATAGGAGTTGACAAGTTCCTATATAAGAAAAGTATAAGTTTTTCATAGCAGAAACCAAAAATAAGGAATGCCTAAAAAACGACGAACTCACGAAAAAAATGTATATAACATAAATTGTGTGTTTTAACGTGCTCTACATTTTTTGTGTAGTAAGTTTTTGTCCATCTCTTACGGTTTAGCGGTTATTCAAAATTTAGTAAAATTCATCCAGAATAAACTACTCTTCAGAGGCTATTCCCAGAAAATTCAAGATATACTTTTTATTTGTCAGGTAAATATATTTAATATCCGAAATTTTAATCAAAATCGTTAGAGCCATTTTTGAGAAAATCAAAATTTTCGAAAAAAGTTCCATGTAAAGGGTAGTTGGGGGTGGGGGGATTTTTCTCAAAATCTTCGTGTCGCATCCCTGGAAGATACTAAACTTAAATACCAAGTTTGGTATTTTACCTACTTTTCGTTTTTCAGTTATCGTGTTCACGGACACTCACACACACACACACACACACACACACGGACCTTTTTCCGAAAATGCTTTCTTTTTTTAGATAAAGGGGGCCCTAAAACGTATATTTCCGGTGAAATCTCGGTATCGAATTTTTTGGTGGAGTGCAATAAATTCTCTATACACTATGTACAGAGTGCATAGATAAGGTATTGCACTCCTCCCAAAAATTCGATATCGAGATTTCGCCGGAAATATATGTTTTAGGGTCCCCAATATCCAAAATATCTGATGTGTTCCATTCACATGACTTTCTCTATATCTCTGTAACAAAGTATTGTTAATTAAGCATATCTTTTATTTATTTCATGCTAATCGAGAAAAATTAGCAGAAATAGTCTTATTTCTTGCTTTATTGTAAGTAGAAGTGAAATAAGGAAGTACCATAGGTTAAAGGGAAAGCCAAAAGCTGGTTGATATGTGACTGATGTTCCTTTGTTTGTTTGGACAGGAGTTGACAAATTCCTGTATGAGAAAAGTATGTTTTTCAAAGCTGAAACCAAGAAAAAGGAATATCTCAAAAACGACCAACTCCATGAAAAAAATGTATATAACACAAATTGTGTGTTTTAACGTGATCTACATTTTTGTGTGTTAAGTTTTTGTCCATCTCTTACGGTTTAGTAGCTATGCAAAATTCATCCAGAATAAAGTAGTCTTTGGAGGCTATTCCCAGAAAATTCAAAATATACATTTTATTTGTCAGGTAAATATCTTTAATATATGATATTTTAATCAAAATCCTTAGAGCCATTTTTTAGTAAATCAAAATTTTGGAAAAAAGTTCCATGTAAAGGGTAGTTTCGGGCGGGGGATTTTTTTTCAAAATCTTCGTGTCGCATCCCTCGAAGATACTAAACTTAAATACCAAGTTTGGTATTTTACCGTTTTTTCGTTTTTGAGTTATCGTGTTCACAGACACACTGACACACGGACACACACACACACGGACCTACGGACCTTTTTCTCAAAATACTTTTTTTGGATACAGGTGACCCCAAAAACATATATTTCCGATGAAATCTCGGTATCGAATTTTTTGGTGGAGTGCAATACATTCTCTATACACTATGTACATAGTGCGTATAGAGAAAGTAAAAATCTGATGTGTTCCATTCACATGACTTTCTCTAGATCTCTGTAATTTATTATTGTTAGTAAGCTTATCTTTTATTTATTTCATGTTAATCGAGAAACATTAGCAAATCGAGAAACATTAGCAGAAATAGTCTTATTTCTTGCTTTATTGTACGAGAACAAAGTAGTCTTCAGAGGCTATTCCCAGAAATTTGAAAATATACACTTTATTTGTCAGGTAAATAACTTTAATATACGATATTTTAATCCAAATCGTTAGAGCCGTTACGGTCTTTTCGTTTTTGAGCTATGCTGCCCACAGACACACAGACACAGATACATATACACAGACAGATACACACACGGACATTTTTCTAAAAATGCTTTTTTTGGATTCAGGTAATCTGAAAACATGTACGTATTTTCGTAAGTAGAAACGAAATAAGGGAGTACCATAGGTTAAAGTGAAAGTCAAAAGCTGGTTGCTATATGACTGAAGTTCCTTTGTTTGTTTGGACAGGAGTTGACAAATTCCTATATGAGAAAAGTATGTTTTTCAAAGCTGAAACCAAGAAAAAGGAATATCTCAAAAACGACCAACTCCACGAAAAAAAAGTATATAACACAAATTGTGCGTTTTAACGTGATCTACATTTTTTGTGTGTTAAGCTTTTGTCCATCTCTTACGGTTTAGTAGTTATGAAAAATTCATCCCGAATAAAGTAGTCTTCAGAGGCTATTCCCAGAAAAGTCAAAATATACATTTTATTTGTCAGGTAAATAACTTTAATATACCATATTTTAATCCAAATCGTTAGAGCCGTTTTTTAGAAAATCAAAATTTTCGAAAAAAGTTCCATGTAAAGGGTAGTTTGGGGTGGAGGGATTTTTCTCAAAATCTTCGTGTCGCATCCCTGGAAGATACTAAATTTAAATACCAAGTTTGGTATTTTACCGACTTTTCGTTTTTGAGTTATCGTGTTCACAGACACACGGACACACTGACACACGGACACACTTTTATACGGACACACTGACACACGGACACACTGACACACGGACACACGGACACACAGACACACGGGCCTTTTTCTGAAAATACTTTTTTTGGATACAGGGGACCCTAAAACATATATTTCCGGTGAAATCTCAGTGTCGAATTTTTTGGTGGAGTGCAATACTTTCTCTATACACTATGTACATAGTGCCTATAGAGAAAGTAAAAATCACTTTGGCTCGGCGAACAAGTAAACGTCCAGGAACAGCACGTTTCTCACAAAATATGACTCCAACTGCAATAACTACTTTTCTATGTACAGTAGAACGCAGTGAGATATATCGCCGCCATACCCCACCACCAGTTTGCTCAGTAAGTAAACCCTCCCTGTTTTATCCGACTCTCCCCTACTATGTACTTAGAAAACAAAAACTAATTAAAACGTCAATCGAGATTTAAAACTTGCAAAGCCATGTAAGACAGCAATTGCTCTATAAAAGGGTAAGGTATAACTTCACCTCAAGCTTTTTTTAATGCCCATTATGTTGAACACGTATACGTCGTGCAAGACAAATATGTGTTAAGAACTGAGTTGCTTTTTGTTTTGCTAAATTAGAATGAAGAGGAAGGGCAGGCACCATTACAACAAGTGGGCAGAGAGCACGAGGTCTTTGTTTGTCTTCGCCTGAGAGTATGTCGCCATTAAACAAGAGAGATAACAAAGTGCACTTATTGACGTTTCTGGAAGCAGAAAGGAGCTCGGCGAGGTCAAGTGTGAGACAGCCCTTGCTGCTGCTGCTATCTGAAATCAATCGTGGTTCACCGCAACATCAGCTTCTTCTAGAGTGCAAGACACTGCCTGACTGCGCACTATTTTCTACACAGGTGGTTAATTATGTGTTCACGTTTACACCGCTCACCGACAAGCCATAAAGAAGGAAGCCGTCCGTATCTTCTTCCTCTTCACTTATTTTAGCCGCGCTATTTCTTACAATTTTACTCAGGAGTTGGATAGGTAGAGTCAGACTGAAAAATTGAATGTCATAGCCGGGATTTGAAGCACGGATCTCCCGGTCTCTAGCCGGTTACTCTACCATGGTAACATGCCGGCATAGCATTGAATTTCTCAACTGACTCGCATGTTTCCCGGCAAACACAAGGTGTACTCAAATTATTTTGAGATGACAACCCCAATGGCGACTTACAATGTTGTAAGTACTTTAAGTTCCAGGATTCATAGTAAAGCCAACTGTTATGGACAATTGGTATTGGTTTAATTAAATTACCAATTGACCATAATAGTTGGCTTTAATTAAATTAAATCAATACCAATTGACCATAATACTTGGCTTTACTATGGACCCTGGGACTTAAAGTACTTACAACATTGTGAGTCGCCATTGGGGTTGTCATCTCAAAATAATTTGAGATCCTCTTGTATGGTTTACCGGGAAACATGCGGGTCATTTGAGAAATTCAGTGCTATGCCGGCATGTTGCCATAGTAACTCAGTGGCAAAGCAACGGCTAGAGACCGGGAGATCCGTGTTTAAAATCCCAGCTATGGCATTGAATTTTTCAGCCTGGCTCTACCTATCCAACACACGGCTTGTGTTAAAAAGCAATGAAATCAATTTTACTCAGGCCTCTTTCAGGGATTTTGGGTGGAGGAGCTTCATTTCTATAGTTAGTCACAACGGCGTGGCTCAGCGGCGTGGGACTGGCATTTGGGAGTTCATGATTTGTATTCCGATGGCCGATCTCTCAGATTCTTGAATGTTTTTAGTTTTTTGTTGTTTTTTTTTTTACTATGAGAATGCTGGGGAGATTTGTTCAATCCTTCGAACTTCCTGTCCCTTCATTTCATCTCCATGTCATCTAATCTATTGTACGTGTCGGCAAGACTGCGGATGGTGGCGCCCTTCCATGGTGGTGGAGCTACAGTTCTCGGCGGCAAGAATGCGTTGGAGTTATCTGTAGGACCGAGAAGGTTGGTCAGAACTGGGGCGGTACGGTCTCGCAGCGCTCCCCGCATCGAAATGAGGAATTGCCTGGACTATGGACCCTTCACCATGATACATTCCCCGCGATTTGCTTTCGAGCGCCTGTCAATAGTACTCTCATATCATATATGTGGTCTGACGCACAATAAGCACATGGTGGAACCCCCTCAGGAACCAAGTTTGGTATTTAGGTATGGTATCTTCCAAGGATGCGACACGAAGATTTTCAAGAAAATCCCCCACTACTCTTTACATGGAAAAATGTTCGAAAATGTTGATTTTCTTAAAAATGGCTCTAACGATTTTGATTAAACTCACGTACATGAAAACTATTTGAGCCCCGAATAAAATGTATATCTTGAATTTTCTGGGAATAGCTTCTGAAGACCTCTTTATTCTGGATGAATTTTGCCGAATCTTGTATAACTGCTACAGCATAAGAGATGGACAAACACTTACCATACAGAAAATGCAGAGCACATTAAAACTCACAATATACCTTATATATATTTTTTCGTGGAGTTGATCGTTTTTAAGATATTCCTTGTTATTAGTTTCCGCTTTGAAAAACTTACACTTGGAGAAAATTGGAGAAAGAAGCTCTAAAGGAAGAAATAATTGAGATAATTGAAATTGAAGACTCTAGGATGGAAAGCGCTTTTAAAATTGTATTTATGGACGCTCTTTAACTACCTGGTTCTTAGTAGTGTCACATATTGTTTGGTAAAAACTTCTTTATTGGGTGTGAAAGATCGGATATTTTACCCATAAGCCTTTCTCGGAAATGAGGTTCTTATTTTTGCCACAAATTTACGGTTTTACCTAAGGAAAACATGCTAAGGAGTTTTCGCCGAAAAAATCCATCATCCACCGCCGATTTGAACCGGCACAGAATGTAAAAGACTGACGGACATAATGACATTGATGGTGGTTTCAGAAAAGACGAAAATATATCAGACATAGAATAATTAAAATTTGATAAAATACTAAGCTGTTATTATATTGAAAGAAACGCTTTGTGTAACTCAAAACGTTATTTGAGCTATGGTATTTAATTTGGTATCATCTGTGTAGAGAAATGTGAAACAAAGTTCCAATGATTTGGCTGACTGATTTCATCACAGTGAGATGTCATTCCTCTGAAGGCAGCTAAGTGATTTGCATCGAAGTTTTTATTTACATTTTGCATTTTAAAAACGATGTGCGAGCTATATAAACCGTGATCATACTTCATTTTGATTATTGTGATTTTCTTCAATCAGGTCTCAATTCCAGTCTGACGCTCAAATTGTGAACTATCTCTGTGCAGCCATGTAACAGAATCCCTCGACATGCTATCTTGATTCCGCCTGAATAACCCACGAAACGTTCATTACCGTATGCTTCTACTGCTCAAATTATTCACACGTCTTCTCTATCTAAACTTTCTACCACGTTCACGTATTATCGATTTCTTTATTCACAATATTTGTATATCTGTGGAAAACTCTACCACAGAATGGCATACACCACAGTTTAACAGCTTAATGCAAGTCTTCCCTTAATGTCTGGACCTATCATTTTAATTGACATTCTTCGCTGTAACTTACAGAATTTACTTTTTAAAATTGATGTACATATATTTTTATCGTCATCAACACATTTCTTATAGTATTAATAATCTTTTGACAATGTGTTTCTATGGTGTCGCTTGAGCTAATCATCGTGTATTACTCGTTTATTGTAAGTTAATGGAGTTTGTAAAATTACAATTTTTACACTGGTAAATTGGTTTGATTGATGAGGGATAAATTGAGTCAAGTTAAACAAAGACTCTTTTCCGCACAAAAAATAATTTTGCCCAAAATTCAACTTTTAAAACATAGCATTGGTTTCATTAACCATACTTTTAGTATGTTGTTATACTCACAGATTCCATTTTTGGTCGTATTTATTATAATTTTGTCCACCGGCAGATCCTGCAGCTCGGGACGTAGAGGGCGTGCTATACATTCATTAAACATCCAGTTAGATTATGCCATAATTCAGCAAAGATAGCTGGTTTGTCAAAACGTGGCTGTTAAGGAGAAAGAAATTCCTATATGATGAAATGTAAGTAGGCGCATTTTAATATATATAGCGGAATCCAAAATCATATAAAAATAATAGCTTTTCTATCCAAAATGGGAATAAAATAAATTGCATAGCACCCATTCTTTAGGCGTTAAGACTGTGCGACATGTATTCGAATCAAGAGCTGGCAGAGATACACTTCATGTACGGTAAGGCGGACGGCAATGCTGCGCTGGCTCGTCGTTTGTACCAGGAGAGATACCCACAGCGACAATGTCCAGATCGGAAGACATTTGTACGTCTCCATTCCCGTCTGTGCGAGTATGGAACATTCACCTCTCCTGGTTTGGGAAGGGGACAACCAAGATCTACAACTCCAGAAGTGCAGGAGGAGATTCTGGAGGCTGTGGACAGGACTCCTTCTATCAGCACACGACGGTTAGCGTTGCAAGTCAATGTTCCTCATACGACTGTCTGGAGACTGTTGAACGAGTATCAATTTTATCCTTATCGTTTGCAACGTGTACAGGCCCTGTCACCAGTAGATTACCCTGCACGAGTTAGGTTCTGTCAGTGGTTCTTGCAGCAGTGTGGTGTAAATCCGAACTTTTCTGCCGTCGTATTATTTACAGATGAAGCACAGTTCACAAGAGATGGCATAACAAATTTCCACAATCAGCATGCATGGTCGCATGAAAACCCACGTGCAACTGTTATATCTCTTCACCAGGTGCGGTTCTCCCTCAACATGTGGGCCGGTATCATTGGTGATCGATTAGTTGGACCCCATGTACTTGTAAAAACAGACTTACGGAGCAGGCGTACACAAACTTCCTGGAAAACACCATACCTGACGTTTTCGAAGACACTCCACTGATCAATCATCAACACATTCACTTCTTGCATGATGGCGCTCCTGCACACTTCAGTTTTAAGGCTCGCCGGTACTCGGATTGAAGGTTTCCTGATCGATGGATAGGTAGAGGTGGCCCAATTGCTTGGCCTCCACGCTCACCTGATCTGAACCCTCTCGATTTCTACTTGTGGAGCCATTTAAAGTCATTGGTTTATTCGTCTCCGGTGCCGGATTTGGAATCCCTTCGGAATCGAATTGTGGCAAGTTGTGAGGACATACGCAATACTCCTGGAGTTTGGGATCGTGTTCGCAGGTCAATGAGACATCGATGTGAGGTCTGTATTCAAGCAGGAGGTGGACATTTTGAACATCTTCTGTAATGACAACAACCTGCGGAAAGAAAAACGTTCCAGTGAATTTCAATGTTGTGAAGGCCATAACTCGGAAAAGAAGCATTTCCGGACACATGTTATAGTGAACTAATTTGATTGTCTACATGTGGGAAATACATACCTGAAATTATGCCCCGTATTTTTGAAACAACCTGTATATCTGAGACTTCAATCAAAGGTTTAAGTATCAATTAGTCAAAGATCAATTATCTAATATAATAGCTTTCAGTAATGTAAAATGAACCAAAATTCCAAATGGACCAGGGCGAACGAGCTGATCCAGTGGCACCCATCAAAACAAAGATAATGCTTCTCTCGATCCTAGACGTCAACACTCAAATTGGCACGTGTAGGCGGTAAAATATTTTAAATTTATTCGCATTTTCAAGTCTTCCAAATTTGAAGGTTGAGTATGAGGGTTCCGTTGTTAGACATAAGAAATGGTATCACATTAGGTGACCTATAAACGATAAGTAGCTCCATTTTTCGAAACCATAATCGTTGACTTCTGTTCAATTGTAGGTAATTTAGAAAGTCTGGTGTCTTACTGTAAGAGTATTGGTCCACGTTAGCTTCAAAGATCACATCACTATGGGAACGTCTGAATCATTACTCTCGGGCTCCGAATCTGGATTTTACATATACCAATACCATGCGCTCTGAGAATATCTATTACCATCCGAGTGAAATAAATAGTGATAACTGAATATAACAATTTAATAAAGCCATTATCATCGTCTCTCTGATTAGTGACATAACTGCAAAACGGTCATGCGTCGTGTGAACACATTGCTGCTTGAACGGACGAAAACATGATGTTTTCACAATTATTTTGCAGTCATGTTAATAGTATTTACCGTGACAAGTAACTATCTTTGGCCTACGGCTTCGTTTTGCTCCAGGAACTAAAAAGGTTCTCTTAAATATATTTAAAAGTGTATTTTCAATAGGAAATGAAGCTTTTGGAATTTATGAAACTCATCTCAAGCAGTGAAGATCAGCTTTTTTCTTCCTGAGTGATGATGATTGATGTCAATGTTTAGCTACTCCTGTAAACAATATTTTTACTTTCTCTAGCCCCATATGTAAGGTATTGTAATGCACCCAAAAATTCAATACTGGAAATATATGTTTTGGGGTCCCCTGAGTCCGAAAAAAGCATTTTTAAAAAAAGGTCCGTGTGTGTGTGTGTGTCTGTGGACAGCATAGCTCCAAAACGAAAATACCGTTAAATACCAAACTTGGTATTTAGGTTTAGTATCTTCGAAGGATGCGACACGAAGATTTTAAAAAAAATCCCCCCACCACAAACTATCCTTTACATGGAAAACATTTTGAAAATTTTGGTTTTCTTAAAAATGGCTCTAACGATTTTGATTAAAATCCCGTATATTAAAGCTATTTATGTCCGAAATAAAATTTATATCTCGAATTTTTGGGGAATAGTCTCTGAAAACCTCTTTATTCTGGATGAATTTTGCTTAACTGCTAAACCATAAGAGATAGAAGAAACTCACTACACAAAAATGTACATCACGACAAAACACACAATTTATGTCCTTTAAGTTTGTGCTGTGGAGGTAACCGTTTCTGAGATATTCCTTGTTATTGGTTTCAATTGTGAAGTACTTAAACTTTTCTCAGACAGGAAGTGTCCGTTTTTATTTTGTTCTACTCCTGGCCAAGCAAAGAAGTGATTTGCGATGACAATCGCATAACGATAGCTTTTAAAACATTTGACAATCACTTTAACATAGCGCATTCCCTTATTCCCTTCTACTTATTAGGAACTAAGTAGGTAATAAGAACATTCTACTAATATTTATCTCGATTAGCATTTTGTACAAAGAAGAACAATCTTTTGTAGGAGGTTTGTAGAGCAGCTAGAGAAAGTCATGTGAGTGTAACACCTCAGATTTTCCTCTTGGCAACGCATTCCGTTCTTAACTGACTTCTTGGCCATTTAAAGTTATTCGATATGGTAAGTTTGGTATTTTTGCATTGTAGAATTTGTCAAATGAATTTTGGGCTAAACCTTTAAAGAAACTGCTTTCCAGCTACAGCACAAGAAAGGAGACTCGGGGCAGAAGTGCTTCAAGACTTCTGTGCACGCACCTTTTCTTGGGCGCTGGTTTTACATGGCAGCAACAGCCAGGAGGGAAGAAGAGAGAGCCTGCCCGCCAGTTGTGTTATGAACCTAAGAAACTTTCTTTGAGGCCTTCAGCCATTATGACGAATAGGTTATTTACCGTGAACTAAATTACTAAACAAAACGCAGCTCACGTGCATGTACATGAATTCCTGGATCTATAAACAGAATGAAACCTTAGTTATGAAGCCACTAGTCTATAGTCTATAGCTTACTTCATGCCTCAATGTTGTCGCTTTGTTCTTCTTCCGGAATGACGTGAAACCTACCGACTGAACGCACCGAAGAAAACGGGGGCCCATAGTATTACTCTTACTTTCCAGAAAAGATGACTATATGTTTGCTTTTTGAGTTATTACTTTCTCTACATGTACTATGTGTATAAAGTATAGACAAGGTAAGTATTGTATTGCACCCAAAAACGAAAAGTCTGTTAAATACCAAACTTGTTTAAGTTCAGTATTTTCCAAGGATGACACATGAAGACTTACAAGAAAATCCCCCCCACGTCCAACTACCCTTTGCGAGGAAAAATTTTCTCAAAAATGGCTCTAACGATTTTGATTAAGGTATTATATATTTAAGATATTTACATTACAAATAAAATATATATCTTGAATTTCTGAGACTATCCACTGAAGACATCTCTTTTTATCTTGTTTCATTTGTAACTTCTATGGCCATATCGAGGGCTTTGACTTGTGAAACAACTCGTCTGACCACGGCAGGTTATTGTCATTAGGTTTGTCACGTGATATCATTAAACACACACACTCTAATACACACTTACAGACTGTGGGGGATAGGGAATAGTTCTGGTTAAAGAAAAATTTCCCGCTCCAGCCGGGAATCAAACTCGCTGACCACTCTACCACGGATGCACTCTTTATTCTAGATCTACATCTTTATTCTGGATGAATTTTGCAGAATTTTGCATTCCTGGTAAACCATAAGAGAAAGACAAAACTTTACTTAGTAGAAAATGTACAGCTCGTTAAAACACACAATTCATGTTATGTACATTTTTGTTTGTGGTGTTGATCTTTTTTACTTTCTCTACACGTACTATGTAAATAGTTTATAGAGAAGTTATTGCACTCCACCAAATTCACCGGAATTTCACCGGAAATACATGTTTTAGGGTCTGTATCCAAAAAAAGTATTTGCAGATAAAGGTCCGTGTGTGTGTCCGTGTGTCTGTGAACACGATAACTCAGAAACGAAAAGTCGGTAAAATACCAAACTTGGTATTTAAGTTTAGTATGTTCCAGGGATGCGAAACGAAGATTTTGAGAAATATCCCCCTACCCCAAACTACCCTTTGCATGGAACTTTTTTCGAAAATTTTGATTTTCTAAAAAATGGCTCTAAAGATTTTGATTAAAATATCGTACATGCCAAATAAAATTTATAATTTGAATTTTCTGGGACTAGCCTCTGATGACTACTTTATTCTGAGTGAATTTTACGGAATTTTCCAAAACTGCTAAACCGTAAGCGATAGACAAAAACTTACAATACAAAAAACGAGGAGCACATTAAAACACACAATTTATGTTGGATACATTTTTTTTTCGTGGAGTTGGTCGTTTTTGAGATTTTATTTCTTGCTTTTGTTTTCAGCTTCTAAAAAATTAACCTTTCTCATACAGGAATTTGTAGACTCCTGTCCATACAAATAAAGGAACTTCAGTCACATAGCACCCAGCTTTTGACTATCACTTTAATCTATGGTACTCCCTTATTTCTCTTCTACTTACACGGAAGCAAGTAATAAGACTATTTCTTCTAATTCTTTGTCGATTAGCAAGAAATAAAGAGAAACATAAGCTTCTTAAGAATAATTTGTTGCAGAGATGTAGAGAAAGTCAGAGAAAGGTCGGTGTGTGGGTGTGTGTGTGTGAGAGTGCGTCCGTGTGTCTGTGAACACGATAACTCAAAAACGAAAAGTCGGTAAAATACCAAACTTGGTATTTAAGTTTAGTATCTTTCAGAGATGCGACACGAAGATTTTGAGAAAAATTCCCCCACCCCAAACTACCCTTTGCATGGAACTTTTTTCGAAAATTTTGATTTTCTCAAAAATGGCTCTAATTTTGATAAAAATATCATAAAAGTTATTTACCTGACAAATAAAATGTATATCTTGAATATTCTGGGAACAGGCTGTGAAGAGTACTTTATTCTGGACGAAATTTACGGAATTTTGAATAACTGCTAAACTGTAAGAGATGGACAAAAACCTACTGCACGAAAAATGTAGAGCACGTTAAAACACAGAATTTATGTTATATACATTTTTTTCGTGGAGTTCATCGTTTTTGAGATATTACTTATAATTTTCTCATACAGGAATTTCTCAACTCCTGTCCATACAAACAAAGGAACTTCAGTCACATAGCAACCAGCTTTTGACTTAACGAATATTTGACATTGAGTTAGAATATTTGGACAGATAATTGTTTCACATGTGCTTTAGACAGTGATAAATGGGAGAAAGCACTTTAGGAATTGAAATATTTTGAAGAAAATTATAATTAAATTCTATAATCTTTGGGATACTAAAATATACATGATTAAAATACTTATCTTGCAGTTGTTTGATTACTGTGCCTCATTTGGAATTTATTTCTCAGATGCTCTGAGCGTTTAAGCATTTTCTAGAATAAGTTCATTATGTCACTGGTAAAAAGACATGCAGTATGAATAATGATAATTGGGAAATGTAGATTATTTCAAAAAAGAGTTAGATTAGTATTTTATCATAAGTGATCTATTTGAGGTTTGAAATGTAATTCATTTCTGTGTTTTGTACTGGAGAATTTATCGAATGGAATTTATAAAGCTATTCCCTTAAGAAAATGTAATTATTATATAAGTAATAATTATTACTTATGTGACAGCAAGGTCGTCTCCTTAGCGCAGTGGTAGCGCGAGAGACCTGGGTTCGACTCCTAGTACCGGCGTGGGGATTTTCCACCGCTGGGAGACCTGCTCCGGGGTGCACTTAGCCTTGTGAGGTCCCTGGGGCGCCAATTGAGGAGCTACTTGATGGAGAAGTAGCGGCTCCAGGTCGTGAGGACCGCATTAACCGGCCAGCAGGGTTCGAGGCGCTCCAATACTGCGCCTCATCCATGACCGAGTTGGGGGACGCAGCGTCCGGGTGGTAGGCCAAGGCTTCTTGTGAGCTGTCGTGTCATGGAGTTATTTGACAGCATACTAAACGAACACTCGAGTATGTAACGTAATACTAATAATACTGTCAACAGAAGCTCAAAATTTAGGTCAAATGAAATCAAAGCACAACAAATACCTTTTATCAGAATTTTTCTAATTATATCTATGCATATATTTCCTATTTATTTTACGTTGCTTAACTACGTGATCATATCATGGATATGTTAGGAAGTATTTCGTGCAGGATGGACAATTAGCCTCATCCACATTATCTTATTGCGATACGTGTCATTTTAATGCTAGCCGGTCCCCACGGCACGCTCGCTAAGGCGTCTCGCGTTGGTGCTTCGTGAGCAGGGGATCGTGGGTTCGAGTCCCGCCTTGGGCATGGGTGTTATATGTTTGTGCAATGTGTATATGTTGCAAAGGATTAGTAAAACCAGTAATGATACAGTAATCATACAGGGGGGGGGATGTAAATAGGGGATACAGCGCCGGAGTCCTGACCAGACTCCGCTAGTTTAAAAAAAAAACCAGGCATCTGCACATGACAGCTTTTACACTTATCCACAGAGACCTTAGTTCTAAGCAACTGTTTCTCTACTTCTGCACTTGCCGGAAAAATGACGTTAGGGTGCCTTCCAATTTTCTTCGTTTCATTATTTGTGGCAGAACGTTCGCTATTGCCATTTTCTTTCGTGTTACGATTGTTTAAACATAAGACGGAACGTTAATTCGTGTAATTAAATATTCAATCGGTATTTAACTTGGCGATAGAGGGAAGCCACAATAACATATCTACATGTCAGATTGATCGGCTCAAGGGATTTAAAACCGGGAACTGGCCACAGACATTACTCCTGAGCTACTCCGCTCGATATCTCCAGAGTTGATGAATGGTGCTGTTGGTTTATCTGCAGTCAGCAGCTAGCTGACGTTTTATGCGATAAAATCGCATCCTTGCAAGCATATTACAAGAAAATCTGATGTGTTCCATTTCCGTAATCTTCTCTAGCTGTTCCATAAACAAACTGCCCTTACAAAAGGTTATTCTTTTATCTCCATCTTGCTAATCGAGATAAACAGTAGCAGAATTGGTATTTTTACTATTTCTTTGTAATAGAGGAAATTCACACAGGCTAAAATATTAGTCAAATCTTTTAAAAGTCGGTCGCTATGTTAAACAATCGATTTGGTTCTCTTTACTTGCCAAGGTCAAACAAAAGAGAGACGAGAAAAAGATGATTTCTCGTTTGAGAAAATTTAAGTAACTTGCAATTGAATGAAATAATATCTCAGAAACAGTTAACTCTATCAAAATGGATGACATAGATTGAGTACTTAACCAGATATACATGTTTTTGTAGTAGGTTTTAGTCTGTTTCTCATAGTTCACCAGTTATGTAAAAGTTATACAAAAGTTATCCAGATTGAAGAGGTCTTCAGAGGTTATTACCAGAAAATTCAATACATACATTTAGTTTGCCTAATTATATCTTAAGCATATAGTTTTTGTTTTAATCAAAATCGTTAGAGCCAGTTTTCAGAAACACTTTCAAAAATGTTTCATGAAAGGGTAGTTGTGGATGGGTATTTTTTTGAAAATATTTTATTCGTATTCTTGGAAGATACTGAACTTAAATACCGAGTTTGGTATTTAACCGACTTTTCGTTTTTGAGTTATGCTATCCACAGACACACACACAAACACACACACCACCACATATACAGTCACATACACACCACGGACTTTTTTCTATAAATGTCGTTCTTTCTTTCTTCCTTTTTTGATTCAGAGAACCATAAAACATATATTTCTGGTGAAATCTCGGTATTGAATTTTTGGGTGAAATGCAATATCTTCTCCAGCCACATTGTGTGAAAGTAATACAAATACTGTGTTTGGCTGATATCCGAGATATCCTAAACGATATTTGGTGATATTAAATACACAGTGTATGAGTGGAATAGTACTTGAAACTATCCGCTTCTTTGCTTACATTGGAATTATTATCTGAAACCGTTTATAGATTTTTGCAAATGAAGTCGAGATAAACCATTGCAGAAATACTCACATTAAAGGCAGAAAGAAAATAATAATAATAATAATAATAATAATAATAATAATAATCATCGAAAGTTTAAAAATTGAACGCCTTAAAATTCTATACTTTACATGAAATCGCTAGGACCAATTGGATGTTGACAAGCGTCTAAAATAACGACAAAGTATTAAATAGTTCGGCAATTAATAACGGATATTTTTTCAAATGACTTAAACACTAAAATTATTTGCAATAAAGTTTGTGCTTTAAAGATACCTATATTACTTTCTCTTCTTAGTACATAGTACATAGTACTTAGCTCGAGAAGGTATTGCATGCTACATAAATATTCGATACCAATATTCGATTTTCACTGAAAATACATGTTTAGAAAAAGGTCCATGTGTGTCTGTGTGTCCGTGAACACGATAATATAAAAACAAAAAGTCGGTAAAATATCTAACTTGTTTAACTTAAATATCTTCCAAGGATGCGACACAAAATTTTGAGAAAATTCATCCACCACGAACTACCTTTATAAGGAAAAGAATTAAAAATGTTTATTTTCACAAAAATTATTATAACGATTTTGACTGAAATGCCACATATTAAAATATTTATATGACAAATACCTGGGTAGCCCAAAAATACCTTATGTAATATTTTTCTATCGTCCTCCGTCTGAACGCAAGCGTGTCTTCCTCTTCCCCGGCAAATCCTCCTACCAGAATCGCCAACAATCTTACGAGCTTTCCACTCTCCCAAGCTGCTTCCGTCCTCTGTTCGGCAATATATATTTCCTTATCGAACTTTTAATTCAATTTTAGCTTGAATGATGATTTTTATCTACATTCAATTCCTGTTCCCTACCTTTTGTACCATATAATGATCTTTGATATTTTTCATGGTGCTATGCCCATTTTCATTACCCCTCTGCCAGATATCGTTTAAGCCACTTTTTGGTAAGGCCTCGCCGCTCGTCATTTTGGATGCCTGTGTTACTCACTTGATCCATTTATGTACATATGCTGTTACATACATCTATTTAAATTAAGTAGATATACCTTTACGTTCTAAAGAGTAACATGCAATATGCGTTCATTATTAAGACGCCAGTATGTGGTTATCATTTTAACAGTATTTTGGCATATAAGCCCTGAAAGTATATCGTGAAAGAAGCCGCTAATATTAGCGATAGTGTAGTTTTATTGCATCCGATTCTTTACATGTGTACGAAAGGAAAATAGAATAGAATTTCTGAGCACCAATTGAATTACAGCTGTCACGTACAAGAAGCGCAGCATGATTATTTTCGATTGACGCCTCTGAGTGAAGTTGGGGCCAGTAATTTCATTTCCATGCGCGTTGTTTAGTGCTGGAAGCGATCCAGAGCCCTATGTGGCACACCGGATAGAACGCACCTTCGCTTTTCACTTCTTTATTGCTTTTTTATGTATGCAAAACAGGGTTACGTGCCTTGCAATCGAGAAAGGGAAATACAAAGCGTTGATGTGGGAGCCCCGTTATTTTCTAGTATATTGCGAAATGTTGTTTAAAACTAGCAGGCAGTCTTATTGAAATAGTGTGAGTTCATTTGTTTATTCAATTTTGTACGTGAGTTTTGTAATTACTATTTATAGGCTTATTGCAGCAGGGACATTTACTTCTAAACGTTCTTTGTCTGAGCTGTGTGTTTTTATTACTCTTCCAAGAACACACATATTATAATATTTATGCTTTTCATAACTTTTCGATACCGAGCGAGGTGGTGCCGCGGTAACTTGTGCGACTCCATTCGGGAGATCCCGGGTTCGATCTCCGACGGCCACCCAAACTGACTGTGGCGTAAACGATATCGGCTGGTCAGTTGATTGGCACGATATACTGTTCAACCTGTATTGGATCCTCTTTCAACATTTCTTCTGATAATTAGCAGGATAATACGAGGAGGTAAAAGTCAAAAACTTATATTATTTATTCGAGGAAATGCTATATCAGGTGCTCCTAATATTAAAGGGAGCAATCCGTTACCAAATCCTCCAATTATAATAGGTATAACTATAAAGAAAAATCATTAATATCGACTGGTCCCATCACTGTTAAGCTCGTCGGCAGAGCACTTCTCGAACACTCTTTCCTCTCAGGGCGCGTTAATGGTGCAGGAATTGCATACGAAAGGATAACATTCTTTTTCAAACTATCTTCGATTTTATTAATAAATTTCCAATATCAAATCATTTCAACATAAACTATGGCCTTATTTTAAGCACACTAGATCGTTTATAAATATTCGCAATTGTAATAATGACGAAATTAATTAGTATCGTCGAAATACTCAACTTATTTCAGTAAAGATTCCTCCGGACATCCAGATTGAAAATGTTGAAAACACTAACCTGAGAAATAAAAATTCACATGAAACGTGTGTCTTGTGATAAATGGAATTATTTTGAGTTGCTATGTCCTACCCACTCGCTCTAATTAAGATAGTTTCTTATATACAAAACTTGTCGCAAAATGTAAACAAGAAACTCCATTTTGTAATTTTTACAAACCCACAACTATACTGCCAACCTATTTATTCAACGAAATCCGCGAGTCTTCTGTTCTGTTAGGCATGTGTTGCTCGTATGCTTTGGCGAAATCAATGGAAATGCCTAAAAATTAACTATAAAATAATAATAATAATAATAATAATAATAATAATAATAATAATAATAACAAATTCATTTATACATTAAATTAAACCTAACGTAATAGAGAGAGAATGCTGCTTTTGTTAGCATACCTTAGTGAAAGCAATGGAAGTTATTAAAATCATTTTATTTACACACACACACAAACACACACACACACACACACTAACCTAGAGCTAACCGAGCGCATGCTCGCTTCACTCGCATGCTTATTTTTAAAATGCTAAAAATAAAACACATTATAAACATCAATTTACACGCAAACACACTAGCTTACATCTAACAAAACCAGTAAAACTTACACAGTACTATAATCAGCTCATTCAAAAAACATGTCTAAATTAAAACAAACACCAGAGAACTAATTCTTGAAGTGAAACATCGCTTAAAGCGCACACCCGTAACCCACAGAATTGCTATAGAATCCCATTTCTTCCTCTCTGCTTAAAAATGTACAATAGTCTCAAATCCCTTAGATATCAGTATATACGACAATTTGTCATGTCCCGGTATTATTTTTATTAATGTTGGCAGCCACCATCATAATGAATAATAGAGGCGGAAACAACGAAAACCTTGTAAATAACTACATGAGCGCTCCTAAGGGCCGAATAATAAACTACGAAATCTGGATCCTCAAAGGAATAAAGACCCTTATTTCCTTTCAAATTATTGTCTTCCTTTCTTACTTCGACCAAAATATTCCGGACAGTAATTAAAATAAATTCCCATAAATTATTAAATTATTATTCTTCGACGCATTACGTCAAAGAAACAGTTATCTTGTAGAATTCCTCGATCAAGTCTATCAAAGAAGAATTGTTACACAGAATAGACCTCCTTCCCTGACGAGGTTATTAGGAGAAGTGTATGAAGTTTAAAATCTTACCTGGTTACTGACAAATTTTAGCGTTGCTAAAACAGTATTTTTATTTAAAATCAAACATCTCATCAGCATACACAAAAATTGACTGACGAGAAAACAAAAACGCAACGAAATTCTGTCTTTCCTAAAAGAACTCATGGATTACTAAATAAATACTACAATAGTGGAGAAAAGGCGTACTCTTACCAAGAAGGCTATGAATACCACATAGACAAACATGGATAAATATAATTATTGCTCCACAATGATAAATATTGCTTCGTGATTTCCCTGGGCCGCCAGGCGTGGTTAATTTTCTACTATGACTTTTCCTATCCATCATTTCATGTATGCGTCACTTCGTTGTCATCTATTTCAGGGTTGAAGGAACAGTCACGGTGTTCGGTGGGTTGCGGCTGGGCTGTGGTTTGCGCTCTGTAAAATACCGGCACAAGCTATCGTGCAATCCATGATTCATCAGCGCTAAGGAATTTGAAAACTTGCTCCGAGAGGGAAAACGTTGGATATACGTTATTGAATTACATGCCTAGTCTGCATAACTTGTAATAAGGTTGCTAAATGAATATGTTCACATTCTGCATAATCTCGGAAACCACTACTTCGTTTTCAAAGCTTATTTGAGTAGTGTAAAGTTTACATGTTTGCTAATACTTAAGGCTGTCATTTTTATCACATTTATTATACTTTATATGCATAGTTCAATATCAATATTTAGATCCTTTCAGAAGATCTAGAAAATAACTGGATTCATTCAGTTTTCTCATTGCTTTGTTTTCTGTCATGACCTACTTTTGGTTAGGAATACCAGTAATCTTATCTCTGCATGACTACCTTTCAGCATTTGAACTTTTTAGTTTCTCCTCTGTACTATGTACATAGTGTATAGAGAAGGCATTGTATTTCACCCAAAAACTCAAGTGTCGTGATTTCGCCGTATATACATTTTTGAGGTCCCCTGAGTCCATGTTTTAAAAAAAAGGTCCGTGTGTGTATCTATGAACAGCAACGCTCAAAAAAGATTAGTATCTGCCAAGAATGCAACACAAAGATTTTCAAAAAAATTCCCCTACTTCAAACTACCCTTTACATGAAAATTTTTTTGGAAAAATGTCTCTAATGATTTCGATTAAAATGCCATATATTAATATTTACATCACACATAAAATGTATACATTAAATTGTCTGCAAATAGCTTCCGAAGATCTGTTCTTTTTGGATGCATTTTTATGAATTCTACATAATTGGTAAAGTGTAAGAAATAGACAGAAACTTACTACACAAAAAATGTAGACACAATTTATGTCACACATTTGTTTAATGGAGTTGACCGTTTCCAGTTGATCTTTCTTATTGGTTTCAGTTTTAACGTAACTTTTCTCAAACAGAAAGTCATCTTCCGTTTCATCTCTCATTTACTTACTTCAATTATTCACATAGTGGCCAGGTTTTAAAACATTTAATATCGCCATAGCCTAGTGTACTCCCTTATTTTGCTTTTGCTTAGAAGGATGCAAATAGTGAGAAAATTAATGCTAATATTTAACTCTATTGGCATGATGTTGATAAAACAATATTCTGTTATCTACATCATTTAACATTTTAGTTAGTTAGATCAGAAAGTCATATGAATAGAACAAATAAGATTTAAAGTGTATTGTGCACAATGTGTTATGTTAAAACTGTAGTGATTGGGAATTTATGGACTTATGGTTAGCCTATAATTGCCATAAGAATATTGATTATTCCAAATAAAATAATGTGCACATCCGTTCTATGAATATATTATATTATATGATTATGTTTGACCATCTAACCTAATCTAACAACGTAAAAAAAAAAGAAATTAATGTTTGCCAGACTTGTCACTCATGTCATCAGCTGGAATTTGCGATCTATGGGCTGCCACAGTGATGTGAACCACAAGGTCGATTGAAAACATGAGTGATTCTTAAAATCCCACGATGAGGTGTAAAGAAGCATTTTGCACAAAAATTCCCTGCACCTAAATTAGTGACCTAAGTAGTTGAAATTTTGTGTGTGTTAATATTGTAACAATAACATTTGTTTATTACTTAAACAACAACCTTTATTTCTTGTACTGATTCCAAATAAAATATATTGCCAAGTAAATTTCTTTATTCGGTGCATTTGCAGCAATTCTGTTGTACCGTTTCTTTGGATACACGCTCCGACTTCCCGTCGAAACTACTGCACGTTTGTACATTTCCAATTGAAACTGACTCGCTGGGATGCTCGTTTTCTCATTTTTACACCTATTGAAGCCATAACGAGAAACTTCTAGAATCAATTGCACGTGAAAACCACCACAGCTGTCACAAACTCACCTAAGTGCTTCAATCGGAGCTTCGAGGAGAGGTCTGTCCGCTCGCGCAGGTGTAATAATGTACGACAACAATTAGCTATGACTCTCGAAGTAACCCACTCGCATACGTGCAGCGATTACAGCAGCAAGTACAATAAAGTGGACATCCTGACTTAACCGACTTTGCGTGTTCTTTATGACACAATTGTACTACGATCTAGACGGTTTTATAGTGAATCCTCCCCTTTGTGCTTTATACTTGTAATATTTTACAGTCTCGGCTATTCCAAATAACGAATTATATATCCCCTGATAATGTGAAAACATTCTTTCAAATTCTGGAATTGTTGCTTAGTGGTAGAGAATACTGTTCAGAATGGTCGAGTAATTGTTATATGTGGTTATTATATATTTGAATCTTTTGTAATTTCTTTTCTGTCCCATGGTTATTTAATTCTCAAATGATGCAGAGGCTATTACCAAATCCACGAAGTTTCTATACACCCAGGTTATGAAACATAGTCGAGAAAAATAATATTTTCAGTTAATATAAAATGTCGGTTTACTGGCTTCTTATGTTAGCAGTTTTCTCTCTTAATTTAATTATTTAGCAGCGCTAGTAATGAACTTGATTACGAAATAAATACGAAGAAAATAATACAAAACTTTTTAAATGGATCCATGGTCTCCGTTTAATTGCTCTAACCACTGAGGTCAATAATTAACTTATAGTTGGTTAAAGACTAATAAGTCCGGGACTTTAAGCACTTACGGCATTGTAAGTCGCCATTGGGGTCTGTCGTCTCAAAATTATTTGAGATCACCTTGTGGTTTATCAACTGACCGTCATCTCAGGAATTTTAAATGTTAAAATCTAAGAATGTACATGATGATACATTGCAGCGCCAGTTACAATTCAATACTAAAGGGTAGAAGAAGATTGTTTCTTAGGTGTACAAATTGTTGTTTTGTGTTGTACAAATTTCATTTGAAAATCAGAATAATATAATTGAAGGTCAAATTTATATTTATTAAAACTGTTAACCGTTATGTTAATATTATGACCACGTTAAATGTATATGAAGTAGCTTTAAGTTTATTTTATACAAAGAACGTAGCTGTTTTCATTTCTATGGAATACATAGCGTCATTATTTGCTCTTCCCCTTTCGAACTCGCACAGCAATACGTCCCTCAGGTTGTCACGTCATCTGCACTCTGCTAGAGGTATCGGGAACTATCTTGCGATTACTGTTCAAGAGATTAGTTGGTCTGCGGAGTTGAATGAAACATTATTATTTAATTTTAGCTCATGAATGGAAGCAACGAGGCAGCAATTATACTGCAGTCTATTTTAATTATAAAGAAGTCAGTCACGATGTTTACAAAAATGCTCACTTACTGCTTTGACTGTCGATAATATTGCCGTCGTTAGTTCAGTACAGTACAATGGACTGACCAGGAAGGCATTTCACACGCTTATCGTCAAATGAGGACAGAAGATAAAGGCAGGTATGTATACCTTTTATTCAGAAATTATTAGTTATATTGGTGAATACTCTTGAGTACTTTGACTGCTTTTGTGTGAGCGCGATGCTGTTCTAGAAGACTAATACATTAAAAGAACAATAGTGACAGTATAACTGATAGTGCGGATGGTAGCATTTTACTCCAGGTTCTTAAATTAGTTACAATTACTCCTCTATTACATGCATATTCATTTTTATAGCCACTATTATGAATTTTAAACTTATGTTAATCCAGATAAACGTTGCAAATGTATTCTATTACATTAGGGAATCTAAAAAGCGTGAGCGATGATCAGAGCCTTTAAAAGCAGGTCAGTGTGTGCTGACTTAGAAATTCCATACCCTCTCCGCATCACTAGAACCTACTAAATGGTGACAGTATTTTTAAAAAAATCTGTTAAGTAATATTTCAAATGAATTTCTCTACCTATCTTGACAAAGCTATTTTGACAAAAGCTTAAACTTCCATCTATCAAAATAATATTCAAGATAACATGAGTATAAATGGTTTTACTGTAGGTACAAGAAAGATCAGGAAATACATTACGCTAAAGTGATAGCCAGATATTTTAAAAATAGTCACCATTTGATCATTAGATTCTCTTTGCGTATGATAGGAGAAAAATAATAAACCTTTCAGTTAAGGAAAGTGTAAGTATTAACAAATTTAAGGCAATTACAATGAATATCTTGGAAATTGTTAACTCCGTCAAAACGATGTGTTTTAAGATGTCTACCATTTTTGTGTAGTTAGTTTTTTTTATTAACTCTTACGGCTAACCAGTTATGCAAATTCTCTACAGAATGAAGTGTTCTTCAGTGGCTATTCCCAGAAAATTCAAAATATAACTACCACACACGCGCTAAGTTGTTCAGATGTGAAAGTTGCCAGATTGCCAAAATTTTGACTTCTTCTTGGGAACATTGGGGTTTTAGCTTCACAGATTCATCGTCTACACCCTGTCACCTTCGGCCGCAACTGCTACACTCAACTTATAAAGAATATCCCTCAGCTACGCATTGCGGCTTAGGGCCCTCCACGTTGGGCTACGCTTTGCAGCTTAGGTCCCTAAATGTTTATAACAGACCAATAAGTAGTTATAATGCGGCTGTAATGACGAAATAACAAAAGTAACCGCGTATAGAAGTAATGCCAAGGGGTAGAACCATTGTATACTAATAATTAAATATCTTCAATATATGGCATCAAAATTGTTGCAGCCACTTTTTAGAAAATTAAAAGTTTGTAAAGCATTTCCTGTAAATCTTCGTGTCTTATTCTAGGAAGATACTAAACTTAAATATCAAGCTTCGTATTTAACCACTTATCATTCTTGAGTTACGCTGTTCGGACACAGGGATCTTTTTCTCAGAAAGAAGTATTTTTATGGATTCAGGTGCTCTCAAAACATGATTTTCGGTGAAATCTTGGTGTCGAGTTTTTGAGTGGAATGCATGCCTTCTCTATCTATATATACTTTGCACTCATGTGGTAGGGAAAGTAAAACTGGGGAAAGTAATGATATACTCAAACCTATAACGAATATATCGGAAATGAGTGATGCCACAAAAAGTTATTTGAGTAAATTCTGTTTTAGATTTTAAAAGTTTTCGCCATCAATCACTGTTTGCTGGTTGTAGAAATTTGAATTTCTCGTGTAAATAACTTAAACATGTGATATTTTAATCAAAATCGTTATAGCGATCTGTAAGAAAAACGTATATTGAAAACTATGCCATGTAAGGGGTAGCTTGGGGTGTTGCCTCCCTCTCGAGTTCAATATATGTGTTTGTTTCTTTTCTGCATGACCAGGAGAAAACATAGGAATAACGATTTCCCTCTTGAGAAAAGTATAGGTTTACGAAATTTAAGCCAAACAACAGAAATGTTTAACGATATAACAATTTCAAGTTTATAAGTTTTAAGGAAATTCACATTCTGTTACGGTTTACCAATTATACAAAAGTGTTAAAAGGTTATGTAGTTTCTGCTCTTTTGGTCTAACGGTGGAAATTGTTATAAACGAATTCTTCGTGGGGACGGTTAAATTTTAATTGCTTATGCCGTAATTCTGTCGGGTTGAATGCAGGGTGGTCGCAAACGAAGAATGGGCCACTGAAAAATGTTTGCAGCCCCCTCCATATCTGATTAATATAAATTCTATTCAAGATTATCATGCACGATTACAGAAATTAATAATTGTAATTATCTAATTATTTTATTAATTAATACATGAATAATTAACAGACGCGTGAAACATTGGGTACTAGCCACGGTAACCAGCTGCAACTCGAGTAGTATGCAGTAATGCTAGTTTCACATTCTTATATCTGTTAAAATCTGTATTTTTGTAAACAATGGAGTTTAAAATGCATAATGCGAACAAATAGGGTTCCGTGTTCAGAAAGCCAACAGCATAAATAACATTACTTTTTGTGTTTTCATTATTTTAGCTGCAAAATGTTCTATGTAGACATTTTGTTTCGTTTGTATGGAGTTATAGCGTGTTAATGTTTTTACATATTTTACCATGTTCTATGTACAATGTACATAGTAGGAGAGACGGCACTTTAAATTGGTATTTAAAATTACTATCTTCTGAGAATACAACACGAACATTTTCAGGATAATCCTCCAACCCAAACTCCCTTTAGTTAAAAGATTTTTGACATTCTTGATTTTCTCAAAATATGGCTGTAGAAGTTTTGATTAAAATGTCGTATATTAAAGATATGCAAATGAAAAGGAAAATGTGCATCTAAGATTATTTTGAAATAGCATATGAGGTTCTCTTCATTTTGAATGACTTTTGTATAACTTTTAAACAGTGAGACATGCTCAAAAATGTAAAAGTCGTTAAAGCACCCAAATTATATGACATTCTTTATTTTTGTAATTCCAAAATATTCCTTGTTAGTTTTTTAAAATTTCCACTACTTGAATTTTTCTACAATGGAAAGTCGTTATTCACTTTTTTCTTCCTGGACATGCAAAGAAAGGCGAATTGCAATTGCTCACATAGCGCCCGGCTTTAGAAAAATTGACTATCGCTTTAGTCTAGTGAATTTCCTAATTTCTTCTGTACTTGGAACCA
Organism: Hymenopus coronatus; assembly: GCA_030762935.1. Classification (NCBI taxonomy): domain Eukaryota; kingdom Metazoa; phylum Arthropoda; class Insecta; order Mantodea; family Hymenopodidae; genus Hymenopus; species Hymenopus coronatus. Next base: position 59,477,695 of record CM060886.1, read on the forward strand.
AATAATACAACAATTTCTGCTAATGTACATCTCGATTAGCAGAAATAGAGAGAAGGAGAATCTTTTGGAACAATTTGTTGCGGAATAAGTAAAGAAAGTCTTGTGAATGGAACACATTTTTTAAAGGTAATGATTAACAAAAACTATTCATACACTATGAGGTTCGTCTTAGAATATGTGCAAATTTATTTGCGTTAGCATAAATATGATGGCTGATATATTGACAATTGAGCTTTTACTGCCTGTATATTTCAATGTCCATTCCAAGCCATGGGCATTTAAATAAGACGTAAAAGCTACGCTGTCAAGAAAATAAGAAATTAAAATAAATTAATTTCGATATGCAAAACACCTCCCATTGGATTTTTTTAAACAGATTTTCAATATTTTTACAAAGTATAGTTACGCAATTAGTTACACAAGGAAAAGTAGTTAACTGGCCATTTATTAATAATCTTATTATTATTATTATTATTAGGTTTATTAATATTACTGTTATTATTGTTATTACTGTTATTATTGTTATTACTGTTATTATTATTATTGTTATTACTCTTATTATTATTGTTATTACTGTTATTATTTTATTATTGTTATTACTGTTATTATTGTTATTACTGTTATTATTGTTATTATTATTGTTATTACTGTTATTATTATTATTGTTATTACGGTTATTATTGTTATTAATATTATTATTGTTATTAATATTATTGCTGTTAATATTATTATTATTATTGTTATTATTGTAGTTATTACTGTTATTATTATTACTGTTATTATTATTATTACTGTTATTATTATTATTATTATTATTCTTGTTATTATTACTGTTATTATTATTATTATTATTCTTGTTATTATTACTGTTATTATTATTATTATTATTATTATTATTATTGTTATTACTGTTATTATTACTGTTATTATTTCTGTTATTATTATTGTTATTATTATTATTGTTATTATTATTGTTGTTATTATTATTATTGTTATTATTATTATTGTTATTATTATTATTATTAGTTATTATTATTACTGTTATTATAATTACTGTTATTATTATTACTGTTATTATTATTATTATTATTATTATTATTATTACTGTCATTATTACTGTTATTATTATTATTACTGTTATTATTATTATTATTACTGTTATTATTACTGTTGTTATTATTATTACTGTTATTATTATTATTATTATTACTGTTATTATTATTATTACTGTTATTATTATTATTACTGTTATTATTGTTGTTGTTATTATTACTGTTATTATTATTACTGTTATTATTATTACTGTTATTATTATTACTGTTATTATTATTACTGTTATTATTATTACTGTTATTATTATTACTGTTATTATTATTATTATTATTATTATTACTGTTATTATTATTATTACTGTTATTATTATTACTGTTATTATTATTGTTATTATTGTTATTATTGTTGTTGTTATTATTACTGTTATTATTATTACTGTTATTATTATTACTGTTATTATTATTACTGTTGTTATTATTACTGTTGTTATTATTACTGTTATTATTATTACTGTTAATATTATTACTGTTATTGTTATTACTGTTATTATTATTACTGTTATTATTATTATTACTGTTATTATTATTATTATTATTATTACTGTTATTATTACTGTTATTATTATTGTTATTATTGTTATTATTATTACTGTTATTATTATTATTATTACTGTTATTATTACTGTTATTATTATTATTATTATTACTGTTATTATTACTGTTATTATTATTATTATTATTATTACTATTATTACTGTTGTTATTATTATTATTATTATTATTATTACTGTTATTATTACTGTTATTACTGTTATTGTTATTATTATTATAGCTGTTATTATTATTAATTTTATTATTATTATTATTATTATTATTATTATTACTTTCTTTCTTACATTGCGGAAAATATTGGCACATTTTTCATGCAGAACTTTTACTGCCCTTGAATCTCAAACACACGTGAAACAAATTCAACTTTTATGAGAGAAATAAAAGGCTCTAGAGGAACAAGGACTTTAGGTATTTCGTCTTTAATGTTTTCTCTTCATTAATAATTACTGGTATGACCCATTCCAAAGAAAAAGATGTGGGTAACGCCTAATCAATGAGCCAAGGTCATCATTTGTACAATTGACTAAAAGTTTGACTAAATATTTACACATTGGTTTAGTGAATGCAAGTAGATGTGGGTATTGCTCTAGTGAGTGAAATGAGCGGTGTTGAAGGTTTGGTTTTTGCAGACGGTTCCAATGAAAGATACTTTGCCAGGGCTGGCCATAATATAAAGACTATAAGCAGGAGGACATCTGTAAGTCCTTGTGTACACAAACCTAGTCCATGTCTTAAGTGCAGTAAAAAACGTATCTTCTCGCCAGATGTGCAATGATTGATAGGAAATGTGTGTGACCAACATAAGATACTAGCTTTTAGTTCAATACTAAAGTTTATTTATATAACCTGGGTTTATATAATTTTGAGTAGAAAGATAACTATGGTAATGCTCATAATATTTTAGGGAGAATCTGGTCCTTCTGATGCATATGGTTCCCCTGGTTCAATATATTTTTTTATTTTCTGAAATAAGGTACTTTTACAAACTATTTAACAATAGCAATATAATGACGGTAAAACTGTTATGTTAATATGAATAGTATGTTATAGTACAAGCAAGGTCCAGGTACTATTTTCCTCCGCTGTGATTGGGCTTTTCTGGAATCTTTTATACCATTTTACAATAACTGTCTTTCACTCACTGTTGACTCACATTAGATATTGCGGTAATTATAGAGAACTTGGGCCCATCTGTAAATTAAACAAATTGTGGTTTGACTGATAGTTTGGTTTATACTTGTTACGTTTTCACCAATTTTTTTATCGGAAAAGCTCCGTAATTGAGTTAGACGCTAATTTATTACGTGCGCGATCCTTTTTTGTGAATATTTATGAAGTATGCTGCCCAGAAGGAGTAGAATATAAATAACGAAGTATTTTAGTACGTTTGCAATGTAAATATATAATGCTACACACTAAAGTGCCTAAAACCTGAGTTTCATTGTCGGCGGCAGGCGAACAGTGTTGTGGAATGCAACACCGGCATATGTCGCTAGACGCTGTGCTGATGTATGACAAGTATGTTTCACGCAGATACAGCTGTTCAGTGAATTTTATTATACAGAACTTCGGCCACTCTAAAATCGAATGAAACTAAGTGCGATTGATTGACTGTATTTATGATGACAATTTCAAAGCCTGTGGATTTAAAATTTAGCGCGAGGTCAGGTTCCAATCCGTTTAGGTTAGTGTGTGTATATAAATTTATGTTCCTAATTTTATATCGTAGTAGTACGTCATCGATATTTCCTACAACTCCTAACAGCGCAATGGATACAACATTAGTTTTTTAAACCATCTCCCACCACACCGGTCCCGTTAGAGTGCAAAACTGGCATAAGTCGCAGCGGAGAGACTTAGCGGCCCAACTTGTAAATAATTACCGATATTGCTTTACATTTGTGACTAAATTTGTACAATTATCTCTGCATGTTTTCATTTAACGCTTTCAATAATATAACATCTATATAAAATGATTGTAGATTCTTCATTACTATAATTAAAACGTCTCTAACTATGTTTTCTTTCGCTTCTTGTTAAGTTAGAATATAGGAATTAGAGCTCATATGGCTTTCTCCTTTTTCCGGTTGGTATTTTAATTATCTTTCTCATTAAGCTTTTACTCTAATTCCACTACCTCCCAAAAATACCATGTCAAGAGTTCATTGAATATATGTTGAGGCCCTGTGTTTGTGTGAACAGCAAATAAAAAAAAAGTCGATTAAATAGCGCATTCCATCTCCATCTTCCAAGGATGCGACACGAGAATTTTCATGAAAATTCACCCTCCTCTAGTTACTTTAGGACATACATTTGTTGGCAAAATGGTTATAATGATTTTGATTAAAATACAATTGCTCTTGAATTTTCAGGAGAAATCAAATGTGTATATTGAATATTATGGGAATCGCTTTTGAAATAATTAGTCTGAATATGCCTTTTGCATAACTGGTAAACCGTAAGAGATAAACAAATATTATTGCACCAAAAATATAGATATCGTTTGACACTCATTTTTTGTGCCATTAACCATTTCGGAGATATATCATGTTATAGATTTTAAAAAATTACTTGATAGGAAATCGTACCTTTTTTTTTTCTCTTTACCATGCAAAGAAAACAAAATTTAAAGTCTAGCACATAGCAATCCGCTTATAGATGATTTGACTAAATCCTAGTGTATTCCCCTAGACATCTTGCACTTATAAGAGGGCTCCAGGGGAAGTGTCTCTCTACTTTGGCACTACATTAATAAAATGAAGATTACGTATATGTTTGATTATAATCGTAGACGATTATATAAAGTATGCAGTTATGATTATTATTCTTCAATGCGCAATGAAATTGCTTATCTGACAATTGAAAACCATAGAAATTGAAGGAATAGCAAATGTACACCATTATGTTACTATTACGTAATGCCAATGCCGACCGGGCACGGATTTACAGCATTCTGGGTTTTCAGTGTGGACTGTAGCGGGGCATGGAGGGGCAAGAGGAGAGGTCAGATTTGTGCCAGTTAGTATCTGCCACGGATTATCGTTGGCAACACAGGCATTCATTAGTATGAACATTTATAAGCCAAAGTATGCCTCTCTGAGAGCGGAGAAATATGGTGTAATTAATAATTTTCTGTGTAAAACCGGATAATCGTGCTTTGTTATGCCGAATTCGACACTCATTTTCCATTGTTCATACTTGACATTAAATTAATAGTTGTTTTCTAATAATGTTGCTTGCCCTGTCAGGAGTTCATCAGACGGTTGAAACAGAGGTGTGCACATGTGCGATAGGCTATTTTTACTTTCTCTACACGTGCTATATACATAGTGTATAGAGAAGGTATTGTAATGCACAAAAAACTTCGATACCAAGATTTCACTGGAAAGACGGGGTTTGGGCCCCCCCCCGAATCAAAAAAAAAATTCTAAAAAAGATCTGCCTGTGTGTCTATTGACAGCATAGCTCAAAAATGAAAAGACCGTTAAATACCAAACTTGATATTTAAGTTTGGTATCTTCCAAGGATGCAACACGAAACTTTTCAAGAATATCCCCCCACCCCAACTACCCATTACGTGAAACTTTTTTCGAAAATTTTGAGTTTATCTAACCATTTTGATTAAAAAGTCCTATATTAAAGATATTTACACGACAAATAAAATGTATACCTTGAATTTTCTGGGAATAGCCTCTGAAGACTATGTTGGATGAATTTATGGAATTTTGCATAACTGGTAAACCGCAAGAGATAAACAAAAGCTAACTTAACAGAAAATGCAGAGCTCGTTAAAACACACAATTTATGTTGTATACATTTTCTGTGTAGTGATCGTTTTCGAGATATTCCTTGATATTGGTCTCAGCTTTAAAATATTAATACTGCTCACTCGGGAATTTATCAACTCCCGTCCATACAAACAAAGGAAGTTCAATAACACAGCAACCAGCTTTTGACTATCACTTTAATCTATGGTACACCCTTATGTCCCTTATACTTACAAGGAAGCAAGTAATAAGACTATTTCTCTATTTTTCTCTCGATTGGTATGAAGTAAATAGAAGCAAAGATTTTTAACAATTTGTCACAGAGCTGTAGAGAAAGTCATTGAATGGAACACATCAGATGTTTAGGTAACATGAAAAAAGCAAATTGTTTGAAGAAAAGATAAAAGTGAAATAAATAGGGAAATCTATTGCTAATTTGCACATAAGTATCCCACGTCGGAAAATTCAATACAGGCGTTTTTACGAAAAAGGATCTGTGCTGGTCCCTTAGCTCAGACGTTAGAGCAGCTGCCTGCTGAGTGAGGGGTTCCGGGTTCAATTCTAGCCTGTGAAGTAAACAATTTTCTCTAGTCAAGACTGTTCCGTATCCTCACCACAGCCTGGATTTATGAATGAGGGTGAGAGAGAGAGAGTATATGATGTAATGAATGCACATCAAAGAAAAACAGAACCCAATGGGACCTGTGCACGAGCAAGCGCCATGGACAATATGTTTCAAAGGCAAAAGGTCACTGATATACCATTACGGTTAAAAGCGGAGAGAAATGGAACCAAAATAAATACAAATGTATCTTTGCTTTACTTTGCTTTCCAGGCGGTCTGTTTGATGCCATTAACCTCTCTCCAAGTACTTATTAATAGAAGTAGTATATATTGTATTATAAAAACAATTTCGTGGAATTAATTTTGACACTATCAATATAATCATGCTTCAATTTCCACTGCTTACAACGAAATATCCAATAAGATAATTTCTGTGAATGTTTATCCTGATTGAAATAAGATCATATTTATAACAATAGTGTGTACAGCAATGAGTAGAGAAAGTTGTAAGAGTGCAATATATCAATGTGTTTTCTATTTATCCAATTTATATGCTCAGAACATGATCGTGTATTTATGATTCAGTGTGTCAGAAAGATGGCCTTGCCCGGTTAGGGTGATATACTCGGATATGGCTTTTATTCGGGGTTTTCCCTTATCCTGAGAAGACAAATGTCGACTAACTTTAAGCTCCATGGACCCCGGCCTCATTTGAACTTATTTCACAGAGTTCATTCATTGTCCGATAAGACGTACAAGGTTAATGGACGTTCAAGTACTTCCATTCAAAAAGTATGTCCTTAATTCATAGTCGCCTTCCTTTGCCATTCCTTGTCAGAAAATATGAACATTATTGTAAATTATGTATTATTTGTTTTATTATTATTAATATTATAGTATTATGAGATTAGGTTGTTTTAATTTAGACACTATTTTATTGGCTGACAACCAGGTTATCCTATTAGATTCTGAAAACAATTACAGAAAGCTGTGCATAAATTAAAATAAGTAACAAAAGTTTAATTTAAAAGTGTCCACAGCTAAATCAAAAGTGATAGTTCAAAAGGAAATTATTCAATTAGAACCAAAATGAAATCAAATGGAAGTATAACGGAGCAAATTAATACATGTAATTATTTAGAATTTCTAATCTCAAATGACGACGAACATTACTTACAATACAAATTAGCTAGTTTAATACATGTGCGGTACTACAGAACAATAAAGACAGTTTAAAGATTTTACAAAGTTTTATTTCAAAGTTTTTATTTACAGCTGTTAGAATTGGGCCCTAAATAGAGCAAAAAAAAAATCGAATCTACAGAGATGAAACTTTTAAGATGAATACGAAGATATAATTTAGGAGATCATATACACCAAATATATGACTGATTTTTATCTGGTCTCCTGTATAATTGTATTTAGACCAATTAAAAATCAGTAGCTTACAAGTAAAAAGTTCTATATGTATATATACATATATAAATAGTGTATTGATCTTTCATGTTATATCTTCGTATTCATCTTAAAAATATCACCTCTGTGAATTCGATTTTTTTTTTTTTTACTTTTTCTTTTAAGTAGCTTAAAAGTAAAAAGTCACGTTTTGTAACAGTGGTATACAGTCATATTGAAAGACCGATATTGCATTGGAATGAGGAAACAAACTTTAAAGTTTATCCTTGAAGTGGAAGATGGCTATTATTATTATTATTATTATTATTATTATTATCCATTGCCATTGTGGTATTTACGACCTCTTTTTACTGTGTGTAAGTTATTCTGATTTGTATCCCTGTAAGGCAACACAAACGGTAAGATTATTAAATATAGTAGGTATACTGGAAAGCTCGGACCTGAGCACACAGCGCAAATCTTTATTCCATTGTCCAGCAAGAGCTCATTTCAAGAGGGAATGAATAGCCAGGCAGCATCTTGTGGGAGGGAATGTAACAAAAGAGGGGGGGGGGGGGTATCTCTATGAAACCGACATAAAGGAAGTGAAAAGTGGAAAACCGCAGTGCATCATCGGCATACTTTTGCTGTTGAATGGGGCACTTGATCAAAAGTGGCCGTAAGCAGTGGCGGCCGGTGACACAAACAGCTGATGACGGCGTGCTTTCAGTCTTTTTAACGCCTACTTGTTCAGGGTCAGTGCGCAATAAAAGTCGCACCAGCTCTTTCCTGAGTAATGGTCTTTGCGGTGCAAATTTAGAAAGCAGGCTTTAGGCGTGATTTCAGAGCATTTTTTGCTCTGAAAAATCTACATATATTGATTAAAGAACACTGAGGGTGAAGTTTCGACCGCAATCAGTGAAAAAATCGAAAATTGGTTTTTACTTTCTCTATACGTACTAAGTGCATAGTGTATAGAGAAGGTATTGTATTGCACCCAAAAATTCAATATCGAAATTGCACCACAAAAACATGTTTTAGAACCCCCTGAATCCATTTTTAGAAAAATGTCTATTTGTATCTGGGGGCGGGGCAGAATAACTCAAACGAAAAGTCCGTTAAACGCCAAACTTGATATGTAAGCTCAGTATCTTCCAAGGATACACCATGAAGCTTTTTAAAAAAATACCCCCACCGCAAACTACCGTTTACATGGAAAAAATTTGCCAATTTTGATTTTGTTAAAAATGGCTCTAATGATTTTGATTATTGTCTCCTACATTTAAGATATTTACACGACAAATAAAATGTGTAGCTTAAATGTTATGGAAATAGTCACTGAAGACCTCTTTATTTTGGATGAGTTTTTATGAATTTTGCTTAGTTGATAAAAAAAACTTACTACACAAAAAATTTAGATCTCATAAAAACACAATTTGTCACATGCATTTTTTTTCGTGGAGTTGATTGTTTACGAAATATTCTTTGTTATTGGTTTCAATTTTAAAATACACATGAATTTCTCTACATTTCTGCAATAAATTAGCTTTAAAAGCTTGTGCTTCTATTTACTTCATGCTAATCGACAAAAAATTAGCAGAAATAGTCTTATTACTTGCTTCCTTTTAAATAGGAGGGAAATAAGGGAGTAACAGAGGTTAAAGCGATAGTCAAAAGCTGGTTGCTATGTGACTGAAGTTCCTTTGTTTGTATGGACAGGAGTTGACAAATTCCTGTATGAGAAAATTTAAGTTTTTCGAACCTGAAAACAAAAACAAGGAATGTCTAAAAAAAAAACTATCAACTCCACGAAAAAATGTATATACATAAATTGTGTGTTTTAACGTGTTCTACATTTTTTGTGTGTAGTAAGTTTTTGTCCATCTCTTACGGTTTAGCAGTTATACAAAATTCAGTAAAATTCATCCAGAATAAACTACTCTTCAGAGGCTATTCCCAGAAAATTCAAGATATACCTTTTATTTGTCAGGTAAATATCTTTAATATACGAAATTTTAATTAAAAACGTTAGCCATTTTTGGGAAAATTGAAATTTTCGAAAAAAGTTCCATGTAAAGGGTAGTTTGAGGTGGGGGGATTTTTCTCAAAAGCTTCGTGTCGCATCCCTGGAAGATAGTAAACTTAAATACCAAGTTTGGTATTTTACCGACTTTTCGTTTTTGAGTTATCGTGTACAGGGACACATACACACACACACACACACACATACACACACACATACACACACACATACACACGGACCTTTTTGTGAAAATTATTTTTTAGATAAAGGATTTTTAACATATATTTCCGGTGAAATCTCGGTATCGAATTTTTGGATGGAGTGCAATACCTTCTCTATACACTATGTACATAGTGCGTATAGAGAAAATAAAAAGGACATATTATCCTAATACCGATATTAATTTTTCAAAAAATATGTTTTAGAGATTAAAATTTCTAATAATTCAGTAATCAAAAATATTTCAATGTTTCCATTTAATGTTTTTAGGTGAGGTTCTAGCTTTCAGTTCAGAAATAGTCAACCAATTTTCTAAAATTTTGAGGCGCGTATATATTTTGTTTGCGACATATTTATGTAATACAATTTAAGAAGTAATTTATATTCCAAGGTATTGATGCCAATTGAATGAAACTTTGTATTCATTTAACATGATAGCTGTACAATGACAGTATCATTTTCAGAAAAGCCCCTACACAAAAATACACATTTGAAAATTCACTCCCAGCTTAAGTATTTGATTTAATTAACCGTGGGCACTGTCAATGTTCTTCATCTATACACCTTCCGCTTTAGCCCTGTCCATTGCCCTCTATGCAGGAAGTGTTTCCTAATCTTTTTCAATTTAACCCTTGCCAACCCGATATATTTTCAACGAAATTGCATTTTGAAAACTGATGCCATAATATGCAGATTTACCTTAAAAATTGGTAGTACCTGTTCTCTTATTGGTAGTTCATTTGTCTAAACTTCTAAAACACTGAACATCACTGGTCTAGATTCCAATATCACCGTTAATCTAGGTTGGAATCCTCGCTACAATGTTATTGTGATAAAGGATGGAATGGGCCCAGGTAAAATAAACGCTGGTTGGCATATCTAAGTGGTGACTGGTACTCGGTATCATTGTAGTGGAATAAAGTTATGCATTTCTTAGAAAAATATATCTTTGAAGGCAGTTTACTCTCGCTTTTGCTTGTTCTAAGGAGTGTTAATATAAATGCATTTAAAGAAAATACTGATATATTAACAATGAGGTAAATAATTATTGAATATTAACATTTACCCATCTCGAACAACAAACGCAGGTAATGATGCCATATGGCACCATTGGGCTGGAAAGGATTAACAAAATGTCGTCATGTGTACTAAGAATTTCACATCTCACCGCCTACGTCTCTAGCAGAGATGGCTTTGTGTTGTCTAGCTAAACATTCGCAATGTTTGTGTTCGCAGATCAAGGTGCACAGAGTTCACAGAGAAATAAACACACAAACCGCACCCGTGTGGCGACGTTGCATTCTCTCCTTGCTAAACTTGGTCTCATTATCCATCTGATAATACCTATTACTTATTGATAGTTCCTGGACCCAGTTCTTCTACACGTTGTCAACGTTCTGCATACACTTTCTGGACAGTTGTTACTTGTTATACACGTTCTTTATACATAGTGTTTAGAGAAGGTATTGTAATGCACCCAAAAATTCGATACCGAGATTGAGACCCCCTGAATAAAACAACGCATTTCTAGAAAAATGTATGTGTGTCTGTGGGCAGCATAGCTCAAAAACGAAGAGACTGTTAATAACCAAACTTGATATTTAGGTTTGGTATCTTCCAAGAAGATTTTCAAGAAAATTCCCCCACACCCAACTACCCTTTGCATGGAGTTTATTCTAAAATTTTGATTTCCTCAAAAATGGCTAACGATTTTGATTAAAATATCGTATGTTAAAGATATTTACCTGACAAATAAAATGTATATCTTGAATTTTCTGGGAATAACCTCTGAAGACTACCTTATTCTGGATATATTTTACGAAATTTTGCATAACTGGTAAACCGTAAAAATAGACAACACTTACCACCTAGAAAATGTAGAGCACATTAAAACACAATTTATGTTATATAGTCTTTTTTCGTGGAGTTGGTCGTTTTTAAGATATTCCTTGTTCTTAATTTCAGCTTTGAAAAACTTACTTTTCTCATACAGGCATTTGTCAACTCCTGTCCATACAAACAAAGAAACTTCAGTCACATAGCAACCAGCTTTTGACTATCACTTTGACCCATTTATGGTACTCCCTTATTTGACTTATACTTACAAGGAAGCAAGTAATAATACTATTTCTGTTATTTTTTCTAGATTAACATGAAGTAAAATGAAAAATAAGCTTTTTAGCAATAGTTTGTTGCAGAGATAAAGAGAAAGGGATGTGAATGGAACATATCAGATTTTGCATCGTCGTTTGACATTTTGTTTCATCAGGTTATCGAAGATGGCGCCAGCGCTGTTCAGCAGTCACTGCATATCTACAGTGCTTATTTCACTCAGTGCTTCTTAGGCGAAGTTTTGTTAAAATATTACTAGTATAGTTTTCAATGTGCTTAACTTTCACGACTTCGTACATATACATAGAAAATGTATTTCATTCCACCCAAAAATTCGATACCGAGTTTTCATGTTTTAGGGTCTCCTTTATCAAAAAATGTGTTATACTCACGTGACTTTCTCTAGCTGCTCTACAAACTTCTTACAAAAGATAATTCTTCTTTCTACACAGTGCTAATCGAGATAAGCATTAGCAGATTGTTTTATTAGTTATTCCCTTGTATGTAGAAGGGGACTAAGGGAATACACTTCACTAAAGTGATAGTCAAATGTTTTAAAAACTGTCGTTTAGCGACTGTCATTGCAAATCCCATCTTTGCTTGGCCAGAAGTAGAACAAAAGAAGAATGGACGCTTCCTGTCTGAAAAAAGTATAAGTACTTTAAATTGAAACCAATAACAAGGAATATCTCGGAAACGGTTACCTCCACAACAAAATCGTAAAGGATATAAATTGTGTGTTTTGACGAGATCTAAATTTTTTGTGCAGCAAGCGTTTGCTGATCTCTTACGGTTTAGCAGTTAAAAATTCATCCAGAATAAAGAGGCTATTCCCAGAAAATTAAAAGATATATACGTTTTATTTGGGATGTAAATATTATTAATGTTCCGGTTTTAATCAAATTCGTTAGAGCCATTTTTGAGAAAATTAAAGTTGTCCAAAATTTTACTATGCAAAGAGTCGTTTATGGTATGGGGGATTTTTTTGAAAATCTTCTTTTCGCATCCTTGAAATATAATAAACCTAAATACCAAGTTTGGTATTTAACGGTCTTTTCGTTTTCGAGCTATCCTGTCCACAGACACACGCACACACATGGACTTTTTTCTAAAAATGTTTTTTTCGGACTCAAAGGACCCCAAAACTTATATCTCCGGTGAAATCTCGACATCTAACTTTTTTATGGAATACAATACTTTCTCTATCCACTATGTACATTGTACATGCGGGCTAGAGAAAGTAAAAAAAAAGGCATTTTTAGATAAAGGTCCACAATAGCTAAATGCAAAAAGTCGAACTTGATATTTAAATCCAGTATATTTCAAGTATGCGACATAAAGATTTTCAAGAAAATTCCCCCAACCCAAACTACCCTTTACCTGGAAAAATATATAAAAATTTTTATTTTCTGAAAAATACTCTTAACAGTTTTGATTAAATTGCCGTATATTAACGATATTTACATAACAAATAAAATGAATTTCTTAAATTTTCTGCGAATAACCTCTGAAGTCATCTGTATTCTGAATGAATTTTCCATAACTGGTAAACTGTAAGAAAGACAAAAAATTAATCCAGAAAAAAATGTACTTCTCGTTAAAAAGCACAATTTATAACATGTACATTTTTGTAGAGTTAATGATTTTGAGATATTTCTTGTTATTGGTTTCTATTTTAAATTACTTATCTTCTCAAACAGGAAGTCGTCATCCGTCCATTTCTTGTACCCCTTGCCATGCAAAGATATCCAAATTTAGAAAGTCAATCGCATAGCGACAACTTTTAAAAGTTTTATATAGTTTTATCCTGGTGTATTTCATTATTTTCATTATAATTATAAGAACTAAATAAGAGCATTTCTGCTAATGTTTATGTCGATTAATATGAAGTGTATAGAAGAATAATCTTTGTAAGAATAATTATTTTGCTGAACAGGTAGAGAGAGAGAGAGAGAGAGAGAGAGAGAAACAAACATATTTTTTTATAAGTCAACACTGGTTAGTTTTGTGTATATTACACCATGTCTCGGTTATTTTTTATAAATCTATACCTACTATAATATTGTAAAGAGAAACCTTGTGGGCATGATACGTTTATCTTTGTTTTATTTTACTTCCTCTATTTAGTACATAATACATATGCAGAACATGTATTGCATTCACCCAAACATTCGATGCCGAGATTTCACTGGAAATGCACGTTTTAGGCTCTCCTGAATCCAAAAAGGCATTTTAAGAAAGAGGTCCATGTATTGTGACTATTAACACAATAACTCAAAAACCGAAATACTATAAAATACCAAACTTGGCAGTTAAATTTAGTATTTTTCAAAGATACGACACGAAGATTTTTAGGAAAATCCCCCCTCCCCACCTCGAAAGTTTTGATTAAAATATCAGATATTAAAGACACATACATGACAAATAAAATGTATACCTTGGATTTCCTGGTAAGACTTCTTCATTCTGGATAACTTTTAACTGATAAATCGTAAGAGGTAGACAAAAACTTACCCGTACTATATATATAAAAAAAAAGAACTGTAGATCTTGTTAAAACACAGAAGTTGTGCCATGTACGTTTTTCCCATTTCCGAGATATTCCTTGTTATTGGTTTAATTTTTAAAATACTTGGACATTTGTCATACCGGAATTTGTCAATTCATGTCATGCAAAGCAACGAACTTAAATTACATGGCAAATAATTTTTAAAAAATTAAAAAATCTATTTTTTTTCTACTTACAAGGAAGCAAGTAATAAGACCATTTCTGCTAATGTTTATCTCGATTAGCAAGAAGTAGATAGAAGATTAAGCTTTTAAAATAATTTTTATATAGATTTTAGGTCTTCAGACTTTTTTAAATTTTAATTATTGTTACAATTTTTCTTCTATACGTTTAGTTAAATAAGTAAATGGTTATTAAGGTTTTTAATCCAAGGTTAATCTGTAAAACACCATTGAAGCATATTTTACCATAGAAAAGCCCGCACCGTTCTGATGGTAATGGGACTATAAAAACTTCTCATTTAATTTCATAAATGAATATGACTTAAAAAGAATTAAAATCCTATTACTTGAAACCGACCTCATTGAAGCTATTAAAGAATTTACTTCGTAAATGATTATAACTTAAAAATAGTTAAAACCCCTATTGCAGCTATAAAAGAACATGCTTACAAACATACTTCACAAATGACTATAACTTAAAAAGAATTTAAATAAAACCCCAATTACTTGAATACGAACATATTGTAGGTATAAAAGAGCATGCTTACGAAAGAGACCTGATGTTTTGTTGAAAGTGTTATAAAGTACAAAATAAACTTACAATACGAGGGAGACTCGAAATAATTTTTGAATGTCCTCTTAAAAAAAAAAGTTGATGTGTACCATTCACGTGTACCATTCACATGACTTTCTCTACATACCTGCAACAAATTATTGTTAAACAGCTTATGCTTCGATTTACTTCGTGCTAATCGAGAAAAAAATAGCAGAAATGGTTTTATTACTATGGCACTAATGGTTTGTAAGTAGAAACGAAATAAGGGAGTAGCATTGGTTAAAGTGATAGTGAAAAAGTGGTTGCAATGTGACTGAAGTTCCTCTGTTTGTATGGACAAGAGTTGACAAATTCCTGTAAGAGAAAAGTAAGTTTTTCAAGGCTGAAACCCAAAACAAGGAATATCTAAAAAAACGATCAACTCCACAAGAAAAATGTATATAACATAAATTGTGTGTTTAAATGTGCTCTACATTTTTTTGTTTGGTAAGTTTTTGTCTCTCTCTTACGGTTTACCAGTTACACAAAATTCTGTAAAATTTATCCAGCATAAAGTAGTCTTCAGAGGCTATTCCCAGAAAGTTCAAGATATACATATTATTTGCCAGGTACATATCTTTAATATATGATATTTTAATCAAAATCGTTAGTCATTTTTTAGAAAATCAAAATTGTTGAAACTTTTTCTATGTGAAGGGTAGTTGGGGTGGGGGGATTTTCTTGAAAATCTTCGTATCGCATCCTTGGAAGATACTGAACTTAAATATCAAGTTTGGTAGTTAATGGTCTTTTGGTTTTTGAGCTATGCTGCCTCCCCCCCCCACCCACACACACGGACATTTTTCTAAAAATGCTTTTTTTGGATTCAGGTGGTTTCAAAACATGTATTTCCGGTGAATACTCGGTATCGAATTTTTGGGTGCAATGCAATACCTTCTCTATACACTATGCACATAGTACCTACAGAGGAAGTAAAAAAGTCGTCTAAGCTGATTTCTAGCGTTTTCTAAGTTGATTGGCATGTAGTTTGTTATATTGGCTCTAATAGTTTGCATCATCGTTTAAAGATGCTGCATTCACACAAAAATGAATCTGACTACCTATAGAAAACTTTTCAGGCTACGAGTTTTGCCATTTTAAGGGGGCGAATGGGTTTAAAACCTTCTACAATTTAAAACAAGGAAATTGAATTTTTATACACA
The DNA here is from genome assembly GCA_030762935.1 of Hymenopus coronatus. Taxonomy (NCBI): domain Eukaryota; kingdom Metazoa; phylum Arthropoda; class Insecta; order Mantodea; family Hymenopodidae; genus Hymenopus; species Hymenopus coronatus. The sequence goes on from CM060886.1 coordinate 59,493,927, forward strand.
AACTACATGACCTATTATACATACGTTGAAGTTTCAAACTGTACCTTTAATAGGGTTTTAGTTACTAATATTGTTGTTTAAAAATACGTATTTTTATTTTCAAAATCCATCTTCACCTACAATTTTAATGCAATGAGATCGAAAATATTCCTGAATGCTCTTGAGTAAAAACTATCAGATTTGTTAATGTTGCTTCTTTGCAGAAAAAGAATGTATGCTACTCATAACAAAAGTTTCGCTTTTTGCCCTTATATTTTATTTGATGGACTATGCAATATATACAAAATTAAATAGTTTTATTATTATTATTTATTTATATCTTTCTTGATCATTCAGCGATACTAAATACAAACTCTTTTCGAAGTTACGAATGTAATTTCTTGGATTTTCTAAGGATTTACTGAACGCCCCTCGTATAAAGGGAACACACACTTGGTTATCATCACTTATTGGAAGCTCAATATGCTCTATTTGCAGTTACGAAATATCTCCACTGATTTTTAATTTCTCTACACGTACTATGTACATTGTGTACAGAGAAGGTATTGTAATGCACCCAAAAATTCGAGGTTTTACCGGAAATGTATATTTTTGGTTCCCCTGAATAAAAAGAAAACATTTCTGGAAAAAGTTCCGTGTGTGTGTGAGTGTGTATTTGTGTACAGCATAACTCAAAAACGAAAAGACCGTTAAATACAAAACCTGGTATTTAACTTAGGTGTCTTGCAAGGTTGCGACAGGAAGATTTTCAAGAAAATTGCCCCACCCGCCACCCTCAACTACTCGTTACATGGAAATTTTTCCAAAAATTTAGATTTTCTCAAAAATGGCTCTAACGGTTACCTGACAAATAATATGTATATCTTGAATTTTCTGGAAATAGCCTCTGAAGACTACTTTATTCTGGATGAATTTTACGGAATTTTGTATAACTGCTAAGCTGCAAGAGATAGACAAAAGCGTACCACACAAAAATGTAGAGTACATTAGAACGCACACTTTATTATATACTTTTTTTTTCGTGGAGTTGATCGTTTTTGAGATATTCATTGTTTTTGGTTTCAGCTTTAAAAACCTTACACTTTTCTCATACAGAAATTTATCAACTCTTGTCCATACAAACAAAGAAACTTGTCACATAGCAACCAGCTTTTGACTATCACTTTAACCTATGCTACTCCCTTATTTCGCTTCTACTTACAAGGAAGCAAGTAATAAGACTATTTCTATTTTTTTTTTTTTTTTTTTGATTAGCATTAAGCAAATAGAAGAATAAGCTTTTTAACGATAATTTGTTGCAGAGATGTAGCGAAAGTCATGTGAATGGAACACATTAGATTTTTTCCTGATCATCTTGTACATTGAATTTATAACCTTTGCAAACCAACAAACTAGTGCGTCGAAATCATTTGTGCTTGAGGATTCAGGAACCAATTATGCAATAAATTATGTAAATTGTTTAAATACTTCCTAACGACTTTCTGTAAATTCAGACCTGGACAAACAGGTTGTTTAATAATTAAACAGTTTTCTGGTAGATACTATCATATAAATTGCAGAACGTCTGGAATAATGTATACCGATCCATTAACATGGCTGGAAAACGTGAACCATGTATTGCCGGCCCTTTGTGAATTAAATATTTCATAATTCATTTTCTTTATAAGCCATTTCTGGGACTGTATGTACAAAGCTATTTGTGATGAAATTAATATTACAATACTATGAAAACTGTATGAAGCCTATTACAAAGAACTCACACTTTTCAATGCTAACGCCTCTTGCATACAATATAACGAACGTATCTCAGGCTATCAGTGAAGAAACTGTTTACCAATAGAGGCCTTTTTCTATTTGGTAGAAAATGATTAACGATAACATGTCCCATCGTGGCCGAGTGGTTAGACCGCTCCTCTACCACCTAGGCGGCGCGGGTTCGATCCCAAGCGTCCGCATATGGGATTTGTGGTGAACGAAGTGGCATTTGGGCGAGTTTTCTCCGAGTCCTCCGGTTTCCACTGCCACACATTCCACAATTTGCTCTATCACTTTTCCTGTCATCAATTTTGCTTGCATTTTCTGTCATCTAGTTCCTCAACCACTGGTTACAGGTTCTCCGTTCTGTGGTTTCGTGCCGTTGGCTCCCCGACAGTCTTTTGACCTTCAAGCATCCGCTTTTAATTCTAAGCCGACTACGAAAACAAGACGATAGCATCTCCATGTTCTAGACGACATATATATTTCGGCGTACAGCTGCTTGTATATAGCACAAAAAGTGGCCTAAACCCCAGATTGTGATAACGTTTTTCTTTCCGTAAGGTTACCAAACTTTTACTGCTCCCAGCTGTTTCAATTCTCTGAAAAACAAACAGAAACATAATAACCAATTAAAGAATAGTATTTTAATCGTTGTAAAATATAGGGGTGGGTCGGATATCGCCTCTATTAGAGTTTGACTACGACTGGTAGGTAAGGAAAGGCTAAACCAATTACAGCAATTTTTTGCAGTCTAGAGTAAGGAGCGAAGGATTTTATATATTTTGCCCAAGTTATTGCCGTTGCCGAATAATAATAAATAGTCAAACGGATGTTATTAAGAAATCTCGTGAAAATACATTGTTTAGGCTTCGGCAGTTCAGCCACATTTATGGGAGGTAAAGTACCCTGCCAATCCAGACGCTATAATTGTTCTCGGGGGAAAAGAGGTGGTCACGTTGGTGGAGCCTGGGGCAAGATTTTATCAGCACCAACATAAATTGGTGTGATACACTATGAGCCATATTTTAGCCCACGAGTACCTTCAGCGAGTTTGCTCTGCTGAGATCTTTATTCTACCATTGAATGCCATTTGATTCAGGATTCTCCCAATCTTTTGGTAAACCTTGTATGCCTGTATCGAGAGGACCTGTACTTAAAACCTAATTCATTTAGCATGTTTTATACTACATGCATTATGGGGACTTCAGCGCATCTATAGCAATACTGCCTCGGAAATGTCATAAACTACACTAAAGAAATAATAAAAGATATTGTTTTTCTCATTGCAACATTTTTTACAAAAAAGTTTTATAGTTATAAAAAATTATAAATGAACTTGCACATTTTACTTATTTTTTGGTATTGTCACCAAGTTGCTCACACATTTGACCCATCGTGATACCAGTTTCAATTTGCCCTGTTCGTAGAAGTTCGTTTCCCTGGAATATAGCCATCTGCGGACTGCTGATTTCACTTTCGCGTTGGCCGGCCAGGAATTTCTTCACGGGACTAAACAGATGAAAGTCCAACGGTGCAAGATCCGGACTGTATGGTTGGACCTGAAGCACTTTACAAACAAATTTGATGGTTTTCTTACGAACAGCAGCAGCAACAAGGGAGCGAGCATTGTCATGAAGTTTGACAGCGTAAGGATTAATATTGTGACATCTGGCGAAGGACACGACACAATTATTCACAATGGTCCCGTGTTCAGCAAATTCCACCAATATAACACTATACATGTCCCAGAACACTATCATAAGCACTTTACTAGCACATTGAGTCACTATGCGCTGCAGCTGTTAACCGACTCACCGGAGCTAGGTGAATCACTAAGGTCTTCTTGGAAGAATGCCCACCACCTGGAGACATACAATCATCCCTATACACGCCACGCATTTCCCTGTAAATTTCACTCGGTTTTTCTCCTTTGGCTCACATCTCTCTGCTCTTCACACGAGGACGACAGCGTGCGTGCCATCTTTGTTGCATAGTTCACGCTTCTGTGGCTAGAGCTGCCCGTGAAACAAAAATAACGCTCTGTAATGAAAACTTCAAACTATACTCGTGTGAAATTGTAACATTTCAGCTGCAATACCAAGGCAGGAAAAAAAAATCTGATGTGTTCCATTCACAAATTATTGTTAAAAAGCCCATGTTTCCATTTACTTTTTTCCTAGTAAGCAGAAGCGAAATAAGGGAGTACCATAGGTTAAAGTGACAGTCAAAAGCATTAGTGCCTGAAGTTCCTTTTTTGTATGGACAGGAGTTAACAAATTCCTCTATGAGAAAAGCATAAGTTTTTTAAAGCTGAAACCAGAAACAAGGAATATCTCTAAAACGATCAATACCACCAAAAAATCTGATGTGTTCCATTCACATGCCTTTCTCTACATCTCTGCAACAAATTGTAGTTAAAAAGTTTATGCTTCTATTTACTTCATGCTAATTAGCAGAAATAGTCTTATTACTTGCTTCCTTGTAAGTGGTAGGGAAAACAGGGAGTACCATAGATAGGTTAAAGTGATAGTCAAAAGCTAGTTGCTATGTGACTTAAGTTCCTTTGTATGCACAGGAGTTGACAAAACCGAGAAAAGTATGTTTTTCATAGCTGATACCAAAAAAAAAAAAAAAAGGAATATCTATAAAACGATCAACTCCACGAAAAAAAATGTATATTACATAAATTGTGAGTTTTAATGTGCTCTACATTTCTTGTTTGGTAAGTTTTTGTCTATCTCTTACGGTTTACCAGTTACACAACATTTCAGAAAATTCATCCAGAATAAAGTAGTCTTCAAAGGCTATTCCCAGAAAATTCAAGACGTACATATTATTTTTCAGGTATATATAATATACGATATTTTAATCAAAATCGTTAAAGCCATTTGTTATAAAATAAAAAATTTCGAAATATTTTCTATATGAAGGGTAGTTGGGGTGGGGGGATTTTCTTGAAAATCTTCGTGTCCGCATCCTTGGAAGATACTGAACTTAAATACCAAGTTTGGTATTTAATGGTCTTTTCGTTTTTGAGCTGTGCTGCCCACAGACAGACACATGAACACACACGGACATTTTTCTAAAAATGCTTTTTTTGGATTCAGGTGGTCTCAAAACATGTATTTCCGGTGAAATCTCGGTATTGAATTTTTGGATGCAATGCAATACCTTCTCTATACACTATGTACATAGTGCGTATAGAGAAAGTAAAAAAAAGATGAATATAATATAAATTGTGTGTTTTAACGTGCCCTACATTTTTTGTGTGGTAAGTTTTTGTGCATCTCTTAAAGTTTAGCAGTTATGCCAAATTCCTTAAAATTCTTCCAGATAAGTAGTCTTCAGAGGCTATTCCCAGAAAATTCAGGATATACGTTTTATTTGTCAAGTAAATATCTTTAATATACGATATTTTAATAAAAATCGTTAGCCATTTTTGAGAAAATCAAAATTTTTGAAAAAAGTTTCATGTAAAATGCAGTTTGGTGTGGAGGAATTTTCTTGAAAATCTTCGTGTCGCATCCTTGGAAGATACCAAACCTAAATTCAAAATTTGGTGTTTAACGGTCTTTTCGTTTTTGAGCTGTGCTGCACACACATACACCCACATACGGACATTTTTCTAGAAATGCTTTTTGTTGGATTCAGGGAGACCCAAAACATGTATTTCCGGCGAAATCTTGGTATCTATGGGTAGTACGTATAGAGAAAGTAATTATTGTGCGTTACTTTTCGATCCGCCGTCGTACAGAAGGTTGTTTTCCACGTTCGAAGGTTGGAAGAGGGTCTCAAGAGAGACGACTTGTTTGCCACAAAATTCATGTACAGACCGGTGCAAAAATTGCCCATATTGTGAGCTGCTTGTTAATTTGGTAAGGCATTAATAAAGCAGCTCCTCCCGCATTCATCGCTCCACCCAACTTAACTGGTTCTAGCAGGCTAAGGTAGCCTCCGTGTAGCCTTTTCTCGCGACGGCGGAAGAGCACAGAAGTTAGCACCAGAGTACTCTTATTTTCGTTGAGAACATAGTCAGTTCTAGTAGTTATATTGTTCTTCCGTAATTTGGGAAGGTTGTCAAATTGAAAAAAGTATTTAATCGACATTGGTGTATATTATTTTAAGCGAAGTTGAGAGTATTATTTTTATTTATATTTTCATAATTAACTCGGAATTACGATTATTTTAAATACATTTCTCATATTTTTGCAAGAAAATAAATATACATAAGGTTTCTAACCTTTTCTCGTAATGCGAAAATGTTATGATTTGTAACTTCTTTAGCAATGATTTTCCTGTTACTGAGTTCCTTGCCATGAATTTTGGCGTTTGCTTGTAATACCAAACCTATTTGTAATATTTTACCACTCGAAATTATGTCTATTGCTATTCTTCAAATAATTATTAGCAGAAGGAAATAATAATAATAATAATAATAATAATCCTATAATTTCCTAATATATTAAATGAGTTATTTAAGGTAAAATGTTTGGTTATTTCTTCTGAAACGTTATTTATTAAATTGCCCTTTGTTGTGTATTTCGAAATAATGTTCTTGATTCTCTGATCCCATGTGGACTGCATTTTGTGGATATACATGATTAAATATGCTTCTGGTTTGCGTGTCCAGTAACCTCATTCTTGGCGCTGTTTTCACTAGTTTGACACTTCTTGAGCATACTCCATATAGCTCTTCAGTCTCGCAGCGCTATAATCTTGCTCAATCTGAATAGTTTTCGGTTTTTATCTATGTCCTTTATAACTTTAAAATTAGATTTGTTGGAAAGAGCGTAATGTTTATAATCAAATTTCCCCCAAGGAATCCGCATAATGTGCACCTTACATCTCCGCTTCTCTTCCCTCCTAAGATTGAAACCGACCTCCGTTCAGTGTTTAGAGTCTGAGTGGTAGTTTTTTTTTTTTACATCAAATCAATGGCACATTTGTCACGTGTTCTACTAGTATCTTTCAGCCTCACAAGTTTGTATGCCCGCTAATAAACATTACAGAGCAGAGAAAGTTATGTCAAAATTAGCACCAGATTTTTTCCCATGAAAAGTGATCAATAATTCATCATAACCCCTGCTTAAAAGTCATTCTTGGTGAGTGATACCCTTAACTTAACGGCATTTTTTACAAATTTACATATATATTTATAGAACGTACATGAATTATTTTATTACCAATTTGTGGATCAAAACTTGTTTTGGGCTGCGCCTTGAGTTAGTGGTTAGACCGCTCGTCTCCCATCTAGGCGGCTGCATATGGGATTCGTGGTGGAAGTAGCTGCGCCTGGTCAGGTTTTCTCTGGGTGCTCCGGTTTCCCCAGCCACTCATTTCAATTCCTCCTTCATCACCTTTCCAATCACCAATTTCGGTTACACTTCACATCATCCACATCCCCATGTTCATGCCTGGCTATGGACGCACCCTCGTAACAGTTTCTCCATTCTGTGGTTTCATGCCGTTGGCTCCCCGACAGGCTTGTGGCCCCTAGGTATTGGCTTGTAAGTCCTAGGGGGCCAGTCCTACAAATATGGGGAGGGTAAACCAATTACGAATAGTCATAGGCGCAGTTGTAAATTTCCCAATAAATATATTTTTCTACCCATTGAAGCAGTAAAGTTTAATTTTATCATTTACAGAGTTGCAAATATAAGAACCTAAAATCGTATCTGTAGCTAAATTCAACGCATGTACGTTTTTGAACGCTGACTGTTAAAATAACTCTACTAGGTACAGCAAAAATGGAGTGGCTGTTTTCATGAAGCATAAAGAACAAAATACGAGTAATTTTGCTCCCATCCTTAAACAGTTTGAGAGATTTAAATTTCTATTGCTTCACAGCTCACTGCAATAACGCGTTTCGTACACAAGTATGTCAAACTGAATGGTAAACATAATATTACACAAGATGGACGCTCTTCACCACTCTCAAAAATGGCTGCTTGGCATTCGTAATTACACGTTCCCTCAGTGTTGAGTGCTGAACGATGTTTGAGAGCTACAACCAGAACAAAAATTCCACAGAAACCATCACATTCTCGACCCTTTTCCCGGATAAGAGGCAAAACGTGCTTTATGGCGTGTTGCCCTGTATACCTCTGTCATTGCGTGCACAGATTCATGCTCTGCTTCTACCTAGGAACAAGCCTGCCTTTTTAGCCGCATTTTACACTATAACAGAAGCTCAGCTCTCTAAATAGTGTACAAATCTTGTGTTATCAATCACATGAGTTTTCCTAGCTATTCCACAAATGTTGCTGACAAAGATTATTCTGTATGGAATAAATGTTTTTTCACACAAGCCGTGTGTAGGACACGAGTTGGATAGGTAGTGTCAGACTGAAACATTCAATGCCATAGCCGGGATTTGAACCACGGATCTCCCGATATCTAGCCGGTTGCTCTGCCACTGAGCTACCATGGCAACATATCCAACTCCTGTTGTACACATGGCTTGTGAATAAACATTTATTCCATGCAAATTGACCCTAATAGTTGGCCATACTATGAATCCTGGGTCTAAAGTACTTAGCATTGTAAGTCGCCATTGGGGTTGGCATCTCAAAATAATTTGAGATCACCTTGTGGTTTACCGGGAAAACACACGAGTCAGTTGAGAAATTCAGTGCTATGCCGGCATGTTGCCATGGTAGCTCAGTGGCAGAGCAACCGGCCTAGAGATCGGGAGATCCGTGGTTCAAATCCCGGCTATAGCATTGAATTTTTCAGTCTGACTACTATCCAAAGATTATTCCATTATTTAGTCATGCTAATCGATATGAACATTAGCAAAATTGTTTTATTGCTTGCTTTCTTGTAACTAGAAGGGTAACAATTTATTTATTTATGCTGGTTGGAGTTAATACCATAAGGCTTTCTCTTCCACTCCACCAGACCATACATCAGTACAGCAATGATACAATCAATAAAGGAATAAAGAAAAAAAATGCAATTCTATACAACTTAATAATGCATATAAAAAGTGCAACACGTATACTGAAATGAAAAGAAAAAAAACTGTAAACAAAATTATTTTAAGTGAAATACTCATATAGGTTGAAACACATATTAGTCATATTTACAATTGAAATGCATATTACTTGCCAGCACATAAAATATTAGTAACAATAAATGGAAGTAGTGATATATTTATCATATTAATACAGCAGCAGATTAGGTTTAATTATAAATGTATGCCCTAATTTTCTGCTTGAATAGTATAACATTTGGGCAGTCCCTTACGTCTTCAGGTAGGGAATTTCAAAGACGAGCTAAATGTATTGTAAATGATGTTGAATAGAAGGTTGTATGATCAGGTATAGGAAGAAATAAAGAGTGTCATGAGCGAGTTTCTCGATTATGGCAGTCAGAAAGTAATTTGAAGTGAATGCATTAGGATGAAGCGATAATAAAATATATTAAAACAATTGTGAAACAACTGAAATTCGGTTCTTTCTGCCTTCTCGCGAGTAAAACCAAGAGAGGTGAATTTAAAGACTTCTTCCCACTTGAGAAAATTAGTTTAAAATTGAAACTAATAACAAGCAGTATCTCGGAAACGGTTAATTCAAGAAAAATAAATAAATAAAATAAAAGTGACATAAATTGTATGTTAATATGTTATCTTTTTTATGTATAAAGTTTTTTTCTGTCGCTTATGGTTTACGATTTATGCAAAAGACATCCAGAATGAAGAGATCTTCAGAGACTACTCCCAGAAAATTCAGGATATATATTTGATTCATTTGTCATGCAAATATCTTAAATATAAGAATGACATCGTTACAGTCATTTTTGAGAAAATAAAAATTTTCAAAAAATGCTCCATATAAGGGTAGTTGGGGTGGACAATTTCTTTGAAAATCTTCGTGTCGCATACTCGTAAATAGTGAGCTCAAATATCAAAATTGGTAATTAAACGACTTTTCGTTTTTTAACTATACTGTCCACAGACACATGCATACACAGAACTTTTTTCTAAAAATACCTGTTTTTTCGGATTCAGATGGGCCTGAAACATGTATTTCCGGTGAAATTTCGGTATCAAATTTTTGGGGTGGAATACAATACTTTTTCTTCTATGTGCATACTTGGTGGTAGAGAAAGTAAAAATATGTGACAAAGTAGTAACAGAAGGCTTTACATGGTCTAGAGAAACGATGATGAAACTGATGGTTTTAAGGGCAAGAGCGGACCCGGGAAAATGTCCATTGTGTAACCAGAAAAATAATAAGATATAATTCAGGAATGCGAGAAAATCAGTTTCGCACGGAAAATGAGAAAGAAGCATCTTTATCTAAATAATTTATAGGGAAAAGGGCGTTGAATATTAATTCAAGAAAATGTATTAAAAATAGGAAACTAATTAGATTTCATAGGAAATAAATGGCTGAAGAAAATTTGGAAGCGAGACCAGGAAGTGGGCCTAAATAATACTGTGTGCTAGATACAAGTAGTGAATAGGGGGCAATAGCTCAGTAACCACACTTTATGGGTATGTGGGGTCTCAAAAAATACAACAATTAAGTATAGTGAATTACAAATTGAATGAATAAGGAATTATTATATTATACTAGCTGCCCGACCCGTGTTCGCATGGGCGGTGCATCTAACTAAAAAAAATTCAGACAATATCTACCGTTTACAGTACGACCATGCAATGAAATAAAATTACAATTAAATAATTTGACAATACTTATTGTAATGCTTTGTAATGTACAATTTTCTTTCCGGAGAAAACAAATAGCGCCGATTGTTTGCCGACTCTAGAGCACGCAACGCACAACTCCCCATGCGAAAAACACGACAATTCAAGGTATATTTAACACATTTCAAACAATTGACCTTGAGATTTATTGTCATTGCTAATACAAGGTCCGCCGGAGACTGGACACGCTTAAATTCAAAAGGAAAGTCGGTTCACATTAGTGGTATTCTTGGAATAAGTACATCCTCACCTTTGAACTTTCCTTTGTTATAGTAGCTTAAATTAAATTTTTATAATTCTTTCAACAGCGAGTTTTGTTCCGCTGCATAAATACGGCTAATTGAGATTGTGTAGTATAATTATCACAGACTCAACCTTGAGCTGTAAATTGTGTGGCGGTAATCTTGGCAAATCCAATGAATTTAGGAGTTCAGTTAGATAATTCAAGGCTTCATTTAGATTGGTAATGGAATCGATCGACTTAAATGAATGCAGTTGTCTATCAATTTTACTCTGAATTTTTATATTCAAATCATCTACATTCTTATTATTTGTGCTAAAATGGCTCGTTGGCTCAACCAAGCATAGGTTTTGTATTTTGCACCAATATTTGGGAACACTTTTGATATTAATTCTTCCTTTGACGTATTGAAGTGACAAACATTTGATAGAAACGAAATGAGGCCAGTAGAAGTGTCAACAGGAATTTGCCCATTGCAATTTGTCTAATAATGCCTTTGCATCTGAAAAGCGCAACGTAGCATAAATAGTCTGTATTGCGAAAAGGACGAAGTCAGCGCACTCATGAGGTATTGTGGAAAGGATGACATATACAGTTATGCGTGGGCAACCAAGGATATCGTTGGCATAATAACAGTAATAGCAACGCTTCCATAGTGTGGCGGGTAAACGCTGAAATAGGTAATGAATTACGTTAAGGAGAAAGTCACAAAGTAACATTCATGCTTCTTCCGAATCTCTTTCTTTCCTTTACTCCTAATGTTTTCCATCTCTTTATTTTCTCCTATGTCAAAACAGAAATTTTAACGCTAACAATGACATAACTAAAGAGCAAGTAGATCTGGTTGTGTAATTGATAAGCTTTTATTTGATGATAGCTTTGTGTATTAAATTTCGCCATTTAACCTAAAATATTACTTGATAAAATGTATTAAAAACACCGCATTTGCAGTGTGATGGTGACGCGGGTATCTTCATGTTCTTTAGCTAGCTCACGTACTACATAACTCAAATAACCAACATCTGCAATAGGAAGTTAACCTAAAACGGATACCGTCATTTCGCCGCCATTTTCAGATTCCAAGAAAGGTTAATGGTTATGTGCATAGTCTATATCTTGTTCATTTTAAAGAATTAGAACAAAATATACTTATTTCTTTATTAAGCGATGTGACCAAGGGAATGATAGTACATAAGAACTATTTTTAATTTTCACAGTTATCTTGCGTCACTGTCCCCATAACCGGCTGCATTCCTTGGGGAAGAAAAATAGAGCAGTAGGTACTACGCCCATCTGGTGGCAAATAAATAAGCACGTATTTTAGGTGTTCGTCGCCAGGAAAGCTACTTTGCTTCTTTATTTTAAACGATAGGTGTACGGAAAGGATATTTAATACGTAAAAATATATTTCAATTTCACTGCTGCGTTGTGTCATTATCTTGATAAACTGTTGCGTTACCTTACATTGATTGGGAAGAAAAATACTACTTCGGCCATCTATCGGTAAATAAATAAGTACTTACTCTAGATGTTCACCGCCAGGAAAGCTTCTCTGCTTATTTATTTTAAACAATAGGTGTAAGGAAAGGACAGTTAATATATAAAAATATATGTGAATTTCACTGCTACGTTGCGTCATTGTGTCGATAAACTGGTATGCTACCTTGACATTGAATGGGGAGGGGAAAAGTTAGCAATACTATGACCATTTAGCAACGAATAACCGTGGTACTACTGCAATCTCGCGGCTATTAACCGAAATGCGTTACTTTTGTACTTTCTTATTCATATTATGGGATTTTAGAAACTTTCCCGTACTATTTTTAAACATGTTCTTTTCGACAAACCTTGTGACAACAACGAACATAATAAAAAAAAAAAAAAAAAAAAAGAATTGCTCAATTTGGTGCAGTCGTTCGGAAGTGTTGCGCGTACATACATTTCGGCGATTCATTTTATATATATTATCCATGTATCCACATTAGTAATTGAATCAAATATTTAACACTACTCTAGAGTCTTATTTATGGATATTTTTGTAACTACGTTGGTTCTCAATGTCCCATTCTATATTGGGGGTGAAAGACGACTTAATGTTGCTCAGAGGCCTCTTTGTAGGACTCAATGTTCTTTACGTGCCGTAAATCTATGACATGGGACCAACGAGCCTCATTTCTTTCGGAAGGAAGCCATGCTAAAATTTTTACACACGAAAAAAAAAAATTCACCGCCCTCCGCCGGGTTTGAACCTGCGACCTTGGGGACCATAGCTAGCATGTCACCTCTAGACCATGGAAAACTGCCACATAGAGAAAGTAAATGCAACAAAAATGATTATTGATACTTTTTTCATTTTAACTTATTTTAAAACTTGTTGCACAGAAAACACTTATAATTAACACCATCTTGCAATCCTCATTTTTATTGCCCCCTTTAACTTTTAACTTCATATCGGGGGATTATGAAAAAACTCATCTAATAACGGTAGATATTGCCATTAGATTAATCATTTTTACTTTCTCTACACGTACTGTGTACTTAGTTTATAGAGAAGGTATTGCACTGCACCCAAAAATTCGATACCGAGATTCACCGAAAATATATATTTTAGGATCCCCTTTATCCAAAAAAAGCATTTTCAGAAAAAGTTCCGTGTGTGTCCACGTGTCTGTGAACACGATAACTCAAAAACGAAAAGCCGGTTAAGTTTAGATCTTCCAAGGATGCGACACGAAGATTTTGAGAAAAATCCCCCACCCCAAACTTACCCTTTACATGGAACTTTTTTCGAACATTTCGATTTTCTCAAAAATGGCTCTAATGATTTTGATTAAAATATCATATATTAAAGATATTTACCTGACAAATAAAAGTATATCTTGAATTTTCTGGGAATAGCCTCTGAAGACTACTTTATTCTGAATGAATTTTCCGGAATTTTGCATAACTGTTAAACCGTAAGAGATTGAGAAAAATTTACCGCACAAAAATGTAGAGCTCTTAAAACACACAATCTATGTTATACTTTTTTTTTTTTTTTTTTGTAGAGTTGATCGTTTTGGAGATATTCCTTGTTTTTAGTTTCAGCTTTAAAAACCTTAAATTTTTCTCACTAAGGACTTTGTCAAATCTTATTCTTACAAGCAAAGGAACTTGAATCACATGGCAACCAGCTTTTGTTTGTCACTTTGAGCTATTCTACTTCTTTATTTCGCTTCTACTTGCAAGGAAGTAAGTAATAAGACTATTTCTGCTAATTTTTTCTCGATTAGCATGAAGTAAATAGAAGCATAATTTTTTAACAATAATTTGTTGCAGAGATGTAGAGAAACTCATGTGAGTGGAACACATCAGATTTTTATACAGTTAAATACACGCACATTCACTCTCACATGCATACTTCCGGACTCTGTGGGGGATAGGGAATAATTTTGATTAAAGAAACATTCTCCGCCTCAGGTGGGAATCGAACCCGAGACTGCCGAGACTTTCTTGAGCATTGCTAGATCACAGAAGGCGTTAACAATTAACTAGTTAGCAGTTTGGACAAGTGAAAATGTGCTTTGCTGCAGGTGTGGCCAAATTGGATGAAGGTGGGAGATGCAGGAAGAGCAGGATAAAGTGAAGAAACAGAGATAACAAATTATATAAATTGAATAACATGTTACTGTGCTTCAGCAACAGAACACAATTCTCTTGAAAGAAAGCAGAGGCGTTGCGTTACCTCTAGTCGTTTTATTTCAAACTTGACGCGACACGAAGAGCACAGAGAACTGCTTATTGTTTTAGTCGATGGTCTAGCAGAGCTTTATTTTCTGAACGCACCCTTCGCTTTCCATTATCACTGCTGTAATGGTGTTGTCGGGGACCTTCGCACCTAATTGCATTTCTCTGGAGGGCTCGAACATGTTCCAGCTGCTGCAGGCCCGGCGGAGCAAATCCCAAATTTTGCAGCTTGTCCATTCGTTCGTAGCCCAGAATGTTGTAGAGTGCTGGGCTTACGGCAATCTGTCCTCGACCACATGGGGGTCAAACCGATGCAATTAATGCTAATGGAAATTATTTCGCCTCAAGTCTGCTTACAGCCACTCAAAAATAACTGCAGTTTCAACACGGAAAATCAGTTATTCCGTTTGTTTTTTTGTTTTTTCCACCGACTACTTATGGTAGTTAGATATATTACTCCTGACAAATCCGTAATCCAAAAATACAGGTTTCGAGATCCGTAAAATCTTTTAGAAAAACATTAATTTCTCTTTCAAGGCAAGGGATTCTTTTACGCGCACATTAACATTAAACCAGACCTACGGCTTTACTTTCTTTCCGAAATAAGTATATAAAGATCCCCCCCCCCGAAAAAATCCCATCAATCCGCGCCGGGTTTGAACCCGCAACCTTGGGTATTAGAAGTTACTGTTGTACACTACGGAGTGAAACAATCAATTCGATGGTAACTTTAATTTTAATCTACAATTTTTGGGGAAACACTAGCATTTCATAGTTGTATACTTGTGATGAAAAGGCGAGGTTTTAAAACAACACATTTTGTTTTACAAAATATTAGTTTAACTTCTTTGACAAATGCATGTTTATACAAATCTTTGTTAGTGCCTTTCAGGTCTGAATCCATTAATGGTAAAACTTCTGACAGAGTTTGCAGCTAATCTGATGTTAGGCACCTATAAGTAGTAGTTTTAAGTTCAAAACTAAGTTAAATTATCACCGATTCATTTCATTTCGTGCATTCTTCCATTCATTGATTGTGTAGCTAATAATTGGTTGGTATATCTTAGCATTAAAATAAATATAAAAAATAGAATAGAACAATTTCTATCGTAAAATGGTCACTTAAATTGCTGCACCTCGTGTGTGGTTAAAGTCCCTTTAACTTGACACAAAACGTTAACAAATAACAGAAAAAGCAATGCTGTGCTGTTTTCCATAAAATCATAAGTTATACAGCTGTCACCTTTTTTCTTGCAAAACAGGTGTCTTGGAGACACGTATTTTTCAATCAGCCAATGCGATGAACGTTCCATCTCACTCTAAAACAATAAAAACAACATTGTAAGCGATACACCAATAATTGAAGGAGTAACTCCAGCTGCAAGCTGAGTACCCAAGCCAGTCTACTGTAGGCATGTTACGGAGTCTCCGAAAAACGATAAGAAATGAGATGCAGACAAGGGAGTCTTATAAATTTCTTATTTTGGACAACACACCTACTATGGTGCAATGTTCGAACTTGAGATGGCAAACCAAGAAGTGACAACGTGAGACTGGTGTATGTGCAACTATTAAAACGTATGAGTGAAACGTGTAATCTAAACTACCCAAATTCGGCCAAGTTCATTAGAGGAGATGTTCAAAGCCATATTTGCTGACTGGAATGGATGGCCTTCCTTGATTTAGTAACCTTCCAAGCGATGTTGTTAATTCAAAACTGAGTACACTCTAACTGTAGCAAACGTCTGGAATTTGTTGGTATATAAGAATGTTGGTTTGGTTTAACCCAGACAGCAACATCGTTTTATTAATTCATTACATTGTAATAATCAACAATTAATTTGTAATTCAATCCCTTTTTGGAGGTAGCGTCGATAATCTATATATTTCTCTTTGGATACACTGAGCAAGTTGGACTTTTATTTATTTTGAGATGTTTATGTTTCTACCATAACTACTTTTCATAAACCAAGGTTCATTAACACTTTCCGGTCTAACTGCTGGCTATGCTCATAGTTCCGTGTATAACGCTCACGATGTGCGACGGGCTATGTTCACACTAAAGTATAAAAATACCACGGATATAGAGGAAAAGTACACAACAAATTTACGACGGCTTATTGCTGCCTAATCTTCATCTTTTCTCCACTTCTTTCCTTTGAATCAGTTTTGATCAAAACTGAGGCGCCAGGGATATTTATATTATTACTGTATAATAATCTATATATTTATTTATTCTCTGAAAGTAGCAGAAAATGTTAAATCAATTATACCTGTCAACTCTTATGGACTGTTTGCACTAATTCCGAGTGATATAAGAAGCAAGCAAACAGTGCAAGTCATTTGGTGCGAGTCAAGCTGCATTCTAACGCCCAAAGTCTCTTATTTCACGGCCGTAAATGAATGACCATTTATTGAAAGGGCAGATGTCCAATTGACTAAACGTTTCAGTATTAACAAAAAACTTGTTTCTATGAATATGTTAGGAGTTTGTTTTCTGTTCTAATTCAAAATAAAGTATTCATCTTTCTGATATTGGCCAGTGACTTAAAATCTCCTAAATTTAACAATTTTAAATGTTATTGTCATTTTAAAACTACAGACATCTGCCCCTTTAACAAATGTTGGAGAATATTGCAAATGAAAGAAATTTCTCATTTTATTTATTGTTATATTATCTATACAACGTATTATTAATTACTTAACGATTAAGCTTAGGAGTTAAGGAGATCCATAACAAATGCACACTTTCATTATTTCCCATAATTTACAGCAAGACGTTCTGTAGCAGCTGCCTCTTGGTTGATGAGAAGAGAATTCTGAAGAATGTCCATATAAAATTCCTGGTGACTGTCATCAATATACTGGATAATTTTGCGAAGGTCCTCCATTTTTTCCTTTTTTAAGGATACCTTGCCAGTAGGATAGCTTATATTTTTTGGTTATTAGGCTAAGAATAAATGTATGTTTCACTAGACTGTCGATGAATGGCATTGCCTCAACATAACTAGGTGCACTTGAGCCATATACGAAGAGATACAGAGATGTGATAGCAAACTGAATTTTCTCATCTCTTGGTTTTGATGAACTTTCGATGGAGACTGCTAATCTCTTACAGAGCTGGGTCCACCAATCTTTGAAATTAAAAATTTCAATGGAACTATCTACTTCTTTCACTATAAATTTATTTGTGGTGCTCCTTCCAATAATACGTTCTGTTAATTGCTGTACAGAATAAATTCTATCAGTTTTCCTTAACTTTCTCTTCATAATATTAAAATCACCATCATAAGGTACGAAACTATGCCCCCTTATGGGAAAAAGTGTCAGTTAATGCTAGAAGGAACCTGGAAAGAGGGCGATTTTTATTTTGTCCTGCACGGTTGTCGCTGAACAAACGGATTTCTTTAATTTGAGAAAGTACATAATTTTGTAAACAATCCCACAAAAAAGAACACACTTCATTGGGACTCTTCCTAGCTTGTCCCTTGTGATATGAATGACACACAGCTCTGTTTTTCTTTATCTCATGAATGCAGAATACGTTAACGGTTAACTGCCTCAGATAAAGTTCTTGGACAGAAACTTTTGGAAGTGAAATTAATCAAATTACAAGGAAAGTAGGTACATTCTTATTGAGCCCTCTTCGTTCATCCAGGAATTCTTCTTTGAGTGCAGCATAGAACATTTTACTTTTTCTCTTATAGAGTTTGAGGATTTGCTTTTCTTTTTCCTCTACGAGAACATTCACCTTCATCTGAAGAACTCGTGATTCTTAATGATTTTTTCCAAGACTTACAATCCACAAAATTCGATTCCTTCCAAACACAGCGATTAGTTTAATATTGCTGGTATGTATTGCCAACTCAACCATACTAGAAACTTGTTAAAAAGGCAGATGTCCAGGACATCTGTCCTTTTAACAAATTAATCATTAAAATAGTTCCATTTTTAAGGTAGTTACAGGTATGACAATACTAGCCTTTCAATATAGAATTTGTATCTACCCATGTAGTTTAATAATCAGCGAAAAAGTAAAAAAACTAAAAAAATGTGACATCTGCCCTATTAACAAATGGCCATTCAAATAGGATGTTGGTGGGATGTGGGAAGGCCCGCCGGGTGGCTTATCCCCTGCGCCACGATACAGCAAAGTTAGGCACTTCAGCGAGCGGGGACCGGCGAAACTCAAAACTTTATATGTCGCAAATTACATTGCTTATCCATTCCTTTAACAATTCAGTAACGAGAATGTTCAATGCAACTAAAAGAAATCTGATGTGTTCCATTCATACGACTTTCTTTACCTATTCTGGAAACAAACTAGCCTTACAAAGGATCATTTTTATATCTACTTCATGCTAATCCAGATAAAAATGTACAGCAATTGTTGTATCATTTGTTTCCTTGTAAGTAGAAGCAAAAAAAAAAAAAAAAAAAAAAAAAAAAAACTCTACACTAAAACGATACTCAAAATTCTTTAAAAGCTGGTCACTATGTGAAAATTGAAATGTGGTTCTCTTTGCATGACCAGGAGTAAAACAAAATATTTGTGAAGCAAATGGCAACTTCCTGTTTGAGTACAGATAAGTGTTGCAAAATTGAAACCAATAACAAAGGAACACTATCTCGGAAATGGTAAACTCTACAAGAAATATATATGACACGAATTGTGTATTTTAACGATATCTACGTTTCTATGTAGCAAGTTGTATATCACTTCCGGTTTAACAGTAATACAAAAATCATTCGGAATGAAGAGAACTTCAAAGGCTATTCACAATAAATTCAGGATATACATTTGATTCCTTATGTAGATATATTTAATATATGGTATTTTAATCAAAATTTACGTTATTTTTGAGAAAATAGAACAATTTGGAAAATTCATCGACATAAAGAATAGTTTGTGGTGGGAGTATTTTCTTGAAAATCTTAGTGAGGCATCCTTGGCAGATACTAAACCTAAATGCCAAGTTTGGTATTTAACGGACTTTTCGTTTTTGAGCTATACTACCTACAGGCACACTCCCACAGGGACTTTTAATTTAAACTTTTTTAGTCTCGGCGAACCTCAATATATGTATGTCAGGTCAAATCACGATATCAAAATTTTCTCAATTTAGTACATATCATATTTGTCCTAAACAAAGTAAAAACACAAGGCTGAATGAGAAAATGACACAAATATGATAAATACTAACACGTTTTAGGCATTATTGGAGCGGATAAAATCACAAAAGCTCTTAACTTAACAGTTCCATACAATGAAGACATCTGTGACTATTGATAGAAACGTCATACATTAATTTTGCCTAATTCAGACTTGCACTATCACAGTTTATATCTCTCTGACTCTCTTTGTGTATTTTCCTATGTTAGAGATGTTTCATAACACTTTTTAAAAATGAATAACATGAGGTACTTTTTATGAGTACCATAGGATTAGTATTAAACACTTTTTTGTAATTTCTACTTGGTATCTAATGTAAACATATTATAAATTATAGAAAACGTTTTACTCTTAGTGTGCAGGAGGTAATTATAAACATTCTGCTTAGAAAATATTATTGTTGTAATCATAAAACAGTTTCAGTTTTTGTGTTTATTTTACACTTAATTAAACTCGCATTACACGATGAATAAAAGTGTTATACTAGTTACAAGCGCTGAAGATGCATAACATTAGCTTAATGGAAAGATAACAAATGCGTGTAACGAAATCTCATGTTAATACAAATTCGAATCTTCGCCTTCACTGGAAGTTTTAAATATTCGAAGGAGCAAATTAAATGTTTCATGATTATTTATAAGAGCACTGAAACATGTTGAAGATGTACATAATATCAAAACATCTGGAAATGTTGAGCAAATATTGTACGATAATGAAACATTTTTGTTGCAAAAGTTGAGTGAGATAACTAAAAACTGTCTCTTTATAATTCAATGTATTCGAATCCTTGAAAACGTCTTGAGCAACACCATGTGGCATTGTTCTTTTATTTACAGCATTTTCAACTTCTATAGTAGCATAAACAACGATTATGCGATAGGGTTTTGACGTATATCCCCATATTTAAGTTTAAGCAAGAAGAGACCAAAGGGGACAGCAAAAGAGCATCGTCTTAATTTTCAGGCGGATTTTAGGTCTTTATGTGCAGAATCTTTGACATTGTCTTCGCGCCTTTTATTAATGCATCACTTTACACGTTTTATTCACCTGATTTTAAGTTCACTTTAAATATTTTTTCTGTACATGTACCTTACTGCATTCCACCCGAAAATTCATCAGTGTGATTTCACCGGAAATATAAATTTTAAGGCCCGTGGCAAAAAAAAAAAAAAAAAAAAAAGCTGAGAGAGAGAGAGACAGGATAGCAGAAGCTTAAAAAACTGTGGAATGATACTAACTTTTAAGTTAGATATTCTCTAAAGATTCGGTACGAGAATTTTCATTTTACTTGATGCTAAAAAGACCACTCTAACTGCTTGAACTAAAATTAAATATTTAAATGCCACATAAAAATACATTGGTTTTTCTTGTACTAGCCTGTTTAAATCCATCTCAGTCGCAGTGATTTTTGTATATTTTTTTCATTTATATAGCCCCTTCTAACTGCTACCGTGGTCATATCAAGGACATTGCTTCATAAACAACTGCTGGCGTTTTTCACGCTGAACTGAAGGGTTTACTAAAACTGAGTTTTTTTTTCCAATATTAAACTAGTAAACCATTCATACTTCCTGATCCAGTGGGGATAAGGAATGCTGTGTACAATCTTCAATAACGGGTAAACTAACCTTAGCGATACAAAAAATAATAAATTCTGAATTAAATATAATCTTCCTTTAATAGAATAATATAAAGCCGTTAAAAATTTTAAGATTTTTAATTTATGTTTTAATGGTTTTAGGAAGCTATTGTATTTCTTATACATGTTATAAGAAATTGACCATGTTTATTTTTGATATTGTTATTATTATTATTATTATATTGACTTGGTTTTACATAAACAATGATTCCATTATCTCAGTGCCAGTACTACAGAATAATAAGTTCGGAAATATTAAAAGACACGTGAACTGGTACGTAGGTACATTTTGAAAATTAGCAAAGTGGAATAATATCGGGAAAGTAGTCAAAGTATAAAAGTTAGTATCTGAGATATTAATGTAAACTGTAAGATCTGGCGACATAGAATGTAAGAAACTTTGGTAGGGAGGCCTTGAATTAGGTATTTCTAACATGTACAGCTGTGGAACTTGTGCTTCAAGTGACTCTCTTGCTACAGTTACGGAGGAGCTGCTACGATTGGTAGCGCAGCGCTAGGCTTGTCACACATTTAGCGGTGATCAGTAAGGGATTCACCGCAGTTCAGAAAGCCACATAACAAATTCGTTATTTTACTATGGAAACACTTTTGTCTACAACGTATAGATCTACATACGCTGGAGGTTAACAGATTTAATATAACGCAGTTATATTTCATTGTGCTTGGATTTAGGAATAGTTGATTATTCATCTTGAATCAATTAGCAACTCGTCCCTGACAATAAGCTATTATAAATTATATCCCATGGTGCTGTAGTTTCGTGGGGCTTGGGCCTGACAACCGGACTGCTCGACCTCACGCCCACGTACTTACAGCAGAGGTTACTGACACGATCTTCCCCCAGCCTAAAGTTCGACTTTCTTGGCCGGGACCGCTGCCTAATGCCGCCCTTTACTTTGCTCATAATGCTAAGCCACCCAGGACTTAAAATTCATACCCCCAGGGCGAGATCGATCCCCGGTGCATTTCGCGGCTGAATCAGAATCGGAGCATGATGTTCTAACCCACTGCGTTTCGGTCCATTAAATAGTCTCAGAAAATTTAACTGGTACTCTCCATTCTTGCTACATCTACGCATACACGGAGAAGTATCTCACATCGCTAACCACTGGAGCAATTTATCAATCGCCAGGCAGCTTCATACAGTTGTAATGTTGGCACTGCAGCAGCAGCCTGTCTCTGTTGTAAGATTTCAGATTCTAGTTCAGTTTTAGACTAAGGCTCTTTCCTATTGGTTACGGAGATAATATGGAGTATACGAATCACGGCTAGGTCACTTGAACCGGACAGGTTTTTGCGAGTTCTCTGCCGCATCCTGTTTACCGTCAAAACATTGTGGTTAAAACCCACCGAAGCCTTATATACACTTCTCATTATGACTTCCATCATCACTAGACTCATGTACGTACTCATAAAATAAATTTAAATGAAAGTTACGTAAACACTAGAAACATACACATGCGTACAATTCTTCATAGACTCCTTAAGTGTTGTTCTAGGCAGTAGTGCTTTCAGTAATGAGCGCCTGTGCGTTGCTTTTTCCTTAATCGGTGAAATAGACACAAACGTGGACTTTGAAAACAATCTTTGAGCTGATTTTAAGAGACAAAATGAAACTCCACAAACTATATCATTACATCCAAAGAATCCTAATAAACTGCAGAACTACAATCTTGATGAGCTTTTGTCAAATATGCAACTTCGATTAGTGGTCATCTTATTACTTAGACGAAATAAACAAGAATGTATTTGAGCTTAGAGAACGTTGAGAATATATCTTAATTGCTCTTGTTGTGCTGTATGATAAGCAGAGTATTTTATAAACTGCTCCTCGCAAGGCGAGGTTATGCAATTATATTTGAGAAGTTAACGGCTGGCTAAATTCTTTGGAAATTATTTAAGGTTTTAATATTTTTTCACACAGTTGAAATAAGTAGGAAATGCAATTGATGTAGTAAAGATTAACGATCATCGACTTTTATCTATAGACGCAAGCAACACATGCTCTTTCAACAGGACACAAAACACGGGAGGCGGGTTGATGATGAGCCGACCTAGAGTGCACCGATTCGGTAGTGCTGTACTTGCAATCCCTGAAAACATGATGCTGTCCACGCTTTCTGGTAATAAATATTAATTTATTATATAAACAATCGAATACTGTTACGTAGCTTGCATAGAATCAATGTGAAATCATTTCTTAGTAAATATACGATTTTATTTATAATTGTATTTAATGTTGCCTAACTACACAGATGTTATACCGACATCGTAATTTAACAGTATGAAATGCTATAAAGCTTTGAATACAGTATTTACACATTAAATTAATTATTATATCTAATTTGTAACATTAGCTATTGACTCTAACAACATTTATATTATGTAGTGTTTCATACAACAGTGTATTAAAAGCATGCACTATTTTACAGTACAGTGGCAAGTTTACAATTTTTTATGAATTTAAACAATGATGATAATTTGGTTTGTTCGTGGAGTGCTGCCTGAAGATTTGGAGGAACTTGATGGCTGTTTCTGTACTTAGAATAGTGAGAACATTCCGTTATGATGTGTCTGGTTGACAGTCTCTGGCTGCCTCTCAATGAAAACAGCATTTAAAAAAAACAACTTTTCTTGTTTGCTTTATTTCTCAACATAATCTCCAGAAGGGCTAATACGTTTGTTATATAGATGTTCTAATTTAATTGAACCATCTCTGTATTGCTATTTATCAATGACCTCGTTGCTGTGAAATCTTCGTCCTCCAAGAAGTTTTTTGAGGTTTGGGAACAGGTGGTAGTCACTGGGTGCTAGATCTGGTGAATAGGGTGGATGTTCAAGCAATTCCAACTTTAATTGGCACATTTTCCCATTGCAATGACTGAACGATGGGCCAGAGCATTGTCGTGGTGAAACAAGATTTTTGCCAAAATGAGGTCATTTTATTTTCACCGTTGCAGTAAGATTGCATAGTAGTCACCAGTGATATTTTTCCCTTTTCTAAGTAATCAATAAAAATAATTCCCCATGCAATCCAGAAAATACTTGGCATTACCTTGCTACCTGACAAAATTGACTTTGGCTTTTTTGGTGTTGGTTCACCTGGCGTAATCCACTGTTTTGACTATGATTTACTTTCTGGAGTGTAGTGATGTATTAAAGTTCCATCCATGGTAATAAGCCGTCTCAAAAATTCACTGGGATTTTTATGGTAGAGCTCCACATTCTTAACAGAAGCAGTTTTTCTTTGCAACTTTTCATCAGGTGTCAACAAACGCGGCAACCATCTTCCACAGACCTTGTGAAAGCCCAAAATATTACTTAAAACCTGCACATTCTTTTAATATGTTTACAGCCTGTGCTATCTCAAACAACCTTAAACTGCGTTTTCAAGTACTAAGCTATGAATTTTTTCCATGATCTGTCACTTCTACAGGGCGTCCAGAGCGAGGCTCATCACCAGTGCTCGTACGTCCCATTTTAAACTCTGCAACCCGCCTTTTAATCATTGAATATGAAGGGGCAGAGTCTTCCAATGTACTGTCCATTTCCTCCTTGATTTCTATAGGCGTTAAAGCCTTTCAAATTGAAGTGTTTGATCACTGCTCGTTTTTCCAAATCCTCAATTTTCGTGAAAACTCTTAACGTTGTCTTGTTTAAAATGCTGTCATTCGAAAACTAAACAAGCTATTGACCTGTAACTATGGCTACAAGCTGGTCTAGAGTTAAACTATACGATGCTACCATCTAACTGGCCTATTGGCGCCATATCTGTGTGAGGCTCGGGACTTGTCAACCGACCCTCGTACGTCCAATACTTAGTCTGGTGAGTATCATCTGTTAATACCGGCTGAGAATTTCATATATTTGAATAAATGACGCGTTAAGTTTTACTTCAAGCAGTTTATTGTTATACATTTTGATTTATATGTATAGTGTATAAGAGACACTTTTTATATTGTTGCGCAGCGGGTTTGGCCCACGCCTATTGGAAGGTCGGCAACTGACTGTCAGAGAGATAAGCAGAGATGAGTAGACCTCACTCAGTTTAAACACCAAGTACTATCTAGAGATAACGGGAATGTTCTGGAAGTTTCCGTTTTCTCCGCCTCTAGAACTTTCTGAAGCTTTTAGCAAACTACTATATAAGCAATTATTCTTTCGAGCGAGTTAGTAGTAAATGAGTTTCTCGTGCTATGCTCCAGTACGACTGCTTGGCACGCAGTGACTGCTGCTACTGTAGGAGGTTATGGACTTTTGGTGTTCAACAACCCCAGCACGTAAGTCATCCAAAGAAAACCCTACACGGGTATACTTTTACCCGGCAACGTCACGAAGGTGAAGAGACAGAAGAGGCAGCGAAAATAAGACATTGTCAATATGGACTGTATAAGGTATACTTGAATTAATTTTTTTCGCACAAGCCATGTGGAGGACAGGAGTTGCATAGACATTCAGACTGAAAAATTAAATGCCATAGCCATAATAGTTGGCTAAACTATGAAGCCCGGGACTTAAAATACTCACGCCATTGTAAGTTTCCATTTGGATATGCCATCTCAAAATAATTTGAGATCACATTGTGGTTTACCGGGAAATATGCGAGTCATTTGAGTAATGCTGTGCCGACATGTTGCCATGGTGGCTCAGTGGTTTAGAGTGACCGCTAGAGAACGTCAGATCCGTGGTTCAAATCCCAAGCTATGTCTTTGAATCTATACTTTAATTGTTAATGGGTATTGAAAATAAAATGACAGGCATTTTTATGGTTTCACATTTAAGGCGAAGCATCACTAATTTTGCCCAAAATCTCGAAAAAAATAAAATATATATTATGTACCCAAAATGTTCCAAGATTTGTAGTTTTATAATTCAATTTGCCACTTAAAGGCCATCACAGACGCTCCGTATCCTTATGGCCTAACTTCATCTTAACGCAGTTCCTCACAAACCACGGAAGCTTCAGGGAATACCTCCACAGAATGAAGAAAACTCCTTCGCCAATCAGCAACGGCCTTCCACCTCCTAAAACAATGATCTATCTGCCGCAGCTTGTGAGCTGCGTAACGAGCTTCCTCAAGATGATGCGCAACAAACTCCAGAACAACATATAATAAATATTGTAATGAAGCCAAAACTGTAAATATCTCATGGTATACCTTTTACGGTGAAACAGGAGTTGTATTATAGAACAAATAAATAAAAAAATAGGTCATCACGTAACTTTAAATATATTTGCGCACATACTAACTACGCGAATTCATTTCAGTGTATGTGGTAGATAATAACTCTCTTGGAGATTTTGAGATGAATGGGCAGGCAAAAGGAAGGGGTTTTCAGCCTAGAAGGCTGTATGGGCTAAGTTAGCAAACAAAGGAGCGATACAACGCGTTTTATTGTACGTAAACACAGTAAAGACGCTTTCATGTGGAGGCCTTTGTTGTTCTGATAAGCTGTTTACGAAAGTTCTGTTGGTGAATACTGATTATATCGCCAATAAAGTAAGCAGAGGTGTATT
This sequence comes from Hymenopus coronatus, assembly GCA_030762935.1. NCBI lineage: Eukaryota > Metazoa > Arthropoda > Insecta > Mantodea > Hymenopodidae > Hymenopus > Hymenopus coronatus. Next base: position 59,520,716 of record CM060886.1, read on the forward strand.
TCTGTAATAATTATGAAATAATGTATCTTCCAATGTTTTATTATCAGTTTATTATGGACAAATCCATAGCTATTTGAGTTATGGTATTTTATTTTAGGGGAACCATGCTTTAGCTAAAAAGGTACTTTTATTACAGAAAAAGGCAATTCAAATTTTATGTGGTGTAGCCCCCAGAACTCATTGTAAACCTTTATTTGTTAAGTTGGGTGTTTTAACTTTGACTTCATTGTTTGTGTTCCACTGTCTCTTATTTGCTAAGAAAAATAGTCATAAATACAATCTATGTTCCGAAATCCATCTTCTTCACACCAGAACTAGTTCCAATATTTACATAAATAGATGTAAATATAGCAAGATACAAAATTCCTTTGAAATAATATCATTAAATCTATTTAACAAACTCAGTAACAGCACTAAAGCTCTCTCCATTGAATCTTTTAAGAGGTCAGTGGAACGCACCTTGATTTAAATCCATTTTATTGTTTGGATGAATTTTATGATACTGTCAATTGTTTTTGATCTTGTTTGTATTTCACGTTGCTACACAATGTACTTTGTTCTGGCAAGTAAACTTATCTATCTGTCTACTCATTATATAATATAAATATAATATCATTCAGGGTATTCAATGATTTAGAAATAAGCAGAGTTAGGAAAGTAGTACTTATGTTTCTAATTCTGGTTAGACAGACTAGTTTACAACTTTCCTTAGTTATGCTTATCGGTGGTTCATTGGGATAAAACCTGAATAGGAGAGGTGGTAAATGTAATAAGCTATACAACAATAAGAGTATGAATACGCAAAGAACGCGCCGAAAAGTGAAGTGCTAGTCTCAGTTGAGAGTAAGAATTTGGAAATTAAAATCTGTATCGTGTTGTGTAGCAAAAGATGATCAAAGTAGATCTTCGTTTTGAATAAGAGACTTCACGTAGCAGTTTCCAGGTTCAGCTCTAAGAGTTTATCTTCACTCACGTTTATCACAATTAAAAGGCACTTCAGTTCTTTGCTTTTCCAAAAATCACACGTGGGAGGGATGTAAGACTTTGCAACATGCCTTTGCAGAAGCATTCAGGAGGAAGCTAAAATTAAAGAAAGTATCTCATAACGAAGGAAGAGGAGTCGGAAAGATTCAAAATATGAACCTGGAGGATTTTAACAACAGATTTTTTTCAGTATTTTTTTTACTCAAGATGTTCCACCGATGCAAAGTTGAACTGATCACATCGAAACTTCTTGTGCTTATTTTAAAATTCCAAATAAATAATATGGTCATGTGATTTTTGTACAAAATGAATAGTTTTTGAGTTATTCATGTTCGAAAACAGGCTAAAGAACTGAGGAAATAAAATTATTTACTAAACATTGTAAAAAGTAAGAAATTTTAGATGAAATGTTAATTTTTAAATTATACTTTCTCTGAAAATTGCATCGTGTGGAGTTTTTTTTTTTGCCTCTATCCATAAATTTGAATCTTTGAACATTAATAACTTAAGAAATAGGTAATTAAGATTTCGTGTTAAAATTTCCATGTCCATACAACTATATGGTAAACATTTTATTCTAGAAAATAATGGAAATTAAAATTCTTCTCTGGAACTACATCGAATTGTCTGTGTGTGAGCATACACTTCTACACAACGTGTATATAAATGAGAAATTCGATTTACATAGACTTTTAAATTGTGCTACACGAGAGGCAACTTTTCAATCTGAAGTTAATTGAATGTTTCAACTTGGTAGACTGTCGATGAGCGTTTAGACACTTTCATAGTGCGTGGTTTTCAAAGAGTTGCCCGTCAATCAATGCAGACAGGCAGTTGTTTGTGTCAGTGTTTATGAAACCGTTCTTACTCCATTGTGGTATTGACAGGATGATGGATGCTTTCATTCATTCTTCACTTTCCAACTGAAATTATCATCTCTAACTTGACTGAAGTTACTTTATGCAGTTCTGATTCTGCTGTAGAACAGAAAATATACCAATTTTAGCATTCATAAAATAAAGATGCAATTATGATTTATTCTTTAATTTCTTATGAAGGTAAAGCACTGAAGAATAGTTTTATTCTGCATTTGCGTACAGTCAAGTATATTTCACATAGCCAACTTGACTTTCTTTTATTTAAATAAAATGCGCCTCATTCGATACTTTCTCAAAGGAACACAAGTTTGCAGAATTGGATGTAAATAGTAAGGGGCCAGGAGGGTTTAAATGTGTCTGGACTAAAACGTGCTGCGCCTATTTGGATGAAAATTAAGGAAGAAGATTGACACTGAGGGAAAAGAAATTCAAGCTTATAATCCCCATTTTATATCGACACAATTTTTGCATAAAAATGAGCAAGAGTTGAATTACTTCCATCGTTACGTTCTATAGCACGTATACTCAATTTACATAGAAGATGGACAATGCGATTCCGAGATTTTCCAAGAAATACATGAAAATACACTCAAAAATAATTTTTAGAAAAAGGTTCTTGTGTGTATGTGTGAGTGTGCAACAGAGTCTCTGAAAACCCCTTCATTCTGGATTACATTTGTATGACATCTAAACTGTGAAACGTAGCTACTACACAAAAATATACTTTCGTTAAATCACACAATTGATGTCGTACTTTTTGTACAAGTAATGGTTTCAGTTTTAAACAAATTAAACTTTTCTGAAACTGGAAATCCTCTTTCCTTTCATACATCTTCTGTTTTGCTCCTGGTATGCAAAGGAACCAAATTTCAATTGTTTTACACAGCAAAAAACTTTTAAACAATTTTACTTTCTCTTAAGTCTACTGTATTGCTTTATTTCCCTTCTACTTACAAGGAAACAAGTAATAAGACAATTTCTGGGTTATCTTGATTAGCATGTTGATAAAAGATTAATCTAATGTAAAATAGTTTGCAGAAAGGCAGACAAAGCCATGTGATTGGAGCATATCAGATTTTTATGAAATAAAATGTATGGGTTGAACCTGTGGCCGTTCTTGTTACAGTTACCTATATGCCGCCTGTTTCAGACTCGGCATGCATTGATTTGTTAGTCACGTTTTCCTTCGCAGTTTATGGTGGCCGCACGGTTAAAACAGGTGACACAACTATGCTGCTATTGCAAAACATAGACAGTAACGAGTGGGCGAGAGTTTTATGCTCCAGCTGTGTTGTTGCGGCGAAATTTTGTCAGTGGTTTGACTTTTATATGATGATATAGTAACTTATCGTTGTGACAGCGCAAACAGGAAAGGAATTGGAGCACATGCTAAACCACCTAGAAGCAACACTTAAAATGAATCCCAGGAAGACAAAGCTAATAACAAAACGGCATAGTGGAACCAGTTTGTATAAACAGTGAATCCCAGGAATGCATCTATCGAGGACAAACCTTGTTTCAAATGAACACTGAAAAATCTGATTTGTTCCATTCACATGACTTTCTCCAAATCTCTGCAACAAATTATTGTTATAGAGCTTTTTCTTCTAATTAATTCATGTTAATAGAGAAAACATTAGAAGAAATAGTATGATTACTTGCTTCCTTGTAAGCAGAAGCAAAATATGGGAGTATCATAGGTTAAAGTGATAGTCAATAGCTGGTTGCTATGTGACTGAAGTTTCTTTGTTTGTATGAACGGGAGTTGACAAATTCCTATACACATTTTTAAAGCTGAAACCAAAAACGAGGAATATCTAAAAAACGATCAACTCCACGAAAACAATATATATATATATATATATATATATATATATATATATATATATATAACATAAATTATGTGTTTCAATGTGCTCTACATTTTTTGTGTGGTAAGTTTTTGTCCATCTCTCACGGTTTAGCAGCTATGAAAATTCCGTAAAATTCATCCACAATAAAGTAGTCTTCAAAGACCATTCCTAAAAATTCAAGATATACATTTTAATAGTCAGGTAAATAACTTTAATATACCATGTTTTATTGAAAATCGTTAGAGCGATGTTTGAGAAAATCAAAATTTTCGAAAAAAGTTGGGGGCTATGGGATTTTGTTGTGTTGCATCCTTGGAAGGCAACAAACCTAAATACCAATTTTGGTTTTTAACGGATCATTCGTTTTTGAGCTATGCTTCCCCCCCCCACACACACATATACACACAGACAATTTCCTAAAATGTTTTTTTTTTGGGGGGGGGGGGTTCGGGAGGTCTCAAAAAACATGCAATTCTGGTGAAATCTCGGTATGGAATTTTTGGGTGCATTACAATATCTTCCGTATACACTATGTACATAGTGCGTGTAGAGAAAGTAACAAGAAATTGAGAAGAATCGGAGAGGCATTGAAAATATTTATGAGTAGATATAAATGAGGTATATATATAGATTTCCTTTATTATTTAAAGTCTTACAAAGTTGTTTTTTAAAAATAATTGGAATGAAAAAAGAAGAACTCGTAAAATGAAATGTCATTTCTTCTTCATTCGTATACCTTTTTGTTTACACCTAAAATTATAAGCGACAAACACTGAACTAACTTTTCACCTTGATGGATAAATACATAAAGAAGAATAAAAGTGCAGGCAGACTGTGGGACCCGAACTGATGACACGCTGGGGGTGATGAGGGAACATGAAATTAACCAGTTGAGCTACATTCATTGCGCCCGCTTTTTCCGTTAAAACTTGTAGGTATAGTATCACATATGTCTGATCTCTATAACTATTGTGTAACTCCTTTTTGTAGCTTAAGACTTGCCTTTAACCTTCATTCATTATAATGTACGTAGCAGAACATATGACAGCGATGCTGTTGACGTAACATGTGTTGTGACAGGAGCTATTAGGCGCATTCTTTTGGAATGGACGAAACTATTGCTGCTAAGGTCTATATTCCTATGAAGAGCAGGCTAGATTTGCATGGTCACCAATGGTCAACAAGCACGGTAATTTCGACCTTGAATAAGACACAGGTGAAGCACCTGGTGTGTGTGTGTGTGTGTGTGTGTGTGTGTGTGTGTGTGTAACTATTTGATGAGACACTGAAGTTGAACTTTAGGCGGAGGTATTATTAGATATGATGTGTAATACCAATTCTGCTGAATGATAGGCACCAAAAGAGAAAATGAAGAGTGATTCGGGAATGTCAATGAGAATAGAAAGGAAACTACTACAGGTAACGCCCAGACACAATGCGCAACGAAATCAGGAGAACGTGTAGAAAGAGATTCAATTATCATGGCAGAGCGTCTCAAATGGAAGTGGGGAGTCAACGTTGCAAGGATATGTAGGAACAGATGGACTTATAGAACAACCATAAGCGCCCGCAGAACAGGAAGAAGATGCATGAGCAGGCAGAGGACTTCTTTAAGCAGAAAGTGAGACATGTGTGTTCGAGGTGTGCAAGAGACAAAGAAGTACAGAAACAACTCTGGAAATTGTATTGTTAAATAAAGTATGATGTAGGTAGAAAGGGCAAAGACAGAATAATTGTCACCCTCCGTGGTGTAATAGTTACCATGCTAGCTTCATATACCCAAGGTCGCGGGTTCAAACCTGGCAGAGGACGACGACTTTTTTAAAAATCCTTAGCATTGTTTTCTTTGGAAGGGAAGCAAAGCCGTTGGTCCCGTGTCGTAGACTTACATAAAATAAATTCAAGCCTGATAAAGAGTTCTCTAAACAAAAGTAAGCGGTATTTCATGCCCAGTATAGAATGGGACGCTGAGAACCACCGCGATTAAAAATCGTCCATAAATAAAACTCCATTTCAGTTTTTGACAGAATAATTTGGAAGAATTTTCATAAGTTGAATGTAAAATTGTGTGTATGTACGACAAAACTGAAATGTACTCCTTAGGATTAGCTCCCTGATGAGTATTTTGAGCCTAACCTCCAACAGGTAGGAGACCTTGTCCCTTAAGGGATGATATACTATATAAAGAATACATATATGTAGTAATTTACATAACATTTGGGTGAGTACGAAGAAATGACAACAAAAAACCTGTATAATTCTTCATTTCATGTCCATTCTTCTTTCTTGGTTTTCTTTGTGTCCCTTTATCAATTTGTGGCTCATTGGTTAGGTACTTGCCCTCTGGTTCAAAACCAGCTCAGGCGGATGGTTTTTAAGGGTGCTTAAAAGCGATAGGCTCATGTCAGATTTACTGGTAAGTAAGAATTTCCTACCGGACTTTATTCCGGCACAACAGTGGAGCTGATATGTTTCTGGCAATTGAAGCGTCACTAAAAACCAAAAAAACAAAAAAAATAGTTTTCTTGTCGCTCTATTTAACATGATGTGTTTCAAGTGGTATCTATAACTGCCGCGGACATTTTTTTCCAATTTACTGTATGGTTGAGAGTTTTGAATTTTGACTAGAAGAGAAAAAAATCTGATCTGTTCCATTCACATGACTTTCTCTACATCTGTGCTACAAAGTATTGTTAAAAAGCTTATGATTCTATTCAGTTCATGCTAATCGAGAAAAAAATAGCAGAAAGAGTATTAATGTTTGCTTCCTTGTAAGTAGAAGCGAAATAAGGGAGTACTATAGGCTAAACTAATAATCAAAAAGCTGGTTGCTATGTGACTGAACTTTTTTGGTTTGTATGGACAGGAGTTGACAAATTCCTGTATGAGAAGAGTAAAAGTTTTTCAAAGCAGAATCCAAAGACAAGGAACGACTCAAAAACGATGAAATTCACGAAAAAAATGTATATAACATAAATTGTATGTTTTAACGTGCTCTACATATTTCGTGTATTAAGTTTTTCTCCATCTCTTTCGGTTTAGCAGCTATCCAAAATTTCGTAAAATTCATCCAGAATAAAGTAGTCTTCAGAGGCTACTCCCAGAAAATTCAAGATAAACATTTTATTTGTCAGTAAAAATATCTTTAAAATATGAAATCTTAATCAAAATCATTATAGGCATTTTTGAGAAAATCAAAATTTTCGAAAAATGCTCCTTGTAAAGGTAAGTTGGGGATGGGGGGATTTTCTTCAAAATCTTCGTGTCGCATCCTTGGAAGAAACCATACTTAAATAACAAGTTTGGTATTTAACGGACTTTTCGTTTTTGAGCTATGCTATCCGCAGGCACGCGCGCGCGCACACAGACGCACATTTTTCCAAAAATGTTTTTTTTTGGAATCAGGGGGCCTAAAAACATGTATTTCCGGGGAAATCTCAACATCGAATTTTCGGGTGGAATGCAATACCTTCTCTATACACTATATGCATAGTACGTAAAGAAAGTAAAAAGTTGCATAGAACCGGCCAAAATGAAAAGTATATCCACTTCTGAAAGAAGAAAAAAGAACATAATATAAAAAAGCTACATTATTAAGCTAGTGAATAGCATAAATCAATTTTTAAATGCCGTTTGGGTAGCTCAGTTGGTTAGGCGCTGCCATTCTAAACTCAAGGGCATGGGTTTACACCCGGCCCAGACCGATGGTAAATCTGACAGTCCCATGTCAGATTTACTGGCATGTTGAACTCCTGCGGGACGAAATTCCTGCACATTGGTGGCACTAATGTGATCCTGGCAATTGACAACGTCGTTAACAACGAAACTTATTTTTAATTTTTTTTCAAGTTGGAAATAATTGGAAGTCGCATAACCAAAGAATGAAAGAACATTACCTACCAAAGATTATATTGGAGTATGTGCTTAAAGGTGAAGGAAACGTTGGTAGTAGGAGTTTCAGATATATTTAACTTTTTGATCGACAACCTATGAGAATTAACACGTCATAAAAGGTTTAAACTCGTGAATGTTGATGAGAGATTGTTTCCAATTTATGACAAATAATTTTATTCTTATCCTTTGTCTCAAAAAATGTATTTTATTCTTCCTGATAAGCTTCAGCATAGTTAATCGTGCGCCACCCTCACCCCACCAATTCGAAACTGTTCGTCCGCTTGATAAAGCCCAAATCTGCTTTCTACTTTCTCTACTTCATAGAAGACATCAGTTTTTTGTTGTGGTTATAGTATTTATAGGGTTTTCCATTCTCCCCCTGAAATAGCCGTTCAAATCTGCTTTCTACTTTCTCTACTTCATAGAAGACATCAGTTTTTTGTTGTGGTTATAGTATTTATAGGGTTTTCCATTCTCCCCCTGAAATAGCCGTTCAAATCTGCTTTCTACTTTCTCTACTTCATAGAAGACATCAGTTTTTTGTTGTGGTTATAGTATTTATAGGGTTTTCCATTCTCCCCCTGAAATAGCCGTTCAAATCTGCTTTCTACTTTCTCTACTTCATAGAAGACATCAGTTTTTTGTTGTGGTTATAGTATTTATAGGGTTTTCCATTCTCCCCCTGAAATAGCCGTTCAAATCTGCTTTCTACTTTCTCTACTTCATAGAAGACATCAGTTTTTTGTTGTGGGTTATAGTATTTATAGGGTTTTCCATTCTTAGTAAATATTCTTTCCAATGATTTTAATTCTTACTTTCTCTACACCTATGATGAACATAGTGCATAGAGAAGGAATTGCAGTTCACCCAAAAATTCGGTATTGAGATTTCATCGGAAATAAACGTTTTAGGGTACCCTGTATCCAAAAAAAAAAGTATTTTCAGAAAAAGGTCCGTGTGTGAACACGATAAATCGATAACGAAAAGTCGGTAAAATACTCAACTTTTTCCAGGGATGCGACAAGAAATTTTGAGAAAAATCCCCCCATCCCAAACTAATATAATATGGAAATAATTTCGAAAAGTTTGCTTTTCTCAAAATTGGCTCTAATGATTTGTTAAAATGCCGTATATTAAATATATTTATATTGCAAATAAATTGTATATCTTGAATATTCTGGGTATGGCCTCTAAAGATCTCTTTATTGTGAATGAATTTTCTTGTAAACCGTAAGAGACAGATAAAAACTGACTACGCAAAAAATGTAGATCACGTTAAACCTCACAATTTATATTATATACTTTTTTCGAGGAGCTGATCGTTTTTTTAGATTTTCATTGTTTTTGGTTTCACCTTTGAAAATCTTATGCTTTTCTCATACAGGAATTTGTCAACTACTGTCCATACAAACAAAGGAACTTCAGTCACATAGCAACCAGCTTTTGACTATCACTTTAACCTACAAGGAAGCAAGTGACTAAGACAATTTCTGCTAATGTTTATCTCGATTATCATAAATTAGATAGAAGAATAAGCTTTTTAACAATAATTTGTTACAGCGATGTAGAGAAAGTCATGGGAATGGAACACATAAGATTTTTTGTGCTCGCAGACTGTTCTGCAGTCTTGTGACCCAAGCAACGGTTTTTGGAAGCCCCTACATAACGTATGCAACGAGATAAAGAGAAATGCTGTCGAGTTCACGGGTTGCCGCACTACGATCAAAGGCAGGGTTGCAATTCCAAGCAGTTAATTACAAGATGACAACCTTTACAGTTCATTACTGCCAACTCACTGGAGCAACAAAGTGACATAGGTTAAGAACTCTGCTTTTCTACCGCTCTGCTTCGAAAATGTTGTGCTCTTTGAGCAACCCATTACCGATACAGATCTAAGGATTTTCTTAAGGATTACTTTCATAATTATCTTACCGAGACTCCTTTTGAAATGACAAATAAAATAATTCTTTAATAAATTAAGCGTTCTAAAAAAGGCCTATGGATATATGCAGCGCAGTTTCTAGTTTACATTTTCCTTTCAAGTCTTTCTGGTTTTATGTTTACCTTTTAAATATGCACAGTTTAATATTTAATGTCAAGAATTTGTCTCCAAAATTTACATTCCTGTATACATTATACATGTAAGTTCCTAACAATATGTTCATTATCTATATTTGATAGATCACACTAAAAATAAAACTCTTTCCAGCTGACTACCTCCCAAAAAAAAAAAAAAAAAAAAGTAAAAGATATAAAGTTTAATGAGCGCGCCTCACTCAGCGTCTCCGCTGATAAGTGAGAAGAGTAAAACGAAGATCGCTCAGATAAATTACCCTCTGGCGAGTTTTAACTTGAAACAGCTCCGTTGAGTTCTGTAACTCTTTTAACGCACCAAAGGATGTCTGCAGAGGTCAAATACGGGACAGTTGGGCAACTTGATACTGTTTTATTAATTTGGCTTCAGTTTAACTGTTTCAAAACAGTTCCGAAATCGGTGAGTTATGCATCATTTTAGTGGCTTCGCTACATATTATATATTTCGGCAGATAAGACGATAGTTGAAGCACAGAAAGGCACCAAAAAACGCGTTTTAAACACCAATTTATTGATAAAAACATAAAGCCGAGTTTATATAAATTAAAACCTCTATAAAATAAAATAAATCACTCATCAATGCATTTAAAAACCTTAAAAAATCGGCAGTCGTACGATTCTTTAGCCTGTTTCATGACTTTTAACCTCAATGTTGTTTGGTATTTCCTTTTTGTTGCTTCCATCACTAAGCACACGCTTTATAACTTTTACACTTACAGTACAAACGGTTTGAACACACGACACAACCTACAACAATACTTCTTAGCGGTACACATGAGTTCCTTATTCGGCACGTGCCTCTACAGGCAAAACCGTAACAATGCTGGAGGAGGCTTTTACTTTATGCCATGTGCTACTGTACCAATTATTTAGTGGTACAGAGCGGGATGTCCGCATAACTGAACACTCAATACGACGCTTTTGTAAATTTTAAATATCACTGTTGTAAACTAAATTTGCAAGTTCTTGATAGTTTGGCGAACGTCATAGAACGAACGATAAAAGCAGTGGCATTAATTCTGGACACTTTTTGTTAAAGTTAACTTTCAAATTTGAATTTTGCATTCAACTATCATTTAGGATCTTTATCTGATAAATTATAGCCTGCAGGTTTTATCATAATACAGTATTGAATCCTTTACCCTAAAATGAAGCTAATTATGCCTTAATAGGCTACTTTGACCCAGCTTTGGAAACTATTATTTTATAAATATACACATATACTCATATTTTATATTGTATCCAGTGTGAAAATAGGATTTATTGCTCTCATATTAGAGAAGCTCAACATTTGAAGAAATCTATTAATATTTAGAGTTTGAAAATTCAACAGCTTGATCACCATAGTTTTAGAAATAACAGATTTCCCCAAACATGGGCTGCCCTTCTATACACAATTAATACTTTATTATATATTATTTTTGATGCAGTATACAATAAAATTTATAATTCTCAATATGAAATATAATACATAATTACTCTCATATAACAGGGGATCTTTCAAATTATGATGTTTATGGTGTTGCTCACGGTATTGAAATTTCATAATCCTAAAATTACTAGATTTTCCAAAATTTGAGCAGCTCCATGTAATATGACAGCAAACATTTCGATTTTCATTTTCAATAAAATATAAAATAAATGTATATTTCTAAAATAATGTATTTTTCAAAGCTCCAGTTTATGGTAAAAAGTTTAACGCTGTATTATGGTCTCCTTCCTGGCTATAATTTATCAGACAAGAATGATTCTGAATGAAAGTTGAATGAAATATTCAAATTTTAAAGCTAATTTAACCAAAAAGGTGTCCAGAATTGATGCCACAACTGAATATATCTTTGACGAAAATGTATACGCCTTTCCTAAGTGGTCTTATACGCCGAAATACACGGTATGTAGATATAAATATGAGATTGCTCGTTGCCTCTAACACCTGGCAACTGCTTTATGGTTACACTGCGCAGAAGTATAACATGACAAACGACTAATTGCAATTGGCTGGCGAGAGATTAACTGCGCTACTGAGGGTCAAAAGTTCACATTTGTATTTCGTCGTATATATGTGTGAATTATGAATCGCTCAGCATCAGAGACTGTTAATCAGTCATGAAATATTCAGAAGTTAGCCAGAAATTACAATACTGACAAATGGTGTGGTATGTTCTAGCACTGACGTGCTCCAAGAATTTCTTATATTCCTAAAAATCAGATGTAATGCATTCACCTCAATTTCTGTACTATTCTGTAACAGAATGTTCTTGCAAAAGCTGATCCTTCTATGTGCTTCGTGCTAGTCAAGATAAACAGAAGATAGCAAAAATGGTCCTATTAATTACTTCCGTATAAGTAGGAGAGAAATAAGGCTAAAGCGATAGACAGTCAAACCTTTTAAAAGCTATTGATATGTGATTGAAGTTGGTGTCTTTGCATGGCTAAGAGTTGAAAAATACCCGATGAGAAAAGTAAGGATTTTAAAACTGGTACCAATGACGAGGAATATTTCGGAAATAATCAACTTAATTTATTGTTACTAATATTTTATGTGCTGGAAAGTATTACGCATTTCAATTGTAAATGTGACAAATATGCGTTTTAACCTACATGAATATTTTACTTAAAATACTTTTGTTTACATTTCAGTATTTTTGTTTTACCTTTTATATTGTGTTTTTGTTCTTTATTCATTGTATCACGGCTGTATGAATTTAATGCATTGCCTGGTAGAGTGAAAGAGAAGGTCTTAAGGCCTTAACTCCAATCAGGATAAATAAATAAATAAATAATCTCCACGAAAAAATATAGATATGACAAATTGGGTGCTTTAACGAGATTTCATTCTTTGTGTAATAAGTTTTTGTTTATCTCTTACGATTTACTAGTTATGCAAAAATCATAATAAAGGGGCCTTCAAGAGCTATTCCCAGAAAATTCAAGATATTTACATCACAAATAAAACGTATATGCTTAATATACGGTATTTTAATCAAAATCGCTAGATCATTTTTGATAAAATTAAAATTATCGAAATTTTGTCCATGTAAAGGGTTGTTTGGGGTAGGAGAGATTTCCTCAAAATCTTCGTGTCACATCCTTGGAAGATATTAAACGTAGACACCACGGTTGGTATTTTACCGACTCTTCGTTTTTAAGTTATCGTTTTCGCGACACGTACACACTCGCGCACACATACGGTCCGTTTTCAAAAAAAAAAAAAATATTTTGTATACAGGGATCTCTAAAATGTGTCTTTCCTGTGAAATCTTGGTATGTCATTTTTGGATGCAATGCAGTACCTTCTCTACCTACTGTGTACATTGTATACACGTGCTAAGAAAGTAAAACTCTGTGAATTTATTTAAATATATGGCAGGATTTATAAATTCTAAATACGTATAAACTTCAAACACAAACTTGGATATGCCTAGCTTAAGGTAAAGGGATTAAAATAAATTACAGACATGCTTTTAATAATTGATTTCTAAAATGTTGTGTAGCATTCGACTTTAATACGTTAAAGTGGCTTAGTTCGGTTTTGTCAAAAAAGAAGACTAACTTAGAAACTGCTACAAGATGCTTGTGACTGGATTGTGTTAGAGAAGACTAAAGTCAAGGTTCATGTCGAATTTAATGTTTTATTAACCCACCTCATTAGTGAGGTTAGGGTAATAGTTGAGTATACATCGTTATTTACCTGTAGATCTTTGTGTTTCCTAAATTTGATGACAAAATAAGAGATAGTACCGAGTGGAACATGCTAATATATTCAGAAAAATAAGTCTTCAAAGAAAGGACCAAATGCCTTAAAATTACACATGTTTTATGCCTCGTCGTTTCTGAAATGACTTCTGTCAAGAGAGAGATCCTATATCTCGAGCTTTGGACTTTCAGCAAAATTAGACGTGTTTCTCACTAGAAAGAGCCTGGGAAGTTTGCATGCTGTGAAACCATGCTCATGCCATTCGTGTAAAACACTAACTATTGGCATTGTTGCCGTTTTTAGAACTGCTTAAGCTTCAAATGTTGAGCTGAAAGGCATACCATTATTTCTGACTTCTAGACCGTTAACCCAAGTAACTACATTTATGCTAAATTATCCCTGAACCGCAACTGAAAGTAAGACTAAATGATAAGCCTTGGTGAACAATCTGACTTGAACAACTCTCATAAAAAGGTAGTAGTAGTATTTATTATTCAGTTTACAATATTTGCGTCACACAGTCGCATTAGTCGGGTGACCGTACATGCTGTCTAAAAGTACTTGAATTTAAAATATTACCTACATATCTATTGTATAAATATTTACAATACTGGAAACACACACACACATACTCTCTCACTACTATTCACACATATAGATTACTCAAATATCAAATAAATATATATAATATTTACACAAATATTTTATCTATTAGTGCACGTTTTTCCATTAAGTATGTGTCCAGGCTTGGCCAGTTTTGGCTGTTTAGAATCATATCCTAGAATGCTGTACTTCGTGTGTTTGAAGCTAAAAATACTTCTGGCAATATTTTTTCCTAACATCCTCTATCTGCACGCAATCTGCCAAAATTTGTGATCAGTTTTCCTGATACCCGCATAATGGACAAATCATTCTAGCAGCTTTATCAACTACCTTCCAAGTTATCCACCCTCCCAACCTGATCCACGCTATTTCTAACGCTTATTTTATACCCAATTCTAGAATATATGTTTCTTTATACCACCCATTTTTATTTAATTTTGTAAATCATTCTTTTACACGTTTACAATACAAACTTAGTTGTAATATAGGATGTGAAAACGATGCTCAATTGTTTGTATTCTTTGTTACCTATAAGCTTCTGTGGTAGAGAGGCTACACCAAACGACTACCTCTGTGGCCAAGTGGCCAGGTTCTGGCTTCTCTCGCCAGAAATACTGGGTTCGATTCATAGCTGGTGCGGGGAACGTCTCTATAACCAGAATCATTCCCTATCCTCGGTGGAAGGCGATTGATATAAAAATCCTTAAAAGAATCCGTAAAAATCCTTAGCATGGCTTCCTTCGGAAGGGAAGTAAAGCTTTTGGTCCCGTGTCGTAGATTTACGACACGTAAAGAACCTCAAACCTGATAGAGAGGCCTTTAAGAAAAGTTAAGCATTCTTTCACACCGAATAAAGAATGGAATAAGGACCGCAGCAGTTAAAGAGCGTTTTTAAATAAAACTGCATTTAATTTCCCTATCATCCACAAATTGGAAGTACTACTGTGGGATAGCATGTGCGTATGTTGTATAATTCTAAATAAAAACGTTAAAAACACAATAGAACAGAATCGAAACACTAACAGTTATTTAAGTCAAAACCCTCAATATGACCATAGAAGTTGAGGGGGAGATTATTTAAATAAACAATTTAAAAATCTAATGTGTTTTATTCACATGTCTTTATCTATTCTGTAATAAGCTATTGTTCACCTATGCTAATCATATAAACATTAGCAGAAATGGTTTTAACATTTTACTTGTAGGTTCAATGGAAATAAGGGATACTAGGCAAATATATTGTCAAATCCTTTAAAAGCTGGCAGCCAAGTTAAAAGACTTTAAAAATGAATGACGACTTCTCATTTAAGATAAATGTATAACGTTTTATTAATTTAAACCAAAAGCAAGGGGTAATCTCGGCAATTATTAACTCAAAAAATGCATAGGATATAAATTATGTTACAACAGATCTACATTTCTGTGAAGAAAGATTTTTTCTCACTCCTGCTGGAAACACACACAGAACTGCTTATTTGACTTTTTTAAAAGTGTTTAAAATATTCATCAAAACAATAATCCTGGTAAAATCTCACCATCGAGTTTTCAAAAAATTTGATTTTTCCAAAAATTACTTTAACGATTTTGGTTAAAGTGCGCTTAGCTTGAGAGATTTTAATTGGGAATAAACTGTTGATCTTGAATGTTCTGAAACATTCATATAAACAAACACAGACAAAACTTATTATACCAAAAAATGTAGCTGACGTTAAAAACACACACATACAATATATGTCATATATGCACATTTCTTTTTTGGAGTTAACCATTTCCGAGATATTCCTTGTAGTTTGTTTCAATTTTAAAATGCGCACATTTTTCTCTAATGGAAAGTTATTCCTTTCATATGTCTTTTGTTTTATTCATAGTCGTGCGAACCTAAGTTCAATCACATAGCGGAAGCTTTTAAAAGAATTGTCTATCCCTTTAACCTGGTGTATTCACTTATTTCCCTTCTACTTACAAGGGACTAGTGTTAAGTGTAACGTATGAAGTACACAGAGGAATACGTTTTTGTAAGATGCACATTATGTAGAGAAAGTCGTCTGAGTTGAACATATCAGACTTTTACAGTGTAGAATTCAGAAATAGGTTATTACCTATTCTCCTTTTAGTTTTCATGCCCTAAAACATACCTTTCAATTAAAATCGCAGAGGGTTTGTGATACAAACTTACGAAACTTTTTCCTGTCATAGAATTTTGCATTGCGTCACTTGTAAAATTTAGAAACCCTACATATTTTGTGCTCCTTTGAACACGGACACTGAAAACGTATTTTGTTGAAATAGCGATACTTTCTCTACGCGTACTATATACATAGTATATAGAGAAGGTATAGTATTGCACTAAAAACTTCGATACCGAGGTTTCACCGGAAATATGTTTTGAGGTCCCCTGAGTCCAAAAAAGCATGTGTGCTGTCTGTGGACGGATTAAAATATCGTGAAATACCTAACTTGGTATTTAAGTTTGGTATCTTACAAGGATACGACATGAAGATTTTCAAGAAAATCCCCCCACCACAAACTACCCTTTTCATGGATTTTTTTTTTAATTTTGTTTTTAACAAAAATGGCTAACGATTTTAATTAAAATACCGTATATTAAAACCATTTACATTACAAATAACATTTATATTTTGAATTTTTGGGAATAGCTCCTGAAGACTGGATAAATGTTGCTGAATTATGCATAACTCGTAAACCGTAAGAGATAGAGATAACTTACTACACAGAAAATGTAGATCTCGTTAAAACACACAATTTATCATACACATTTTTGTTGCAGAGTTGGCCGTTTCCGAGATATTCCTTGTTATTGGTTTCAATGTTAAACTACGTATCTTCTGAAACAAATATACCTTTAGTTTCATCTTTTTTTTTTCTTTTTCAAGAAATGCAAAACGAACCGAACTTCAAATGTTGCCATATCGTACGGCTTTTAACAGATTTGACTGTCGCTTTATCCTGGTGTATTCCCCTATCTCCCTTCTACTTATAAGGAATCCAGTCGTAGGAGCAATTCAGTTAATGTTGATCTCGTTTAGTATGATGTACGTAGAAGGATAATCTTTTGTAATAGTAGTTGTTTTGCAGAGCAGGTAGAGATGCTCATATGAATACAACACATCAGGATTTTTTAGATAGAATGCAATATTTCTTGTACCATAGAGAAACTAAAAATTGAACTCGGCTTCATACTTTGAATGCTTCGTGAAATAAAGCATGCGTAATGAGGTTGATTCAGATAAAAGTGGCCCCCATCCTATCTGAATGTGAATATGCTACGTTGATTGCGCAGATAAAAGTAACGGTGTAACTTTAATGTAGATGAAATAAAAACTCAGAAGCAAAAGAATGAAAAGCACTCGCCACTTTAAAATGGCCCTCTGCAGCGTCCCTTATAACAAAATGTGTTCCTCTGTCTGCCGGTTGTTCTCTATTCGGAAAACCTGAACGAGCAAGATGCCCCCCCTCCCCCCGGTAACGTGTAAGGTTAGCATTCTGGAGTTCTAGTTTAGATTCCCGTTGGGCCAGCCACTCAAATCCCTGGTTAGCATATAAATGTTGGGGTGGCTTGTATATTTCCACAACATACCTGTCATTTTAATTTCATACTATTAGGGAATTAGGCGAGAGGATGCGAGTAAGACATGTGGAGGTGGAGTTTGTTCTGAGGAACTGTCTGCCTTGGCGTGTGTGATTGATCCCCAGAAGGACTTCTCCGTTGAGAGAGATTCCAGCTGCTTCAGGAAGTAATATCTGGTGACGTTAGGGATCCTGTCTGATTCCGAGCCTTTCGCTCATATCTGGTGGTTCAAAGCCCTTCACTCCATCTGAGCTTGCCGGAAGTCTCCAGAAACACATTAGGCTCTCCCGTGCTCTTAGGTGGCAAAATCTTCCCCCGCTTCGTGAGTACAATAACTGGAGAGCGCAGAGCGGGAATTGATGACGTCAAATACAAGGACGGGGTCTGTACACTCACGATCCGCTCATGAATGATTGAGCGGTACCGTTCCGCCTCCTGTGTTTTGTGTCCTCTGTTCGAAAACCGGTTCGGAGATCACGTGCTGCTTGCGTTTACAAGTAAATGTGCAGTGAACTTCAGTCCTTACTTACCCCAATTGTGCTTCTAATGCGGAAACCTATCCTTGAATTTTTTGTGGGCTTCATTAATCAAACCTGTTTTCACTTATACATCCATAGTTTCCATTATCTTGTATTTAATAAGTGATTATTGAAAAAATGCACCTTCAACTCTGTTGATGAAATGATAAGATTTCTAGCAAAAACTAGCATTGTAGTTCCTGAAGGATTATTGAGTTAAATGTCTTTTTTAACTTGCCATAGCCAAACGGATATGATAGAATACGATAATGCAATTTCATGCAGTCTAAATGTTCCATTCACAATGGAATGGGATTCAAGCGGTATCCACAGTACTAGACCATGCCTTGAAACTGATAATTGTGTGACGACATAGTTTTTATGATTACTAACGAAATGCATTTGTCTCTTGTTTGAATTGGATCACGGTTATAATCATCCGGATTCGAATTAAAATTTAGAGAGTTTGATAGAGAGAGAAAGGGGGAGAAGAAAATGAAGGATTCAATGAAATGGAATGTCCGTGTGGTAATCTAAGTTTCCAGCCATTCATACGGGGATTGACAATGAATGAAGCCCCGCTCGATCTCCATATGCTGTCTAACAATGAACGATTATGGTTATTTGATATTCCGCGGGACTGGAAAACGCTTTAGAATTAGATTGTGTTCTGTAGAGGAGTTTATTGCTGATAAATCGTCACCTCTTTGTTTCTCCGGTAAGTGATTCAGTTTGCAGCTTAAGGACTACTGCTGCTCTCGACAGATTTATAGCTCTACTCTGTACCGGATGAAAAACTTCTGCCTTCATAAAGTGTTAACACAGTAGCCGACAAAATGGATGACAGGTGTTGCGCAAATATTCTGACAGGGCTTTGAAATTATTCTTCAGCCGAGAGAAAACTACAGTGCTCCTTTGTGGTTAACACGTCCACATTTGGAAACATGGCGAGTTTTAAGACATTAATTCCTGAATGCCTGAGCTTTTCTCGATGATAATACGTTTGAGAACTTTGATTTTTATCCATTAGCGGTTGTTAAGAATGAGAATAAATATATATAAATGTTTACTGTTTCATAATTTAACTCGTTTAACTTAACAATTTGTACGTAGATAGTTTATTTCATCTATTGAAATAAAAAACATCATACTTATATATATTTACTTTTCTGAATTTGTTATACGTATACAGTTATCACCCTGGTTATGTATGTATATGTATCTTTCTCTATTTGCAAATTTTTATACCTCCAACTTAATATAATAAATCATTTCTATTATTAAGATCCTTTCTTTCTTAGGCGATCCTCCCCTCCCCCAATTTCTCTTTACTTTTCCTGTATAATTATTTGCTTGCTGCAGAAATTGTTGCCAATTGTTTTAAAAAAGTTTTAAGTACCATATCTCTGCCGGTAAATTTTCATTTATCTCTCTCCACATTTGACTTCCTCGCACTCAATAATACAACGAAAATTGTTATCGACATAGTGAGCATAGAACTTTATCAACTTTTAGAGCTTTTAATTACATTGTTCCTGTTCTTGCCCATGCCTTGCATTTTTTCACAAATATAAATGTATTTTTCTCTTCCACATTTTTTCTTAACCACTCTATATAATATTTAAGTACGCTTACCCTTTAAGCTGCCTAATATTTCTTGTTTCTCTATGTCGTCTATCTTAACGTTCACTTAATTCCATACCCCCCCCCCCTCTATTGTCTGTTGATTGGCTAGCTCGCCCAAATCAACTTCTCTAACAATTTCCATTTTGCTGTTCACTTAATTCCATACCCCCCCCCCCCCCCTCTATTGTCTGTTGATTGGCTAGCTCGCCCAAATCAACTTCTCTAACAATTTCCATTTTGCTGATATTTGAGCCCTAAAACAGTCTTTGGGGATATTTTCTCTAATACTTGGATCTTATTATAATACCTATTGCAGTATCCGTTTGACCGCTAATCCCTTCCTCCCAGCTCTTCCCAATTCAACTAGTGCTCCTTGTAATCCAAATATCATTTTGGATCTATGAATTTGATCTACACATTCCCACCCTCTATTCCATATATCGTTCGGATTCCAGTGTTGCTGCATACATTCTCTCTAGCCAGTTTACTTTCATGAAAATGTTGCTTTTCGCAAAAATGGCTCTGATGATTTTGGTTAAAATACCCGTATTAAAAAAATTATATAGAAAATAAAATATTTTAAATTTCCTAGAGATAGCCTTTGAAGATTTCTTTATTCTGGACGAGTTGCATATCGGTTAAACCGTAAAATACAAAAGCTTACTAAGCAAAAATGTAGGTCTCTTTTAAACACATAATTTATACCATTGTAGAGCTGACATTTTTTGTTTGTTATTGGTTTCAATTGTAAATTACCTAACTTTTCTCAAACGGGACCATACAAAGCGAACCAAATTTCAATTGTTTCACTTAGCGACCAGTTTTTAAAAGATTTGACTATCCCTTTAGCCTTCTATAATCCCTTATTTCCCTTTTACTTATGTTTATCTAGATTAGCATAATGTACACAAAAGAATAATATTTTGTAATAAAAAATTGTATTTGGAAGAGCTACAGAAGATTATGTGAATAGCAACACATAAATTTCTTCTTCTTCTTCTTCTTTGCTGCTTAACGTCCTTAAAATTGGTCATACGGACGATGAATGAAATCAGTGAATTGATGCTTAGTGATAACGGGGTCCATTGAGCTAAAAGCTATTTTACATTCGACTTCTGACAATAAGGGAAAACCCCGAGAAAAACTTATCCGGTTTGCGTAATTGGAACTGCAACCCCTTGAACGTAAGATACACTCGCTACTCCGACACCACAGAAACGAGCATTTGCCTCTCATTGGCGAGGGTAAACCAGGCAGAGTTACATCGTAACTCTGTGAATAGAGCCGTCCACAATCCGCAGACTTCAGGTCGTCCAGAACAGGGCGTTAAGGATGATCTACGATACTGGGCACAGCTTCCCATCTCACCTACATACCTACTCCGGAATCCCGTATATCATCGACGTCGTGAGGGAACGAGCCCGCACGTTGTATGATAAACTTCCCTTTCACCCTAACCCTCTGGTGCGCACTTTGGGCGACTACGACCATAGGCTGCCAAGAAGGAGAAAATCCTACCCCCTGCCAAGGGACGCTCTCGGTCCGCTGGCCTGAGAGACTGCCATCCCTTAATCCAAACAAGCCCCCAGGCTATACAGCAACGGAAGGGGTGGCAGCCGGTTGGGAGACGGTCCGGCTGAAACCCTGCCCCCACCTGATTAACCTGGAACTTATCTACCACCCAAATCCATAATCCTACCAACTTTCCTCCCACCTGGCCTGCTTAAACCGGTGGCCACACAAGCGGCACGTCGAGTTAAGCAGCATCGAGCGTGGTCACCACTTGGGTGGGTGACCGCCCAAGTGATCGACTACACTCAGCCTTA
This sequence comes from Hymenopus coronatus, assembly GCA_030762935.1. Taxonomy (NCBI): domain Eukaryota; kingdom Metazoa; phylum Arthropoda; class Insecta; order Mantodea; family Hymenopodidae; genus Hymenopus; species Hymenopus coronatus. The sequence goes on from CM060886.1 coordinate 59,542,278, forward strand.
AGGCTGCGGAGGAATTTTAACTCCGCCCGGCGGACGTAGACACAAAAGCTTGTGAACAAAATATAATAAAAACCGCTCTTAGCGGTTAGGTACTGTGGCGATATTACACTCCGTCCAGGTAAACCTGGGCGACCTGTTCTTGGACTCTGGACAGAGAATACACGCGATCAACCTATTTGATTTACAAGTATGATACGTTGTAGCACGTGACAGAGAAGCCAGGAGATTGTAACGGAAAATGGTAAATTTACAAATGGAAGGGGGAAATGTCGCTGTCATTTACAAAGGATGATAGGAAGTGGACATTAAAAAGTATAAAGTGTTGCATTTTTAGTGGCCAAGACTCAGCAGACGATAAAAAGCTAAAACAAAAAGTTCCAACTGAATGGGTGTGCTTCTATATATAACCAACTCTCATAAAGTTCTTCCCAGCATGCAATAAAACCTGACATTGGCTTCAAAACAAGTTGCAAGATTTAAATTCTTGGAGTAAACTCCTTGGTATCATTAAAACAGCAACGGATCCACATAAACTGAAATTTATGCTTGAATGAACTTGGATGGAATTTCTCAAAGGAGATAACATTTTTACTAGATAGTAAAGGGGGCGAAGGAAAAATTTATTGACTCAAACCGTAGATCTCCGAATAATATATATATTGTTTCTTGAACATAAAATGATTATAGTATCGAGTATACCCTGCTCAATACAAAGTATACACGTACTATGTACATAGTGTATAGAAAAGGTATTGAATTGCACCCAAAATTATTATATTCGATATCGAGCTTTCATCGGGAATAGGTACATATTTTGAGATGCCCTGATTCCGAAAAAAAAAAAACACCTTTTTTTAAAAACATGTTAGTGTGTGTCTGTAGGCAGTATAGCTCAAAAACGAAAAGACGGTTAAATACCAAACTTGGTAGTAAAGTTAAGGACACGAAGATTTTCAAGAAAATTCCCCTATTTTTGGAATAGCCTCTAAAGACTTCTTCATTGGATGACTTTTGTATAATGGCAAACTGTAGTAAAAGATATATAAAAACTTACTACATAAAAGATGCATATCTCATTAAAATACATTATTTAGGTCATATACATTTTGTTTTGTAGATTTAATAGTTTTCATGATATTCCGGATTGTTGGTTTCAATTTTAAGCCGCTTAAACCTTTCTGAAACAAGAAGACTTCTCTCTTTTGGTTACTCCTGGCAAGCAAAGAGATTGGAATTTCAATGTTTGACATAGCGACCGGCTTTCAAAGGACGAGACTATCGCTTCAGTCTGTGTATTTTCTTATTTTCCTTCTACTTACAAGGAAGCTAGTAATTGGATTGATTATTATGTTTATCTTGATTAGCATAATGTATATAACAGATTAATGTTTTGAATAAAAGCTCTGTTTGCCAAACAGCTAGAAGACATAGTGGAACACGTTAGATTCTTTTGCTTTCTACTTACAAGGGACCAGGTAATAAGGACAATTTCTGCTAATGTTTATCTTGAATATTATGAAGTAGATAGAAGAATAAGCTTATTAACAATAATTTGTTACTGAAATGTAGGGAAAGTCAAGTGAATGGAACTGTTCCTTTTAAGGCTAAAAGCGAGCGTAAAATATCTCAAAGCTGTAATTGGTGTTCTGCAATTGTGCAACATTTATTGTCTTCTATATGTTAAACACCCGAAGCAAATGAATACAAAGTATTACACTTTGATATCTTCAACCAAAAACAAACTGAATTAGGGCTTCTAATGTGTCTAAAATGCGCTTTCCAACTAATATTTATACTACCTTGCTTGAAAAGATATTTTGTCCTACATTTCGTTATTTACGACCAGGAATGAGCGTTGGGTATAGGTAATAATCTCGGTATCGAATTTTTGGGTGTAGGGAAAGTAAAAGGACGACGATTTCTACACACAGCTTAAAGAAAATGAAGGGAGCACAATGTAAAAAGCGAAACTTGGTAATCAACGTGTGTTAGCACAGCCCATTTTAGGTTTACGATCTCAGGGGGCTTTCTACCAAAGTTGCATCTACGCTCCCCTGGGCGGTATAACCATCTAACGCTTCTTTCACAGTCAGTTACGTGACAACATTTATTAGTTGTAAGCGGATATTTGTCTGTTTTGGGGTTGCCTCCTTCCAAACTAAGGAAATTCGCTTCTTCGGTCACGTGTCTCAAGTAGATGCACTTTTAGCGTCTTGCGGTCACTTGATACCTGCATTGTATAAACCGTCCAATTACCTCAAAGGCATATGATAAATGTTTCTTAACACAATTGAAAAAAAATCTGATGTATTATACTCACATGACTTTCTCTAGCTGCTCTACTAACCTCCTACAAAAGATTATTCTTCTTTGTACACAATGCTAATCGAGATAAATATTAGCAGAATGTTCTTATTACTTAGTTCCTTATATGTAGGAGAGAATAAGGGAATGCGCTATGCTAAAGTGATTGTTAAATGTTTTAAAAACTATCGTCATGCGATTGTCGTTGCAAATCACTTCTTTGCTTGGCCAGGAGTAGAACAAAAGAAAAACGGACACTTCCTGTCTGAGAAAAGTTTAAGTACTTCACAATTGAAACCAGTAGCAAGGAATATCTCGGAAAGGTTACCTCCACAACAAAAACTATTGTGTGTTTTGACGTGATGTACGTGATTGATCTAGATGAACGGATAATCCATCACAATTATACATCCTAAATTTGTTTTCAGTTGCGAGAGGTTTCTTTAACCCCTCCACTAAAAGCCAAGTTCCACAGTTTTAAATCCATTTCGTTTAATATTTTCCTACATGTATCTGATGTATACATCGTGTTTCAGTTTCTGTCAAACTCTTAAACTAATAACATATTAATTTAAAAATATTATACTACTTCACATGGCTTTCTCTACCGATTCTTTAACAAGCTAATGTTGTTTATATTAATTGTGATACATATTTGTACACATGTTTTTATTACTTAATTGTAGATACAAGGGCGATTAGATAGTACAATAGGCTTCAGCAATAGTAAAATATTTTAAAAACTGGTTACTAGTGGGGCTATAAAATTCCATTCTCTTTGTTTAATTGTAGAGAACGAAAGAGAAAAAATGTAACGACTTCCTATTTGAAAAAATGTTTTTTTTTTTTTTTTTAAATTGAAAGCCATAATAATGATTCGGTTTTGGTGGCATGTTTGGTTAGGCGCTTGCATTCTGATCCCAAGATCACAGGTTCAAATCTGCCCCAGAACGATAGTTTTTAAGTTTGCTTAAATAAAAAATAAAGTTTTAAGAAAAAATTCACTGCGTTTACGAGTCTATCTCATTTGTTTACCTATCAGTCTTTCCACATATCTATGAGAAGTATAACTTAAATACAAAAAGTAAGTATAGCTTCATAAAAAATGTTGGCAAAATATCAAGTTCGGTATTTAATTTCAGGATCTTCCAAGGATTTTAAAAATTCCCCTAAAACCAACAAACTTTTTGCGGAACATTTTTTCGTTATTTTATTCATACCAGGTCTAGCAACTTTGATTAAAATTATATAATTTTAAAGATATTTACATCACAAATAAAATATATATTCTGAATTTTTTGGGGAATAGCCCGTCGCCTTCTCTTCTTTTGGAAAGAATTTTGTACGTTCTTGTATAACCGGTAAACATTAAGCGATAGACGAAAACATGCTGTACAAAAATGTAGATCTCTTTAAAACAAATAATTTATTTCAAATACATTTTTGACAATATAACATTTCCGGTATTCGTTGCTAATTAAATTGTTGAATTGTAATATCCTATCGACTTTCAGTTGTTTCTCGCGATTGCATAGAAGGAGCACGTAACTTTAAGACTACTATAAAGCGCCTACTTCTTAAACATTTGACTATCGCTGTTTCCATTGCATTTATAACGAAATATGAAGTGTAGCTATTTCTGCAAAGGCTTATCTCGGCTAAAATGAAGCAATCAGCTTGCGTGAGCATATATTACATTGTTTTAATATCAACTCACGTTTTTATTCGTTAGAAATTTATTTTTACTTTCTTAGTAGACACACGCTGGTTAACAATCAGAAAAACGGAATTTGTTTTTTAATTTGCAGAAACTGGCAGGCCAATAACAATGGAAACGGTACTCAGTTGTCTCGCGGTCTTCGTTTAAACAATGCAAATGTCACTCATTGTCACGCGGCGGATCCTGTTTTGCTGTTTCCGAATGAAAAACAATACCTATCCACAGAAGTAGAATAAACTTTTGAACAAAAAAATCATGTTGAAAAAAGCTTTTAAACGTAATTTCCTATTTACATATGTATGTTGTACCTTGGACAAGCCTGGGCACATGCTTAATGGAAGCACGTACACTAAGAGATAAAATATTTGTGTAAATATTGCGTAGATTTATTTGGTGTTTGAGTAATCTATGTGTGTGAATATGTGGTGTAGTTTGTGTGTGTGTGTGTGTGTGTGTGTGTTCCTTCTTTTATTGCTCTGTGGTTCTATTGTAGCGTGTGTGTGTGTGTGTTCCTTCTTTTATTGCTCTGTGGTTCTATTGTAGCGTGTGTGTGTGTGATATCAGTGTGTTCTTTCCATAGATGGTTCTCTCTTTTATTGTTCTGTGGTTGTCGTAGCGTGTGTGTGTGCGTGCGTGCGTGTGTGTGTGTGTGTATTCCTTCTTTTATTGCTCTGTGGTTCTATTGTAGCGTGTGTGTGTGTGTTTTCAGTGTGTTCTTTCCATAGATGGTTCTCTCTTTTATTGTTCTGTGGTTGTCGTAGCGCGCGCGCGCGCGTGTGTGTGTGTGTGTGTGTGTGTGTGTGTGTTTGATATCAGAGTGTTTTTTTCTTTTATTGTTCTGTGGTTGTCGTAGCGTGTGTCTGTGTTATCAGAGTAATCTTTCTTTTATTCTGTGGTTGTCGTAGCGTGTGTGTGTGATATCAGAGTGTTATTTCTTTTATTGTTCTGTGGTTCTGTTGTGTGTGTGTGATATCAGAGTGCTCTTTCTTTTATTGTTCTGTGGTTCTGTTGTGTGTGTGTATGATATCAGAGTGCTCTTTCTTTTATTGTTCTGTGGTTCTGTTGTGTGTGTGTGTGTGTATGATATCAGAGTGCTCTTTCTTTTATTGTTCTGTGGTTCTGTTGTGTGTGTGATATCAGAGTACTCTTTCTTTTATTGTTCTGTGGTTCTGTTGTGTGTGTGTGTATGATATCAGAGTGCTCTTTCTTTTATTGTTCTGTGGTTCTGTTGTGTAAGTGTGTGATATCAGAGTGCTCTTTCTTTTATTGTTCTGTGGTTCTGTTGTGTATGTGTGTGTGTGATATCAGAGTGCTCTTTCTTTTATTGTTCTGTGGTTCTGTTGTGTATGTGTGTACTTCCAATGTTGTAAAGGTAACTAGATATGTAGGTAATATTTTAAATTCAAATATTTTTAGACAGATGTACGGTCACCCGACCCATGCGACTGTGTGACGTAAATATTGTATTATTGTAAAGTTAGTAATAAATACTACTACTACTACTACTACTGCTGCTGCTGCTGCTGCTGCTGCTGCTGCTGCTGCTGCTAACTTACTTACTACTAACTTAGTACTTACAATTATTACCACCACCACCACCACCACCACCTTAAAAGCTTCTCGATTATTCGTGCTTGTTCTCCCCCGCATTACCCCAGATAATCGAGAATATATTGTATTTCTAAAATTTAACTATCTTCAATAGTTTCCGAGGAAACGAGTCTTTGTATGGGAAAATGCATTTACTCCCATTTTGTATGTATACATTTCCATGGAGAAAACACTCAACCTGCAACACAAAGGCGATAGGCGTAAACTGTGGACTAAATTATAAATTCACCAAAAAGAGCCTTCGACGCTTCAATTAATTAACTGCTTACCGAAACTTGACTGTTAAGTGCTTTTTCTTTGTAATGCAAGTTGATAATGAAGGGTTTTGTAAGCCCTAAAGCGCTTTCATGTTTGGCATCATACACGTAGGTGGGCTAAGCAGCAGACGAGAGCAGCTTATTATGACTGTGATGCGCGGCAGCTTGTATAGTAATATACTTTCCAAAGAAAGTCCCTACAAGATGAAAGGCCTACTAATATTCATGAGAGAGAGCCTTTGAAGGCAGCAGCAGCAGCAGGTACCAAAGGTTTTGTAACTTCAACATAATCAGCTTTTCTAAGGAAAGGGATACTCAAATCTCTCTGCACCGCTGCTTGTGGTAAACTTACAAGGATTCTATCTTTAATAAAAAGTGGCTTGTCTAATGCTTGCATTGTTTTCGTATTCATTAGAGAATCTTCCCGATAATCCACTTACGGTAACCCATACAGGGTGTTGGAAAGAGGTTTGGACACTCTTCGATACTTATACCAGTTTGCTGATATTTCTTGTAGATGCGCTCCCTAGCATTGCTGATACAGATGTCTAACAAATAGCACCGCAATTACGTTTTGAGGTCCCTAAGCCTCGAGGCGTAGCCGAGGGATGTATTAGAAGTAGGAGAGTGAAGGAAACCTAGAAATTTCCTCAGCAAAAACAAAAGTTATGGCTCTGTGCAGTAAAGAAATACAAAGAACAAAAATTCTGCTGCATGAAAGAACATTAAAACAGATAAAAGATTTTAATTATTTAGCGGTTTCTTTAGGGGGTAACAGGGAAATTACAAATATTGTAATATCTATGTGGCACCCTATAAACACCGGGAAAGAAATTAAGGAGAGAAACGCATATAGAATGGTTTTAAGTATTGGCTGCATTATTGTTTGGCCAAACAATATGGACAAATGAACCAATAAAAAAATCCTTTAAAATCCGGTTGCCATGAAAATCAGTTTCTATGCTGGGCCAGGAGTTTACAACTTTCCGTGTGAGAAAATGTTAAGTGTTTTGAATCTGAAACAAATGACAAGGAATTTCTCAGAAATTGTCAATTCCACGAAAAAAAGGTATATGACAAAAATTGAGTGTTTTAATGTGATGTACATTTTTTTGTAGTACTTTATGCCTATCTCTTAGGGTTTATTAGTTACGCAAAATTCATTCAAAATAAAGAGGCCTTCAGAGGCTATTCCCAGAAAATCCAAGATACACATTATATTTGCAATATAAATATCTTTAATATACGGTATTTTAATCAAAATCGTCAGCCATATTTTAGAAAATCAAATTTTTCCATGTAAAGGGTAGTTTGGGGTGGTTTTTTTTTCTTCAAAATATTCGTGTCGCATCCCTGGAAGATGCTAAACTTAAATACCAAGTTTGGTATTTTACCGACTTTTCGTTTTTGAGTTATCGTATTCACAATACAATACCTTCTCTATATACTAAGTAGATAGTACATGTGGAGAAAGTAAAAAGAAGAGACCAGGAAGGTCCACGGAAGATATGGATGCTGCAGCTATAATAATTGGAGCCGGAACGAACCAGTAAGATTTAATTCCTGAAAGCCGAAGAGAAAAAGGAGTGGAACAGAGGGAGGGCCGAAAGAACGAAGCCGAGAGGTCTGCGCATCTAAAACGCCGCGGTCACTTTCACTAGGAATGTTTTCATACAAAGTTTACGTGACTGTAGTCATCGAACAAACGCCAGAACTTTTAATAGTTTTGAGTAGAGATAGTGTGTGTCAAAACAAAATAAAATCATTCTAAACATGGGTTATATCAACCCTTATTCTATAATTAGAATCCCCATTTGTCAATATGTCTCTTTTGGTGTTTTTTATAATCGTAGACTGTGCGTGCGTGTGAATGCGTGTGTGCTATTTGCCAATAACAGTTTTTAGCAAGGTTTCTGCTGGCGTCAAATGCAGCTACTGGAACACTTCATTATTCTTCATTTAACTATCTTTTTGAGCAAGTAATGAAGAACCTTGAATATAAAAGGAGTTTTTTTCGTACAAAACCTTTATATTTCTTTCTCAGGTCTCAGCTTCTAACAGCTTCTGTAAAATTACTTTTTGTACTGCTATATCGTGAATTTGGTTATCTCTCTAGCGCGGTGGTAGCGCACCTGCTCGCCAAGCGGGCGACTTGGGTTCGATTCCCAGTACCGGCGTGGGGATTTTACCCCGCTGGGAAACCTGGACCAGGGTGCACTCAGCCTCGTGAGGTCCCTGGGGGGGGGCCAATTGAGGAGCTACTTGATGGAGAAGCAGCGGCTCGAGGTCATGAGGACCGCATTAGGCCGGGGCGGGGGCTCGAGGCTCTGGCCGCGTCTCGGCCTCCAATACATGACGTCTGTCGTGGACCGAGATGGGGGTCGCTGCGGTCGGGTGGTAGGCCAAGGTTCTTTGTGAGTTGTCGTACCATGGAGTTATTATATTTATATCTTGCTGTCGTCAGCCATGTTTCTTACAAGCGAAGTATTAAATGCAGAAGTATTAAAATGTTACACAAACTGTCATTTTATGCACAATTATTTATATTGATGTATGTGAAGAGTACGGTAAACAATACTTTTAAAAAAATCTGATGTGTTACACTCACATAACTTTTTCTAGCCATTCTACAAACTTCTTACATAAGATTATTCTTCTTTCTGCACCTTGTTAATCGACGTATTGAGCACAATGTTCTTATTGCTTATTCCTTATAAATAGGAAAAAAAATAAGGGAATTCACTAGGCTAAATCGATAGTCAAATGTTTTAAAAGCTTTCGTTATGCGATTTTCATTACAAATGGCTTCTTTTCTTGGCCAGGAGTAGAACGAAAAAAAAAACGGACACTCCCGTCTGAGAAAATTATAAGTACTTCACAACTGAAACTAATAACAATGAATACCTCGAAAACGGCAAGCTCCACGAAAAAAATGTACTAGGCGTAAATTGTGTATTTTAACAAGGCCTACATTTTTTGTTTAGTAAGTGTTTGTCTATCTCTTACGGTTTATTAGATATGCCAAATTAAGCAAAATTCATCTAGAATAAACTGGTCTTTAGAAGCTATTCCCAGAAAATTCAAGATATACATTTTATTTGTTAGGTAAATATCTTTAATATACGATATGTTAATCAAAATCGTTAGAGCCATTTTTAAGAAAATCAAAATTTTCGAAAAAAGTTCCATATAAAGGGTAGTTTGTGGTGGGGGGGATTTTTCTCTAAATCTTCGTGTCGCATCCCTGGAAGATACTGTACTTAAATACCAAGTTTGGTATTTTTAGCTACTTTTAGTTTTTGAGTTATCGTGTTCACAGACACACACACACACACACGGAACTTTTTCTGGAAATATTTTTTTTGGATTCAGGGGGTCCTAAAACATATATTTCCGGTGAAATGTCGGTATCGCATTTTTGGGTGGAGAATGCAATACTTCTCTATCCCTATGTACATTGTACATACGGGGCAAGAGAAAGTAAAAATGCCGAATCGAGGGAGTTTATGTAGCTGCGGAAACTTAAAATGTTGTCCTCAGACTTTGGGTGTTATAATCATACCAACACAATGCACTACAATCTTCTATACTATAGAATGGAATCGACACGTCATATATGGCGTCTTCTATGTATTTGACGGTCGATTTCATTCGTTAGAAGTCCAATTAACTTCCTCTCCAGTATATAATTAATGTACTAGAGTAGGTTTGTGTCAAAGAAGGTTGCCTGGCTTCCACGACGTAACGAAGCCCTATAAAGGTACACGTACCCATTGTGCTCTGTCGATTCAACAGTCCAATTCAACCCCCCCCCCGCAGATTAATGGACGGTAGGGGGCTGTTTACATATAAATGTCCATTTCGATTGCTGTATGGCAGACCGTGTACATCATGGACCTTAACGAAGGAACCGTCAGTTGAAGTTGCACCCTTATCTACTCCAGTGCCATCTTTCCCTTTGGGTCAAGAATGGACAACACCAGTTAAATTTACTGAAAATACTTGAAGGATATTTAATATTTGGTACGAGTAGCTGATTCTTATTTTCTCTACACGTACTATGTATTGTATTCCACCCAAAAATTCAATACCGAGATTTCACCCGAAATATGTTTTGGGTCCCTCTGAATAAAAATCTGATGTGTACCATTCACATGACTTTCTCTACATCTCTGCAACAAATTATTCTTAAAAGCTTATACTTCTATTTACTTTATGCTAATCGGTAAAAAAAAATAGCAGAAATAGCCATATTACTTGCTTCCTTATAAGTAAAAGCGAAATAAGGGAGTACCATAGGTTAAAGTGATAATCAAAAGCTGGTTGCTGTGTCTCTGAAGTTCCTTTGTTTGTATGGACCGCAGTTGACAAATTCTTGTATGAGTAAAGTTTAAGTTTTTCATAGCAGAAACCAAAAATAAGGAATGTCTCAAAAACGACGAACTCCACGAAAAAAATGTATATAACATAAATTGTGTGCTTTAAAGCGTTCTAGATTTTTTGTGTAGTAAGTTTCTGTCCATCTCTTACGTTTAGCAGTTATTCAAAATTCAGTCAAATTCATCCAGAATAAAGAGGACTTCGGAGGTTATTCCCAGAAAATTCAAGATATACATTTTATTTGTCAGGTAAATATTTTTATATACGAAATTTTAATCAAAATCGTTAGAGATATTTTTGAGAAAATTTAAATTTTCGAACAAAGTTCCATGTAAAGGGTATTTTGGGGTAGGGGGATTTTTCTCAAAATCTTCGCGTCGCATCCCTGGAAGATACTAAACTTAAATACCAAGTTTGGTATTTTACCGACTTTTCTTTTTTGAGTTATCGTGTTCACAGGCACACACACACACACACACACACACACACACACACGGACCTTTTTATGAAAATGCTTTTTTTAGATAAGGGGGACCCTAAAACATATGTTTCCGATGAAAACTCGGTATCGAATTTTTGGGTGGAGTGCAATATCTTCTCTATACACTATGTACATAGTGCGTATAGAGAAAGTAAAAAATATCATTTTTAGAAAAAGGTCCTGTGTGTTTGTGGACAGCATAGCTCAAAAACGAAAAGACCGTTAAATACCAAACTTGGTATTTAAGTTTCGTATCTTCCAAGGATATGATACGAAGATTTTCAAGGAAATTTCCCCACCCAAAACTACTCTTTATATGGAAAAAATTTCGAAATTTTTCACTTTCTCAAAAATGGCTCTAAATATTTTGATTAAAATCTGTTACATTTAAGATATTTACATTCCAATTAAAATGTATATATTAATTTTTTGGGAATAGCCTCTGGATGATTTTATTGAATTTTTATATCTGGTAAACCGCAAGAGATAGACAAAAACTTACTGCACAAAAAATGTAGATCACGATAAAACACACAGTTTATGTTATATACATTTTTTCGCGGAGTTGATCGTATTTGAGCTATTCCTTGTTTTTGGTTTCAGCTTTAAAATAGGTAGGTACTTATATTTTTCTCATACAGGAATTGGTCAACTCCTGTCCACACAAACAAAGGAACTTCAGATAGCATGACTATCACTTTAACCAATGTTTCTCCTTTATTTCGTTTCTACTTACAAGGAAGTAAGTAATAAGACTATTTCTGCTAATTTTTCTCAATTAGTATGAAGTAAAATTTAAAACGATTTGTTGCAGAGCTGTAGAGAAAATCACGTGAATGGAATATATCAGATTTTTTAAAATATGAAAAATGAAGTGTGCTTTAATGTAAACACGAGGAATTATAACGGCTTCGTGATAAGTCTCTTAACTTCCAGGGTATTAAGAGCTTTATGTTGTAGTGAGCATTTGTTTTCATAGTAATGTATCAAGTTTAAATAACCCTCACTTACTAAACTATTATACGGCAAATATGGAAGATGAGGCGCGCGCTTAATTACGCGCTACCAACTTTTAAATGTGAAACCAAAAGTTAGAGAAGAATTAACTACTTTCTCTTTTATTAAATTGGTAAATCTTACATTTCATAGTATATATAATCAGAAACCATTTTACTCTTTGACTCTTCTACTCTTAATACCCATAAGTGGTCTACATGGTTTTGAAACAAACCGTTAGATTTGTGAGCTCTCATAAAGCCAAACCTTTAGCTAATGGGTTTCTTGTTTACCGAAAACAAGATTTCTTAATTGCAATTCAACTGGACTTCTTATTAAGCCTTACGTATTATAGGTTATTTTATCCTTTTGGGTCAGTACTAAGTTTTCGTAGAGTGGCGCCGTGGGCGAGTAGTTATACCGCTCGCCTCCCACCCGGGTTCGACCCCAAGCACCCGCATGTAGGATTCGTGGTGGACGAAATGGCGTCTGGGCGGGTTTTTCTTAGGGTCCTCCGTTTTCCTCCGCCACTCACTCCACCAATTGCTCTATCATCACCTTTTCAATTATAAATTTTACCTACATTTCATATTATGCACTTCATGTTCATGCTTGGCTACGGACTGACCCCTCGTAACAGGTTCTCCGTTCTGTGATTTAACAAGCTTCTGACCCCTAGGCATTGAACTTGTAAGTCCTAGGAGGGTGTCAGTCCTATAAATACTGGGAGGGTAAGCCGATTATGAAACAAAACTTAAGTTTTCGTCCAGCTGGAAAGCAGAAAACAAATATTAATGAAAAAAACTATCAATAACTGATAAAATGATTGGTGTTGCAATCAAAAACGAAATACGCTTTTGTTGTTGACCTTATATCGTACGGTTTATTGCGCTAAATAGCCACTTTTTAATACTCGAAACAATTAAATTTCTAACGTTACGAACGAATATTGATATTACAAAATCTCTGTCATGTTATCAATAGTCTCGTTGAATCTGAGTGCGAAATACTAATTGCAATATTAAGATTAACATAATATAATAAATAACCACAAACAGAAATAACGAAATCATGGCTTGGGTAAAAAAAAACAATTAAACCAATATCAAGTGACTATAATAGTTGGATATACTATGAATCCTGGGAATTAAAGTAACTAAAACATTGTAACTCACCATTGAGGTTGTCATCTCAAAATAGTTTGAGAACACCTTGTGGTTTACGGGAAACATGCGAGTCAGTTCAGAAATGCAATGCTATGCAGGGATATTGCCATGGTAGCTTGAGGGAAGAGCAACCGGCTAGAGACCGGGAGATCCATGTTTCAAATCCCGGCTATGGCATTTACCTATCCAACTCCTGTCCTACACACGGCTTTGTGGAAAAAAAACAGTTAAACGTTCAGTTCTGCTTTAAGACCCGCAGGTTTTTCCTACGCACATGTACCGGCATTGTCAAAGAACAGAAATTGGAGCAGTGCTGGAAATTGTAAAAATATTCACCTGTAATTTCGTAATATTAAGGAGAGATTATTGTTGCAAATGCATGGAAAAAACCTGCGGACTAAGTATATATTTCCTCAGTCGTAAATATACTGGTTTTAAATATGTGTATTTCTTTATTAAAGCGTTCTCAGAAACGTTGATGGTAATCTTCTAAAGCATTGAACCTATACGATTCATTATCGCATTCCCTTATTAATCCGACCAGCATGGCGGCTGAGAGAGACCACGTCACGTATTATAGCTCAGGGTAAGAGATCCAGCTGGACATTCAAATGTGTCTCCGAAGTGAGGTGAATGCGCTAGCACGTTCGCGCCTGTCCTTTAAGTTGGCAGCGGATCCCGCTAATTATTGTTGGGAATGAAGATTAGCTGAACTGAAATTGAGAATAATTATTTAATACTATCACAGATGATGTTATAAATGCTTTCCTCATTCCTGTAGACAGAGTTCGATTCTTTTCTTTTGTTTTGAACACTTCGTGCATACGTAATTTGTGATTTCTCCCTTTACTTAATTTTGTTTTCGGAGGACTTTCCTTATTAACAGTTGTATGTGTTGTGTACAAAGAAACAATTTCATTCTGAGCTGATTTACGCATTTATTTAGTGGGACTTTTTAAAGTTACATTTGAAATTTCGTCCAGTTTAGCCTGTGTTAAAAGTATAGGCCTACCGCTTTTCGGAAAATGAAATAGTTTTGTTTATGGACGCTCTTTAACTGCTGTGATTTTCAGCGTCCCATTCTATACTGGGCGTGAAAGACCGTTTCATTTTGCTCAGAGACCTCGTGGCGTAAATCTACGACATGGGACCAACGGCTTACTTCCCTTCCAAAGGAAGTGATGCTTAGGATTTTTACAATGGATAGCATTCCGACTTCTTTCACAAGTACAAGCACACAGTTCTCACAGTATTATTCAAGTAGGATAAGGGAGAACAAGTGATGCTCTCCTCCATTGTTCCGTTACCAACTTACAACGTCAGCTCACTGCGGAGACATTTTTGAGACACCCGATACTTCCATGCTCTAGCATGGTAACCTCACATCAGAATAGTGACAAAACAATAGTTAACTATGGCAAGACTTTTTCCATAATTGAAAAACCGAAACAAAGAGAACAATCATACCACACAAAATGTAGATTTTCTTAAAGTACACGATTTATGCTAACTTTTTATGGAGTGAACCATTTCTGAGATATTATTTGCTATCGGCTTGTATTTTAAAATATTTACACTTATTGCCAATAAAAAGTCATTTTACTTTCTCTACACGTTCTATGTACATAGCAAACAGAAGGTATTGCATTCCACCCAAAAATTCGATACCGAGATTTCACCGGAAATGCATATTTTGGGTCCCCTGGATCCAAAAAACCATTTTCAGAAAAAGGTCCGTGTGTGCGTGCGTGAGTGTGCCTGTGGACAGCATAGCTCAAAAACGAAAAGACCGTCAAATACTACCCTTGGTATATAAGATTGAAATCTTCATAGGATGCGACACCCCATCTACCCTTTACATGGATTTTTTTTTCAAAAACTTTGATTTTCTTAAAAATGGCTCTACCGATTTTGATTAAAATGTCGTATATTAAAGATATTTACGTGACAAATAAAATTTATATCTTGAATTTTCTGGGAATAGCCTCTGAAGACTACTTTATTCTGGATAAATTTTACGGAATTTTGCATAACTGCTAAACCGTAAGAAATAAACAAAAACTTGCCACACAAAAAATGTAGAGCACTTTAAAACACACAATTTATGTTATATACATTTTTTTTTCATCAAGTTGATAGTTTTTTTTAGATGTTCCTTATTTTTGGTTTCAGCTTGGAAAAAGTTAAGTTTGGTATCTTCCAAAGATGCGACACACAGATTTTCAAGAAAAATCTTCCTACCCCAAGCTACCCTTTACATAGAACATTTTTGAAAGTTTTGATTTTCTTAAAAATGGCTCTAACGATTTTGATTAAAATCTCGTAAATTTAAGATATTAACTTGGCCAAATAAAAAGTATATATTGAATTTTCTGGGAATGGCCATTCTGGATGAATTTTACGGAACTTTGCATAACTGCTAAACCGTAAGAATTGGACAAAAACTTACCCCACAGAAAATGTAGGGCACATTAAAACACACAATTTATGTTATATACATTTTTTCATGGATTTGATCATTTTTAAGATATTCCTTGTTTTTAGTTTCAGCTTTGAAAAGCTTATACTTTTCTCATACAGGAATTTGTCAACTCCTGTCCATACAAACAAAGGAAGTTCAGTCACATAGCAACCAGCTTTTGACTCACTTTAACCTATGCTACTCCTTTATTTCACAAATAATAAGACTACTTCTGCTAATTTTTTCTCAGTTAGCATGAAGTAAATAAAATCTTAAATTTAACAATCATTTGTTACAGAGATGTCGAGTACGTCATGTGAATGAAAACATAAAGACTTTTTTGATTCAGGGGGACCCAAAGATGTATTTCTAAGTGTTTATTCATTATTTCAGGAGTTTGACGAAGACAATATTTCCGTTTGAATGACATTGTTCTTCTAGTGAAGTAATTGTGTTGAACGTGTGGAAGTAGTAATGCAGTTATTTTTGTTGCAGCGCTGCCGTCTCCAGCTTGTTCTCTCATCAAATACTCAACCTGGGATGAAGTGAAGCACTCAGACCTCGGCGTCTGGACCAACCTGGACTTCACGCCCGCTTTCATCACCCGCATGAGGTGAGTACCTCTGTGTCTGTGTGTGAATGCCTTTTCGCGTTTCAAATAAAAGTGCTGGAAATGCCAATGATAAATAACATGACAAGAGCCGTTGTTCATTATTTTGTAAATGAAAGCAATAAATTACTCAAGTTTTTACTGCTAACTCACTGGGGAAGGAAAATAATTAAATACAGCTTATGACATAGGAAAACTGATATATTGCAAATTGTCCTGAACTGGTCATAAAATAGCTTACCTTTTATGGTTTTGTAGAGAGCAGTGTTGCTGAATAATCTGTGGTTCCGCAACAAAGCGCTGTATGGGTAATAAATAAACATGGAGTATAAATAACCCGCTTCGCAGAAGTAACAACCAGCGTGAACTTTTCGACACAAGAAATTAAACCAACTGCACGCTAAAAACTGATGTTTATTTCAGTATTTCTGATCTTTATTGCTTTTAACTAAACTGGCCAAATATGTTTGTGTAATGGAATGCCTAATTTGGGCTCAAATATATGTAATATCTGTGTTAACACATTTAAGGTGTAAACCTTAAATTGAAAATATAAATAATACTATTTGGACTTTTAATCATCAACTGGTCATTATTTCTGTAGACCTGAAATGGTAACTAAAACATAAAGCTATGCTATACGTACCAGTCTCCTGCAGCAGTCCAAGCTTGTGTGCGCGCACGCCAAAGAACAGCGGAGTGCTTACGACTCGAGGGTTTCAAATATTACATTTTAAATATTTGTTCTTAACGACGCTATCAATTAAGAGGGTCATATCAGCGACCTTTATGCCGACAATCTGTCAGTAGATTTACTGGCATGTAAAGGAACTCTTGCGGGACGAAATTTGAAATTCGAAGACTGCAGCATGAAACACAACTCAGCATTCAGGCAAGCTTAGCCAGCCCCTCGTAAGGGCTGAATTAAGTCTTGAAATTAAATGGCAA
This sequence comes from Hymenopus coronatus, assembly GCA_030762935.1. Taxonomy (NCBI): domain Eukaryota; kingdom Metazoa; phylum Arthropoda; class Insecta; order Mantodea; family Hymenopodidae; genus Hymenopus; species Hymenopus coronatus. The sequence continues at coordinate 59,559,212 of CM060886.1, forward strand.
ATACAGATATTTGTTCTATGACCCTCGCTCAATGACGTATATGCTATTACGTTCAATTCCTCCAAGAACTGCTGTTGCGCACGCGCGTGTACTCTCCGTGAAGGTTTGCAAACTAAATGAACTAGAACATGAACGACTATTAACTCAAAAGCTGTATCAAACCTCAAACATGTAATACTATTACGCCTCCTTTTCTTAGCAGTAGATTGAACACCTTTTTTCCTCTATCCACCTATAAATTCTTTACTTCAGAATATATAAAGGGGCACTGGGAGCGAAATTTCAAATTTATATATTTTGTATTGATTTTGCTGAAAGTTTTGCTGTGATTGTATTATTGCTTTGTTAATATGAATAGCAAATTTAATTCAAATTATATAAATATCTTTGAAAGATATTTATTTCATAAATGTTATTAGGTAAATATATTGCATAGTCAAAATGTTCCACACATCTCAAAATTTAAGGAAATTGTAGCACTTATTTGGGGTTTTAACCAAACACAAAAGCTTTATGGGATGATATTTCAACAACTTTGATTACTGAATTATGGAAACTTTTTAGTGCTGCAATTTTAATCTCTCTCAAAATTAATCATTTTGTTGACAAATTACCATTCGTGTTAAGATAATTTCATCGCTTGTAATATTACAATAGATACTTCTGTACATTCTGGAATTTTGGTTATATTTAAACAAAAACTGAGACGCGTGGAGCATTTTGAAGGTGTGAGAATGTAGTGTTGATAAAAACACTTTTATAAAATGTTATACTAGAAAACAGGTTATTGTGTGACCTTTAAATGGCTGTTGAGCCCAAACAAAGGTGGAGGCATATAATTGTTGATTCTCAACCGTTGGTTAAAGGTTCCACAAATATTTGCTACAAAAAGCAATTTTGCAATATTTTTATTGATCGCAGTAAAAAAAAAATTCACTTCAGTGTCCCTTAAAGCTGCCAATCCATACGTGGCTGAGCACAGTATAATCACACTGTGTATAACCATACCTATCGATGTAATTATACTCATTTGTGTTTCAGCCTTAAATAAAAGATTAGTTAAAATGTATTTCTTTCACCCACACCTATTCATAAACATACTTAGCTGTCATAAACATGAAAATGTTGTGTTGTTTTTAGTTAATTTTTATTAATTACCTCGTTTTTCAAGTAACAGCGACTTTTAAATTTATTTTATCTTCTAAGATTACAAATATTAAACTGACTTATACCAACAAGCTATAGAATAAATAAATAAACATATTATGTGTGCTTGTATACACTTGACTTAGAAGTTTCGTTGTTTCCGAGTTTGTATCGACTTGTGTATTATAGGTAACATAAACTTGCAGCACCGTTAAAACAGGAACGAGTAATAGCAAAGGTTAAATTGGTAAAGATTCGATTCACCAGATGCCAATACTGTATTATGAGCTCGGCTCCCGTCTTCATTCGGTAGGTTTCGTGGAATTTCGGAAGCAGGGCAGATCAACAACATTGAGACATGAAGTAAGCTATTGACCCCTGATATCTAGTGGCTTCATAGCTAAGGTTTCATCCTGTGTGTAGATCCCAGAGTTACACATGCACGCGAGCTGTGTTTCATTTAGTAATTCAGCTATTCACGATAATGGCTAAGCACCTCAAAGAAAGGAACTTTCTTTGGTTGACAACACTGCGGAAAGACAGACAAGCAGGCTCTCCCTTCTTATCCTCGGCCGTCACTACTCCCTACAACCAGCGGCTACCCTGGTGTTCCTTGAACTAAATAGGCGAATATATGTTTAGTATTATTGATTCAACCAAAAAGTGTAGAACTTAATCATATTGGTAAAGCTAATGAAAGAGTTATTACTGCATGACTGGTTCTGGTAAAAATATATGGGGAAAAACCAAGAAAAGGTAGGCGTTATTAAATGCGCTTCTTATGCTATTAGTATTGCGTAGGTCAGTGATTTACCCTCAAGTTTATTCCCTTTCTAATGATATTTTCTGTTAATACTCTAAGCATTTTACTGTATTAATTTATAAATGTAGGTATTATTAAATTAAAGTACTTCTAAATTGAAACGGATATAAGAAACGTTTTCGTTGTCTTTTTTGTTCAGCAGGAGGTGCAAAGAGGAAAGTTAGTGTATGGAAAGGACATTTTTATAAAATGCTTCTAGAGCATCTAAATCCTTTGCACGTCATCAGCAGCGGTTTACGCGACGTCAGCTAGCATTAGCTGAATAAACTTGGGGGGGGGGGAGGATACAGGTCAAGTGGAAACACAATATCCATTCAAGGATCAGCAACTAGACACTGGGATCGCTGCTCTCGGCTAAGAATCCGATACAGGTTACATACAGGAAATGCGATATAGAATCAAGTTTAGCACTGTGCATGCACTGAACAAACGGTTGAAATATTCCAATTAAAATAATGGTATTTAAAGCAAAGAAACATTATCTCTCGTAATGTTATTTTAAATAGCAGAATAATGCAACCAGTCTTTGAAATGTGGTATTTTACATACATACACACACACACACACACACACACACACACAAACTGATCTAAAGCTGCATACTTTATTATAGGTGTACTGTACACTAAAGAATCATTTAGAAGTAAAATAAGTAGACTCAAAAGATTTCAAAATAATAATCATACCAATTCTTACGTCGCAAAGAAGTCATGCTAAATAGAGAAAAATATAAACGTGAGAAATAGCTTACGAATTATTGCAGGCTGATTTCCCATAGAACAGATGAGAAATATTAATGTAAACTAGTTAGATAATTTTGATTTACTGAAGAGTTAAACAGTTGGTAGTAACACGTGGTACTAAGAGTAAAAGCATTAACAAAATAGACTATGAATCACAAACCAAATTATTTCGAATCTCCTGCTTCATTGCAGGTCACAAGCCTGCGTTGCTTGCTATATCGTTGAAATTCCTGAGAGTTTCATATTGTGTCACATCCATTTTGGGAACGCTCTCACTGTGTCACTAGCCTCCAATATTAGTCGCATAAACTAGTGACTTCAAATGTTCCCAAACGAAAAAATCCATTGGATTCAAATCAGGAGATCGAGGAGGTTATGCAATGAATCTCTTCGACAAATCCATGTATGGGGAAATGTCGCATTCAGAAATTAGCACTATCAGACTGAAATGAGCAGGCATACCATATTCTTTGGAATCCTAGCGCACTATCAATCCAATAATGCAACTAATTTCGGTGAAACTGTAGATACATGTCTGTGTTCAGCTGCGGAGGACAGAAAGTGAGACCTATAAAGTTATCTTGATTAAGTCCCGTTCAAATTTGTTGGTAGAATCTCTGTTGATGTCTATCACTACGTCATAAGGCCCACGCACTCGGGATGAATTCCCATCTGCCAGACCATATATGTAACGCATATTGGTCTCTTCATTCAAAGAATATGTTTCCTTCCATCTTCCATACTCTACCACAAATAAAAATCAAATCACAGCGAACAACAATTTAATTCAGTTAATTATTTGTTCTACAAAAACGACCAAACAAAACATCCAAGCAGTTAGTGGATGACATTATAATTCAAATAATTAGTACTGGTGTCAACGAAAGGGCAAATCCTTGAATAGCTCTCTAACAACGATTTTCAGGCCCATGTTCATGATAACTTATGTTATTCTTTTGATGATTTGAGGGCGTTCCCGAAATATTTGGACACCAATACGGATACGCCCTGTATTTTATTTCGAAACAAAGTTATGTTATTCAGTACAAGTAACTAAGCTGAAAAAATAATGCTAAAATTGAACAGTCATATCACTTCATATTCAGCATATTTCCAGGGGGTTTCTTGAATGCCTCCACTGGCAGTCTCTTCCATGAACAGAAATCAATTCGAGTAGTAGCTGCAGGCCGCCCGCAGTTATCCTCTAGATAGTGCTAACGATGTGAAAGAATATGAATATTGCTTGACTTTGTTTCTAAATGGTGTTCCAAATAATGACCCTATATGTATATATAATGTATATATGTATATATAGATGAGCTATTGAGTACTTATTGAGCACACTACGAATTCTTGCAACCTGTATATTAGAAAATACAGGCCGATTGTTATGTTTTTAATTCGAGACATTCTTGGGAATTTGTTGCAAACAACTTACAGATAATGATCACATGGATTTAGATCTGGAGCATGAGGAGGCCAGTTAATTATTATTTTAATCAAAAACAGGTAATGCGAGGTAGCGATTTCTTGTGATTATTCACGCACACGCGCACACACACACGCACACTGCTCTTATATAATTTTCCTTGGTTATAACTAGAGCTAGGTTTGTTATATAATTACATTATCTATTATATGCGTACACATCAAATAAAAAGTATAGGAACATGTACATTGCTACAGCGAAGGTTCATTTTATATATTTTTACATATTTCTGCATATATTACATATTTTGTACAATATGATATAAAATATATATTTAGCCGTTTCATTAGTAGCATAAGATATTTATATTTTCTAACTTTCTATAACTGCCCGCATTTATGTGTCTTTAAAACTGGGAATAAATAGTTGGATTCAACGTGTCTCGAAAGCTCCAGAATGTAACTAAAACAAAACTCAGACTCTTCTTACTATACCAAGATAATTTTATACCTGCTAATCCGTTAGTAACTTCTGTACATGTTCAACCAGAATTATATTTTTTATTTGCTTATGCTATCTAACTCTCTATTAAAAATGCAATTTACTCCAGAAAATGTTAAATATCTTATTGTGAACTGTACTAGGAAATAAACAGTAAATCTGTGCATGATCATTCTTAGTTCTTCAATTACATTTATGAAGACTTCTCTTTGACTCGTCCATGTTTATGGAACATTTGAAATGTTCACAAAATTCAATGAAAACTGTGAAAGTGAAATTTGTGAATGCTAGTTTAAAATAAGAAGTGTGGAGTAATATGAGGCCATAAAAGCAATAAATATTGTGGTACAAGGAACAGTCAGTGATTAAAATACAAAATTTCCATTTTAACTCCGAGCTTTTAATGCAATTTTAAAATATTTGATTCATATTCACAATTAAATATTTTATTGATATTTCATATTTTGCTATATATTTATGTGCATATAAGATAAATCCAGACTCTGGTTATAGCTGTTAGCTGTCTGTTTATTTCTAGTACACGCCCAGTCTGTTTTTGTAACAATAAACAAACGGGGTTTGTTAGGAACGGTGACTTCAGGGAATTCTTCTGTTCAAGCTCACAAATTGAACGCAATAACACACGTGTCTATGCACACCATAACGGTATCAGCAGACGCGTACTTCCGACTATACACCATGGCAAACAACGTTAAACTGAACTGCAAACGTTGTTACCCTCCGCAGGCGCGATGTCATTGAACCCAATACGTGTAGGATCAGTAATTAGAGCTGTCAAGTTCATACATTTTACTTGTCTGTTTCATATAACCAGACTAGCTCATTTCTTCGGGCCCAGGCAGCAACGAATATATACACCTATGATTAAACTTCAGTTTTATATACAAACTCGTGGAATGTCCATTCAGTCCTTCCAATATTGCCCCGTTCGACATTTCACATCATAGCGTTCTGGTCATGAATATTGTTTCATTGCATTAAGGTACATGAATGACTGCCTTATTACTGGTTTTCGACTCTGTTTATAACTGCTGCTGTGTCAAAACTGCTTTTACTACATTATCTTGCACAACTTCTTTTACTACTCTTAAGCAAAACGTATTAAAATGTGTTGCAAAAAACATGTTGCAATTTTAATACAAATTCGTTCAGATTGTCTGTAGGAAGAGAAAACAAATCATTCGTGACTGCCTCCGTGGTCGAGTGGTCAGCGAGCTGACTTCTCACCCGGAGGTCCCTGGTTCGATTCCCGGCTGGGGCGGGGAAGTTTTCTTTAACCAGAATTATTCCCTATCTCCCACAGTCTGGAAGTATGAATGTGAGAGTGAATGTGTGTGTGTTTTCAGTAATAAAACAATTACGTACGGTACTACGAGTTGTTTCACAAGTCAAAGCCCTCGATATGACCATTGAAGTTAAAGGGGGTTATATAAATGAAACAGTAAAAAAAAATCATCCGAGTACAAAAATTTAGTTCAAATCATTATAGGTTAGATACTATATAATAAAATAAATGGAATAATGATCCATAGAACTAAAAAAATGGACAAATGTCATTAATGTAAATAATAGCACAAATTAAGATTAACTTGAAAGTTGTTGTTTAACAACTGGGTTCACAAGGTTGTTATACTTAAAATGCATTCTGTTTTAATGAAATGCACATCAACAATTTTTATAGTGTTTATCGCCCGCTTTTACTATGGCACCGCAAGCGATGACACCGATGATACATGAAGATGGAGCACCGGTGGAAAAAATCCGCCGCTACGCCGCTTTGTCCACCACAAATATCGCATTTGGTCGCTTGAGATCGAACCCGGGCCGTGTAGCTGAGAGGCGAGTGGTCGGACCACTCGGATATGGCGCGTCCCGCAAGACTAAGAATAAACTATAAAGATTCTAAAGGAAGTTGCAGCACTATAAATATAAAAACCAAACATTTTTATCCTAAGTAAATCTAAGAACACTTCAACAGATATTCCTTATTTTTATTGTTGTTGTTATTATTATTATTATTTATTGATTTTTCTTCATTGTTGCCAACAATTTCGAAGCGCTTCCAATTTTTTATGTTAATTATGTATCCGGTTTTATGTTATAACTATACATTCCTGCATTTAATGTAAAGAAGATATCTTCACTCGACTCTGCACAGGAAAGTGGTGCGAATGGAGGCTCTGACGATCACGTCACTGACATAACCAGATTTGAGTCTTAATCTTGCGTCTGATCACACTGGGGTTCGAACAGGAAATGATAGTGTATCGAACGGGCTTGACTGAGAGCATACATCACCCGAACTCCAGCATACCTAACTCGCACTAAGCGCATAGTTCGTTTGTGTTCGAAAGGCAAATTATATAAATTGATGACCAAAACTCGTTCGAAAGACAATTCAACAATAGGTTTCAGGAAACGTATTCCTCCTTGGCAAATAATGGAAAGCAAAATAAAACTCCTAAAATAAGTTTTAAACACACTGAAATTCTGTTGTCCTGATTCTTGAGTTGTAATCTTGACAGTGAAATACAGAACATTATCTGCAAACATTAGATGTTTTATTTCAACGGCCTGAAAATCACTAAGCGACAAAAAAATACGAAGTGCTTAATTTTAAAATGAATGCAATACTCATTTAAATGAATTAAGTAACTAAGTTGAGTGAAAAAATTGACAAACGGAGATATGAGCAGAGAGTAATATATGTAAATATAGAAGGGAAATAGAGCAGCTCTAGTTGAGAATTTAGGGACAAATCCAGACTTCAGTTGAACACCACAATAAAACTTAGCAGGGTGAAAACCTCAGTATTTTTTTTTATTGTTTCATTTATAACATCTAAGGTCATATCGGGGGCTTTTGCATTAGAAACAACTCGCTATCTGTAGGTTCTTTACGTTGAATTCAAATAGTTTTTTTTTTTTTTATTTTCCACACACACTCACACTCATATACATACTACTAGACTCTGTGGGGAATAGGGAATAATTCTGATTAAAGGAAAATTCCCCACCCCAGCCGGGAATCGAACTGGGACCACTGGGGAGGAGTCAGTTCGCTGAACACTCGACAGGCAGTCTATCACAGTAATTGTTTCTAACTGAAATACAAATAAATTGTGCTGTAGATATAGTGCTCGTTATTAGCGATATTCAGATTTTAAGCATAATGATAATTTTTGCTAAAATATTTATTACAAAAACATTTATATTTTAGACTATAAGTATCAAACTTAGCTGAGCATTGTTATACTTTTTACATAAGAATTCAAAACCTTATATCTGGAACAAGAATTACAATATCTTAATGAGTTCTTTCGTAGTTCTTTTTTCGCGGTTGTTTTGCACATAATTGGGAGATTAATTAAAATTAATTAATTTCTAAACAAAGAACTTGATGCATGTTATTTATTTAGTAACTCTATATTGTAAAATTTTATAAAAATATCTTCAAAATAAGAACGAGTGATTAAGTTGGAGATTCAGCAAGTGACATACAAAGACGTTGAGGTTCATGTACACCTGTTACAGAAAAGGGAGAATATTTTACATGTTTATGCAAGACTCAATGAAATTCGTAAACGTATTCCATGCATAATTATGCACTAAAAAGTTCAAATATTTTAAATTCAAGATAGTAAGTTCTATTGTTTGCCATTAAGCAGTGTTGGTTATTTGTAGAAAAGTATCTAACATTCATATGGCTTACTGTGCACCCAATTGTTTATTTCTATATAGCTAGGACCTACTAATTTTAAGAGACAACTGAATAGGGACCGCAGAAGTAGTAGATATTCTCCTGCTTGCTTCTCTGCTATAACTACTACTATTCAAGTGTAAGCTGCAAAGCAAAATGGTCTCATAACTGTTGATACATGTGTCGTGCGATTAGATATGGTGCTTAGAATACAAAAATCTTGTGAAATGACGGTGGTATGCTTAGTAAACATCATTCTTGAGATTCTGCTCCAAGTACTAGAATTTCGGTGGGTTAAAATTCATATAAAATGCTAAGATTATTTATATATATATTTAAGCTCTGAATTTAAATATAATTACCTTAATGAACAATAAATACTTCCGCATATAGGTAAACAACCTAAAAATCGTTCTGAGTAACAGGCGTTAATATACTGAAAACACGGTGGAAGAAAAAATAACGTAAATAATTTAAGTGAACAGAAACTAAAATTAAATGCAACAAACACTAAAACAATAATAATAAAATAAAACAAACAAAATAAATTATTAGATGCTGCATTCATGATTTTTTTTCTATCGATCGCACTATACTCTGAATTTACTTTCAATTCAAATTAATTGAAAGCCTTTTGTACAAACTATTTCGTCACACATTTCTTTATAAGCATAAGGGGTATACAGAATGCTCGTTAGGCCGCGCCTTAGTCGAGTGGTTAGAGCACTTACTTCTCACCAAGGCGAACCGGGTTCTAGTCCAAGCGACTGCATGTGGAATTTGTGACAAAGTGGCGCAGCGGCGGATTTTCCCCACGTTCTCCGGTATCCCCCACCATCGCACTCCAACGGTGCTCCATCTTCATTTTAAGTATCATCTTTGCCATCGCCTGTGGTGCCATAGTAGTAAAAGCGGCCGTTAAAACTATAAAACAAAACTAGTCTAATCTTCAGAATGCTGACCGCTATATACTGGATCTGGAATTCCACAATCATGGAGTACATTAAAGACAAACGAATATCGACCTTAACAAAAACAAATATTAAAATTCAAGCCAAAGGCATATAATATATCGGAAGCACAACATTTGTTTTGCATAAATCGTGTATTTTAACGAGATCAAAGTGTTTTGTGCAATTAGTTGCTTAGTGTTTACCAGCTACAAAATATTTCTTCGAATGAACAACTCACGGGCAAGTAGAAAGTTTAACACACACTTTCTACTGGTCAAGTAAATATCCTCAACACATGGTATTTCAATCTAATCCATTTTAGTAAATAATAAAATGATTATTATGGAGCGTGATTATAGTACGTAAATATCTACAAGAGAGTGTCTTATATTAGGTAAGGTGCATTTTTACAAATATTAAGTTACTGTTCTGGAATACTGAACTTAAACACAAAATTCCGTATTGATAAGAAATGTATTCCGATTTATTGTGCTAAATACACACAGCATAGATATAGAGCATGTTTTTCGGAAAACGGTTTTTGAGTTCAAGTATATTTGAGGACGGCTCAATAAAATTCCTGGTTCAAATACGTATCCAATAAGCCGTTGTAGAAATTAAATAAAATGTTAACATTTTTAATTCCAGAATTTATTAACATTTCTACCGGATTATAAAAATAAATTCCCCCCAAAATGTGAACGTCCTTTGCAGCATCCGTAAAGTACATTATACTGCCTATCGATTCGTTTTAAATATACTCAAAAAACTTATGTAGTCACAAAGTATAGAGTCTTCATTGTCGCAATTTTCATCCGCAGTGTAAATTGCAGGTTGATTATGAATACAAGATAGGGAGAGAATGCATCAAGTAGTGCAAAGGAAACAGGGAAAACGAGTGCTAAACTAAATGGAATGTGAAAGAAGGAAAATCGCAATTTTTAAAATAAGAGTGCTGTAAAATGCGAGAAAGAAAACTAAAGAGGCAAATTTAAAAAGACAATAGAGAAAAGGTACGGAGGAGACAGCAATCTCAAGGGGGAAAAGCGAATAGAATAAGAAGATATAACGTAAATGCCAAAGAGGAAATGGAAACAAGAAAGCAGCACACCTTAGCAAAAATCGAATAAAATTTAAAGGGGAAGTATCTGAATGGTAAATGGGTGTTAAGAATAAAACGAAGATAAAAAATTCTATTGTTACTCGCATCACTATCTCTAGCTGCTCTACAAACAAAAGATCTTTCTACACCATGCTAATCGAGATAATCGAGCCACTTCCTGTCTGGGAAAATCATAAGCACTTTACAACTGAAACTAAATACAAGGAATATCTCCAAAATGGTAAACTCCACGAAAAAAATTTAAATTGCATAAATTATGTATTTTCACGAGATATATATTTTTGTGTAGTAGGTTTTTGTCTATCTCTTACGGTTTACTAGTTATGCAAAATTCAGCAAAATTCATCCAGAATCAACCGGTATTCAGAAGCTATTTCCATAAAATCCAAGATATACATTTTATTTGTGATGGAAATGGCTTTAATATGTTGTATTTTAATGAAATTCATTAGAGCCATTTTTAAGAAAAACAAACTTTTCGAAAATATTTCCATGTAAAGGATAGTTAGGGGTAGGGGGATTTTCTTGAAAACCTTCGTGTAGCGTCTTTGGAAGATAGTAAACGTTTGGTATTTAAGCATGTTTTCGTTTTTGAAATATGCTGTCCACAGACACACAAACAGACTTTTTTTTTGTGAAAATGTTTTTTTTATTCAGGGGGTCCTAAAACATGTATTTCCGGTGAAATCTCTGTATCGAATTTTTGGGTGGAATACAATATCTTCTCTATACACTATGTATATAGTACGTGTGGAGAAAGTAAAAATGAGAAAAATAAGAAAAGTAGGAGAAGTAACTGTTGCCAAGAGAAACGTTAAAGGTAATTAATGAAGGAAAGAAAATGGAATTCAGAAAGGCCGAGATAAGTAGGTCCCTGAGCTTTCGTTTGCTTTTAATAGAAGCATTCGCTACCGTATATAACATGTAGGAAATATTCTTAAACACTCTTGTGCCATTCTTGCGTACGCAGGTATACCAATTTTCGATAAATCTCAATTGGCTCCTTTTGCTGTTGTGCTTGGCTTTTTGACTATTCAAGTTGACGAAATCAATTTCCTACAGAATGCGAACAAGCAGCCGTGCTTTACAGAAGTGTCGGAGAAGTTGCGTAAGCTAAAGTTGTGCAGGGGTAGGCATGCAGTACTCGGTGGTGATGGATAGCTTAACAGAGCGTGTCGGAGCGCTGTGATTGCTGTTCAGGAAGACAGGTGGGTGACGGATAGAGCAAGACAAATGGTGAAACGAGATCTAACGGTCGATAACGTGGTCGTCTGCGTTGCCGACAAGAATTTCAAAACGTGCTCTCTTTTCTGAATATAGACACATAATAGAGCTGCGTTTGGCTTGAAATTTCTTAAGTTTACTGTTAGAAACGAATATAAAATAATATATAGGATTTCAGGTAATACAATATTTTACATGTGCAGCTGTTCGTAATATTATTTTCTCTCTATTTGATAAATTATCATAAGTAACATACAATTATACGTATACAACTGTTAATTTTTCATACTGAGTAGCTGGGTAAAACTATCTTGTCTATTTTAATATTTAATATAAGTTTTCTGTAGTAATTAATAGGTTTATAAACCTTAAATATAATGTTCGCTATTTTTTGTTAAATTTATACGTTTTCATTACCTTTAAAAGTTCATATTTTTTAAAAGTTGCAGATAAATCTAGAGAAAATAAATTTTATATACCTATTTAGCAAACTTAACTAAACATCTGTTACGTTGCATTGAACAGCAAATGTTGACGATTTTAATGATAGCATATTAGCCAGTTTTTTTCACAATCCTAGCAATTTAATTACTTGAGAACCTCCGGAGAAAAATGTCACTTTTGAAATGTTGAAAGATGAAATCCACTCTAGACACAAATGGCAGAAAGAGACGTTATGAACAAAGTTTCTTTTTGTACACTGATCATCTTTGGATACCCAGTAGGATAGGAGTTACCCCTGCACTGCGCATCCTAGGGATCGGTAGTTTTCAGAGGTAGAGCTGGTGCTCGCGCCTACGAGAGGGTAGCAGCTGTCCTAAGCAGTGAAGGTGCAGGAGGGCTGTGCTTTTGGAGAAATCAGGAGCTATAAATACTCAGGGGTGCGATGAGATGCAGGGCTTTACTATCAAGTAGATGAATGTATGATTAGGGATTCAAATAGATAAAAACCCAAGGATTACCCAAGCACAATTTAACCTGGTTCATTGTGAATCTTGGTGTTAACATCTTTTAAATAAAACTAGGCCCGTGCGGTGAACGTCGATCCGATGTACCCCTGCAACGTCACCAGCTCTGATGCTAAAGGTCATGTGACCTAGCATTGCTTTAAGAGAACACAGCTACATTAGCATTTCGAGATCTTGTCACCAATATCGATTGCTGAAATTGTACATTACCTTCTATAATTTATTAAAATGACCATAACAGGTACCCTACAATATGGTAGAGGAAATTTGCATTCGATGAAATCCTTGATGTTAATATTTCAACCATACACACATTGAAGTCCTAAATCCTTTATAATTATTGTTAATTATATGTAAACAGCATTGCTAAAAACGAAATTTAAAATTAAGGGGAACATTTTATTCAAAAGCCGAGGACCTGCAAATGATAAAAGGCGAAGATGTCCTTGGAATTCTTCCAACCTCAAATTTGACATATTAAAAATAATAGTTCATTCAAATGTGTTATATACTAATACCATCAATGAGTATATATGTATACCATCAATATACTAATACCATCAATGAGTATATATGTATACCATCAATGAGTCTTATCTCACATTTTTGTACATAGCCTGTGTGATTCTCTTGTTTCCATAGAAATGTATGTAAATGGCAAACCATAAGCGACGGGCAAAGTCTTACTGTACTGGAAATAATGTGGAATGTATTAAAATAATAATTCATTATTGTTTTCCTAGTATTGCCTTTTTGAGCATTCGTCGCTGCTGTTTTAGGCTTTTACTGTTTTAAGTTTTCCCTGAGCATTCTGTCCTATATAAGCCAGTCAGAGATATTTTTTATCTTCCCAGTGGCAGTACAGTTGCGGTTTGATTCATGCATAATATACACACACTGAAGTGGGAATTTAGAAACGGGGTCATAAAATACAATAATGTTGTGAGAAAAGTCAAAGACGGCTATGTGATATAAACAGACAGAAAATAGAATATAATGTAGACAAAAATCAATATTGAAACTACAAAATGAAATAAAACTTGGTTGGGGGTGAAGAAAGCTGTATTTTAGTTGTGGGTACTAACAGAAGACCAGAACAGCGTTAGGTTAGGATATTGAAAAACTCATAAAATTGTTGAAGATGCTGGTGGGAGGATTTGTTCGTTATGGGGGAAGAGCAAGACTAGAAAAATATTTTGGCAGGTTGCTTTCAGGAGAAGAATGCTAGGAAAAAACTATTAACCGAACTATTTTTAGCTTCAAACAGACGGAGGACTGTATTCTAAAGAGCCAAAACTTGTCAAGCCTGTACATACTTAATAGAAGTTCGTGTTCTAAGAGGTAAGGTGTTTTTATATTGCCTTGACAGATTTGATACTTGAGTATCTATGGGTATTGGTGTGTGTATGTGTTTGTGTTTACAGTGTTATGGGTATAAAATAGGGTTACCTAAGATTTCCAAGTATTTTCTCTGCTTCATATACCTTCTGATCCATGTGACTGTCTGATGCAATGAATTTAATAAACTCCATGGCACGACAGCTCACAAGGAACCTTGACCTACCGCCCGGCCGCTGCTTTCCCCGCCTCGGTCCATGACAGACATCATGGAAGAGGTACAGTATTGGAGAGTGAGACGTGGTCAGCGCCGCGTTAATGCGGTCCTCAGACCTGGAGCCACTACTTTTTCAGGGACCTCACTGAGACTGGGTGCACTCCGGGCCAGGTCTCCCAGCGGGCAAAAATCCTCACGCCGGTACCGGAATTCGAACTCAGGTCTCTCTCTTGGTAAACAGTTGCGCTACCACCGCGCTAAGGAGACGACCAATACTAAGCTCTTAATAAATATACTACAACTGTAGTAAATGGTTAATTATGTTCGAGTCCTCTCGCTTGATCATAAAGCATAGTGAGTGATCTTGGAAAACGTGTAAAAAAATGATTTGTCTTACCATCTTGTATGCAACTAAATTCGTATAACCTAATTTAAAAGCTCTTCTAGGCAAAAAACGTTGTGATTATCATCTCACAATATGTTTGGTAATGGTAATGGTAAGATGATAAAAGTTATACGGAAAATAAACCATTTTACAGTTCCGCGCCTTTAACCAATTTGTGACTAGATGTTATTTTGACATTTGCAGTAGTGTTTGAAACCATCCATTTGCCTCCTGTCATTATGGTAAACGAAGGAAGCTACATTTTAATCACGCTTCATAATGCAAATATTTCTCACAAAGGAAAATACAGTTTTTCCTCTCTGTTGGAATGGAAATAATGGAGGCTTTGAAGTGCAGCTGAGAATATTTAAACTGTGAATTTCATTTGTAGAGTATTTATTTATATGGACAGTTTTTTTCTGCTTTTGGCGGACTGAAGCGGGTCTAATGGAAAATGTTTCATATGACCAATAGAGTTATTGTAGTGTGTAAAGGACATCAAAGCGACTCGTGAATATTCTCTATTATACTAAACCTAGTAGGATACTACCATCTCCGCTGTCTATCTAGGTAGAAGAAGTAATGCTTTCGGATAGAACACTTAGACATTGTTTTTTTTATCGGACATTCAGCCTTTGTATATGCACAACTATTATATAAGGACCGTATTCTTTTTTTCAACCTCCGATAGCCTATAAATTAAAGACAAGTTCATAGAAAACAATTAATTTATTACTAACAGTTTTGTACACTTATGGTTACTTTTCAACATAATCACCGAAAATATTGAGACATTTATCGTACCTGTGCACAAGCTTTGCAATACCCGCTTCAAAAAATGTTGCCACCAATGATTTCAATGAGCAATGACGTTGTTTTGAAGATCTTCGTTGGTTTGAAAGTGCTGCCCTCCTAGCCACATCTTCAGTTCAGTGAAAAGGTGAAAGTCGCTGGGTGCCAGGTCAGGACTGTACGGCGGATGATCGAAAATGACTTATTGAAATTGTTCAAGGAGCCGATGGGTTGTGCCAGAGTGTGTGGACGAGCGTTGTCATGGATCAACTCAATTCCTGAAGTCAGTATTCCTCTTCGTTTGTTTTGAATGGCTCTCCGCAAACGTCGTAAAGTTTCACAATAAACAGCCGCATTGATAATGGTTCCGGACTGCATCATTGGCGGCAACATTTTTTGAAGCGGGTATTTCAAAGCTTGTGCACAGGTACGATAAATGTGCCAGTCTTTTCGGTGATTATGTTGAAAAGTAGCCATAAGTGTACAAACATTTTAGTAATAAAATAATTGTTTTCTATGAACTTGTCATTTGTTTATAGCCTATCGGAGATTATAAAAAAAAAATCTGATGTGTTCCATTCACATGACTTACTCTACTTCTGTGTAAAAACTTATTCTTAATAAGCTTATCTTCTATTTACTTCATGCTAATCGAGAAAAAATTAGCAGAAATAGTCTCTTTACTTGCTTCCTTGTAAGTAGAAGCGAAATAAGGATGCATTATACATTAAAGTGAAGTCAAAAGCTGGTTACTAGGTGACTGAAGTTCCTTTGTTTGCACGGACACGAGTTGACAAATTCCTGTATGAGAAAAGTACAAGTTTTTTAAACCTGAAACCAAAAACAATGAATATCTCAAAACGATCAACTCCTTGGAACACATTTTGTATAACATAAATTGTGTGTTTGTTTTAATGTGCTCTACATTTTTTGTGTGGTAAGTTGTCTATTTCTTACGGTTTAGCAGCTATGCAAAATTTCGTAAAATTCATTCAGAATAAAGTAGTCTTCAGAAGCTATTCCCAGAAAATTCAAGATAGACATATTATTTGCCAGGCAAATATCTGTAATATACAATATTTTAATAAAATTTGTTGAAGCGATTTTTGAGAAAATAAAAAGTTTTGAAAAAAGTTCCATGTAAAGGGTAGTTGAGTGTGGGGGGATTTTCTTGAAAATCTTCGTGTTGCATCCTGGGAAGATAGCAAACTTAAATACCAAGTTTGGTTTATAACGGTCTTTTCATTTTTGAGCTATGCTGTCCACAGACACATACACGGACTTTTTTCCAAAAATGTTTCATTTTTATTCCGGGGGGCCCAAAACTGTATTTTCGGTGAAATCTCGGTATCGAATTTTTGGGTGCATTACAATACCTTTTCTACGCACTAAAAAACGGCCCTTTTACCTACTTTAGCCGGACCGTAACCCAAATACATCTACCTACCTTTAAACGTTACAAGGGGCGTAACTCATAAAGTAACTAAGGGACAGATGGTCGGGTGATTAATACATACTAAAATTTCAACATTTATTTCAGCTTTATAGTTCAAATTGTTGTTTGTTGATGTGCACTGGAAGACCAATTTGATAATTTGCAAGCCTGATGCCGTAACTTGAGCATCTGTACATCACTCGCCAATCAGAACTTGGCAACACCGAGCACATTGAGAGCTGCTTATCATATGGATCGGTAATATTAAGAATTTGGATTTGTGTTTTACTAATTTTAGCTAGTTATGCTGTTATTTGTTATACATTTTATAATACATTATTACTTACTGTACACGTACTATATACATAGTGTATGTACAAAAATGGTTTTATTACATGCGTATTGTTTCCTTGTACAAGCAAGGTATTGTAGTCCACCCAAAAATTCGATACCGAGATTTCACCGAAAATACATGTTTTGGATCCTCCTGAATCCAAAAAAAGCATTTCTGGAATAATGTGTGTGTGTGTGTGTGTGGGGGGGGGGACAGCATAGCTGAAATACAACAAGACTGTTAAATACCCAACTTGGTATTTAAGTTAGTATCTTCTAGGGATGCGACACGAAGATTTTAAAAAAATATCTCCCCCACCTCAAACCTTTACATGGAAAAAAAAATTGAAAATTTTGAATTTCTCAAAAATGGCTCTAGCAATTTTGATTAAAATCTCTTATATTTAACATATTCACGTGCCAAACAAACTTCATGTCTTGAATTTTCTGGGAATAGCCTCTAAAATCCTCCTTATTCTGGATGATTTGTATTGAATTTTGTATAATTCGTAAACCGTGAGAGAGAGAGAGAGAGACAGAGAGAGAGAGAGACAAAAAGTTACTGCAAAAAATGTAGATCACGATAAAACACACAATTTATGTTATATACATTTTTTCGTGGAGTTGATTGTTTTTGAGATATTCCTTGTTTCTGGTTTCAGCCTTAAAAAACTTGTACTTTGCTCATGTAGGAATTTGTCCATACAAACAAAGGAACTTCAGTCACATGGCAACCAGCTTTTGGCTACCACTTTAACCTATGGTACTCCCTTATTTCGCTTCTACGTACAAGGAAGCAAGTAATAAGATTATTTCTACTAAGTTTTCTCGATTAGCATGAAATAAATAGAAGCATAAGTTTTTTAACAATAATTTGTTGCAGAGATGTAGAGAAATTCATGTGAATGGATCAAATAAGACCTTTTTTATTTATAGTTTTGATATTATTGATTATATTAAAAGTTTACTTTTGTAGATTAAATATAATTTACTTTTATTTATTTTTTGGGAAGTTTGATTTCTACTTTAATTTTAATTTTTGGATGAGGTTCTGAACCAGAGAGTTTGCAAGGTGGTATTTATTTATTATTTTACACTTTATTTGTTTCTTTATCATTTTTATTAGGTATTACATATTTATTTAATAATTTAAATTTGTTTTTTTCGTTATATATAGACCATTTTATAAATGTATGTATTAGAATAACTTTAATTAAAATCCAACATATTTAGTGCATTTATGATTACCTAAAGCACTGAGTCCAGCTTGTAAAAATCTACAGCGCATCTAGACTCAGTTTTATTCTAGCCGCATAGGGAGATGAAGTCCAACAAAACCTTGCAAATAATTCTGAAATTCCATTAATTCAATACTATTGCATCAAAGGAGTGGGAAGTCCTAAATACAGTAAAATACAGAAGAAATAAACCAATATAGGTAAGTGTAGAAGTATTATTTATTTAGAATGGCAGACCAAAGAGTACCAAAGTAGGCATATCAGTGTAGAACAGTGAGGACTAATATGCACAGCCCGTAGAAAAGATAAAATTTAGCCTCGTAGACCAATCCTTGGATGTCTAAAGAAGATTAGTGAAATATCACTAATGGAAACAGGAGCACATTATATACCTTTGTTATTTAAAAAAGTGTGCCGACTTCATTTAAACATCGATGAAAATTTTTTGGAATATTAATAGAAACGGAATCATGCTTATGCAACATTGCTTCGACATGCAAAATTTAATTTTATAAAGTGAATATAATTTCATTTGTCATTGAAAATATGAGAAACTTATAAAATAGTTGATGCTGGCTTCTATCCGCTACAGTATACCAGGTGACCGACGTGTGCAAATATCCCTTTGTGCATTAAAAGAGTAGCAGAACTAGACGGGACTATTTGAAGGTATAGCCTGCCAGCAGAGAACTAGGGAGAGAAACCCACGACTTCACCGTCTTGCCTGGAGGAGCCGGGCGCTTGCGAGGGGTAAAACGATTCTCCAATGGCAGTTTTAACTTGACTTAGTCCCGTTGAGTTATGTAACTGTTTTAGCACTAAGGGAAAATAAAAATGGCGTGTTATTTATGGACGCTCTGTAACTGCTCTGGTTCTCAGCGTCCCATTCTATATTGGGCGTGAAAGACTGCTTATTTTTGTTCAGAGGCCTCTATATCAGGCTTAAGGCTCTTTTACGTGCCGTAAATCTACGACATGGGACCAACGGCTTTACTTCCCTCCGAAGGAAGCCATGTTAAGGATTTTTACACCCGAAAAAATCCATCGACCTCCGCCGGGTTTGAAGTCAGCAAGGTGATCATTACACCACGGAGGGCGACTGCATCAAGGGATATCTACACACCTGAAATACGGGGCAGTTGGACCACTTGGTTTTCTGGGCGACTTATAACTTTGTCGTTCATCTCAATTAGTACATCGTATGCTTATCACACCCCGCTAATCCAATTGTATTCACTACACGTGCTTTTTTTTATTCACATATATATGTCGTTTAGAATGTTTAGATTATATCGAGGCTTTGTCTTTTAAAGAGCCAGTCTCCGTGGCCGCGTTCGCTAAAGTGCCTCGCTTTGGTGCTGCGTGGCTCAGGGGATCGTGGGTTGAAGTCCCGCCTTGGGCATGGGTGTTTGTGTGTTTGTAAATGTGTAATAGGTCAATGTAGGAAACTGGAAAAGAAAAGGTAAAAAAGGAATGCAGCGCTGGAGTCATGAAAAGCCCTCAGAACTGTTTTTTAATTAAAAAAAATGCCCTTGGTAATGAGCATTCGCTTACTGTTGGTGCTAATCTTTGACTTGGCATTAAACACACACACACGCGCGCGCAGCCCTCATGGCTGTATAAAAGTCCCCAACCTCCAGCCAGGGATCGAAATTATGATCACTAGAATTGTATTAATTCGTATCCGTGATCCCATAAGTTTGACAATCTAAATTCTTTGTTGCCATTTACAAGACACAGTTATTTTCAAATATGTTATCACTATGGAATAAAGCCACTAGTTGTTATGGTTATCGAAATGCTAACAACCCACTTAGAAAATCCTGATATTATATGCATGACCATGAGACCTTGTTGTATTCCCTGTATTTGTGAATATCGGAAATAATGCTCTCTGAAGTAATAACGACAGATTTACCCCTTTTTTACTTTCTTTACTACTTTCCTATAGTAAGGAGGAAAGAATTGCATTCCATCCAAAAGTTCGGTACCAAAATTTCACCGTTAATACACTTTGTGAGTCTCTCTGAAACCACAAAGAAGTATGTCTGAAACAACAATACTCAAAAGGCACTTACAATACCAAAATAATTGTTAAATTCAGCATTTTACAAGAACGTGACACAAAGCTTTTAAAACAAATTCCCCAAGTCAACTATGCTTTACAGTGGAAATAACCTTCATTGTTTCTGATTTTACCAAAATAGCTTTAACTATTTTGATTAATAATACCGTATGTTTTCGATATGTGCAGGTCAAACAAAATATAGATATTGCATTTACTGGATATAGCCTAGCAAGTCCTCCTCATTCTTGCGTAGACATGTTTAAACTATAAGAGATGAACAAAATCCTACTCACAAAAATGAAGATATTTATGAAGTATAGTATCTGTCAAATATAATTTTTTGTAGCTTTAAATATTACTGAGATTTTCTTTGTTATCTGATTAAATTTTCATATACTTACACATTATTTTGGTAGTCATGCAAAGAATGTGATATTTCAAAGTCATCACACAGCGACCGCTCTTTACTTTCTCTACCAAGGATAGTGTGCATAGCAGGAAGAACTGGTGATGCATTACACCCCAAAAAATCGACACCTTAATTATAACAGAAATGCATATTTTGAGGACCTCTGAAATCAATTTTAAATACTTTCCTAAAACACAATGTCGTTATTGGTTTTTCTTGCTCTTGGTCAAGCACGGATTTCAAAGTCGTCTCATAGTAGCCAGCTTTAAAAAAATACACTATTAAAGTCCCTTATTCATTTGTAATTATAAGAAATGTGTAATAAAATCGTTTGTACCAATGTTTATCTGCAGTAACATGGAGTACTAATCAGAATGCGCGGTTTAAGTAATAACTTGTTTGACTTGATGAGTCATAGGACTGTAACATCATAATTTTGACAATCCATGGCTTTAGTCGACTGAAAATGTATAACGAAGTTTATAATGATTAACCTGAAGGAGACCGAAGAAAACGATTTGAAAGAATAATTTGTAGAATAGTGAGTAGAGAAAATCATGCGAATTCAACGCAGCAGACTTGTGTATGCATATACTAATAATATTTGAGTTTTGAATGTTCTATGTTTACCTTAAATATTTTAAGTAAAAAACCTCAGAAATCAAGTTTCTAGTCTCATTTATAATGGAACGTTATATATATATGTATGTAGAAGTTATATTTTCTGAAAAAAATGTATTATGTACGTTACGTAAGATCAGAGGATTTGTGGTGGACGAAGCGGCGCCTGTGCGGGTTTTCTCCGGGTCCTCCGGTTTTCCCCGCCACCCATTCCACCAATAGATGTATCATGAAATTTCCAATCATCAATTTCGCTTACATTTCATATTATCCACTTCATGTTCATACCTGGCTACGGGCCTACCCCTCGTAAGAGGTTCTCCATTCTATGTTTTCGTGCTGTTGGCTCCCCGACAGGCTTTTGCCCCCTATTTATTTGGGGGGGGGGGTTGTAAGTCCTACAAATACGTGGAGAGTAAACCGATTACGAAACGAAACATAAGAGCAGACGTTTTGGCAATTTGCTCATGCATGCCACTGATGACCGTAGCAGTGTGTTTGACAGCGTGGCGCGCAATTGCGTGTAACAGTATAATTAAAGTATAATGGATATCGTAGCATTCTTTGGTCAGGTTTTTGATACACTTTGGAGGAAACATTGCTCGTGCCCAGGCCGGTTATGTGTGTCGGCTCTCTGATATCCTCTCCTTTCAATGTTTCGAAATACTCTGACCAAAGTATAGTATTGGCATTTTTTCTGCTCCTTGTAGAATGGAATAATTTGCTCTATATAATACGTTAAGATAAGTGCGCCAAACAAGGCCATGCTAAAGGTTGATTCAATATTAATTTACATCCACCAGGCTAAATTTTTTAAATCTTTAACAAAAGCTATATATTGAAGAAAAGGAAATTCTAAAGATTATTGGATAACTCAAAGAATATGCTGCTAGATTTTTTGGTTTTCTAAAATTGGACAAACTGGTTTTGTTAAAACCAGGGGTTCCAAATACGGCTAGTTCAGATGATTTTACTTGAGGTACAAGACAGAGGTGATTATGTCAATAATAAGTAAAATTCTGAACCAAAATATACCGTATTAAACAAAAGCAATGACGTGAACACTCAGTAATGATCAATTTACTTATGCAGATCCAGAAATTTAAAAAGATGACGCAACATTATCTTAAGAGTTGTTATATTCTAAATCCTGAAAATGAACAATCTTATCTTGCATTTTGTACCAACACAAAACCCATGCCTTTACGCTTTGTCAAATCTAACATTTTGTCTCTTTGTAGGTATACCTCTGGCCTTTAAGGTCTATTTGTGATCTTTCCTGAATGTTTACAATAAAAACCATAAATACAATGTCGTAAAACTCTTTATGCGAGGGTCGGACGATAAGTCTCGGGCCTCTCAATGAAAACAGCATTTTAGTTTTTTTTTTTTTTTTTGGTTTACTTCTCAACATAATCTCCAGAAAGGTAACATATTTATGATGTCGGTGTTCTAAATTAATTAAACCATCTCTGTAGTGCGATTCATGAAGATCCTCAAAATAGCTGTTTTCCGCATCAATGACCACCTCGTTGCTGTGAAATCTTCGTCCTCCAAGGAATTTTTTGAGGTTTGGGAACAGGTGGCAATCACTGGGTGCTAGATCTGGCGAATAGGGTGCATGCTCAAGCAATTCCAACTTTAATTCGTACATTTTTACTTTCTCTATACGTACTATGTACATAGTGTATAGAGAAGGTATTGCACTCCACCAAAAAATTCGATACCGAGATGACACCGGAAATATTTGTTTTAGGGTCCCCTGTATCCAAAAAATGTATTTTCAGAAAACGGCATGTGTGTGTGTGTCCGTGTGTCTGTGAACACACGATAACTCAAAAACGAAAAGTCGGTAAAATACCAAACTTGGTATTTAAGTTTAGTATCTTCCAGGAATGCGACACAAAGATTTTGAGAAAAATCCCCGCACTCCAAACTACCCTTTACATGGAATTTTGTTCGAAAATTATCATTTTCTAAAAAATAGCTCTAACGATTTTGATCAAAATATCGTATATTAAAGATATTTACCTGACAAATAAAATGTATATCTTGAATTTTGTTCGAAAATTATGATTTTCTAAAAATAGCTCTAACGATTTTGATCAAAATATCGTATATTAAAGATATTTACCTGACAAATAAAATGTATATCTTGAATTTTCTGGGAATAGTCTCAGAAGACTACTTTATTCTGAGTCAATTTTACGGAATTTTACATAACTGCTAAACCGTAAGAGATGGACAAAAGCTTACCACACAACAAATGTAGAGCACTTTAAAACACACAATTATGTTATATATATTTTATTTTCGTGGAGATGATTGTTTTTTGAGATATACCTTGTTTTTGGTTTGAGCTATAAAAAACATACTTTTCTCATACAGGACTTTTTAGAGTTGGTTCACCTGGCGCAATCCAATGTTTTTACTGTGATTTACTTTCTGAAGTGTATTGATGTATCCAAGTTTTATCCATGGTAATAAGCCGTCTCAAAAATTCTCTGGGAACTCGTTAGACAGAAAGAGTTTTTCTTTGCAACTTTTGATCAGGTGTCAACAAACGCGGCACCCATCTTGCTCAGACCTTGTGAAAGCCCAAAACATTACTTAAAATATTACCGGCATGTTTTTATTACTTTACAGCCTCTGCTATATCAAACAACTTTAATCTGCGGTCTTCCAGTACTAAACGATGAATTTTTTCAATGATCTCTGGAGTTGTCACTTCTACATAGCGTCCAGATCAAGGCTTATCACTAGTGCTTGTACATCCCATTTTACGCTCTGCAACCCATCTTTTAATCATTGAATATGAAGGGGTAGAATCTTTCAATGTACTGTCGTATTTCCTCCTTGATTTCTATAGGCGTTAAGCCTTTCAAATGGAAGTATAAATCACTGCTGGTTTTTCCAAATTCTCCATTTTCATGAAGAGTCTAATGCTGTCTTGTTTAAAATGCTGTCATTCGATAACTAAAGATGCTATTGACCTGTAACTATGGATAAAAGCTAGTCTAGAGTTTAACTATGCGATGCTACCGTCTTAACTGCCTAGTAGCTCTGGATGAGGCCCGGGACTTATCAGCTGACCCTCGTATATATTAAATTGTGCAGAAACATTTATTGTATCAGTTAACGACATTTTTTTAGCCGCCAAAGAATAATATTTAGCATGATTTTGAAGATTATTTTATTTATTCTGTGACAATTCTAAATTTGCACAGGGAACACAAAGAGAAGGAAGATTTATTTGGATATGGGTGAGACAAGTTTTGTGGCTCTGCCTAAGTGCATTTATGGAACCAGGGTGGCTCTAGAATCACTTCGTTAAGAAAGTACACAGAAGATAAAATATATCTGATGCAGTCGTAACTCTGTGAATGGCTTTCATATATCAACTTTTAAGTTAAAGTACGGATTTAAGGATTCAAGCTCTGCGTTTGTAAAGTCTCTTAGATGCTGAAAGAAAAAGAATTTGGGTTACTTTACCAACGCTTGAGAATTTATTGCCATGGACTGCCATTTTTATTACAAGTGTTACGCGCTGCTTCTTTCCTTTCCCAGCGCCTTTCCCCCCTCTCTTTTCCTACTCTTTCTTTCCTTTGTGCACAATCGCAACATTTGGGAAGCATTGTGCTATTACAGACAGAAGAACTGCCATATTGTACAGAACATTTGAAAGTATTATCTGTTCGAAAATCAAAAGATATTTTGGCACCATTAAATGGGTTTCAGGAATCTTTGGACATTCATCAGCTGACCACAATTGGGGGCATTTCATAAATAAAGAAAAGATATTTGGACAGATGACTGATGAATTTGATGTGTTTTTCTTTTGGGCATTTTTTTTTTTTTTTTTTTTTTTGGAAGGAAGGGCCTTTGTTTATTTTTATTTAATTCATCCCTCGCCTACCGATATTTACAGAGACGTATATACCTTTGTTAATTTCCTCAAAATATTTTAAAAGCTATATCATGAATCGATGGAAAGAACAGATTTTTTGTGACGTGACCGTTACTCTTTCTGGTCAGAATAAATTCCGACTACTATACATATTTGTTTAAACATTTTTTACAGTAGAGGAATTGTCCATTTGTTATAGTCATGCTCGTATTCTGTATACGTATTTGAAACAGTCTTAGCAATTTGATGAACCACTATGACCTCCTCATACCCGTATAGACATATTTGTTTATTGGATAGGTAGAATCAGACTGAAAAATTCAATGCCATAACCGGGACTTGAACCACGGATCTCCCTGTCTATAGGCGGTTGCTCTTCCACTGAGCTACCATGGCAACATGCTGGCACAGCTATGAATTTCTCAACTGACTCGCATGTTTCCCGGTAAACTACAAAATGATCTCAAATTATTTTGGGATGACAAACCCAATGGCGACTTACAATGTCGCAAATATTTTAATTCCCAGGATTCATAGTATAGTCAACTACTATGTTGCCATGGTAGCTCAGTGGTAGAGCAACCGGCAACCGGGAGATCCGTGGTTCAAATCCCGGTTATGGCATTGGATTTTTCAGTTTGACTCTACCTATCCAATTACTGTCCTACGCGTAGCTTGCGTGAAAAAACAATTAAACCGATATGTGTTTAGTATATTAATATATTGTCTCTTTGATGTCAACAACGATAGTGTGAGGAATGAAGTGTCTTTAAGCGCTCCAAATGCAGATTGGGAGTCATTTAAAATTTAGACAGTGTATGAACTATTCGTATTCCACTCCATTGCTTCCTTCAGGGCTAGGAGTTCAACTTGAACTATCATGCACAGGGGTGCAAGCTTGATCAAAAACTCCATTCTATAGAGTTGGATATACAGAAAGTATATATCAGCTGTCTGCCAAAAATATAAACAATTTTACTTTCTCTAGCCTCGTATGTACAATGTGCATAGGGATAGAGAAAGTATTGCACTCCACCCAAAAATTCGATACCGAGGTTTCTCCGGAAATGTGTGTTTTAGGGTCCCGTGTATCCAAAAAAAGCATTTTCATAAAAAGTTTCGTGTGTCTCTGAACTCAAAAAAAGAAAAGTCGGTAAAAAATCAAACTTGGTATTTAGGTTTAGTACCTTCCAGGGATGCGACAGGAAGATTTTGAGAAAAATCCCCCCACCCCAAACTACCCTTTACATGGAAAAAGTTTCGAAAATTTTGATTTTCTTAAAAATAGCTCTATAGATTTTGATTAAAATATCATATATTAAAGATATTTACCTGACAAATAAAATGTATATCTTGAATTTTCTGGCAATGGCCTCTGAAGACTACTTTATTCTTGATGAGTTTTACGGAACTGTGCATAACTGCTAAACTGTAAGAGATGGACAAAAACTTACTGCATGAAAAATGTAGAGCACGTTAAAACACACAATTTATGTCATATACATTTTTTTCGTGGAGTTGATCATTTTTAAGATATTCTTGGTTTTTCGTTTCTGCTTTGAAAAACTTCCTTTTCTCATACAGGAATTTAACTCGTGCCCATACAAACAAAGGAACTTCAGTTACATAAAAACCAGCTTTTGGCTATCATTTTAGCTAGGGTACACTCTCATTTCGCTTCTACTTACAAGGAAGCAAATAATAAGACTATTTCTGCTAATGTTACTCGATTAGCATGAAGTAAATAGAAGCATAAGCTTTTTAATTACAATTTGTTGCAAAGATGTAGAGAAAGTCAATAGAGTGGTACACATCAGATTTTTTTTTGTTAGCAACGTTGCCAATTGCAAAGATCATATCAGCATCGCCAGTGTGTAGACATTTTGTCCGTAGTTTTACATGCTAGTAAATCTACTGAAAGAGGTCCAGAGCTTTGTATGTATTCAGTCTACGTGATAGAGAGATATAGATATGCCTTGAAGTGCAGTATAATTTGATATATATGTTTACATCACTAAAATACCTACGGAACTTTAGCGAGTGTTTTTGTGTTGTACTTCTGTGAAAAGGAAGCCAATATTATGTGTGTGTGAAAATGTTTATTTATATTCCTACCATAGCAACAATATATTCGCTTCTTGGTGATTAATAATTATTATACATGCATTTATCGAATTGCTTAATAACGAATATTTTATATTTATATTGTATATTAGACAGTTATTTGGAGGGACTCGCAAGCTTATAATTATATTTACGTTGTAATATGAAAAATCATTGAATAGATTATGAAAAAACAAGCATATATAAGTGTTTCCAACTGTAATTTGCATATATTAAAGGAACCACTTGAAGGCTACATAAATCTAACACATCCACATCAATAAAATGTAATATTTGTGTGATAAACTTTACTCCTCG
Organism: Hymenopus coronatus; assembly: GCA_030762935.1. Classification (NCBI taxonomy): domain Eukaryota; kingdom Metazoa; phylum Arthropoda; class Insecta; order Mantodea; family Hymenopodidae; genus Hymenopus; species Hymenopus coronatus. Next base: position 59,587,006 of record CM060886.1, read on the forward strand.
TGGCATTAATACCCACTTAGCCAGAGTACACATCTTATCACAAGATTCAGCAATTACTAGCAATGAACCTCAGCCTTCAAAGTAATACTTTATTTTCACCTTGTATGATAAAAATGTGATTACTTCAGATCTTAAACGTTCGCAGGTTATCTCTTCGGGAAACCAACAACAAAAAGCATCCACAAATCCAACGATCGGTTCTAACCTTCCAGATAATAGTTCTAAATCTCAGTTATACACAGAAAACGATGCAAAATGTGCTCAAGTTAACACCAAGGACCAATAAAACCTGCCAAATGCCAACTTGTGTTAAAGTCTTTAGATTGCAAAGAGCTGTGAATAATCACATTTCCAAGGCACACCCATAAAATTAGTTACAGACAAAACTCAGGTTCATCTCGACGTTCTACAGCCATAACAGTGAACCGGCAATATGTGTTACCAAATATAAATAATTTGATGTTCCATTCACACGACTTTCTCAACATCTCGCAACAAATTATTGTTAATAAGCTTATTCTTCTATTTACTTAATGGTAATCGAGATAAACATTAGGAGAAATTGTTTTATTACTTAGTTCCTTGTAAGTAGAAGGAAAATAATGAATACACTAGGTTAAGTGATAGTCAAATTCCTTAAAATGTGGTTGCTATGGGATAGAAATCCGATTCTTTGTGTGGCCAGTTGTTGACACGTTCCCGTGAGAAAAGTGTATTTTAAAATTGAAACAAACAACAAGAAATATCTGAAAAACGATCAACTTCACGAAAAAATGTATGTATTATAAATTGCGTGTTTTATCGTGATCTACATTTCTTGGGCAGTAAGTTTTTGTCTATTTCTTACGGTTTAACAGTTAGGCAAAATTCAGTAAAATAATTCAGAATAAAGAAGTCTTTTGAGGCTATTCCCAAAAAATTCAAGATATAACATTTATTTGGCAAGTAAATATCCTCAATATAAGATATTTTAATCAAAATCGTTAGCCATTTTTTAGAAAATCAAAATTTTCGAAAAAAGTTCCATTCAAAGGGTAGTTTGGGGTGGGGGGATTTTTCTCAAGAATTTCGTGTCGCATCCCTGGAAGATACTAAAGTTAAATACCAAGTTTGGTATTTTACCGGCTTTTCGTGTTTTGAATTATCGTGTTCACACACACACACACGCGCGCGCGCGGACCTTTTTGTGAAAATGCTTTTTTTGGATACATAACATATATTTCCGGTGAAATCTCGGTATCGAATTTTTGGGTGGAGTGCAATACTTTCTGTACACACTATGTACATATTACGTGTAGAGAAAGTAAAAAGCAGTTGGAACAGTTTTAAACTGCAGTGAGGAAAGATGCACCTTAGAAATACAAGTTATATTTAAGTACCACACTAGCATGCACTTAATTGCCTTCCCTTTCCCCCTGTACACATTTGACTGTGTAGAAGCCCTATGCAATGCAAGGTTAACACTACCGTGATTGATCCAGGTACTTTCATATCCTGAGAAGCAGGCTTAAACCGAGAGAACTTCTTGTTAAGAATTTACATGCATTAAAGATGCATTGGCACATTGTTACATAATATATTTAGTTCATACTGTTAAGAAATTTAAAATTTGACATTTCTGTTCGAATAAGATCAATAACAATGGTAAAGAAGGAACGTTTTTGTATCGCACAACAAATGAGTCGTGACTACTGAAGGTAACAGTTAAGAAATGCAGGTAAAAATTGTCTGAAACAGACGTTAGGAGTAATTAGGTCTTAAAGGCTTACAGGATTCACAAACAAAAGAAGTTCAATACACCTTCAGATAGCTCGATACTTTAAGGTGTGATGTTGATTTGAAGTTCATCCGGGTTATGACCATTATCTGATTCAAATTCTATTAATTTAGGCATTAAGGAATTTAATCATCTCTTGATGAAGAGACAATATGTTTCTCTCTCACGTTCTATACCTGCTTATAAAGCCCTGATTGGTGAAGCTGTAAAGCGGATATCTTTAAGGATATTTGCAACTTTGTACTCCCTCTACACGACTATATACATGGTGTATAGAGAATTGCATTCCACCCAAAATTTCGATACCGAGATTTCACCGGAAATATATGTTTTAGAGACGCGTGCATCCAAAAAAAAAAAATAAAAATAAAAAGGTATTTTCGGATAAAAGTCCATGTGTCAGTGTGTCCGCGTGTTTCCGAACACGATAACTCGAAAATACCAAACTTGGTATTTCAATTTAGTATCTTTCAGGGATGCGACACGAAGATTTTGAGAAAAATTGCCCCACCCCAAACTACCTTTCACATGGAAAAAGTTTCGAAAGAATTTTCTCAAAAATAGCTCTAACCATTTTGATTAAAATACTCTATATTATAGTTACTTATATGACAAATAAAATGTATTTTGAATTTTCTGGGAATAGACTCTAAAGTCCTCTTTATTCTGAACGAATTTTGCTGAATTTTTCGTAACTGGCAAACCCTAAGAGCTAGAAAAAAACTTACTTCACAAAAAATGTAGATCAGTTAAACATACAATTTGTCATATACATTTTTTTTGCTGAATTGACCATTTCGAGATATTCCTTGTTGTTCGTTTCTGATATAAAATATTTAAACTTTTCTCACATGGAAATTGGTAACCTCCTGGCCCTGAATAGAAATAGATTTCACTCACATGGCTATGTTGTAGCCCAGTGTATTCCATTATATTCTTTCTACTTACAAGCAAGCAAGTAATTAGGTAAATTTCTGCTTATGATTATCTGGATTATTATATAGTAGATAGAAATATATGATTTTTAACGACAATTTGTGAGCGGTGTAGAGAAAGTCATGTGAATGGAACACATAAGATTTTTCTGTTGATATTGCCATCGAAATTTTAATATGTAAACCAGGCCATGATCTACTCTTTACGTATTTTCTTTGGATGTATTCAGGGTGATGGCAGGTAAAATATAACTTGCCCCGGCGTTTAGCCGCTTCTTGCAGTGAATTGGAAGAAGCTGAAAGAGGTTTTACAAGTTGGGGAGTGCAGTGTTTGAGTGTATTTTTACTGCAAGGATGGGAAATGGAATTCAATAACTTCGCCAAATTCACCGGTGTTATACTTTATTTGTTTTCCTCCTCAAGAAGGAGACAAAACAGAATACGTAGGAAGAGATATTCTCAAGTTTCATCACATCCGTCATCAAGAACATCTAACGGGTGCTTCCGCAGTACACTCAGACGCTTGCGGCTGTCGTTAAGGACAGTAGGGCATGTGGAAAGCACAATACTTGTTTAACTACGCACTTTTGAAAAATCAAAATTTATGGGTTTCCTTTGTCACAGGACAATGAAACTCAAACCGTGTAACAAGCAGCTATTTCTTAACATGTTGATGATGTAAAGTATGTAATATAAATTCATACTTTTCCTCAGAAGGTTTCTAAAGGGACGTCAACAAACACACTTTTCAAAACACATATTATTATTTAGGTACACATAAGTGGCACACATTTTTTTCACAGAAAATCCAATTTTTTAGGAGAGACAAGAAACTTAGTGGTGCATAAAGTGAGCAGAAAGATATTTTGAAATACAACATTTTGAATTTTTAAAAATTTAAAAACTCTGAATTTTAAGGGAAAGAATATTTGTATCAACTTCAACAATTTTTTTGTCTATATATTTCAATGTATAAAAATTCTACGGAGGAGAAGCATTATTTATGTTTGAATAATATTGTAAGAAGTGTTTGCCTTAAGTCAACAGTGTCTGGTTGTGCTTGTGAAGTGAAGTCAAAATGCTGACTATTGAAAAGAGAGTGTTTTAGGTGAGGTGTAAAGATTTCAAAAATTGTAAAACGTAAATTTCTTAAATATTTTGCACATTCTTCACCGTGATTCTGTGTGAGATATAATCCCTGAAACAGAATGATGCTCCGAAAAGCAGTAGATCTAAACTTTTAACGGGCCAAATTGAACGAAATTTCGGATGTAAAGTTAATAAACCTCACTAAGTTAATATAATAATTGAGGGGCTCAGTGCCAGAGGGAGCTATCACACACATTGTGAAAAAATGAGATTTTTTTGTTTTTAGACAGCTTCTGCCGTCTCTCATGTCTGTAGAAATCTTGGTAATATTAACTGTTTTAGAGTGCCATCTACTGTATCTTACAGAAACTGCATCATTTTCCAAAGTGAGAAAGTTTGTGCCAGATGGGGATATCCCACTATGAAGTTGCCACCAAACTTACAGAACTTTAACTATTTTAATAGTATTATTTATTGTTTAAACTATAGGCCAAGAAATAATGATTTTAGGCCTTAATACGTGAAACAGAATAATATGTAAGACTATTATTAAACCTTAAGAATATTGTGTAAATAGTTGAAATTTCAGGCATTATACTATGCTGCAGATTATTCTGTTTTTTCAAAATGGAGGTAAATAGTATAGCTAGTGAAGGAAAGAAACGAATATGCAAGCAAAACATATGGAAAAAAGTTGTTGCTAAACGAAAAAGAAACAATGGTGAGGAATATGAATAATATCATGCTTAGTTTCTCTCTCTGCATAAGTACATTTTTAGTAAATAATACGGTTTGCAGTGCTAAATAAATAAAAGAAACTGTTAAGTATCACTTTCTTGTATTTTCTAGGACATTTCAAAATGTGGATCAAATACTGGATTTAAAAAAGTTGTACCTTAATATTACATTTTCCACCAAATCAACAACTCTAATAAAACTCCTTTTTTCTCAAATTTAGCTATTTGTGGGATGGCTCCCTCTGGCGCTGAGCCCCTCAATTAGCACAAGAATTAACTGTCTCTGTATAGGCAGAACATCGAGCCGTTAGTAAGGAAATGAAACTGCATCCACAGTTGTCCCGAAATAAAAATGATAAACTGAAGGAAATCACAAATTTACGCAGGAAACCATATCACAGTGTCCGAAATAAGGACAAAACATTCAATTCTGCCTACAGGAATGAGGACAGTATTTCCAACATCTTCTGTGTCAGTGGTAAATAAGTATTCTCAGTTTTACTTCATCTTCATTTCCAATAATATCTGGTGCGATCTGTTACCAACCGAACTGAGATGAGTGAGTGCGCTAGCGCATTGACCTCACTGCGGAGACACATTTGAGACACCTGTGCAGGGTTGGCATTTATACAAGAATAAATTATACTAAAGTGGCTTTATAGATAAATGAATATTTCAGATATCGAAAGCCATTAGTACTCCTTTTATAATAAAGTTCTATATTTCGTCCATATGTTGCGTTCATTACTAGCACAGATAATATAAATGGTAAAATATGCATTTGTATATATAAGGCGCAGATTTTTGGATATGTTGAAAAATCTGATTTGGAGCATTCACATGACTTTCTCTATACCTCTGTATCAACTTATTATTAACAAGTATATTCTTCTATCTGCTTTATGATAATCCAGATAAACATTAGTGGATTCTGTCTTAACTACTTGCTTCCTTGTAAGTAGAAGGAAAATGGAATACAGCAGGCTAAAACGAACGTCAAATCTTTTAAAAGCTGGTTACCATGTGGATGAAATCCGTTTCTATACATGGCCAGGAGTTTACAATTTTCCATGTGAAACAGGTTAAAGTATTTTAAATCTGAAACAAATGACAAGGAATATCTCAGAAATGGTCAATTAAACGAAAAAAAATGTATATGACGTAAATTGTGTGTTTAGTGTAATATACATCTTTTGTGTAGTAAGTTTTTGTTTCTTACGGTTTACCAGTTACACAAAATTCAGAAAGATTCATTCAGAATAAAGAGATTTTTATAGATTATCCCTAGAAAGTTCAATATATACATTTTATTTGACATATACATATCTTTAATATAGTTACAGTATTTTAATCAAAATCGTTAGTACCATTTTTGGAAAAATCAAAATGTTCAAAATTTTTTCCATAAAGGGTAGTTTTGGGTGGGGAATTTTTCTTAAAATCCTCGTGTTGCACATCTGGAAGATACTAAACTTAAATACCAAGTTTGATATTTTACGGGCATTTCGTTTTTGAGTTATCGTGTTCACAGACACTCGGACACACACATACACACGGACCTTTTTCTGAAAATAATTTTTTTGGAAACGGGACCCTAAAGTGTTTATTTCCAAGGAAATCTCGGTATGGAATTTTTAGGTGGAATACAGTACCATCCCTATACACCATGTACATAGTACGTGTAGAGAAAGTAAAAACAGGAAACATACCAGAAGAGTGGAATATGGCAAAAATATACCCAATAGGTATGTAAAACATCTGATGTGTTACGTTCAGTTAACTTTCTCTACCTATGATATCGTAAACCATTCTTACAAAAGCATATTATTATGTCTATTTCACGCTTTTAAAAATAAACGTTAACATAATGGTTTTATTACGATATTATTTGCTTTTACAAAGTAAATATGCAAATACAATAAGCTAAAGCCATAATTAAAAATTGAATAACGATTTCCTATTTGAGAAAAGTGTAAGTATTGCAGGATTTAAAGAAATAACAAGCAATATCTCTGAAATAATTGTTTTCACAACAGAAATGTATTTGCCTAAATTAGATGATTTGAGAACAGTCAAAGTATGGGCTGTACCACTCATTCTCAATGGTTCAGAGTTGTAAACTAACGAAAGAACCCGAACAAAGATTACAAGTAATAGAGATGCAATTCTTGCCAAGATAGCTCGCTATACGCGCTCCTTGACACCAACTGTAAGACTGTAACCATAAATTGAAATACGAGGTACGTCCAGAAAGTATGTTCCGTTTGGTAATAAAATTAAATTGTGTACAGATACAGAATAATTATTTATTGCACAAAATTCTACAACTCTTAAACTACATTTCCACATAACTGCCGAAATTTTGTAGGCATTTGTCATAGCGTGGCACAGGTTTTTGTATACCTTCTTCAAAGAAGTTTGCCGCCTGTGTTTTCAAAAAGTTGGAAACATTTCTTTCAGCTCTTCGTCATTGCTGAAGTGTTGACCGCCAAGGAAAGACTTGAGATGTAAGAAGAGATGAAAGTCGCTAGGAGCGAGGTCAGGGCTGTACGGAGGATGGTCAAACACGTCCCAGCCAAATCCCTGTAGGAGGTTTTTCGTCACATTTGCAGTGTGTAGTCGTGCGTTGTCGTGAAGAAAAACAACACCTTTTGACAGCAATCCTCGGCGCCTATTCTGTATTGCGCGGCGCAATTTCCTAAGTGTCTCGCAATAAACATCTGCTTTGATTGTTTGACCACGCGGTAAGAAATCAATGTGTAAGATGCCTTTCCAGTCCCAGAACACTGTGCACATCATTTTTCGAGGAGTCAAGATTTGTTTCGGCTTAACTTTTGCTGGGGATGAAGTGCACCTCCATTCCATTGATTGTCGCTTACTTTCAGGGGTGTCGTAAGAAACCCAAGTCTCATCTCCTTAGACTATCTGTGTCAGAAATTCTTCGCCGTCTTCATCATAATGGGTTTAAAACTGAAGTGCACTACCCATCCGTTTTGTTGTGTGTTGCTCAGTAACAATCTTTGGTACCCAACGTGAGCAAAGTTTACGAAATTTCAGTTTTTCGGTAACAATTTCATGAATTAGTGATCGTGAGCTTTGGGGAAATTCCATAGCGAGAGCACTAATTGTAAACTTGCGGTTTTCCTGGATCTTGTCATTAATCGAGGGAACCAGTTCTTCTGTAACCAAAGATGGACGCCCACTTCGTTCTTCATCGTGCACTTCACTACGTTCTTCATTGAACTGTCGGACCAGTTCTTCTGTAACCAAAGATGGACGCCCACTTCGTTCTTCATCGTGCACTTCACTACGTCCTTCATTGAACTGTCGGACCCATCTTCTCACCATTGAATCACTCATCGCATTTTGTCCGTAAACTTCGCAAATTTGCCGATAAATTTCAATTGGTTTCACCTTCCTAGCATTCAGAAAACGAATCACAGATCTGATTTCACAAGCGGCGGGATTTTCAATCAACATCGACAGTGTAAACAAGCACAACAAAGCGCACGTTTCTTCTCCTTGATACAGAGCGTCTACCGCGCATGTGGAGCTGCAGCGGAGATAAATTGAAACGGAACTTACTTTCTGGACGCACCTCGTACAATGTATTTATGATCGGTCGTGATAAGACCTTTTAGTAAAAATGGCCTTAAATAAATATAAAAAAGATAACGAATGAAGACATCAGAAAGGAGTTAAAAATATTGAACGTGTATAACATAATAAAGAAACGAAGGAAAAACTGGCTCTTACAGTGCAAAGAATGAAAAGTGGCTGTATACCGCAAAGAGTGTTAAATTTCAGACCTTCGGGATAGACCACAAAAACGATGGAGAGAAATCCTAATTTTCATGAACCGAAGTAAGCTCGATGGTTTAAATCATGTGGATGACGATGATGAAGATAATGGCTAGAGCGTATTAAATTATACAGGGGAAAAATTCCTAGCGTAATATACCGAACTGCTCAATAGCTATTTATAATCAACAACTGAGAGTTATGTTCTTGTCGTTTGTAGACCATGTGCTATTTCCAAAATTGAAAATCCATATTTTCACCAAATTTATTAAATATTTTCATGGACTCCAGAATTTCAGTAGTATGCCTTTGTGGTTAATTTCGGGACCTTTATTGTCATTTAACTAAAGTTACTCCAAAAGTTAAATGCTGTCATTCCAACCTAGAGTGCTTCTATGACCGAATAGTTAATGTTGTTTCTCAACCCAGAGGCCCCGGTTTCTATTCCAGGCTGGATCGGGGAAATTTCAGTTCAATTAGAATCATTCCCTAGCCTCCACAGAGTCTGGAAGTATAATTGTGGCAGCGGGCGTTCACAAAAACTGCTAAAATAAAAGTTAAAACCTTGCAGTCAATAAATTAATAATACTTTCGATTGTTTCTAAAGTGAATCCCCCGGTGTGGCCATAGAAATTAGAGACCATACACTAAACTTCGCCGTTGCCTCATACTCAATTTTCCGTGAACACCAATGCATTTTCGTGCTTCATTAAATTATAACAATACTTATATCAATAGTTTGTATCAGTTCACAAACATGCGGTGGTGGGTTAATGGAATTGCACGGGGTTTAAAAAAAGCTACCCCTGCAACGCTAGTGGTAGGCCAACTAGTAATCAATAAGATTCTCAGAATCCCTTGGGATCGAACCCGGGCCGTATAGTGTGAGATCAAGCCTGCTTCTCGTAGCACACACATTTCAAAAATGCATTCTCTCTCTTGGATATATTGAAGCTCCAAATACAGCCATTGCCTTGCAGGTCCGATAAGCACAGGATATATACAAAGCCGTGAATGTTTTTTCTTTTTTCGGAAATTCGTTTACTCGTAGATTTTGTAGTAATGGAGAATATTGTTAAATTCCTTCTCATTTGTACTTTGGAGGAAATACAAAGTGGGAAAACGGTATGAGTGCCCTTCTTGTAATTGTCCCTTCCGCTTTTCCAACTGCATGGAAAAGTTTTAATGGCATCGTCTATATTTACTACATTTTGATTTCTTCCTTTTTGGTTAAGCTCAGTTAAGTGCATATTAATTTTTACTTTCTCTACACGTACTATGTATATAGTGTATAGAGAACGTATTGCATTCCATCCAAAAATTCCATACCGAGATTTTACGGAAATATATGTTTTAGGGTCCCCTGAGTCCAAAAAAAAGCATTTTCAGAAAAAGTCGTGTATGTATGTGTGTAAACGTAATAACCCAGACGAAAAGTCGGTATTCAAGAATGCCACTTGAAGATATTCAAGAAAATCCCCCACCCCTAACTACCCTTTACATGGAACATTTTTCGAAAATTTTGATTTTCTCAAAAATGGCTAACGATTTTGATTAAAATGTCGTATATGAAAGAGACAAATAAAATTTGTATGTTGAATTTTCTGGGAATAGCTTCTGAAGACTACTTTATTCTGGATGAATTTTACGGAATTTTGCATAACTGCTAAAGCGTAAGAGATGGACAAAAACTTACCTCACAAAAAATATAGAGCACGTTAAAACACACAATTTCTTATAGCATTTTTTTCGGGAGTTGTTCGTCTTTGAAATATCCCTTGTTTTTGGTTCCAGCTTTGAAAAGTTTACTTTTTTCATACAGGAATTTGTCAACTCCTGTCCATACAAACAAAGGAACTTCAGTCACACAGCAACCAGATTTGACTATCACGTTTGCCTTTGGTACTCCCTTATTTCGCTTCTATTTACAAGGAGGCAGGTAGTAAGACATTTTCTGCTATTTTTTCTGGATTAGCAGGAAGTAAATAGAAGCATAAGCTTTTTAACAATAATTTGTTGCAGAGATGTAGAGAAAGTCATGTGAATGGACCATATCAGATTTTTTTCTACCTACTCCTTTGAGTTCCAACACAGAAATTAATTGTCCATTAGTAAGATGAAATGTTTATATACAGGTTTAGAATCTCCATGATGACTTTCCAATTGGAACTCACCACTGCTTGCTATGTAGACCTGTTACACCGAGTTTCCGCAATGACATCTTCAGTCGTTAGCGGGCAAGTCAAGAACCACATACCTGCCTTAGGTGAGAATATTACAAGCGATAAGAAGTACTTACAAGGGAAGTACCATAATTGTATGTTTCTAAATCGCCATACTTACATTTTTCACCGATAAATGCACTGTAAAGTATTTCCACTACTTTTCCACCTGCCCTTGGGTATATTCCTTTTCTTCTGTCGCTATTAATCATCCCCTTATGAATAACTATACCCCCAAAGCTTACAAATCAGATGTAAGATGTTTGGAGTCAGCTGTTTGTCGGGCAGACGGATTCTGTTTCACAAAGTGGCCAGGATGGGTGATCAGTGTTAAGTTTGGTACGAAACTGAGGAAGAAAATGATACAAAATTAGGGCAAAATGGATGAAAGGAAAGGTTATACACCAGGCTGTAGAGTTAATGATAATCCGGAGAAATCCCGTGTATATCCCGCTTTGCCCCACATGATCTGGAATCGAATGCTGGCCGCCGATGTGAGAGGCGAGCTAACTACTCGGCCCTGTACTCAGCCATGTGATAGCAAATGTGAATTCATACTCCATTGGTACTCACCACACCTCACCCCGGCTGTGGCAATAGGCTATGTCCAAATTTAATGTCTCTATACTATTGTAAATCGTGTAATATTTTAAATGCATGATGTCCTTATCAGCCATAATGTAGATGGAAACAATGAGATCATTCTGGTACAAAACTACACTTAAAAACCATTGCATTTTTACATTCATCTTGACCATAGACAAAAGCCTAACAAAATACATTATTTCGAGGGTGTAATTTCTCTTTATATCGTGGATTTGCAAAGATGATTTCCCCTTATTTTGTTGATTAATATCGATCACAAAGACACAAACATTTTGAATGAAAGGCATGGTAAGAGCTACCAAAATATGTAAACGTATTTTGTTTTCATTAATTGTTTCAAATTATGTATCCTACTCTCTGCACGTACTATGTACATGGTGTGTGGAGAATTCGATACCGAGATTTCACCGGAAATATATGTTTTAGGGTCCCCTGTATCAATAAAAAGCATTTTCAGAAAAAGCTCAGTGTGCGTGTGAACAAGATAACTGAAAAACGAAAAGTCGGTAAAACACCAAACTTGGTATTTAAGTTTAGTATCTTCCAGGGATGCGACATGAAGATTTTGAGAAAAATCCTCCCACCCCAAACTATCCTTTACATAGAACTTTTTTCGAAAATTTTTATTTTCTTAAAAATAGCTATAATGATTTTGATTAAAATATCATATATTAAAGATATTTACCTGACAAATAAAATGTATATCTTGAATTTTTTGGGAATAGCCTCTGAAGACTACTTTATCCTGGATGAATTTTACGGAATTTTGAATAACTGCTAAACCGTAAGAGATGGACAAAAACTTACTACACGAAAAATGTAAAGCACGCTAAAACACACTATGTATGCTATACATATTTTTTTTTCGTGAAGTTTATCGTTTTAGAGATATTCCTCGTTTTTGGTTTCTGCTTTTGAAAACATACTTTTCTCATACAGGAATTAGTCAACAGCTGTCAATACTAACAAAGGAACTTCAGTCACATAGCAACCAGCTTTTGACTATCGCTTTAACCTATGATACTCCTTTATTTTGCTTCTACTTACAAGAAAGTGAGTAATAAGACCATTTCTGCTAATGTTTTCTGATTACATGAAGTAAATAGAAGTATAAGATTTTTAAGAATAATTTGTTACAGAGTTGTAGAGAAAGTCATGTGAATGGTACACGTAAGATTTTCTTTTAATTCTAATTCCAATAATACATCTGCAAACCTTAAGTCGTAAAGGTTGATTACCAAGTTTTATATATATATATATATATATATATATATATATATATATATATATATATATATAAACAGAAGGAGATAGAGTGGTGGCCTCTCCTCTCATTTTTCATTTTTAGGTGTTGAAAATGTCTTTGATTTTAATTTCATTAAGTTGATGATCATTAGCATTCTTCGTTTTGTTACAGCTTCATCTATTAAATTGTAGTAATCAAAAATCTTCATTAATAAGTTATATCTTTAACCAAATTTGGTATCGAGATGAAATACTGGAGATGATCTCGATAATACGAGATTGTTCGGCATAATCCGCATGAAAGAGACAAAAGAGTAAAACAATAGAAAAGTGGAGATAGACCATCTGTTACGGCGCGCCTTGCAGCGATCGATAGGTTGAAAGCATGTAGCAACCGCAGCAGATGTTCTCAACGTGAAACGTTGGCAGGATTTAAATCTCTAAAACTGGCACTTTTCGTGAAATTAAAAAAAAATTGCTTTTCTACGATAATCCTCCAACGTAGATCCCATCCAACATAACTATAGGGAGGCATTTCAATCATAACAAGACCAAAGAAATGTTAAGAAGTATTGTATTATTTGTGGCATTTTGAATCAAACAGTATTCATTATTTAGATTCAGTATTTAATTGATTCTTTTTTTTTTCTTGTTTCATTTGTATGGCCCCCCCTTTAACTTCGATGGTCATATCTGGGGCTTTGACTTGTGAAACATCTCATCCGATCACAGTAGGCTATTGTCATTAGGTTAATCATTTAATATCATTAAACACACGCACAGTCACTCTCTCATACATACTTACAGACTGTGGTGGATAGAGAATAATTCTGTTTAAAGAAAAATTCCCCGCCCCAGCCGGGAATCGAACCCGGGTCCTCCGAATGAGAAGTCAGCTCCCAGACCACTCGAAAATGGAGGCAGTTCTGATTCATTTTGTATGGCCCACTATAATGGTTTAAAATTTTACTTTCTCTATACGTACTATGTACATAGTGTATAGAGAAGGTATTGCATTTTACCCAAAAATTTGATATCGAGATTTCACCGGAAGTACATGTTTTGAGACCACCTGAATCCAAAAAAAGCATTTTTAGAAAAATGTCCGCGTGTGACCACCTGTCTGTCTGTGTGTATGTGTGTGTGTCTGTGGGCACCATAGCTCAAAAACGAGAATACCGTAAAGTACCAAATTTAGTATTTAAGTTCAGTATCTTCCAAGGATGCGACACGAAAATTTCAAGAAAATCCCCCCACCCCAACTGCCATTAACGTGGAAAAATTTTAGAAAATTTTGATTTTCTAAAAAAATGGCTCTACGATTTTGATGAAAATATCATACATTAAAGTTATATACTTCACAAATAATATGTATATCTTGAATTTTCTGAGAATAGCCTCTGAAGACTACTTTATTCAGGATGAATTTTACGGAATTTTGAGTAACTGGTAAACCGTAAGAGATAGACAAAAACTTACCACACAAAAAATGTAGAGCACATTAAAACACACAATTCATATTATTCACATTTTTTTCGTGCAGTTGATCGGTTTGAGATATTCCGGGTTTTTGGTTTCAGCCTTGAAAAACTTACACTTTTGTCATACGGGAATTTGTCAACTCCTGTCCATACAAACAAAGGAACTTCAGTCAAATGGCACAATCTTTTGCTATCACTTTAATCTATGTTACTCCCTTATTTCGCTTCTTCTTACAGGGAAGCAAGTAACAAGACTATTTCTGCTAATTTTTTCTCACTTAGCATGAAGTAAATATAAGCATAAACTTTTTAACAAAAATTTGTTGCAGAGATATAGCGAAAGTCATGTGAATGAATTACATCGATTGGTATCGAATTTTTGGATGCATTACAATACCTTCTCTATTGACAATATACATAGTACGTATAGAGAAAGTAAAAATCTGATGTGTACTATTCACATGACCTTCTCTACATATCTGTAACAAATTATTGTTAAAATGCTTATGCCTCTATTTACGTCTTTCTGCTCGAGAACAAATTAGCAGCCATAGTCTTATTAGTTGTTTCTTTGTAAGTAGAAGCGAAATAAGGGAGTACCATAGGTTAAAGTGATAGTCAAAAGCTGGCTGCTATGTGACTGAAGTTCCTTTGTTTGCATGGACAGGAGTTGACAAATTCCCGTATGACAAAAGTATAAGTTTTTCAAGGCTGAAACCAAAAACAAGGAATATCTCAAACCGATCAACTGCACGAAAAAAATGTGAATAATATAAATTGTGTGTTTTAATGTGCTTTACATTTCTTGTGTGGTAAGTTTTTGTCTTATCTCTTACGGTTTAGCGGTTATGCAAAATTCCTCAAGAATAAAGTAGTCTTCAGAGACTATTCCCAGAAAATTCAAGATATACATTTTATTTGCCAGGTGAATATATTTAATATACGATATTTTAATCAAAATCGTTAGCCATTTTTAAAAATAAAAAATTTCGAAAAATGTTCCATATAAAGGATAGTTGGGGTGGGGGGATTTTCTTTAAAATCTTCGTGTCGCATCCATACCAAACTTAAATACCAAGTTTGGTATTAAACGGTCTTTTCGTTTTTGAGCTATGCTGTCCACACACACACACACACACACACACACACAAAGGACATTTTTCTAAAAATGCTTTTGTTGTATTCAGGGTATCTCAAAATATGTATTTCCGGTGAAATCTCGGTATCGAATTTTGGGTGCATTACAATACTTTCTCTATGCACTACACATAATACGTATAGAGAAAGTAAAAAAACACCGAGTTCGGTGACCTTGGCACCCTTTGCAAATAGTCTCATCGTCCTAGGATCTGAGGGACAGTTAGGCTGTAGAAGCCCGTCTGGAATTAGGCAACCAACAGATCATAAAGTACACGAGATGGTAAACAATTGTCTTCTAATTAGCCATAACCAATCCCAAGCACAAGGCACCATAATAGTTACTAGTTTGAATGATTGCTTATGAAGATAGGGCTGGAAATATGTTTGGTAGATATTAGCTCAGGGTATATGAAGATCAAAGGGAGGTATGGAATTCATGACTTTCTGACACTGCAAGTCAACCACCAAATTTTTCTTCTAGGTTTAATGGATTACAATTTCGGTATCTGACCGTAAATGCTAACTTGGGACATTCCTCTACCCGCGAATGGAATTGCATTATACCGAGATGAGAAGCCTAGAAGTATTTTGGAAGAGCGCCCTAAATTGGCAGCGAAGAAGACAGTAGTAGAATAAATTGCATGGCGTGACTATGTAAGTAGAGAACACACAGTGCAACGAAGCAAGTAATATCTGAAGTACTGCTTTTACGCTTTCTTTTGTCTTACAAGGCCGGTGTGTCCCCACGTGGAAGAATCTGGAGTGGAGCCAGATCACGTGAAGGGATTGTCTGTCTCGAATGGACCTCCCCAAATTCTTCCGGCATACCAATTCTACAGATTTCACTGCAGTACAATTCTTTCTCCAAGGTATTCATTTGGCGCAATTTTCAGTTAATAGTTTCACTATGTTCAAATACTTTATCCGGAGTTGTAAACTGTTAACAGAATTAGCAGACAAAGGAAACAACTAAATCTCATTTATTGATTGTATTAAAGAACCCGTCACTATGAATAGCAAGAAATTACGGAGTATTATATAAATTAAACGTGTCTCCAATATTTTATAAACCTTCTTTTTTTTTAATCTAAAGAGAATTGGCACTAAAACAATGCTGCAACGTTTTTGATGTATCATAGACCAGTGTCTATAATAACTTCAACTTTTCATTCACTTGCATTCCATCCAAAAATTCTATGTCTAGTTTTCACTGGAAATATAAAAGCCCATGTGCGTTCGCGTTTATAGACAACATACATAAGAAGCTAAAATTCCGTTAAACACTAAATTAAATATTTAAGTTAAATTACTTTCGAGAACATAACACGAATATTTTAAAGAAAAATTCCCCACTTGAACTGCATGGAGCATTTTTTTAAAATGTTCTGTGGATAGCCTTTGAAACGCTCTTCATTCTGGAAGACTTGGGTATAGTTGATAAACCGTAAGATAGAATAAAATGTTACTACACAAAATAAAACACACGATTTATATCAGGTACGTCTTTTTGTGAACTTGAAAATTCCGAGATCTTCCTTGTTATTGTTAAATTTTTCAATACTTATATTTTCGCAAATGGAAACTCATCATCCCTTTTTTTATTCCTGGCCATGTCAGGTGAAGTGAATTTCAACGTCAACAATTAAGAGCGCATTTGTTGTATGTAAATACTGAAGTGAACTTCAGATTTTCCTGTAGTTGAAAGCAGGACATGCTCTCAGAATACTAAGGCCACAAAACAGTTAGAGGAGGTGTGATGTGCGGACAAGGAATGTATCCATCGCGCCCCCTGTCTCTGGTGTCATCAATCTCCGTATGCAATTCCTCAAATATACCCTTTCTGCTATCCCTTATCACCTAGCGACCAGCCCTTAAAATATTTGACTACCAATTTACTCTGTTGTATTCCTCTGCTCCCCCTGTACCTATAATGGAATATGTAATGAAACCAAATCTGATAATTTTTAACTCGATTAGCACGTAATAGATAGAAGAAAATACTTTTGTAAGAATATTTAGTTGCAGAATATGTAGAGAATGTCATACGAATTTAACGTATCAGATTTTTAAGACTAGGTTGTTTGGTTTCCTTCTTTCAAACTCCTCACTGTGTCAATCTCATCGAATAGCCAAGTTGTCTCGATATTTGAGTGATCAGGGGTTATGTGTGTTTCTCAGCCAGGTCTGCTATTTCCTCTTGATGTTTAAGACCAAGCTGAAGACGATGTAACGCGGTGCATCAACTGTGTAACGTTGTTGTCAAACTTCTGAATCATCTTTATTGAGTTTTTGCACAGCCTCACAACTGTATTGCATTTAGCCACACTGATTTCAGTACTCCCTCTTATATCAATACTTTATTTTAAATTGTATTTTGAGATTGGGGCCTCAATAGTAAAGTTTATCAAACCTGTAATCTAGATCTTTTTCTTTTTAGCGATACAGACAATGTAGCTTTGAATTCAGTGTCATCTCTGGGATGACCTCAACATCAATAAATACTTGGTAACTTTATACACATTCTTTTTACTTTCTTTTGCCCCATATGTACAATGTACATAGGGATAGAGAAGTATTGCATTCCACCCAAAAAATCGATACCATGATTTCACCGGAAATGTATTTTTAGGACCCCCTGAATAAAAAAAAAAAGCATTTTCAGAAAAAGGTTCGTGTGTGTGTGTGTGTGTGTGTGTGTGTCCGTGTGTCTGTGAACACGATAACTCAAAACCTAAAAGTAGCTAAAATACCAAACTTGGTATTTAAGTTCAGTATCTTCCAGGGATACGACACGAAGATTTTGAGAAAAATTCCCCCACCCCAAACTACCCTTTACATGGAATTTTTTTCGAAAATTTTGATTTTCTTAAAAATGGCTCTAACGATTTTGATTAAAATATCGTATATTAAAGATATTTACCTGGCAAATAAAATGTATATCTTGAATTTTCTGGGAATAGCTTCTAAAGATCTGTTTATTCTGGATGAATTTTGCTTAATTTTGCATAGCTAACAAACCGTAAGAGATAGACAAAAATTTACTATACAAAAAATGTAGGTCTTGTTAAAATACACAATTTACGTCATATACATATTTTTCGTGGAGCTTACCGTTTTCGAGGTATTCATTGTTTTTATTTTCAGTTGTGAAGTACTTATACTTTTCTCAGACAGGAGTGTCCGTTTTTCTTTTGTTCTACTCCTGGCCAAGAAAAGAAGCCATTTGTAATGACAATCGCATAACGACAGCTTTTAAAACATTTGTCTATCGATTTAGCCTAGTGTATTCCCTTAAGTAATAAGAACATTGTGCTGAATACCTCGATTGACAAGGTACAGAAAGAATAATCTTAAGTAAGAAGTTTGTAGAACTTCTAGAGAAAGTCATGTGAGTGTAACACATCAGATTTTTTTAATGTTAAATGCATGTTAAATATTGAGATTTTCTATCATCTTGGGCGTCATTTGTAGTTTCTCTACACATACTATGTACAGAAGACACACAAAGAAATCATCACTGTCTTGTTCCATACACCGCATTCCTTAACGTTTGTAGGGTACTTTATTACGTCATGTTTTTATTTAATTGGCTGATACTGTAACTTTGCAGGTGAGCGTTCTATATCGAATCAATAGAGCATACCTATACTGGGTTTGTCAACTCATTCGTGAATTCCCTCAACTGGAAGCGAGATTAAGTAACGTGTCTCCTTTCAGACCGATTTTTGGCGATCTTTCGAATGGTTAATCGGCATTACAGGAAAAATGCCTGCTTCGAAATTTACATGAATATAACCAGGTTCTCGAGATGTTTCGAGTTTTCAGAATTGTTTTATGTGCGTCTGGTATAACATTTTACTTTTGGTATAATACCTAAAGTTATGGCGAGGATGGGGTTTGATCTGATGGAGAATAGAACTGTGAAGTAAGCAGTAATGAGTATTGTTCGTGAACCTCCAAACCCAAAATCCCACACTTATGCGGCCACTTCTTTTCTTGACAACTACGTGTTCTGGAGCATAGCGAGTACTGACTGGTCACCACAAATACATTCGCCCGTCCTCATCAGAGCAAAAACCTTTTCATCTAAGAACGTTACTAGCTGCCAAAATTGGTCTGGTTTGACCAAGCATTTAAGTGCAAACCCCATTTGACTGTTTCGGCGCTGTTCAGTGAAATCTATTTTCTTTGCTTCCTTTCGATGATGGAGGCCAGCTTCTTGGCGGTTTCTCGTTGTAGTAAGAGAGCAAGATAGCTTCAGATCGCTGCGCAATCTTGTAGACGGTTTAAATGGTTCATCTCTGCTTGCATTTATAATCTTAGCTTCGACTTCCGCCGTTGTTATTCTTGACTTTCCCGATTTTGGACGCGTTTTTAATCCACCTTCATCGCGCATTTGCAATCTGGTTTACCATGCGCCCACAATAAGACCGCGGATCACCTCGCTTTTGTAAGGCATTGCTGATTGTTACCAAGCACAGTAGAAAAAGTATGGAATTATCATGTTACTACAACAGGCAAGGTACAACCCCTCCTCCTTCCCCAATTAGAGTGACGAGGGGCCAGCGGATGTCAGAAGACACGCCGTCTAAAGCCTCTACAAACAATCAGAAATTCGATGTTTAGTACTATTTATGCTGTGTGTACAGACATAGTGTATAGACAAGATATTGTATTGCACCCAAAAATTCTATACCGAGATTTCACATGTTTTGGAACCTCCTGAATAAAAACAAAATAGAAAAAGGTTTGTGTGTTTGTGTTTCTCTAGGCAGCATAGCTCAAAAAGAAAAAGTCGTTAAATACCAAACTTGATATTTAATTTCAGCATCTCCCAAGGATGCGACAGAAGATTTTCAAGAAAATTCCCCAACCCAACTACCCTTTACCCGCAAAAAATTTCGAAAATTCAAAAATGGTTAACGATTTTGTTCAACGCTTTATTTATATGGCAAATAAAATAAAAAATATTGAATTTCTGGAAATAGCCTCTAAAGACCTCTTCATTCTGGGTGAACTTATTTGAATTTTAAATAACTAGTAAACCATAAGAAATAGACAAAAACTTACGACACAAAAATGTATTGTTCCTAAAAATCACACAATTTATATCGTATATATTTTTTTTTACCTGGAGTTGAGATATTCCTTATTATTGGTTTCAGTTTTAAAATACTTGAAACTTTTCTCGTATAGGAACTTGTCAACTCATGATCACGCAGAAGAACGGATTTCAATCCCATAATAACCATATTTTAAAATATTTGAATGTCTGTTTAACCTAGTGTATTCCCTTATTTTCCTTCTACCTATAAGCAACAAAATAATAAAACCGTTTCTGCTAGTGTTTACCTCGATTAGCGTGAAGTTGATAGAAAATAAACTTAACAATAATTTGTTACAGAGATGTGGAGAAAGTCATTTGAAGGTAACACGTCAGATTTTTTTCTTTCCTTTTTTCTGTGGTTAATAACTTGGTTAATTGTAACTTCTTATATTGTATCTGCAACAGACAGAACAGTATCATGAATGCAGCTACCCCAACATATAATTCGAGTAATCCGGAGCCGTTATGCAATGTTTTAAGACCTCTGCGACAAATCTGAGGAACGATAGATCTCGCAATGATCTTCAAACAACCACCATCCTTCGAAGAATCGTTACGGACTTATTCACCCCTGTTTGAAGCGTATCTAATAGGATAGGTTAGAGAGGCACAGCCAATGCACTAGGCTCTGTTTGTTTTCAACTGATGAATTGCATAAATATCTGGGCTGGAATCGTTGGTGATTATCTGCTGGAACCTTTCTTTTTTTTCCACCCTGAGGAACTTATTTTATTGCCTTGCAAAACACACTTCCGCTTATCGTGGAGAATGTACCTTTTGCGGTTCAGGTTGTACGAAGGCATCTGAACACGTTCTGAGTGCAAAGGATAGGAAGAGGGATGGGGCACGGACAACTCTATCTCCTGACTAGATTTCTTTCTTTCTGTGGGGATATGTGTGAATTATCGCTGTTTTTGAGGAAATTCAACACATGTCTTGAGTTGTCTCACTGCCCCCTCTTAGACTTTGTCTTTGTCTTTTTAAACTCAAGGACATTCTTTTGTACGTTTCACCACAACTCCGTGGCTATTGTCCACAAAACTTTGCGAAAGATTTCTCTTTTATGACGCATGTACACTTTCCGTTATCTCTTCTCTTATAACTAAGCTCAATCGTCTAATATAATTTCATTTATTTATTTACATTATCGAACGTGTCAACCAATCAGCTCTACGACGGTATAATTAAATTAATCGTGTTCAGGATAGACAATTTGAACTCCTTCCATACTGAACTAATTCTATTATTACGTGGCCTGTTAAATGATGCACCAGAAGTAAGCGTTGCCGAATAAAAAATTATAGCTCTAAACAATTGTGTCGGTAGATGGTTTTTGATTAAAAAATTCTCCTTTTTGTGAGATTTATCCTGCATCAGAGTTTGTGGCACAGGTTCTAAAACATCCTATATATACGAATTTGAAATACTCTGCGGAGAAAGAATTAAACTTCAGTAAATAGTTACCTGTATTTTTAAATTGATACTTGTACCATGTCATCGATATAAGTATAAATCTCCATTGTCCACATTGCATTTTACAGACAATAAACAGTTAATTAAAGCATCAGAGAATTCGCAGAAGCCCGTGTTTTACAGTTAAATGCAATTAAAAAGGTAATACAATCTAGCGAAGTGTACACCCAAAACAAATATTTTAGCAATTAAACGTAAAACCGCATAAAGACAAAAACTAGTAATTCAACGATAGACCAGGGTCAAACATTTAATTATGCTGTGAAATTATTTATAAAAAGGGTATAAAAATACAACGCTTGAATAATCTATGTGGAATTACTAAAACAACCTTGATAAACAGAGCTAGAAAAGCAACGATCCCAAAACGAGATGCCTCATCTCTCTCGGGTGCAAATACTGGACTTAGACAAAGGAAGACCTCAAACTGAGATTATTGCGAAAGTGAGCGGGTTATCAAAGAAGATAGAGAGAGCAAAATAAGACATTTGGAAAGACGGGCTAAATGAGAAAACAAACCAATATGTAAACCTATAATACGAACATGTTTTAAGAATGGAAGACCTCAAAAAGGTCTTAAAAATGTGATGCGTTCCATTCACATGACTTTCTCTACATCACCATAACAAATCATTATTTAAAAGCATATTCTTCTATCTACTTTATGTTAATCGAGATAAGCAGTAGCAGAAATTGTCTTAATTACTTGATTTCTTGTAAGTAGAAGGAAAACGAGAGTACACTAGGCTAAACAGGAGGTTAAGTGTTTCTGTTTCCTTCTTTTTTAGACTGACTAGTTAAATCTCACAGACTCTAGGTAAAATACCACACGTGAGAAAAACGGTGTGTTTGCTTCAAATTTAATATTCATATTATTTTATTATGATTGCTTTTTTTATTTTTCACTATTTTTGGTCAAATTTCACAGATATGCCCCTTTAAGAAGGAAATCACTCTCGCTATTAAAGTTTCTCCACAAAATACCATGCCTGTATTAAAATCTAATAACAATTAAATAGGGAAGCTTATACTTCACTAGCTCTTAATATATCTTAATAAACAATACTTGCTTCTTCTTATCCCAGTTCAAGTAAAGACGCCTTCAGTTATTACATCCTACTCATAGTCTGTAGCAAGTAGTAGGTCCCAACCGCACTAGGCAGTGTTGAGGTTGGTGAAAATAAACAAATTGCCTCAGCTCACGCCAGACAAATTTTATGCGTGTAGCATAAGCGAGTGAACGTAGATTTAAATATGTCCACCTATACTAGTTGAATAGTGATGTTAATATGAAATCTAGGATATCGCCTAAGACAGTCGTATCCCCACTTTTAGGTCACTCACATCATTCTTTTACTTGGAGTTTGACCAAATGCATTGCTATTCGTTGAGTGAAAATGTGAGTTTTGCGTTAATTGATTAATAAAGCAAAATCGGAACGCCTACAACAGATTTCTGCGCTTGGCGAAAGTGTGAGAAGGACTTAAGATTCTCGATAAGGCACGCATTCTTTCGATCCCCGTGAACAGCAAACCTTGTTTACTAAGAGCGTTACAGTATATCTGTTTAGAAGACCTACTCAAATTGCCTGTCGCCGTTCCTCTGTTCGCTTTGACGTTTGAAACATTCTACACATTTATTTATAATTGTCTTGATTTTGGTCTGCATTACTGTGCATTTTATTATGCTTGAAGGCTATATTACGTAACTTCATCAGCATATGGAAGTCAGGACCGGTATCCATTATATTATATATAGGCTTAGATATGAACTTTTTACTTTCTCTATACGCACTATGTACATAGTGTATAGAGAAGGTATTGCACTCCACCTAAAAATTCGATACCGAGATTTCACCGGAAATATATGTTTTAGGGTCCTCAATATCCAAAAAAAAGCATTTTCACAAAAAGGTCCGTGAGTGTGTGTGTGTGTGTGTGTGTGTGTGTGTGTGTGTGTCCGTGTGTCTGAGAATACGATAACTCAAAAACGACAAGTCGGTAAAATACCAAAATTGGTATTTAAGTTAAGTATCTTCCACGGATGCGACACGAAGATTTTGAGAAAAATGCCCCCACCCCCAACTACCCTTTACATGGAACTTTTTTCGAAAATTTTGATTTTTCTAAATGGCTCTAACGATTTTGATTAAAATTTCGTATATTGAAGATATTTGCCTGACAAACAAAATGTATATCTTGAATTTTCTGGAAATAGCGTCTGAAGAGTAATTTATTCTGGATGAATTTTACTGAATTTTGAATAACTGCTAAACCGTAAGAGATGGACAAAAACTTACTACACAAAAACGTAGAGCACATTAAAACACACAATTTATGTTATATACATTTTTTTCGTGGAGTTGAGACATTTATTATTTTTGGTTTTTGCTATGAAAAACGTAGGTATACTTTTCTCATACATGAACTTGTCAACTCCTATCCATATAAACAAAGGAACTTCATTGACATAGCAACCAGCTTTTGACTATCACTTTAACCTATGGTAGTCCCTTATTTCGCTTCTACTTACAAGGAAGCAAGTAATAAGACTATTTCTGCTAATTTTTTCTGATTAGCACAAAGTAAATAGAAGTATAAGCTTTTTAAGAATAATTTGTTGCAGGGATATAGAGAAAGTCATGTGAATGGTACACATCAGATTTTTGATTTAGCACAGTCTTGTAGTTTAACGTTCTTTATCCTACTAAGGCTTATGGGACAATGAATGAAATGGTTGAGATGACCCATAAAGATCACACATAGGCCATAAAGTTTAAAGTTGTCGACATATTTTCTAATTTTCAGGATAGGAAAACCTCCCATAAAAGCCTTATCCGGGCAACATCCCTAACTGAGATTGGAACTCGGAATTTCTTGAATGTGTGCAACATTCTTTTTCATTTTGCTATGAGTTTTATTTATTCATTAGTTCTCATAACGCGGAACTAAAAAAGTCAAAATTATTCGAGTATATAAATAAGAATTCCTAAAATCATTTATATACAATAAAGAAAAAAAAAACAAATAATTTAAATTATTATATGAATATATTATGCCTAATAATAATGGTAAAGAAGCAAATAAAGTATAAAATAATAAATAAGTACCAGGTTGTAAACGCTCTGGTTGATACCATCTTTTAGGTAAAATATCCAAAACACTTCGAATTAGTAATTCCTCGATTAACCACAAGTAAATGGCAGAGAAGGAATAAACAGAAAATAGTCCTCAATTTGAAGACAAATGTAGCTTACTTCAGTTATTTTCTGAGGGTTTCTTTAAAAGTTATGTTACAACTCTATATGTTTAGAAGTGTTTCTGAGTTTCCACCAAGCACTACCTAGTTCTGTGAGCTGCAGGTATTTCCAGCGCATTGTCACCAGCCCTGTAAAATTTCTGTTTTAGTGTCGAAGGCTTTCAGGCTCTCAACAGAACCGAATTTATGGAGGTTCTTGCTTCTGCAAGTTTTTATCTCTCTCCGTCAGCTTTCAAACTCTTCATCGTTCTCCCCAATTGCTTTTGGAGTCCTGTTCCCCCCATTTACTCTTGGAGTCCTTTTACCCGAGCATCCCTCTATTCAGCTCCCGTGCATTCCATTATTTCTCCTTTCATCCTTGCACAGGAGGCTTCGTGCCTTTCGCAGGAGAATGTTCGGTATGGGCATAAAGCAGACACAATCACATCAATGTAAACAGAGAGTAATGAACTCTGTAATCATCCCCTGATTAACGAAAATCAAACAGAAATCAATTGCCTTCCTACATAATTAAAGCAATGACGTCATGTACACATTATCCCCGTACAGCAAATATTTCAGCCAATATTTGCCTTCTTCGTACCCTTCAATTTGACTCTTTCAGCAAAGTCTGCACGCCTCTTGTTCGTTTATTTTAAAGCAAAGAGAAAACTACAACCTCAAATGACAGACTAATTCCACAGCCGCGGCAGATCGATTAATCATCAGATTACGTTGTCGTGGTAACAAATTGACGGAGATAACCTCGGTAGGTAGTGTTCACTTGTGGATTAGAAATGTTGCGAACCAGCAGTTTTATAATTTACACTAGTGCAGCAAACAAAGCTTGACAAATGTACGGTACATCCTTGGTGCTTCTTGTGAACGAAAACTCGTTTAGAGGCAAATATTTGTTTTAATCCCTCGGGACTGTTTGGTAACTCGTCAGTCGGGAACTCGCGGCTCAAATCCCGGCTATGGAAGTTATTTTTTCCGCCTGCCTCTGAATTTTCAGCTCCTATCCTACACATTGCTGGTGTAGAAGAAACAATTGACAATATACGGTTATATTCTGAATGTCTAAATATAATATACTGTTCTATGAAACAAATCGTACAAAATACTGTTAGAGTAGAGAAAACTTGGCAATTTCGTAGTACGAGTACATTCTCTAGAACATTTTTCAAGTGCAATGATACACACATTTAAATTTGTAAAACCAAAATGTTTACTATAAGTGTAAGAAGAGTGGCACAAGAAAATCTTGCGGTATGTCGCAAGTTCTTGAGTTTTCGTGAAAGCACTTCTTACACTGCAAACGCTGTATAAAGATCTTACCGTTTCTATGAATTTTCTTACCGCCAGGAGAGTATGTGGCACATACATTTTACATCATCAACCAAAGACTCGGCCCTTTTTTACTTTCTCTATATGTACTATGCACATAGTGTTTTAAGACACCCTGACTACAAAAAAAACCATTTTTAGAAAAATATCCGTGTGTATGTCTGTGTGTTTGTCTTTGGGCAGCATAGCTCAAAAACGGAAAGACCATTAAACACCAAACTTGGTATATAAGTTCAGCATCTTTCAAGGATGCGACACGAAGGTTTTCAAGAAAATTCCCCCACCCCAAACTACTCTTCACATGGAAAATTTTTCGAAAATTTTGATTTTCTAAAAAATGGCTAACGATTTTGATTAAAATATCGTATATTAAACACCTGACAAATAATATGTATATCTTTAATTTTCTGGAAATAGCTTCTGAATACTACTTTATTCTGGATGAATTTTTCAGAGTTGTGTATAACTGTTAAACCCTGAGAGATAGACAAAAACTTACCACACAAAAATTCTGGAGCACATTAAAACACACAATTTATGCCATATATTTTTCTCATGGAGTTGATCGATTTTTAAGTATTTCTTGTTGTTGGTTTCAGCCTTGAAAAATTTATACGTTTCTCATACAGGAATTTGTCAGCTCCTGTCCATACAAAGGAACTTCAGTCACATAGCAACCAGATTTTGACTATCACTTTAACCTATAGTACTCCCTTATTTCACTTCTACATACAAGGAAGCAAGTAATAAGACTATTTCTACTGCTTTTTTCTCAATTAGCATAAAGTAAATAGAAGCATAAGTTTTTTAACAATAATTTGTTGTACAGATTTCGAGAAAGTCATGTGAATGGAACACATCATATTTTTTCACTGATTAAGATCGCTTGAAGATTTCCGAGGCAGACGTTTCTTTCAAATTCTACTTGTTGACACTGGTTCACACTCTCCTCCAAAGAAAGAAAAAATTCTCTCAGAACTTGCAGCACTCTTCAACTTCCTCTACGCTCTTATGGTAGAGGAACAGTTTGGCACATAGAGGACTGTGCCTGTTCATGATAGGGAGCGTCTTCCATCTACTTTCCTTCTTCATGAACATTTGAAGCCTTCAAGACGTAATTGGAGATATTGTCCTGTTCAGAAGATACATCTCAAATCCAGAGAATACTCCCCTTCAAAACAGCCTTGAAGAGTGGAAATTTCTTCCTTGCAAATCTGTACCCGTAAGTCTTAAGATGACCACTTTGTTTTCCATTCTAGTTTCTTTTAAAGGCCAAACACCATGACATCCAAAAGTTGGAGAAGAGGTTGCACTGAGAATTAAATGTTACAAGTATGAATTCCTTTTTCCTTCTGAATTTCAAGGCCTCTAGATAAATATGCCTTTGCAAGAATCCATGATGATCCTCGCAGGTTCGATTGCAGGAGTGTGTTCTATGGGGTAACGCAGGAAGTTCAAGAAAATCTCCAAATTTATTATCTTGTTAGCCTAAATCATTGTAAGTGTACTTTATACAGAGATCGAACTCATAATACTTCAGAATTATTTATAATTATAATACTATCTGTGTTTAATTTATTTATTTTATTCACTGTTGCGGTCACAGCTAAGCACATATACCAACCACAGTTTTTCGACAAAAATATATTTTCCAAAAACTACTTGTATTTATTAATTAGCACTCAAGACAATCTCTATAAAATAAAGAATAGAATTTACATACATACATCGTATTTTACGCTGTGAAAATAATTGAAAAATAAATGCAGCAATAAAACACACTATTCTTACAGAATGATAAAATAAGTTTTCTGTTGTGTTGATACTTGTTAGAGGTTACTTTCATCCACTGGGATATTTATAGCGTCAAATTTACTTGGATATATTTGCAATACTAGACGTAAAAACTACTGTAAAATTGTACTTGTTAAATTACCGAATTTCCCCTTATTTCGAGTTTCTAGGAAAGATATAGCAACAAACTAATACACCAATAATACACCAAAGATGCTCTAAAAGCTTTGTTGAAGGTTTTGTATTTGTTTACACGGATTCTAACAACAGACAGGGGGATATATAAATCGGCAACTATTAAGTTTGTATTCCGAAAGAATTTAAATATTCTTAATAAATAATTGCACACTTAATTGGTGTTAGAGGCTACTCAGACCTAGCTCACATTAGCAAATATGGACGCTGTGACAAACCAGATGTATCTTAATATCAAACCTGTTGCACCAATTCTTTCTTTAAAACGGCTGCTTTCTTGCATCTGATGTAAGAGTAGAAATGCAAAATGAGCATAGGAGTAAGCAAGTGTTTTTACTTTATCTGCACGACTAAGCATATAGTTGGCAGAAAAGGTATTGTATTCCTTCCAAAAATTAGATATCGCTGTTTTACTATTATTTGAGGTCCAATGATTCCGAAAAAGCTCATTTTTAGAAAAAGTTCCGTATGTGTGTGCGCTTAAAAACTAAAATACCGTTAAATACCAAATTTGGTATTTAAGCTTAGTATACATCCAAGGATGCAACAGGAAGATTTTCGACAACATCCCCTCCGCAAACTATCCTTTACATGGGAACCTTTTTGAATATTAATTTTTCTCAAAAATGACTAATGCTTTTGATTAAAATAACGTGCTTATAACAAATATATATAGCTTGTATTTTTTGTGAATAGTATCTGAAAATCTTTTCTTTTTGGATGCATTTTTCATAATTAGTAAACCGTAAGAAATAGACAAAAACTTACTACACAAAAGCTGTAGATCTCATTAAATAGACAACTAATGTCATGCTTTTTTGTAGAATTAACCTTTCCCAGATATTCCTTGTATTAATTTCAATTTTAAACTTCTTTAACTTTTCTCAAACGGAAGACCATCCTTCGTTTCATTTTTTTTTTCCGTTTTACTCGTGGACGTGCAAACGGAACCGAATTTTGATTCTTTCACATAGCGACTGGCTATCGCTTTAGTATCGCTTTAGCCTATTGTAGTACTTTGTTTCCTTTCTAACTGCAAGTGTGCAAGAATAAACCCATTTCTGGTAATATTTATCTCGATTACCTCGATGTGGACAGAGGAATAATCTTTTGTAACAATGAGTTATAGAGAAAGTCATATGAATGAAGCACATAAGATTTTTTGGGATATGAAAATGACTCCTCGCCTTAGCGTTCTTTGACATAAAACTAACTATGATTAGGTATGACTTAACACGGTCAAGTTCTCGTAAACAACACACACCGGGGAAGTATCCGAAGGTTAGGTCTGTAGGTTACCTTTCCAATTATTTAATTTTATTATAAACAGTGTTGATCGCTTGACTAAATTTGTGTAAGCACAGAATTAAACATCATATAAAACTCTTAGTTTTGTCATTTTAGCCATATGATAGTCCAGAGCACCAGAGATGTATGTAACATTGGGAACAACTACTTTATTGAGTACTTTCCCGATTCGTAAGCATGGTTTTTAAACCGTGTTACTCTTCGGCATTATTATTATTATTATTATTATTATTATTATTATTATTATTATTATTATATATTAGTAAACGGTAATACACTCCTTAAGTGCATTCTTGTGGCTTTATTTTCTGTTAGTTCTTCACATAAAATTTGTTTATCTATAAAAACATTACATCTACGCTTATGCAATTTGTCTTTATTCCGCAAAAAATGTTAATTCAACAATTACCATAGCATATGTGATACAAATCATATCAGTTGAGATAGTAACATTAAATGTTATACTTAGCGACTACAAAGAGCACTGGCCGCATTGTTATCACTTTCTTTCTTTTTCCCCTCTTCTTCTGTTTTATTTTAACATTTTACTCCACAGTATGCTTTCTATACATTACATGAATTATAAATGTTTGTACACAGAGCACAAATAGTAATAGACATCGAATTTCTGGTTGTCTGTAGGAGATTTATAGGGCGTGTCTTCTGACACCCGCTGGCCTGTACGTCACTCTAATTGGGGAAGGAGGGGTTGTAGCTTGCCTGTTGTAGTAACATGTAATTCCATACTTTTTCTACTGTGCTTGGTTACAGTCAGCAATGCCTTACACAAGCGAGGTGACCCGCGGCCGTATTGTGGGCATATAGAAACCAGGGCGCACAGTAAAGCAGATTGCCAATGCTATGCAAATAAGTACATCTGTTGTGCAGTACTGGATTAAACGTTTCCAGGAGTGTGGTGAAGGTGGATTAAAAACGCGTCCAAAACTGGGAAAGCCAAGATAAACAACTGCGGAAGTCGAAGCCAAGATTATAAATGCAAGCAGAGATGAACCATTTAAACCGTCTACAAGATTGCGCCGCGATCTGAAGCTACCTTGTTTCCTTATTACGTCGAGAAACCGCCTCCATGAAGCTGGCATCCATCATCGAAAGGAAGCAAAGACAATAGTTTGACTGGACAGCACGAAACAGTCGAATGGGGGTTGCGTTTGAATACTTCGTCAAACCAGACCAATTTTAGCAGCGAGTGATTTTCTCAGATGAAAAGGTTTTTTGCTCTGATGATGGCCGAATGTATTTGTGGCGACCAGATAATACTCGCTATGCTCCAGAACACGTAGTTGCCAAGAAAAGAAGTGGCCGCATAAGTGTGGGATTTTGGGTTTGGAGGTTCACGAACAATACTGATTATTGTCTACCTCACAGTTCTATTCTCCATCAGATCAAACCCCATCCTCGCCGTTACTTTAGGTATTATACCAAAAGTAAAATGTTATACCAGACGCACATTAAAAAATTGTGCAAACTCCAAACATCTCGAGAACCTGCTTATATTCATGTAAATTTCGAAACAGGCATTTTTCCTGTAATGCCGATTAACCATTCGAAAGATCGCCAAAAATCGGTCTCCACTATTTTGAAAGGAGGCACGATACTTAATCTCGCTTCCAGTTGAGGGAGTGGCTATACCTATTAGCAAATGGTTTGACAAACCCGGTCTAGGAATGCTCTATTGATTCGATATAGAACGCTCACCTGCAAGGTGATAGTATCGGCCACTTAAATAAAAACATGACGTAATAAAGTACCCTACAAACGGTAAGGAATGCGGTGTGCGGAACAAGACAGTGCCGTTTCCTTTTGTGCTTTCTTTACACGAGTACAAAAGCAATGGACAATCCTATTTCAAATCAGAAAATGATTGTTTGGTAACACGAGCATTAATAGTATCTAAGTAATCAAAATTCTTCACTGCACACTTCGGTTGTCTTTTTCCTTGAACTCGGACGATCGTTGCATGATGTGTATTTTTTCATGGAGAGCTTGGCAGTTTTTTTTT
Source organism: Hymenopus coronatus (assembly GCA_030762935.1). NCBI lineage: Eukaryota > Metazoa > Arthropoda > Insecta > Mantodea > Hymenopodidae > Hymenopus > Hymenopus coronatus. The sequence continues at coordinate 59,618,520 of CM060886.1, forward strand.
CATTGCACTGGTTCCTTAGATTTTGTTGTGGATACACCATCTCTTGCTCTTCAGCCTGGGCCCTCACTCGGGGTGTGACCATCTGCAATGATACCCTGTTTCCCATTTCGTTGTTATTAATCCTAGGTCCTTTTGTATTGCGACCTGTTAAGACTTTCTTCCTCTATCACCTTCCTCCGCTACAACTGGCTTGGTGTAGGAGAAATTCTGGAAAAATAAAAGTTGAATCGTTACAGAAGCTTCTAGATTAGTTAGCTTACATAACTTCCTAATCCTATTTCTAATATAGAAATTTATATGAAGAGACAATTTAATGAGGAAACCAGCAGAGCGAAAATATGAAAATAGAACATGTAATTTGAGTAGTAGACAGCTCGGCTGTAACAAAGTCGAGATTTTGTTTCGGGTGTTACATACGGAGACGGAGAGAAGTTTGCTCTCACGAGGGATTGGTAACGCGTCGGTCAACTATTAGAATTCAGTAAAGCGAGCCGACGTGATTTTTGTTCCAGTCTCGTAAAAAAAAAAGCAGAAAACGAACACTTCCTTCGAGAGCAGTACAGACTCTAATTACATAAGGAAAATAATTCAGTAGATATGTATACTGCCTTACTAAATATTTTCTAATTCAAGCTATTGTATCTTCTCTCCTTTTCTTTGTGCTTATATTGTATTTCACAAAAATCTGATGTGTTCCACTCACATGCCTTTCTCTACATCGCTGCAACAAGTTATTGTTAAGAAGCATATTATTCTACCTACTTTATGATAATCGGGATAAACATTAGCAGAAATTGTCATAATTACTTGCTTCCTTGTAAGTAGGAGGTAAATAAGGGAATACGCTAGGCTGAAACGATAGTCAAGTCCTTTAAAAGCCGGTTGCCATTGTTTGAAATCCGTTTCTATGCAGGACCAAGAGTTTACAACTTTCCGTGTGAAAAAATGTTGAGTATTTTGAATCTGAAATAAATAACGAAGCATATCTCAGACATGGTCAATTCCACGAAAAAAATGTATATGACATAAATTGGGTGTCTTAACGTGATCTACATTTTTTGTGCAGCAAGTTTTTGTCTGTCCGTTACGGTTTACCATTTACGCAAAATTCAGCAAAATTATTTCAGAATAAAGAAGTGTTTAGATGAAAATTGAAGCTATACATTTTATTTGCCATATAAATATCTTTAATATACTGTATTTTAATAAAACTCGTTAGTCATTTTTGAGAAAATCAACATTTTTGAAATGTTTTCCACATAAAGGGTAGTTTAGCGTGGGGGATTTTTCTCAAAATCTGTGAGATCCATCCCTAGAAGATACTAAACTTAAATACCAAGTTAGGTATTTTAGCGAATTTTCGTTTTTGAATTATGGTGTTCACAGACACACACATACGGACCTTTTTCTAAATATGCTTTTTTCGGATACAAGGTACCCTAAAACTCGTATTTCGGTAAAATATCGGTATGAAATTTTTGGTTGGAATGCAATACACTGTACATAGATAAAGTAGAAATAAAGAGTTTGAAATATTTTCATTATAACTCCATTTTCATAAGTATTGTTTGTGTACATATTGCTACTATGTTCTTATATTTAAATTTGTCCTTTCTGGAAACGTAGAGAACGTAAGTCAAATATAACGAGCAATTTTGAAGGCAACTACTTGGTTAAGTTTATCTGTATATTTGCAATCAGCTATGTTGGCTTTGTATAATAGTAAAAAGCTATGTCTTTCTCTGTACTAGTAAGTTACTGATCCTTCACTAGGATTCCGCTTTCTGTGGAAGTAGCATTGGCTCTAAACATAAGTATTGATGTCAAAACAAACGTCTACGCACATATTTTTCTTAACATTGCACTCGGAAGAGATTGAGGAATTGGTTGCTTACTGGCGAATACATCAATTACCATGTATCGTCTGGATAAAGAGAATTCGCCGCTCTATTAAGAAATTAAAGATAATCCTTCACATGTGGTGACGTAAACTTGTAGCATCTGTTTGACCCTTATTGTTTTGATGGAACGGAAAAATGTCTTATCTTGACATGTTAAGCCCTAGTTACTTTTGCGCAGGCATCACAAACCCTGTCCGGTCGCAATTGGAAGGTGCGACTGCACACTTTCTTTGCTGACGTCGTTAGATCTGACTTTAGCTAGAATTAGTTTGTTATCGAAACTGTCAATTACCATGATCGTATGAGCGCCGCCGGTTACGGAAACCTCTATGGCACACTTAAAACCATCGGTTTGAACTTGACGACCTTGGGCCAACTGAGCCACCCTGACCGGCTAGGTATGACTGGAGATAAAAATGTGTTTTCCTTCAACTAATGTATTTTTAGCGTTCCATTCTATGGCCGTGAAGACCTGCAAATTTTGCTCAGAGGCCTGTCATAGACGAGATCCTTTATATTTTTATAAAATCTACGACCACCGACTTTATTTCCCTCTAAGGAATTAATGCCCTCCGGCGGTTTGAATCCGCGACTTCGTGAAGCTGAACTTTCACCTATTAGCCCAATGGATTGTAGCTTTCACCGCCACAGACAATGCACCTTTAAGGCTTAAATCAACCGTTTGCCTTGAAATGGAGTCTCAAGCTCGTCAAATATAGCAGTACTAGAGAAAATGGTCGTTTATACAAGAGTCGTGAAGCAACACACCAGCTCCTTAATTACTAAAAAATACATTTCTATTAAAATTTGCTTTGCGAGAAAGAAGAAAGATAAGAGATGGCGCAGATAAAGTAACCCCTGTAAGTATAAAGGAAATACATTGAAATTACAGAGACGAAAAACTGAAATGGACTTGCCATTTGTTAAAATGAAAATACATTTATAGATGTTGAAAGTGGCCCCCTGCAGCATCAGTACACAAATGTGCACGTTTAAGCATATTCGGATACACCGGCGTAAAGTTGGGATATCGATGTCGGCAACTTCAGGGCTGATGTTGTCTTTCAGTTCCTGTACTGTGTGTGGGTTTGTATCATAGACCTTGCTCTTCAAGTGTCCCACACAGGAAAAATTCACATGTTATATTCGGGAACATGGTGGCCACAAATGTTTGCTGAAAGTTCGTTCCTCAGGGAAGACATCAATGGACTCTTTCCAGAGATACCTTAGACGTGTGACATGTTGCACCATCTTGATGGAAGAAGCAGAATTTCTTTCCCATTCAGTGATTTGAACACAGAATATATAAACATTTTCCGCAACCTCGTCGAGGGTAGTGCCAGAAACATCGTCCAATGATGCGCGTTTCACCATACGCTGATTTTCATCATGGAGAGGTTGCTGACCTCAATGTTAACTTTCTCCTTTGCCCAGTACCTCATGTTCTGCGAATTCGCAGGATCGGAAAGAGTAAACTATCACTCATAATGTAACGGAAAGGGTTTAACAAACCAACGTTGATCTTATTCAAATGCCATGTGCGGTAATCCAAGGTTTCTGTCATCCTCCTGTAACTGCTAAACAACCGTCACAAGATATAACCTCATTTTAAGACTGGCGGCGGCGCCGTGGTTGAGTGGTTAGATCGCTCGCCTCCCATCTAGGCGACCCGGGTTGATTCCAAGTGCCCGCATGTGGGATTTGTGGTGGACGAAGCGGCATCTGAGAGGGTTTTCTCCGGGTCTTCCGCCACTCATTCCATCACCAATTTCGCTTACATTTTATATCATCCACCATGGAACGGCCTGGCTATGGGCCGACCAATCGTAACAAGTTATCCATTCTGTGATTTCGTGCCGTTGGATCCCCGACAGGCTTCTACCCCTTGAGCATTGGCTTGCAAGTCCTACAAATATGGGGACGAAATTAAGATAGGCAACTCCTACCTACAAGCGCCTTTTGGGAAAATTTACGTGTAGACTTCTTCGGGCTTTGAATAAATCTTCGGCGAATGTCTACAATGACTTCTGGTGTGCGAACTGAAGGGATTCTTTACCGTTTTACATTTTGCACAGATCCGTAGGTGCGTCAATTTTATGCAGCATCTGTATTGCTCTCTTTGCTCGTAGTCCTCTATCCGGATACTTGACCCCGAAAATGTCTCTAGTTTCCTTAATCGAACCTATTTTCACATAATATGCTTCCACAATTTCAATTCTTTCTTCTACTGAGAAGTCATTTTGCAGAAGCGAAGAGAAACGTCTAACTTCACAGATTAAATAAACTGAAATACTACAGAAGAATGCTAATAGTCTATAAATGAAGACTGTTAACAATTAGTTGCATAAAACTGCCCATTGTTGAGCATAATATGTGTAGTAGTCGAAATATTGCATTCACATTCAAAGGGGTGGCGGGGTACTTTTAACTGCTCCATCCTATAGAAAACAGATGTACAGGAAATTTTCGCCCCATTGTATATAATATAACCAGTTAATTTTGACGTATTATTCATCTGAACATTCATACAAAGAAACTTCTAGCGAATACAATGCAGTATTCCTGCGACACACTGTCGTGTGAACGTGTTGATTTATTAGGTTTACATTTTTACAAGGAATGCTATGTTGTAGTCGTAGTGGCAGTTGCCAACTGTATAAGTTGCCAACCGTGATCATCTTACAAAGTTGTTTTATAACTCTTTGCTGTCAAACATAACCTTTCCCACTAGTCTTTAGTGCTGTGCTAAAATGTTACGTTCCAAACCACCTCGGAGTCTTCGTTCTTTCTTTTTGGACTCTCCAGACTTTATTTCTGAGGGAAATAGCAATGCAAGTAAAACCCTTATTTGAGCTAAAGGAAAGTTGCAAGAACTTCATTTACGAATCATCCAGTTCTAAAAGGTCCTAGCTACCAACTTATGGTTTAAACACAATATTAAAATCTAAATTCCACTATTTGCTTTTCGAATGTTTTCTTCACACTTCAAATCTAAATGCCTAGTAAGAATCTTAATTAAAATCAATTCTTTATTTAAGATGTAGACAAGTTGTCACATTTGCTTTTAACGAAAACTCCGAATAAACATAAGTTATTTAACTTGTATCAAAATTAATGAAATACTTAATATTAACATAGCCACTAAACAATAGTGAAACATCGCATATTAGCAATATATCTAGTAACGTAATAAATGACAATAATTTAGCTCTAAGACATGGCAGTCAGTATTCTGGACAATTTGGCATTAAGGAAATGTAGCGGTTATAAAATTCCTATATGTTCCATTCACACAATTCTCTCTATCTATTCTGCAAAAAAACTTCTTACAAAAGCTTCTTTGCTGCGTAATTAATACTGTCAAGATAAGCATTAGCAGAAATGGAGTTCCTTATAAGTAGAAGAGACATAAGGGAATATACTATATAGTCAAAACGTTTAAAACTTGCTTGACATTGAAACTCGGTTCTCTTTACATGGTCGAGAATAAAACAAATGAAGCAGGGATGACGACCTCTTATAAAAGTATAACTACTTTAAAATAGAATACAATAACAAGACTTCACAAGAAATAGTTTGTGCTACTACACGCAATTTTTCTAACCATGCATAATTAGCATTTGAAGAACAACCAGCCAACATTACTGTATAAACACCTATACTTGTACAAATAAAAACAAAAAAAAACCTAAATTAAAGGTATATAACCCTCTAATAATCTCCAAAATCGTTAGCTCCACAAATGTCTATTACACAAATTGTGTGATTTAACGAGATCTACATTTTGTGTGTAGAAAAGATTTGCCTATCTCATTCTTCAGAATGAAAAGAATTTCGGAAGCTATTTCCAACACATTCAAAACAAAATATTTACCTTTTCAATATCTTTAATATATTGTATTTTAAGCAAAATCGTTACAGCTATTTTTGAGAAAAATCGAAAGTTTCCAAAATTCTTCTACGGAAAGAGTAGTTTGAGTGGGATGATTTTCATAAAAATCTTCGTGTTGCATCCCTGAAAAAGACTTAACTTAAATACCAGGTTTGGTATTTAACGTTTTCGTTTTTTGATTCAAGAGCTGCCCCATCCCCCTACACACAGATAGACAGAAACATATTCTCGGGACTCTTTCTAAAAAGTTTTTTTTTTTAAATTGAGGGGTCCTCAAAATATGTATTTCTGGAGAATTCTCTGTATCTAGTTTTTACTGCAGATACAATCCCTTCTCTCCTGTGTATATATATAGTACTAAGAGAGACAGGAAAAATGAAACATTTAGAATCTTTATATTAGTATATGCTTTCGGTTTCTGCAAAATAATTCACTGTTTATATGTTTTACTCTCATTTATACTAAACTATAACGTCACAGCATAACATATCGATTATTGTGATTGATGCTGTGGCTGGTACTATTTAAGTTTTGAACTTTCCGCTTATAAACTTTTACTTGCGGTGGTTGCTTACAAAGTATCATTGTAGCACTGTTCAAAAGTAAGATACCTATCTATACGTAGGTACACAATATAGCTCGCTTGCCAAGTGGGAGACCTGGGTTCGATTCTCGGTACCGGCGTGGGGAATTCTCTCCCACTGGGAGAGATTTTAACAATTTTATATTTCCTTTATTATATTTTAAACCCCTTAATTATTAAAATATGGGATAATATTCTTTATCAATAATATATTTACCTAGTTATAAACTTAATGAATAAGCCTATGTCTTGAAATCATAATGAAAGGGTTCGGGGTGCACTCAGCCTCGTTAGTTCATTGGGGGGCTAATTGAGGGGCTACCTGATTGAGAAGTAGCGGCTCCAAACTGAGAAGACCACATCAACCGGTCAGGAGGGACTCGAGGCGCAGATCACGTCTTACCCTCCAGCACTGCACCCCGGACCGAGATGGGGGACGCAGCGGTAGGCCTTGGTCCCTTGTGGAAAGTCGTGCCATGGAATTTACGTAATATAGCTCACTGAGAACCCGCAGCCTACAAGAAAGCATGTTTTTTTCATCCATCATGAATCACTTACTGAGGTTGTGTTATTTAAACAAATTACCTACATCTGAGTGCACAGTAATTACTTTTGTATAATTTGCATTTGCATAAAACTGCAGTGTGTCAATTAGTTACAAGAACGTAGGGGACATTGTGTTAATGTTGCTACAATTAAGTTACGAAGCATAATTACATCAATTTTAACTTCAAAGAGTGTTGAGTATGTTTCAAGTTACACTCAATATTGATTTATAGTACTGTTTTAACTTTATATGATATTCTTTAAAACTAATTTTATTTTATTTGCCCTAACTTATAAAAAATAACAAATTTACCTTCTGGAATCTTTATAATAGAAATTAATGTTTACTCAAACCTCATCATGAGAAACTAAATCTTTTACTCCATGGCACGACAGCTCACGGGGAACCTTGGCCTACCGCTAAATCTATAGTTATTAATTGTCGCTTAAGTACAAGCAGTTTCATTGCCACACATAAATTACATAAAAAATAAAAGTATAGATTAGTGAAATATTTCAATAAGATGCACATTTGTTATAGAAATAATTCAACATAATAAAGTATTCTGTAAAATAAAGTCTGTAAGCTTGGTTTATGCTATAGAGTTATGTGAGTGAAGAAATGAAGATCATACTCGGGGTTACTGAATTCTAGTGGAAGTTGAACCATTGCACTGTATTATTTTCTTTATCGTAATAAAGTACACATAACGGCTTGCTGACATTCAGATGTCGGCTGCTAGAGTCAAATGGCAGTATGAGTCTTGTGTGTCCATAGCGAAGTCGTAATTTTACTTTATCTACACGTACCATGTACATAGTGTATAGAAAAGGTATTTTACTCCACCCAAAAATTCGATACCGAGATTTCACCGGAAATATTATGTTTTAGGGTCCCCTGTATCCAAAAAAGCATTTTCAGAAAAAGGTCCGTGTGTCTGTGAACACGATAACTCAAAACTGAAAAGTTGGTAAAATACCAAACTTGGTATTTAATGTTAGTATCTTCCAGTGATGCGACACGAAGATTTTGAGAAAAATCCCCCAACCCAAACTACCCTTTACATGGAACTTTTTCGAAAATGTATATTTTTTCAAAAATGCCTCTTAACGATTTTAATTAAAATATCATATATTAAAGATATTTACCTGACAAATATACTATATATCTTAGCTGCTTTATTCTGAATGAATTCTGCGGAATTTTGTATAACTGCTAAACCGCAAGAGATAGGCATAACCTTACCCCACAAAAAATATAGAGCACGTTACACGTTGAAGCACACATGTTATATCCTCGTACATTTTTTTCGTGGAGTTGATCGTTTTTTAGATATTCCTTGTTCTTCGCTTCCGCTTTAAATAACTTTTCTCATACAGGAATTTGTCAACTCCTGTTCGTATAAACAAAGGATTAGTATGAAGTAAATGGAAGCATAAACTGATAGCACGCGTGGGTGATGACTGGGTACGTTTGACTGCAGTTGCATGGATTTTCCTTTTTATTTTTAAAAAGCACTGCAATATTGTTGAGTGAAATTAAGCGGTCAGTGCAATTTAGCATGCCAATAAAAAAAAATTAAATATTCTAAAACTCACTTTTGCGTATTTGCAAAGCAGCGCATTTAAGGGCTAACTTTAAATTAGAAGGTATGCATGCACTGTGATTGGTTCCCCTCTCCGCCTAATGTTCTACAATGACCACATAACAGTTAAAAAGCTTATTTTGTTTTCCTTAGAATTGTGACACCTGGCTGAGTCACGCAAATCTCCTCTTTGATCCATTTCGGACTTTCTAGCATGTGAATTACTCGAAGTGGTTCCACTTCCCTCTTCTGATATATCTGTCCGTTCTCTATTTCATAACTTTTCTCTAATTACTTTACTCTTCCATGGCCTGTACTATATCTTTCAACACGCACATTACAGTCTTGCTTCACTTTGTCAAGTCAAGTTATCCTTAGTTTTCCCCAGTTTCTGGAACTTTCAACTTGGAATCTCCTATTCCAGTAAATGTGTCGTTGTCATTGAATGTCCAACAAATGTCAAGTTCCAATTGGCTTCTAGTGGAGGAGAGAACTTTTTTCTATCAGTACGATCTGTTAACTTTTGATTTGCCCAAAAAGCTCAGAGAAATTTCGTCCATGTTCTTGATTCCTAGCATGTTTCTTTTCCTCTCTTATGCATGTCCCATTTTCACTGTAATTGTGGTATTAAGAAACGTAGACGTTGATTTTAGTTGCTACCCAAGCATCCTATTTTTTCACAAGTTTCCCTTTTATCAATGATATTCTTTCTGTTACTCTCATACTACTTTAGGCCATAACCATTATTAAACAAGTATCAGACCTTTTTAAGTCCGACAAGAACTATAGTATAGCTTTAGAATGCTACCAATTGTGTAGATTCCGTCTTTGCAATACCACAAATTACACAAATCATTCTGAGTACAAGTTGCCTACATATTTGTCATTTACTTATTATAATAATGGATTTGACAAGGTTAAAAGGAGGACGTTTTGGGAAACTCTGCAAGTCAAAGACACCAAATATATCACTAAAGAGATAGTGATAAAAATGAAAAACAGTCGCTCAACATAGTTCAAAAGTAAACTCCGGGCCAAGACATTTATTTTTGCCTTATTTCCATCATTATTTGCCAGTCGAATGAAGCTGAGAGAACGCTTTAGGCCAAGACGTTATATTACTAATTCGCAGGTCATACTCGCAGATTCAGAAAAAAACTATATTAATCTATATCATCTCCAGAAGATCTACAGTGATTATACCTTGGAAATATCAGTAGACAAAACCAAAATGGCCTTCCAAAGCAATAACTGTTTGGAATTAAAATAAATATAAATAAAACTAATATTAAAGCTGTATTATTTGGCCTGACAGTGTTCAACAATGTCATTGATCTGAACTATAAATTGCACAAGTTTCGATAAATACTCATAGCTTTGGGCAAGAAATTGATAAAATATATGCACACTATTAAAATGGTCGTCTCCTTAGCGCGGTGGTAGCGTTGCTACTTACCAAGCGGGAGACTTGAGTTCGATCCCCAGTACCGGCGTGGGGATTTTTCCCCCGCTGGGAGACCTGGCCCGGGGTGCACTCAGCCTCGTAAGGTCCCTGGGGGGCCAATTGAGGAGCTACTTGATGGAGAAGTAGCGGCTCCAGGTAATGAGGACCGCATTAACCGGCCGGGGGGATTAGAGGCGCTGACCACGTCTCACCCTCCAATACTGCACCCCATCCATGACGTCTGTAGTGGACCGAGATGGGGGACGCAGCGGCCGGGCGGTAGGCCAAGGTTCCCCGTGAGCTGTCGTGCCATGGAGTTAACACTACTAAAATTCTATAAGTCGTTGGTTTTCATGTTATCGGATTCTGGCTCTGAATGGAACACGAAAGCGAAAATAGGGAAACTACTGAAATCAGATTTCCTAAGACGAATTGCCGGTCATACTCTGTCGTGTTCCAAATAAAATAATTACAGAAAATCTAAAAGTTTAACCTAAATGAAAAGGTATAGGAATATAAAGTGAAAGGGCAGAACACACCTGCAAAGCGCTAAATTATAATTAAGGATATATAGGACGCGTCAGAAAACTTCTGAGGCAGTGCAGGCTTTTAGCACATAGCCGTGCAATAGAAGGAGAAGAAGAATAAATGTGAAGCGGTTCGAAAATATTTGTAACATGATGGGGCAATCAAGCGTTTATCTGAAAATTAATCTATGGAAATGTCAATGAATTTATCCAGTCAGTGTAACCCTACAATATATTTTAACGAAATCTCTATTGCTTCAAACTATGAAGTAAATTGAAGCATAAGCTTTTTTACAATAATTTGTTGCAGAGATGTAGAGATTGTCATGTGAATGGAACACATCAGATTTTTTTGAGGTATCGTGTTCACAGATACACGGACACACACGTGGATTTTTTCAGAAAAAACATATTTTTTTTGATACAGGGGACCCTAAATCGTCTATTTCCAGTGAAATTCAATACCGAATTCTCTATACACTATGTACAAAGTACGTGTAGAGAAAATAAAAAATTCAAGTTTCCATAACGACAGAAAGCACAGTTTAATTAAGAGTATGAAATATAACATTTTGTGCCTCTACTTCTAAGGTACAAAGTTTCGCTATATCTTGTGTCTAACTGGCATTTGCTGAGGAAGCTAAGATCGATTTTTCGAGTAGATGTTATCTGCATAACCATGCTATCTATGTTTTCTTTTTGCAGAGTTTACATATTTAGTGAACAAAACAACTTTATGAGATACTATTAATGTGATCTACACATCCATTAATATAAAGTGCCGTCAAGGATAAAGTTTCTTATATTCCTGAGAGTTTTTCTTAAGTTGTATTTTGAACATTAATACCGCGTAATATTCACAAAACTGTTTTTTTTAACATTTTTAGCAGTAAGCACACTTTACATCCATCACACAATATTTCATTGTACGAAATAGTTTTATTCTAAAAAACAATTGTTATTTTTATTGCAATATAGTATATCATCTTTTCGTCTCTATTCACCCAACCCATCCTTGAGATATGTAAGCAGCTCTATCTATGGTTTTGCTTATGTGTTACATATGTATACAATAATGCAGAGACGAGAAACGTTTGGCAAACACCTGACTTTCTGTTCTTCGTCGAATATTCCAGTTATTTCTGTTAAAACTTTCTCAATTTTAACCACCCCACCCGCTACTGCGAGTGTGCAAGTATTTCCTCTTCTGAAATAGAAGTCGTTTTCTCTTCTGCCTCTTTATTCCCCCTGCTCCTCCCCCTTCCAATGTTTCTTTTGCTTCGCTGTTTCATTTCCAGCCTCTCAATTTTTATGTTTTACAACTTGCAGTGCTCGCTTAATACAGACCCTCTTGAAACTGGCTGCTCGAAGTTTTAAACCCGCGGCCACGTCGTGGTATATAGATGTAGACGTTCTACAGACATTTCTCTTCTGTCCTTTGTTCGCATCCTGTAAGCCTGCTATCTTCTTGCGCTCCATTGCTCATTATCTCTCATTCTTAAGTATGTTTCCGTAGTACTTGTACTGTAGGTTTTATTTGCTTTCTGGCAAATATATTCTTTTTATTTTAAATATACATACACTTGTTTAAGGCTATATGGCGAAAACTGACAAAAAATTACCTTTTTAGCTTTCTATGTAGTCCTATAAAATTGATCTGCTTCCTTGATGTGCATACCAAGTGGCCCAACTGCCCCGCATTTGACGTGTGCATATTCCTCTTGGGCGTTAAAGGAGTTGCAGAACTTAACGGGGTTATTTAAAATTAAAACTGACCATTGGAAGACTGGACTAGAGCAACCTTTTTTTTTTTTACTTGTAATAAAAGCGACCCGCTCACGGTCTCCGATGATAGCAAGACGTGTAAAATGAAGGTACTCTCGCCAGGACTCCACTGGTAGGTTTAACTTGAAGTATCCTCATTGAGTTCTGTAACTCTGCATAGAAATGGTAGCGCAGTAGTGCTCAGCGTCCCATTCTATACTGGGCGTGAAAGACCGCTTAATTTTGCTCAGAGGCCTATCAGGCTTGAGGTTCTTTTACGTGCCGTTAATCTACGACCGGGACCAACGGCTTTACTTCCCTTCCGAAGTAAGCCATGATAAGGATTTTTACGACCAAAAAAATCCATGGCCCGCCGGGTCTGCATAACTTAAATACAGAGTAGATGAGTCACCAGTGATTTTCTTCCATACTGTGCCCATGGTTGCTCGCACACCGGTCAACACAGCTCAGACTTCCGCCGAAACAGTTAAACCATCTCCCTAACCACCTCAGTTCTCATAATTGTCATTAGAAATACAATGATGATAATCACAAATTTTATATAATATGTAAGAAACTATCTACCCATTTCTGGAACTCTCATAGTGAAGCTACTAGCATGTAAAAGTAGTCCTGCGGGACGAAATTCCACCTACATTGTACGTACAAGCTAAATATAATGTGGAATGTGAAGTCATAGGTTGGTTACCTAAGGGTGGAAACCTTATGGGCTACCTTTTATGCACGTTAGTGTATATGGTAGAGAAAATAAAATGGGCAGTGTAAATATATCTGTTGTTTGATATGCTTCTGTACATATCTAGGTGGTAGCAATATGTATAAACGGATAACCAAGGCGAGCAACGTGAGCGTGCTGCATATGCAACCGTCAAAACTTATCGTCGCTCAAATTCGTTTCCTGCTGACATGTTTGAAGTGCTGGGATGGAGGACTTTGCTCGCTTCATGGATGCTACAAGTACATTCAGAGATGAGTAAACCCTTGCGTACAAATAGTAGGCCTATGGAAATTGGAAGTATGAAAGGATGATGGATTCATTGAATTAACAGTTCACCATTCCAACGTTACAGACAGTCAGCGTCACGACTACACTTCAAGACAGTAAGTCGACTGACTCCGTGGTCGAGAGGTCAGCGAGCTGACTTCGCACCCGAGGTTCAGGGTTCGATTCCCGGCTGGGGCGGGGAATTTTTCTTTAACCAGATGTATTCCCTATCCCCCACGGAGTCTGGAAATATATTCTTTTTCAACCAGATTTTATTTTAACTCTGATTTCAAGACACAAATTTACATGGTGGTTAATAGCAAACACAATGTATAATATATTGCAATATTATGAATACGCGAACTTGATGGAGTATGTCATTTATATAAAAATACAGCATGAGAAGCTCTTCTGTAATACTTATTATGCAAAATTTTATAAAATGTATAAAAAAATTGTCGATTGATCTTAATTCGTTAACTGCAATTAGAATATGATAATGTGTTTTGTAACCAATAAAATGTTTGACGCCAAAGTGATTGTAAGATATAACAAAATAAACAATTGAAAAAAACGTGATATAAAACTTTTAACTCAATGTTCTAAACCTACAGTAATACGAGTTGTTTCAATGTCAAAGCCCCCGATATGACCATTGAGGTTAAAGGGGGCTATACAAATGATACAATTAAAAAAAAAAAGAAGACAGTAGAGAAACACTCAATTCTGATGTTTTTGCAGAAATGTATGCTTCTGATCAGACATCATCTGTTTCCTGTGAACCGTCCAATGTTCTATTAATATATAAATCAAGTTCAGACACTAGTGACGAAATGTACTGTAATATGAGTAGTGGTGGTGGTTTATTATCTGGAAAGAGCATGAAATCATTTTAGCTACTCTGTCGATTTCTGCTAGCTTATGTTGTGTGTTCCAAGAAACAAAATAAGTAGTGAAAAAAACTTTAGTAAAATTGGGATGCTGTAATATGTCGTAGGAGTCCAGCTAAACCAAGATCAAATCAACGACTATAATTATTGTGAATTAATAATAATAAAAAGTATTAAGTAATTATTTAGTAATTCTTCCCTTGGAGGTAAAGTCTCTACTCAAGTTATTCCACTTCGATATGATAAGTAGAGCAAGAATGGCATTTTAATACCAAAGACATAACGAGTTCATAATCAGTGGTTATATTTTAGAAACCTAGTTCTATTCATTTATGCAAGTATTTATATGATATACATCTTTGATAGGACGTATAGTGAAATATGTATAGATAATTTATCATACTAACAATAAAGCGTGTTAAACACCAAAATATTGTGCGTGGTAGGCCGTAGACTTGATCATCACTTTTTCCGACAGCCGTACAGAATTTCTTATAGTGACTGAGGTATCGCATAAAGGAAGAGAGAGAGAGAGAGAGAGAGAGAGAGAGGAGAGAGAGAGCAAATAGGGGTAAGGTCGGACGAATATTTGCCTTGTCTCCAAGGACCAAACTTCGGCAATAGTCACACTCCACAAACACAATTGTTTCGCGGGGCATTAGTAGCGACTGCAGGCGATGTCCAAGACCACTGATAGCGGATGTCTAAAGTAAAAGGGGCTGTACACATTATGTTTAAATACATCTATCGTTTGAATCATGTTCCTGTCACTGTTAATTTGAAATTGTAGTGTAATTATTTAGAAGATTTATTACTCTGCAGTAGCAACAAAAAATCCAACATATTCCATTTTATCATTTGTATAATTGGGCGTTCTCCAAAGAACAGAATTGAACCACGCAAACGGCTGTGCTACAGTTTATTGGTGTTATTGTATTATAGTTTATAGAGTGCACAATAATAGGTTTACTTATACAAGTGACAAAATGCATAGAGCTCATTCATTATAATTTTATTTTCATAAACAGTCTATTCTTGCACAAGTTTATTTTTCTACATATTTGACGTAAATCAAGATAATCATTTTCATTGCACATTTTGTTGCAGCGAAAGAGTGAATCGAAAGTCAGATGTTTAAATGCAGCTCACTTAAAATTTCTTACTTCTTCTTGACATCGCGAAAAACAAATAAATAGTGTAATAACTTTAAAAGCCTTACAAGTAGTTAACAATTGAAGCCCATCTTAATGGATATCTCGGATGTGACTGATGTCAAAAAAGTTTTAAATATGTTGTATAATTTTAAAACATATTTTTGATAAGTTTTTATCCCTTAGCGTTTATCGATTATTCAAAATTCCGCCTGAATGAAATGAAAATTTAAGATTATGGTTTCGCGTTTAAATAACGTAATTATATATATATATGATATTGCAATCAAAATCGTTGGAGGCATTTTTGAGAAAATAGAAAAAAAAAAGAATAAGAAAATATGATTAGTACGAGAGGCTAGTTTGGAGTGGGGGAATTGTGTTCAAAATCGTTATCACGTAATTTAGTAGATACTACTATTGAGTACGAATTTACTTGTACAAGCTTTGCTATTTATCATACTTTTCGCTTTTTTCCTTTCTTTTTTACTTTCTCTATACTCACTATGTACATGGTGTATAGAGAATGTATTGCACTCCACCAAAAAAATTCGATATCGAGATTTCACCGGAAATATGTTTTAGGGTCCCCTGTGTCCAAAAAAAGTATTTTCAGAAAAAGGTCCGTGTGTGTATCCGTGTATCCGTGTGTCCGTTTGTCAGTGTGTCCGTGTGTCTGTGAACACGATAACTCAAAAACGAAAACTTGGTATTTAAGTTCAGTATACTCCAGGGATGCGACAGGAAGATTTTGAGAAAAATCCCCTCCACCCCAAACTACCCTTTACATAGAACTTTTTTCGAAAATTTTGATTTTCTAGAAAATGGCTCTAACGATTTTGATTAAAATGTCGTATATTAAAGCTATTTACCTGACAAATAAAATGTATATTTTGAATTTTCTGGGAATAGCCTCTGAAGACTACTTTATTCTGGATGATATTTTCATAACTACTAAACCGTAAGAGATGGACAAAAACTTAACACACAAAAAATGTAAAGCACGTTAAAACGCACAATTTATGTTATATACATTTTTTTCGTGGAGTTGATCGTTTTTTAGATATTTCTTTTTCTTGGTTTCAGTTTTGAAAAACATACTTTTCTCATACAGGAATTTGTCAACTCCTGTCCATACAAACAAAGGAACATCAGTCACATAGCAACCAGCTTTTGGCTTTCACTTTAACCTATGGTACTCCCTTATTTCGCTTCTACTTACAATAAAGCAAGAAATAAGACCATTTCTGCTAATTTTTCTCGATTAGCATGAAATAAATAAAAGATAAGCTTATTAACTATAATCATTTACAGAGATGTAGAGCAAGTCATGTGAATTGGAACACATCAGATTTTTTTATTATTATTTTCCGGGACAGTTCGCAGTACATCTGGAGTCACATCTGTTATGGACTTTAACAGCAAAACATCTTTTGAAATTATCCACAGGAAGAACCAAAGACCCCCACTATAGGGATTTAGTTCTTCTTCGTCTAACATGTTGCAGTTAGACAACTTGACGTCTGAGGGAGTTTTCTCCTCCCTGAAGAGAATACTCCCAAGGAGTTCTCGCAGTGCATTTAACAAGTGGTAACATGAAAGACAGCCAGTGCTTGGGAGTTTGCTTGAACTGTTTAAGAGTATAGGAAGTTACTGTGGAGTAAGCGACGAAATCGACTCGCCGACCAAGTATGGAACTTGGTGTTTTCGGTGAACAATCCGGTGTGCTTTTAAAACGAACAAGGTCTCACACGTCTGAGTGGCAGGATTGCATACGTCAGAAGATCACCCAGTTGTCATAGGAAAATGTACTGTTGTTTTCTATGCAAACTTGAACGATCAGAATTTTATCAATAGTTACGTCTTCAAACAGAATTACTACGAGCAAATAAGTATAAGAGCTTCTCACGTGATCATTTTACGGGTTTGTATTTACATTTTTGACAGAAATATCTACATTAAAACTGACTAATGAATTACTTTTTTCCACAAGGCGTGTGTAGGAAAAGAGTTGCAAATGAAGAGTCACACTGAAAAATCCAACCGAAACAAATGCCGGCTGTGGTATGGAATTATTTGTCCTATGCACTGCTTGTTGCAGAAAAACAATTACCATTTATTGACCTAATAGTTGGTTAAACTATGAAACCCGGGGTCGTCTTTGGGGCATGCCATCTCAAACTAATTTGAGATCTCCTTGTGGTTTACAGGAAAAACGCGAGTCAGTTGGACAATTTAATGTCAAGTCGGGATGTTCTCGTGGTAGCCCGTGGTAGATCAACCGGATGGAGACCGGAAAAACCTTGGTTCAAATGCGGTTATTGTATGGCATTTTTTAGTCTGACTCTACTATTGTTACTTTGCAATGTTGGGAGATTCCTTATTACCAAATGTGAAATAATATAATTCATGCCACCTTGAATTGCTAAAGCAAGATGGCATACACCTCATTATGGGCTTATTCCTACAATTAATTCGTCATAGAAGACAGATTGCCTGTCCTCATTCCCGGATTTATCAGAATAGATTTTTCCCATAGGGACTACTAAAACATTGAAAATATGAAGATAAAAATCATCTGTATGGATTGCAACACAGTGCCATGCTGTGCCAATTTTCTGGAAATTGGATGACTCATTTCAACATTTCTCATACTGAAAACAATCTAACTATAAATTTGCTAGACTTTTAGACCACCCAACCAACACACATTAATTGTGAACTCGCTTAGTACCGAGGCATTAAATATAGACTACGTATACTAAAGAAATATTTTATGCCCCGTAGGCATATTTACATATTACTTAAAGAAGTTATAACCTTTATCCCAGCAAACATCGGGTCAATTCGGAAATACTCGCCCAAAAGCCGATAACTGGAATCAGCCAATTCGCCGAGAGTGAAACGCCGTTGATTGTTTTCTAATTCCCCTAGGAGGAAGTCTGGTTTAAATTTTAAATTGCTCCTCAGGGTAAAGGCTTATATCGATTAGGGAATCACATCTGGGATAAGCTGCCATTCCCTGATATATCGTAACCTCCCAGGAGTGTTATTGGAGCTATATGGTCGGCAGCTCCTTGACGCTGGGCGAGATGTTATTACGTCTTCTTTATGGACTCACTATTACTTGGTAACACTGAAAAGGACTGCTGCTGAATGAAAAGAAAGAAGCGAGGTTGGAGTTCTATTAGTTTCTGATATAATAGATCTAGTGAATGCCTTATATTAGCAAGAGGAAATCCGTGTCCTGTATGGAGGCATGGTTGTACAAAATGTGCTGTATGTGGTGTCTTTTGTTTTCATTAGGAAGTAGAGAAAACAGAGAAGTTAATTTCTTTGCATTCTATAATATAATAATCTATTTTATTTAACCCATTTGTCAAGGACTCGTTTTTCGAAATGGCAGAGAAAATGGAGCTTTAACAGCAGTGAATATGTTTTGTAGAGCAAAATAAATGTTTTTCAATTAGGTTGACCATTCCAGTCTTAAGGCAATAAGTCTATGACGTAACTCAATGGCACGACAGTCCACAAGGGGCCTTGACCTACACTTATAAAAGTTATCTCATGACTAGAACAGAAGCCATGATATACGAAAGCATCTTTTGTCTGTGCAGGGGGACACACCAGCAATTAAAAGCTGCCTCTAGAGTAAGTTACACAGAGTGCCCTCAAAGTCGCCATACATGTTCATGTTCCTGGTCTGCTACAACACAGTAAATATTGTATTAGTATAGAGTAGGACCTTATAAAGCCAAATGCAGTTCAATATAGCCGCCTTCATTACTAACACATTATTCCCAACGTCTTTTGGTTACATGGAACACGCGTCGTAAGGTGTGAGGGTTATGAGTAACCATAGCGCTCTTTTTCGTTATTCACATCTAGCACCTGGTAGCGTACACTCGATTTTATATGAATCCCCATGCAAAAATAATCAACCTAGAGAATAGGGAGCCCACGTGTGATCCATCGCTCGTCCGATCCACCGGGTGCGAAAGCTATCATTCAGATAGCATCGCATAATATGTGCATAGTGGAGTGGTGCCCCATCTTGTTGAAAAATGTGAAGAATCAAGGATACCATCCTCCTGTAACTGTAGTTCCAGGAACAACTGCAGCATATCTCTTGACTTAATCATAAGTGTTGCCACCCTAATGATTTTCCACAAGTGGATTCTTTCTTCAATAGTCAACATTGTGATGAATTTTCACTAAACCTGTAACAGAAATAATCCAAATGTTAAGTTTTCTGGAAAATGTATGGCAACTTTGTGGGCAACCTGCATATCAAGAAGCTAATTAATCCATATTCAGCGTCGCACAGTCAATTATCAGTTATTTGGAAAGTTTATAGCACTAAATCTTGAAGATGTCAAAATGAAAAATGATAATGCTTCACACTGTAAAAATGCTTAAGTTCTGGACCGTACATACTCGTCTCATATTGCGCATCTAAGTCATTAGAGCTCACGCTGAAATTATTTCGGTATAGTTCATTAGCAGCCTATTTACCAACTTAAAATCATTTTTTTGTAACTCTGATATAATGACTAGCGATTGCCGGCTATGTAGCTTACACCAGGTCCCGAAATTTCTTCTTCAGATAATGATCCCATTTCGTGTATGTATCCATGGATTCCAGTGCAGACTGCGATGAGAATGATACAAGCATATCTTGTTTCAGTCATATATTGTAAAGAGCTTTTTGGTGTTAAAATTGGCTTTCGGTCTTCTATGAAATTCTCGGAGTTTTTCTACATTATCACACGCCAGCTGATGCACCAGCTGTTGCGCAGGCAGCTTTTTAAATGTGGAATGGTAATTTAAATGATTCCTCGTATTTTATGAATTTATGGTGCAGTAACCTAGAAGATTTTATGGTGAATCTTTCCCTTTGGTCCTTATAACTAAGTTGTTCCTGCCTTTGTGATATTCCTAGTAACCTAAAAATTATAACCTGATATTTAAACAAATGGTTAAATAGTGGCAAACTTTTTGTTTCAGGTTTTTTAACCTCTCCTGCTAATCTCTTAAATTCTAGAAAGCTTTTATATGGTACAAGTATAGCTTTATTTTAGTACAGAGAGAATTGTCGAATAGTTGGACTTGAATATATTATTCCAATTAAGGTGCGTTGAACGAATAAAAGCTAATATAATTTTTAGATAGTTACAGTAAATTAAATTATAAATTTTGTAACCTTTTTTTTTAATCCTGTGTTTGTTGAATAACACATATGCTCGTTCTGTAGTGCTCACATGGATCAGAAATGTCTTCATTTGTATCCATATTTGACAAAAGGGATGTAATCAGTAGAATGTGAGGATCCTTCACCCTCTAGTCATCAATTTATAAACTGTACATTGTCATTAATTATCGAAAAGAATAAACTCCGCAGTTGTTGATTATAAATATCAGAGTAGTATATTATTAGTATTGATTTAATTGTCTTTTCACAAAAGCCGTATGTAGGACAAGTTGGATGGGTAGAGTCAGACTGAAAAATTCAATTCCATAGCCGGGATTTGAACCACGGATCTTCGGTGTCTAGACGTTACAATACCGCTGAGCTACCATGGCAACATGCCGACATAGCGTTAAATTTCTCAACTGGCTCGCATGTTTTCCCGAGGTGATCTCCAAGGTGATCTCCAATTATTTTGAGATGACAACCTCAATGGCGACTAACATTGTTGTAAGTACTTAAGTCCCAGGATTTATAGTATAGCCAAATATTATGGTCAATTGGTATTGATTTAATTGCTGTTTCACACAAGCCATGTATAGGACAGAAGTTACATAGGTTGTGTCAGACTAAAGAGTTCAATACTACATCCGGGATTTGAACCACGGATCTGCCAGTCTCTAGTCGGTTGCTCTAAGTCGCAATTGGAGTATGTGATCTCCAAAAAGTTAGACCACCTTGTGGTTTACCGGGAAACATGCGATTCAGTTGAGAAATCTAATGCTATGCCGGTATGTTGCCATGGTAGCTCAGTGGCAGAGCAACCGGCTAGAGATCGGGAGATCCGTGGTTCAAATCCCGGCTATGGCATTGAATTTTTCAGTCTGACTCTATCTAGTATATTGTTACATTGAACTTATCATTCTCTGCAATATAATTATTTCACATACATAGATATAATGATAATGGACTTAATTACAGCTCACAGAGGAAATGCAGCAAAAGTTTCTTAAATAAGAACTATTTAAAGCTTTGTCGTCCAGAGAATGAAGAGTTCAATGATAAACTGTGCTCACAGCTACAGTATTTGAATAGAATTATGATGAAATAATTATAGCATGCAATATAGAACCATTTCAGTTTTCCTATTTATATAGCCTCTTTAACTTCTAATAGACTTTGATTTAGAAATAACTAATTACTACATTCTTGGTTGTGTATTTCTCTTTATCCTGCTTATTTTATTCATTTTCGTTGGAAATCAAACAGAAATTTGTTCAGGCAATCATACTTCCATATTTCGGGCTTTATAATTAAGAGAAGTTTCTCAGTACCAGACGGAATCCATCTGCCTGATATAATTATAAGCAAAATGTGTTTGTTTTTAATTATCTGGCACTTCTTTTCTCGAAGTTAAATGTTGACCATATGTGCATCTTGAGTCGTAATAAGTATTCACTTTATTAATACTAGTTAGAGGTAACTTTGTTAATTTAGAGCAGTCTCAGACTTTTTATCTTAACGTCCTTTAACCTGGTTGGTCATATCGGACGATGAATGATATTGGTGAAATGATGCTCAAATGATCTGGGGGTCCATTGAGCTTAAAGTTACTCGACATTCGTCTTCTCAAGATAAGAGAAAACTTATCCGGGCAACTCGCCCTAAGCGAGGTTCGAACTCACGACCTTTTGAATGTGAAGCAGACACGCTACCACCACACTACCCAGGCGGGCTTAGAACATTTTGTAATTTTCATTTTTACTTTTTTTGCAAATACTAAGTACATAGCGTATAGAGAAGGTATTGCATTCCACCCAAAAATTCGATACCAAGTTTTCACCGGAAATACACGTTTAGAGTCCCTTGTATCCAAAAATAGTATTTACAGAAAAAGATCCGAGTGTCTATGAACATGATAACTCAAAAACGAATAGTCGGTAAAATACAAAACTTTGAATTTAAGTTTAGTATCCTACAAGGATGCGGCACGAATATTTTGAGAAAAAATACCCCCACCCCAAACAACCCTTTGCGTGGAGCTTTTTTCGAAAATTTGGATTTTCTTAAAAATGCCTATTAACGATTTTGGTTAAAATGTCGTATATTAAAGATATTTACATGACAAATAAAATGTGTGTCTTGAATTTTCTGGGAATTTCCTCTAAAGACATCTTTATTCTGAATGCAATTTGCTGAAATTTCTGTAACTGGCAAACGGTAAGAGATAGATAAAAAATGTACATCACTCTAAAACACGCAGTTAATGTCATATGCGTATTTTTTAATTAACCATATCTGAGATATTCCGTGTTTCAGATGTAAAATACTTTTACACGGAAAGTTGTAAACTCCTGGCCCTGCATAGAAATGGATTTCAACCACATGGCAACCAGCCTAGTGTATTCCCTTATTTTCCTTGTACTTGCAAGGTAGCAAGTAGTTAAGAATGTTTGGTTCGATTATCATAAATTAGATAGAAGAATATACTTTTTAACAATAATTTGTTATAGCCTTGTAGAGAAAGTCATGTGAATGGAACACATCAGATTTTTTCTATAACCATTTTTTGCGGATATAATTTAGGTTTTTTCGAGAATATGCTGGAACCTTGTAGGGGTTACTTTCACATGCCACTTTCAAAATTAGATGGACACCAACTAAACAGGTTTCACTTTCGCTATCAGAGTGGCGTGTGTCTTATGAGCGTAAACAGCGTTAGGTTTCTGTGCCTCTGCATTTGCATCTTTCAGGGACTTCGCTTTTTGTAATTTAAACTCACAATCTAAGTATCTTTAAATGATTTTGTTCAACATTAAAATTGAAGTTTTGCAATTGATGGTGCTGTAATGGAATCAACCAAACTATCTTCTTGACATATGGTCATGGTACAACTATATCTTAGACGACCTCTAAAGAATGCAATTAGATGGTAGTTTTGGAGTGGACACCAAGACAACAAACATTAAACCAAATTCACCCGCTTTGCAGTTATTCTTCAAAAAGTACTACATACAACAAAGATTGTTCCGTATTTCTTCCGCTGAGGATTCCTTCCATTTTATATAGTTCTTTTGTAGGCCGTTGGGTTGCCAGTTGTACTTATTATTTCGCTAAAAGATGACATTCTTGCATCCAATTTGTTGGAATTAAGTGTCGTGTTGAAAACAAGACCGCTGATCACTCTTAGGCTAAGGAATAGATACGCTTGTTTTAAGTCCAGAAGCCGGTTTAGAATCGCGTGACCTACTTCAACCAGTTTGTAAGGAGGCCGATTTCCTTAGCCACATTGGATCTGCTAAAACGTATTCGGAAAATACTTTCAAGTGATTATTTAAATTGAACTCTGTGTGATATCACATAGTTAATATTGAAACTATGTCAAAAATATATATTTTTGTTGAAAAAAATCCAATTTGAAATAAAACTATTTGTTTTCTCGAAAATTTTGATCAAAGAACAAAATGCTATTATACTTTGTTTCTTTTTAATACTTACAAATCACATGTTGAAAAGAAATCAATAACTTCCCTTCCACCGGAGGGTTACAACTACTTCCTACTCGTTGAAATTCTTAAAGCAATGAGATAGTATTCGTAATTGCACAATCTTTCACGACACCAGATTTGTACATTTTCTAGTCATACCTTCGGTTTGTTGATATTCTAAATTGAAATTAAAAGCTAACTTAGAGCTTCTGTTCTTCATGAAGAATAATTCTCTTCAATGGCAAAAATATTAAAATCGTTTGAATAGTGTCTGAGATTACCTATATGCGCCGACACATGTATGCTTTCTGTGTTTAAAACATTATAAATGAGTATTTTCCAGAAAACACGTAACCTTGTGGGGTCAGAAGCGTTACAAACTCACAAAGGGGCTGACGCCACCAGCGGAACACTCACCACTGGTATTAAAATATGTTATTTTCGGACTTTTAATCCCTCATTTAAATTATGTAATGAAAGAATGAAGGTATACATATTGTTGCACTGTTTGCTTGTGTATGTGTGTTAACAGTACCAGAACATGTTATGTGCGTTACAAGTATGGGAAGGGCTTAACTGGGATACCCAGTGGGTAAATATCCATCACGATTTTTGTCTTGGGTCACACTGCAAAGAACTAAAACAAGGATGTGGGATTTACCAACACTGTTTAACACATTTTACTTTCTCTACACGTACTACGTATATACATAATGTTTAGAGAAGGCACTGTATTGCATCCAAAATTCAATACCGAGATTTCACCGCAAATATGTGTTGAGACCCGCTGATTAAAAGTAAACCATTTTTAGAAACATTTTGTCTGTGGGCAGCATAGCTCGAAAACAAAAATTCGGTTAAATACCAAACATGGTTGGGCATCTTCCAAGGATGCGACAAGATGATTTTAAATGAGGCATCTACTCTTTACATGCATCATTTTTCGAAAATGTTGATTTTCTCAAAAATGGTCTAACAATTTTGATTAAAATACTTTATGTTTAAGATATTTTTATGGAAAACTAAATGTATACCTTGAATTTTCTGGGAATACAATTACTCTTCACTCTGGGTGACTTTTGTATAACTGACAACCCGTAAGAAATAGACAAAAGTTACAACTCGAAACTTGTAGATCTCATTAAAATACACTATTAATGTTATATACATTTTTTATAAGACATTTAAAATTTTCTCGAACGGAAAGACATTTTTCTTCTCGCTTCTTATTTGTTTTCTCCTGGTAATAAAAAGAATGAAATTTGCATTGTTTCACGTAGTGACCAGCTTTTAAAGAACTTGCCCATCGCTTTTAGCCTGTACATTGGTTTATTTCCCTTCTATTTACAAAGAAACAAGTAATAAGACAATTTCTGCTAATGTTTATCTTGGTCAGAATGATAAAGATAACAGATTAATCTTTGGAATAAAAGGTTTGTTTGCGAATGAGCTAGAGAAAGTCGTGTGAATGGAATACGTCAGCTGACATATGTAAAATGTCCATAGTGGGTAGACAGGTATTATATGTCATTAGAATTCGAGATTTCAGCGGAATTTCATGCCTTGAGGACGTCTGAACATAAAAAAATAATTTTAGAAAAACATTCGCTCGCCCGGTTGTACCTGCGGGCGCGTGCGTGTCTAGCTGGCCCTGTCTATGGACACAACTCAAAAAGAAATGTCGGTTAAATACTAAACTTAGTATTTAAGTTGAGTATCTTTCAAGAATACAACACGAAGATTTTCAGAAAAATCCTCTCATCCCAAACTGCCCTTTACATGGAGCATTTTTCGAAATGTTTGATTTTCTAGAAACAGTTCTAGCGATTTTGATTAAAATGCTGTAAATTAAACACGTTTAAATGCATATAAAATGTATATCCTGAATTTTTGGGAAGTTCTGAAGTCCTCTTCATTCTGAATGTCATTTTGATAACTGGTAAACCGTACGAGATAGATAAAACCTACTACATTAAAATATGAATATTATCAAAGCATCAATTACAGTTTGTTTTGTAGTAACAGCAATTTTTGAGATATTCCCTGGTTTCAATTTTAAAATACTTAAAATGTTTCTCAAACGGGAAGTACTCATGTTTCATATCTCTTTTGTTTCACCCTTGGCCATGGAAAGAAAACTGAGTTTCAATGACAATCGTATAGCGACAGCTTTTAATTGATTTGAATATAGTTTAAGCCTAGTGTATTGCCTTATCTCCCTTTTATTTTTGTGGAGCTAAGTAATAAAACCATTTCTAGTAAAGTTTATCTTGATTAGCATGGAGTAAATAAAATAAAATCTTGTTTTAAGAAAGTTCGTTTACAGAAAGTCGTATTAGTGAAACACATCACACTTTTTAGAGTATGTATTGATACAGTGAAATAAATCACGCAGGAAGGGGAAGGAGTAAATATTAATGATCGCTTAATGCACAGGCCGTAATAAAGATGATCTAAATTGCATGGTCCGTAAACTAATGGCTTGAGAGTAAAACACAGTATGTATACGGTAGTTGAACTCTCGGAAGCTCTAAAAATACATGTAGTTTGACAGTTAAATGTTTTGAGCAATTTAAGTAGCTTGGCTCTATTATTAATAAATCTGATACTAGTGAAAGGTACATTATAAATAAAGTAAATTGTACAAGAAAAGTGTTAGATCGAGTAGAAAATTGGCCAGAAAAATATTCTAACAGCAACAATAGGAAATTCTAAACCTGTGGTTCTGAATACTGTACGAAAAGTGAAAATATACTAAGAAAAGAATTCGTGACAGAAATGGATGGGCCTGAAAAAATATGAAAATATTTCGATTACAGCATATAAGAAAATAGACAAAAAACTGGTGCACATGAATCTGTTATGGACAGAATAGAAAGGAAGTCTCTACAGAGTATGGAAGCGTATCGGAGGAACGGTGGCAACGTTTCGGGTAGAAGGAAGCGTGGAAGAGCTAGAACAAGATAGTGTGAAGGAATCCACGCAGCCGAGGAGAAGAGGGACAATAGAACTGCTGTAAAGGGAAGCCTATAGTTGTCAGTTATACTGCACATCCATTGCATTCCTTCCAAAAATTTATCAATATTTCTCCGGATATATTATTATTATTACATTATTTTGAAGGTTTCTGAATTCAAAAAACGCATTTTAATAAACGATTCACGTGAGTGCCTGTGAATAACAAAACTTAAAAACAAAAATTCGTATACTTAAACTTTGTATTCAGAGTCAATATTTTTACCCACCCCAAACTACCATTTATAGGAATCATGTTTCAAGTTTTATTTTATGAAAATAACTAAAGACTTTGTTTAAAATACCATAAGTCTAATATATTTATATGAAAAATAAAATGTATCTCTTGAATTTCATTATGTACAACTGTAAACGTTAGAGAGACAGAGACAGACAAACTACTGCACAAAAATTTAGACAACCCACAAAATAATTTATTATGTCAGCCATTTCCACGAAATCCCATCTTATTTGTTTACATTTTCTGTTGCACCTATTAAATCTGGCTGATAGAAAAAGGTAATATACATATATATTTCCAAAGGAAAAATACTTTGATTCTAAGTGGTTATAATAGTTAATTATATCTATAATTTTTATTAGTTATGTGATTTTGCGGTTTTAATTAGTAGAAATTGTTTTGCTAAACCTCAGAGGATGCCAGTTAAATATTGACCACAAACAAAACAGAAGCTTATACGAAAGGTTGATATAAGCCGTGAGCGTTAGTATTCTGCCAGTGCAGTCTAAATAACATGCAGGTTAGATATCTGAAGGTTAAAGGTCAGCCCCTTTAATCTCCAGATAATGAAGGGTTGATGTATAACAAGGACGGGACGATTAATGGTCGTGTATACAATCAGACATGCATTGAGTAGCTTCATGTCAACAGGGTTCGGTTTCCGCTACCTCTTTGTCATCGCCGAACTTGGCTGCGTTCCCCCGGAAGCGAGAGAAAAGCACCAGTGTTGGAACAACATACAAAACAAAAATGACACGGCATCTCGACATAAAACAACGTAGCTGAGTTTGTAGGCGATGCTGAAGCCATGGTGATGCTTTATGGGTCCACAACTCTAGGGAGATCAAACAGAACAACACTTCTGTCCTTGCACTGTTTCTCGTTAACATAAACAACATTTATTTATACTAAGCTATACATGCATCAGCCCAGGCTGTTATCTTATGATATTCCTAACCAACTTTTCCTTATAACAGAGCACATTTAAGTTAATCTTAAAGAAAAATGAAATGACGTGTTATTTATGGACGCTCTTTAAGTGCTGTGGTTCTAAATTGGGCGTGAAAGACCGCTTAATTTTGCTCAGAGGCCTCTCTATCAGGCTTGAGGTTCTTTTACGTGCTGTAAATCTACGACACGGGACCAACGGTTTTACTTCCCTTCCGAAGGAAGCCATGCTAAGGATTCTTACACCTGAAAAAAATCCATCGTCCTCCGCCGGGTTTGAGCCCACGACCTTGGGTATATGAAGTCAGCATGGTAACCATTACACCACGGAGGGCGACAATCTTAAAGTGATGATAACACTTCTGTCTTCATACTTTTTCTCGTTAATAATAATAATAATTAATAATAATAAATAATAATTTATACTAAGCAACCATACAAGCTATATACTTGCCCAGACTGTTTTCTTGTCATGCTCATAACCAAGTTTTCCTTATAATCTAGCACATTTATTTTAATCTTAAAGATTATTATTATTATGATGATGATGATAATAATAACAATAATAACAAAAGTGTAAAACAGTCATGCTCAACATTTCTTAAAACAACCTATAATTTTGTTTCATCTACTTCTCTTTTTGCTGACCATGTCCATTTCTTGTTTACTTTAGCCAAATACTCGCCTGCCTTTTTGCTATCCTTACTAAAAAGTTTAAGGATTCCTTTCTGTCTATTTTCAGCCATTTACCATTTATACACTGTTTCCTCCAAAACTCTGTCCCTATACAGTTAAAAGCTATATGTTCCATATTTTCCTTTTCACCACATATTGGTCATTGATGCTGTTTGAGTCCTTTTCTCATACCCTTTAGTCTCCACATCCGCTCGCACCCAAGCAATACTCTCCCTTTGTTCTTTATTAAATTTCTCTTTCCTGTGATAATATCTGTGGAAATTATCCACATCAGTTTATTTTGGTCAAAACAAATGCAAAAGAAAAATAATTATTTTAACTGTAGATTTCGTGTGTTTTAGATACAGTTTAGAACAAATTTCTTGTTTAAACTTTCTTAAACATTGAAATTGATCCCTTGTATATATTTTTTCTCTCTATTAGGTAAATGTTATTATATTCCACCCAAAATGTTATCGTGATTTCACCGAAAATGTGTATGAAGCACAACAATAAAAACCAAGTGTTTTAGCGCGTGTGTGTATAATTTAATACCATTTGAAGACTTCCTCCATAATTATGTGCTGGCCATGCTCTTTTCATGCAATTCTGAGAAACAAGCGAATATTGACGAGACTTAAAAAAAGAAACAAAACTAAGTATTGAACAAATCAACTTATTAATATCGGATATCTTGAACAAAAAAAAAAAAAAAAAAAAAAAAAAAAAGAAAACCACTTGAAGTAATGTGTGTTTTAAAAGATATACTTTTTTGTGTATTGTGTTTTCGTTTATCACGAAACGTATGGGAGCTACACCATTTTTGTTCTCTTCCGAATGCGAGGGTAGGTGGGATTTACATGCTATTCCCAAAATTTCAAGATATACTCGTAAGTTTATTTTTCATTCAAATATCTTTAATGTGTGGCATTTTAATCAAAATTAATAATCACTTTTGCAACATTTAGAAGATTACATGTAAAGGGTAGTTAGGAATGCGAGGATTTTCTTGCATTGCTTTTAGAAGATATTAAAGCATAAATACCAAGTTTGGTATTCATCTGATTTTTTTTTTAATTTATGCTGTTCATACACACACGAACGTATTTTGTTTTATTTATGTATTTATTTACCATTATTATTATTATTATTATTATTATTATTATTATTATTATTATTATTATTATTATTATTATTATTATTATGTTTTATGATATTATGTTTTATGATTTAGGAATCCTCAGTGTAATATTAATAACAAAGTGTTCGGTGGAATGCAGTACTTCCCCCTAGATGATAAATTAAAAGGGTAGTGTTGCAAAAATAGCAAATTTAAGCATCTTTAAAGAATGCGACAGGAATCTCTTAAGTAAAAACGGGAATATCTTGTGAGGTACTTAACATAACTCCATGGCACGACAGCTCACGGGGAGCCTTGGCCTACCGCCCGGCCGCTGCGTCCCCCATCTCGGTCCACTACAGACGTCATGGATGGTGTGCAGTATTGGAGGTTGAGACGTGTGAGGTACTTATTGGTAATTAATATTATTTAATTTTGTGTAACTGGTAAACTATGAGACGACTTGTAGCACAGAAACACAAATCTCATTAAAACACCTAATTTTTAATTTTTGTGGCAGTAAAAATATCCAAGACATTCATTTCTGTTTGTGCAATGCTAAGTCACCACTCGTTTGTTTATCACGTGCCATGCAAACAGAGCAGTTTCAAAGCCAGCAGGTTAGCGAAGGTCTTTTTATATGTCCACCAGTGTATTAGCCTTTTGTCTAATGAAATAATTTCTGCAAATGTTTCTCGATTGGCATAAAGTAAAAAAAATATTATGCATGAATATATAAACCAGATACAAAAGATCTGATGTGCTCCATTCACATGACTTCCTCCACATCTCTGTAAACAATTATTGTTAATAAACTTATTCTTCTATCTATTTAATGCTAAAACTTTAGCAAACACGATATTATTACTTAGTTCCTTTGAAAGTTTAAGGGAAATAAGGGAATACACTAGGATAAACAGACACTCGAATGTTTTAAAATGTGGTTGCTATGGGAATGAAATCTGTTTGCGTGGCCAAGAGTTGACAAGCTCCCGTATGAGAAAAGTTTAAGTATTTTACAACTGAAATCTATAAAAAGGATTATTTTGAAAACAGCCAACTTCACGAAAAAATTAATTACATAAATTGTGTGTTTTAATGTGATCTAAATTTTTTGTATAGTAAGTTTTTGTCTCTGTGTTACGGTTTACCAGTTATACAAAATTCAATAAAAATCATCCAGAATAAAGAGGTCTTTAGAGGCCATTCCCGTAAAATTCAAGATATACATTTTATTTGGTATGTAAATATCTTGAATATAAGAGATTTTAATCAAAATCGTTAGCCTTTTTAGAGAAAATCAAAATTCTCGATATTTTTTCCATGTAAAGCGTAGTTTAGGGAGAGGGTAATTTCTTGAAAATCTTCGAGTCGCATCTTTGGAACATACTGAACTTAAATACCAAGTTTGGTATTTAAGTATTTATTTTGTTTTTGAACTATGAATCTGAAGATGTACACGCACACAAACACGGACCTTTTCCAAAAATAATTATTTTGGATTCAGAGATACCTGAAACATGTATTTCCGGTGAAATCTTGGTATCGAATTTTTGGGTGCAATAGGATAACTTCTCCATATGTACATAGTACGAGTAAGGAAAGTAAAAATAAACGATAACAGTAGGAAAAGTTATGTGTAATGTAGCACATTGAAATTTAAAATTGTTCCTGAATATGCAGAATTCTATGTTTTACCAATTCCTGCGAGAAAAATATACCCACGTATACAAATCGTTTATCAAAATACTCTTCCAGTTGAATACTTGTCCTTAAAATGAGTATTTTGAATTATTGACCTTTTTGATAGAACACATTTTCATCGAACAGCAGTACTGCTAAACATTTCCACCTTAATACAGCAGCTGCTCAGTTATCATGAAATGGAATTACATGGATGTACTCGGAGGTTCTTCTTTTAAACTAATGCAATATTCATGAAAAACTCCATTAATTAGTGGCTTGTTTCGCCTACATTACCCGTTTGGAAAAAAGTGCTCTAGCGGGGCGATTGCTGGTTTACGGAGCATTTGCTTGTGCTGGCGAGAAGTGAGGTGATATAAGTCGCTAATAATTCTGTTACAGAAAGGGCTTTGGAACGGAGGGGGGGGGGGACTTGACGTCCTTCAACTGCTTTGTCATTGATATTGGTGACGATGAATGATATTGATGAAATGATGAAATGATATGTGGGTGTAACATACATTAAAGTGAAGTCAAAAGCTGGTTACTAGGTGACTGAAGTTCCTTTGTTTGCATAGACACTAGTTGATAAATTCCTATATGAGAAAAGCACAAGTTTTTTAAACCTGAAACCAAACACAATGAATATCTCAAAACCGATCCACTCCTTGAAAAAATGTATATAACAAATTGTGTGTTTTAATGTGCTCTACATTTTTTGTGTGGTAAGTTTTTGTCCATTTCTTACGGTTTAGCAGTTATGCAAAATTTCGTAAAATTCATCCAGAATAAAGTAGTTCTTCAGAGGCTATTCCCAGTTAATTCAAGATATACATGTTATTTGACAAATAAATATATTTAATATAAAATATTTTAATCAAACTTGTTAGAGCCATTTTTGAGAAAATCAAAATTTTTTAAAAAAGTTCTATAAAAAGGGTAGTTGGGTGTGGGGGGATTTTCTTAAAATCTTCGTGTCGCATCCTTGGAAGATACTGAACTTACATACTAAGTTTGGTATTTAACGGTCTTTTCGGTTTTGATCTATGCTGCCCACAGACACACACACGCATACACACATGGACTTTTTCCAAAAATGACTTTTTTTGGATTCAAGGGGACCCAAAACATGTATTTCCGGTGAAATCTCGGTATGGAATTTTTGGGTGCATTACAATATCTTCTCTATACACTATGTACATAGTACGTGTAGAGAAAGTTAAAAAGATAAAATTCTCGCGTGAACAAGATATGACCCTTAATCGAAGCGAGCTATTTATTGTTTACATGACCACCTATTTACCTCGAGAATAACTCTAAAAGGCTCAATTGGCGAAATGCTTTACCTTCCATAACTTTTTTTTTTACTCTACTTAGCACATATGTATAGTTTTCATAGTTAAGTGGAGAAGGTATGACCAACCAAAAATTCAACTCCGAAGTTTCCCGAAAATGTTTTTGAGACCCTCTGAATACAAAAAAGCCTTTTTAAAAAGGAATGTATGGGAGGGGACAGAATAGTTCTAAAGCAAAAAGACCCTTAAATGTCCTACTTAATATTTAAGTTTAGTATATTCCAAGCATGCGACACAAAGATTTGCAAAAAAAATTCCCATCCCAAACTACTCTTTACATGGAAAGTATTTTAACATTTTATTTTTCTCAAAAATGGCCCTATCATTTGATTAAAGTGTCCTATATGAAAGATATTGACATGATAAATAAAGTATGTATTTTGAATTTTCTGTGAATAACCTCTGAAGGCCTCTTCATTCTGATTGAGTTTGGCAAAACTGGCGGACCGTAAGAGATAGATGAAAGGTACTACATAAAATGTAGTTCTCGTTAAAACACACAATTTGTGTCATATACTTTTATTTGTAGAGTTAACCGTTTCCTAGGTATTCTCTGTTATTGGTTTCAATTTTAGATTACTTAAACTTTACTCAAACGGGAGAAATGTTTAATTTCATCTCTTTTGTTTTTGTTTATGTTTTTGTTTACTCCTGGCCATGCAAAGAGAATTGAACAACGATTGTTCACATAACGGCCAGATTTTAAAAGATTTGACTATTACTTTAGCCTATGTAATGCATTCCTGTATTTCCCTTCTACTTAGCAGGAAGCACGCAATAAGACAAATTCTGCATCGGGTAGATAAAAGAATAAGCTTTTGTAAGAATAATTTGTTTGCGGAACAGTAGAGAAAATCATGTGAATGGAATACAACAGATTTTTTTTATATAACTTGACTTTAGATCTTACCTCCATCTCTGTGATGTCGTATAGTAGCTGTTGTCCAGTTTAACGACGACATATACAAATGATTCTTCACCCTTCCTCTAGAATGCCAAATAATTTTGTAATTTGTTTAGCCATTCTTAGCGAAACTATTTCATAAGAGGAAAGCTACCTATCCTAAGTTTCACAACTATTATATCTTTCGTTGGTGGATGCCGCTGTTTGTTTTGCAGGTCACTCGCAGAGAAAAATAATACCTGAGAGGAATCAAATTTGGCGCGAGGGTCGCAAGTGGTTGTCGTTTAAGTAAAAATAGTATAAAAAAAACTGCTGTGTTCCATTCACATGACTCTCTCTACATCTCTGCAACAAATTATTGTTTAAAAGCTTATGCTTCTATTTACTTCATGCTAGTCGAGAAAAAATTAGCAGAAATAGTCTGATTACTTGCTTCATTGTAAGTAGAAGCGAAATAAGGGAGTTAAAGTGATAGTCAAAAGCTGGTTGCTATGTGACTGAAGTTCCTTTGTTTGTATGGACAGCAGTTAACAAATTCCTGTATGAGAAAAATTATAAGTTTGTAAAAGGTGAAATTAAAAACAAGGAATAACTTAAAAAAGATCATCTCCACGAAAAAAAAATATATAACACACAAACTGTGTGTTTTACCATGCTCTACATTTTTGTGTGATAAGTTTTTCTCCATGTCTTACGATTTAGCAGTTATACAAAATTCCGTAAAATTCATCCAGAATAAAGTAGTCTTCAAGATATACATATTATTTGTCAGGTAAATATCTTTAATATACGATATCTTAATCAAAATCTTTAGCCAGTTTTGAAATAATAAAAATGTTTGAAAAAGTTTCCATGTAAAGGGCATTTTGGGGTGGACGGATTTCTCTGTAAATGTTCGTGACGCATCCTTGAAAGATACTAAACTTAAATACCAAGTTTGGTGTTTTACCGACTTTTCGTTTTTGAGTTATCACACATACACACACCTTTTTCTGAAAATGCCTTTTTGGATACAGTGGACCCTAAAACATATATTTCCGGTGAAATCACGGTATCGAATTTTTGGGTGGAGTGCAATACCTTCTCTATACACTATGTACATAGTGTGTGTAGAGAAAGTAAAAGGTATGACACAAATGTGTAAATATGTATATGGCGTTAAAGCATGCAGTTTATGCATGTATTTTTTTATTTTTATATGGATAACGATTTCCAAGGCATTCCTAGTTATTGGTGTGAATTTTCCAATATTTAAATTTTTCTCAAATTTGAAGTTATTCGATTTTCTTTATTCTTAGCCTGCCTTAGTGACCACTTTTGAAATATATCACGATCACTTTAATTTACTCCTTCTTTACCAGTTAAGCAAAAGTTATCCAGCATCAAATGTACTTTAGACGCTATTTCCAGAAAATTAAACATAAAGTTTTATTTGTCATGAGGATACTTGAAACTAGAGGTTTTTTAATAAAAATTGTTACAGATACTTTTGAGAAAATCAAAATTGGACATATGTTTTACATTTTTAATCCCTTACTTAATAATGAATCTCTCATTGCCCGCTAATGCAGCTAGATACCAAACATGGCTTTGGACTTATATCACTTCATCTCTCAATAGATTATATAAGAATATTGAAAACAATGAATTGTCAGTAGTTTATTCCGTGCACTGGTTGATGATTTTAAAAGTAATTTCAAACATTAATGTCGCTCTTACAACGACGTCTCATGAATCTAATCGCATATTCATGAATAGTATTCCTATTCAGCATAAATTTTATAGCAAAGTTTCCTGGAATTTTCCTTTTGCTTTCCACCGGTAATTTAAATTTGCATAATCGAAAGGAAACACCCGCTGTTCCACATGACACTTTTTCGCACATTTATTGGAGTGATAAGAAGAAAGCAAGAAAAGATAATTTAATGCCAGTCGGACGAGGTTATTAACATTTTCGTCAGCAGTAATTATCAAATAAGAAAATTAGGTTTGCTTTTGAAACGTTACTGACATCCTCTCTGCTTGTTTATATCTCTACTAATTGTTCCCATATTTTCTGAAAATTAAAATAGATGAACTCAAATTGTGAACTGAGAATATGTTTTCTACAAACGATCTGTTAAAGTTTGTTATGTGGGTGGTTTGATACATTATATTAAAGCATCGTTCTCTTCACAACTGCTTTTTCTTCCTTAGAACCTGCAAAATTTAGTAAAACATAACAAAAAATATATCACAATCAAAGATATATTTCTTATATCTATATCATGAGTTATTTTATTAAAATAAAAATAAAAGGATTATAAAAATCATTATAAAGTATATCATAAAAAATCTGAATGTAAACTATTTTTACAAAAGATAGAATTGGTCATGTTACTTGATCCCTTGTAAGTAGAATGGAAATAAGGGCATACATAAGGCTAAAGCGATAACTAAATCTTTTAAAAGCTGTGAAACAATTGATGATCGGTTCGCTTTGTATGGTCCCATTTGAGAAATATTAGGTAGTTTAAAATTAAAACCAATAACAAGGAATATTAAGAAAAACGTATATGACATAAAGTGTGTTCAAACGAGATCTACATTTAATTAGTTTTTGTTTATCTCTTATGTCATACAAAATTCTGCAAAACCCTCCAGAATAAAGATGTTTTCAAAGGTTATTCACATAAGATTCAGCATATACATTATGTTCGCAATGAAAATATCTTTAATATACGGTTTTTTAATCAAAATCGTTAGAGCAATTTGAGAAAAATAATATTTTCAGAAAGTATTCAATGTAAAGTGTGGTTTCCGTAGGGCGATTTTCTTGAAAATCTTCGTGTCGCATCCTTGAAAGAAACTAAAGATAGACACCAAGTTTGGTATTTAACAGTATTTTCATTTTTTAGCTATGCTGTCCAAACACACACGGACCTTTTTCTAAAAATGTTTTTTGTAGTCAGGGGGCTTCGAAACCTATTTCTTGTCATCGAAGTTTTGGATGTAATACGATACCTTATCTATTCACTATGTTCATTGTATATACGGCTAGAGAAAGTAATATCAATAGCTGAATAAGCTAAACTTTTGTTGATCTTTAATAACTTACATCTCAGTTTAAACCCTTTTTTAAGCACTCACTTAAAAAGCATCGGCCTTGACCGAGTTTAAAGGTCAGCGCTAACAACTAAGCCACCCATACCGACTAGATTTAAATAATTGGCAAACAACAAAAAGACATTTTCAACCAGAAATACATATAGATCTTATTAAAACAATCTATCTCAAATGGGTTATTTGTATGATTAATAATATAAGAGATGTTGTTTTCAGTGTTCTAATACTATATATTTTATGACGTACTTGACCACAGTTACGTTTCTTGAAATGTGAACAGTCTGGAATTGAAGATTTTATTCAGCAATCTGCTTTTTAAAAGAATCAGCCCTCTGTATCATTCCAAAACGGAATTCCGTATTAATCTACGGGTAAAGAAATAATTTGAGTTCATGTGAGCTAGAACGGGTTTCCGTGGAATTAACGTGAAAGTGAAGAAAGAATGCTCCATAAACGAACCCGTTCATGTGACTTTGTCACCCCACATGCGGTCGCATGGGATCGAACCCGGGCCAACCGACCACGACACACCTTAAGAGAATACTATTAAAAACTGCGTATCAAAACGCTGAGAGTAAAGTCTATTCTCGCTTATATCATCCCAAGGATCATTATTTTTATGTAGGTAATAAACATCATTTGATTTATATGTATACTCTCGATTGTCCGCGTAAAGCGCGGAGGTGGAAGAAGAAGAAGCAGGAAAAACACGAACAATCGAGAAACCCGTAATTTAATGCTTTTAAGACACCACATACATATAAATAGGAAATTACGTTTAAAAGCTTTTTTCAAAATGTATTCTTTGTTTAAAAGTTTGTTTTTGTTCCGTGAATAGCTGTTGTTTTTTTATTTACGAAACAGCAGCAAAGGACCCGCCGCGTGACAATGAGTGCCATTTCCATTGTTATCAGCCTGGCTATTCTCTGTAAATTAAAAGCAAATTCCATTTTTCTGATTGTTAAGTTTCTATGAAGCACGCTAAAGAAATTTGTAAAACAGATTGCGGAGAAATGAAAAAAAAAAAAAAAGTTATGACATTAAAATGAAATAATTTTTTTTGAGGGGGTCGTGTACGGATAATTCTGGAACCGGATAGTCCTGAGTATACTGAAATAACCAAAACACACAAACAATCAAAGACCTAACCACGATTTTTGGTTGTAGCATATAGGTACTATTAAAATCTTTACAAATAGTCTCCTAAAGCAAAAGAAAAACGAAATATAATTTAACATAAAAGTAGTGTTTGTAGTCAGTTTTATTATTTCAACAATTATAATAAGTTATCTGATATAGCTAGAAGCATCATATAAACATTTTGTCTAAATTTCAATTTCTATTATAAAAAAAACACTGTTGTGAATAATTCACATAACTTCCTCTACCTGTTTTGCAACAGCAATTCTTATAAAAGTTTAATTCCTTATATTTCACGTATATTGCACATTTCCTTGCAGATACGCGAGAAAAGTGAAACACATTAAACTAAAGCGATAGTCAGATGTTTCGTATGTGATGCAGTGATATTCCGTTCTCTTTACTTGATCAGGAGAAATAAAAATGAATAGCTAGGTAATGTTTTTACATTTGAGAAATGTATAAGTATTTTAAAATTCAAGATATACATTTAGGAAGAAATTATTTAAATATACGATATTCTTTTTTTAGCTTAACGTCCTTTAACCTGGTTGGCTATTTCAGACGATGAATGAAATTGGTAATGTGATATTTAAATGATCTCGGGGTCAACGGAGCTTACAGCCTCTCGACATTTGTCTTCTCAGGACAAGGCAAAACCCCGCAAAAATCAAAACTTATCCGGGTAAATGACCCTATGCGAGATTCGAACTCGCGACCTGTTGAATGTGAGGCAGATTCACTACCACTTAACTACCCTGGTGGGCATACTATATTTAATAAAACTAGATTCATTTTTAAGAAACTCGGTTTTCGAGGAAAGGCTCTATGTAAAGGTTAGTTTGAGTTGGGGATTTTCTTGAACATTTTCGTGTCGCATATTTGGAAAATGCTGAGAAAGTATTAAATCCACATTAACACTTAAAAATATTGAAATCAATGATATTGAAGTTATGAATTCACCTCTTCAACAAAAAAAGCAATATGTATTAAAAATAATAAACTTAAAAAAAATAAATTCTGAATTAAGTATCAACCTCAAATATGAAGTTTGACATTTAATAGACTTTTTTAGTTTTGAACTATATTGTTCAGACACACACAAACAGGGACGCACACGCACACACCGTCTTGCTTTCTCTAGCCCGCATGTACAATGTACAAGTAGATTGAGAAGGTATTGTATTCCATACCGATATTTCACCGGAAATATATGTTTGGGGGTCCCCAGAGTCCGAAAAAAAGCATTTTAAAAAATAAAGGTCTGTGGGGGTGTGAGTGTGGGTGTGGGTGCGTGCGTGCGCGCGCACGTGCGTCTGTGGACAGCATA
This sequence comes from Hymenopus coronatus, assembly GCA_030762935.1. NCBI lineage: Eukaryota > Metazoa > Arthropoda > Insecta > Mantodea > Hymenopodidae > Hymenopus > Hymenopus coronatus. Next base: position 59,658,002 of record CM060886.1, read on the forward strand.
GCTCGAAAACGAAATAACTGTTAAATACTAAACTTGGTACTTAGGTTTGGTATCTTCCAAGAATGCGACACGAAGATTTTCAAAAAAATCCCCCACCTTAAACTACCCTCTACATGATATTTTTTTTGATTTTCTTAAAATGACTAATGTCTTTGATTAAAATTATTTAAGTATTTACATCCCAAATAAAATGTATATTTTGAATTTTCTGGGAATCTCCTCTGAAGACCCTTTAATTCTGGGTGAACTTTGTCGAATTTTGCCTAACTGCTAAACCGTAAGAGAGAGACAAAAACTCACTACACAAAAAATGTAGATCTTATCAAAACACACAATTTATGACATTTACATTTTTGTTGTGGAAGTAACCGTTTCCGAGATATTCCTTGTTGTTGGTTTCAGTTGTGAAGTACTTTTCTCAAACAAGAAGTGTCCATTTTTCTTTTGTTCTACTCCTGGCCAAGCAAAGAAGCGATTTGCAATGACAATCGTATAACGATAGCTTTTAAAATATTTGACTATTACTTTAGCATAGTGCATTCCCTTCTACTTGTAAGGAACTGAGTAATAAGAACATTCTGCTAATGTTTACCTCGATTAGAATTTTGTAGAGAGAAGAATCATCTCTTGTAGGAAATTTGTAAAGCAGCTACAGAAAGTCATGTGAGTATAAAACATCAGATATTTTAAAAGGACTATTTTGAATTCGAGGGCCTTAAAACATGCATTTCCGATGAAATCTCGCTATCGAAATTTTGGATGGAATACAAACATTTTCTATTTACTGTGTATGCACATAGCAGAGCAAGTAAAAATACTTATACAATCCTCTCAGTTATTTATTTTAAATTAGCGCTCGTAATATGTCACAACATTTATCTAAAAATCTGATGTATTCCATTCATATGACTTTCTCTATATCTCTGAAACAAATTATAATTAAAAAGCTTACGCTTCTATTTACTTCCCACTACTTGAGAGAAATTAGCAGAAATAGTATTATTATTTGCTTCCTTGTAAGTAGAAGCGAAAAAATGGAGTACCATAAGTTAGTGACGGTCAAAATCTGGTTGCTATGGTTGACGTACCTTTGTTTTGTATGGACAGAGGTTGACAAATTCCTATATGAGAAAAGTAATTTTTTTAAAGCTGAAAACAATAACGAAGAACATCTAAAAAAATGTATATAACATAAATTGCGTGTTTTATAGAGATCTATATTTTTTGTGTAGTAAGTTTTTGTCTATCTCTTACGGTTTACGAATTATACCAGAATAAAGAGGTCACAGAGGCCATTCCCAGAAAATTAAAGATATAAATTTTGTTTGGCATGTAAATATCTAAGATATAAGAGATTTTAATCAAAATTTTGTCCATGTAAACGGTAATTTGGGGTGGGGAGATTTTTTTGAAAATGCCCAGTTTGGTATTTAACGGTCTTTTCGTTTTTTAGGTATGCTGCCCACAGACACACACACACACACACACACACACACACACACACACACACAGGGAACTTTTACCAAAAATGTTTTTTTTTTTATCCACGGGGACCCAAAACATGTATTTCCGGTGAAATCTCGGTATCGAATTTTTGGATGCATTAGGATACCTTCTGTATACACTATGGACATAGTATGTGTAGAGAAAGTAAAAATCTGCGTTTTGAAAGTCAACAGCTGGAAAACAGAACAGAATAATATGATGCGAGGTTTATTTGAAGGGGGTTGTGTTAAAGCGCAGGTATGCAAATCTGTAGGGTGGTACATTAGGGCTGAAATTTCTTTGGTAAGCACCACCTGAGAACTGACAGTGACAAAGTACCGGGCTTACTTTGCCTTCCTCGCTTTCTCTAATAACGCAAAGGGAAAGAAAATAGATGAATGGCTTCGATAAAGCACCGTGCGGGGGATATATAAAATAAGTGGTTATAATTGAGGAGATGACGAGAAAAGGGATCCTGTGCGTTCCCAAGTGCATTTTTCTCATTTTCTGCTCCACTTTCCTGCCACTGAACATCAGTGGAGTAAGAAATCTCCTAGATTGGAAGTGCTTCTGATGAGACGTGAAACTGGAGGATTGCACAGAAATAAAATCTGATGTGTTCCATTCACATAACTTTGTCACAAATTATTGTTAAGAAGCATATTCTTCTATCTACTCTATCATAATCGAGATAAACATTAGTATAAACTGTCTTAATTACTTGCTTACTTGTAAGTAGGAGAAAAATAAGGAAATACCCATGCTAAAGCGATAGTCAAATCTTTTAAAAGCCCGTTGCCATGTGGTTAAAATCCGTATCTGTGCAGGGCCACGAGTTTACAACTTTCCGTGTGACAAAAGTTAAGTATTTAAATTCTGAAGCAAATAAAAGGAATATCTCGGAAATCGTCAATTCCACGAAAAAAATTTGTATGACACAAATTGTGTGTTTTAACGAGATCTGTATTTTTGTGCTGTAAGCTTTTGTATATCCTTCACGCTTTACTAACAACCTATGCAAAATTCATCCAGAATAAAGAGATCTTTATAGGCTATTCCTAGAAAATTAAAGATATAGGTTTTATTTATCAAGTAAATACCTTTAATATACGGTATTTTGATCAAAATCGTTAGAGCCAGTTTGAGAAAGTCAAAATGTTCCAAATTTTTGTACCTATGAAAAAGTTAGTTTGGGGTTAAGGCATTTTACCCAAAATCTTCGTGTCGCATTTCAGGAAGATACCAAACTTAATAACCAAGTTTGGTATTTTATAGACCTTTCGTTTTCGAGTTATCGTGTTCATACGCAAACTGACACACGCACGGACCTTTTTCTATTTCCACTGAAATCTCGGTATCGAATTTTTGGGTGTAATATCTTCTCTATACATTATGTGTTAGTAATAATTTGTGCTTGTCTCTGTAACGTGGGGATAGCTTGTCTGTCTCGCATTCAAGAGGTTGCTAGTTCGAATCTCGCTTACGGTGAATTACCGAGATAGGGATTTATTTTCAGCAAAATCCCTCCATCTTTAACTACCTTTTGCATGAAGTATTTTCAAAACGTTTAATTTATCAAAAATGTCACCAATGATTTGATTAAAATTCTAAATATGTAAGATATCTTATTACTAGCGAAATGTATACCTGAGAATAGTCTCTGAAGACCCAGTCAAGGTGGATATCTTGCATAACTGGTAAACCGTAAGGGATAGAGAAAAACTTACCCACTACATGAAAATCCGATGTGTTACATTCACATGACTGTCTCTACATCTCTGCAACAAATGTTTGTTAAAAAGCTTATGCTTCTATTTACTCCATACTAAGTAAGAAAAAATTAGCAGAAGTAAACTAATTACTTGCTTCCTTGTAAGTAGAAGCGAAAAAACGAAGTGTCATAGGTTAAAGTGGTAGTCAAAAGCTGGTTGCTATGTGACTGAAGTTCCTTTGTTTGTATGGACAGGAGTTGACAAATTCCTGCATGAGAAAAGTTTTTCAAGGCTGAAATCAAAAACAAGGAATATCTAAAAAAAGAATCAACTCCACGAAAAAAATGTATATAACATAAATTGTGTGTTTTAATGTGCTCTACATTTTCTGTGTGGTAAGTTTTTGTCTATCTCTTATGGTGTACCAGTTACACAAAATTCCGTAAAATCTATCCAGAATAAAGTAGTCTTCAGAAGCTATTCCCAGAAAAGTCAAGATATACATTTTATTTGTCAAGTATATATCTTTAATATAAGATATTTTAATCAAAATCGTTAGTCATTTTTTACAAAACCAAAATTTTTCCGTGTGAAGGGTAGCTGGGGGTGGGGGGATTTTTTTGAGAAACTTGGTGTCGCATCCTTGGAAGATACTGAACTTAAATGCCAAGTTTGGTATTTAACGGTCTTATCGTTTTTGAGCCATGCTGATCACACACATACACGAACATTTTTCTAAAATTTTTTTTTTCGATTCCGATGGTCTCAAAACATGTATTTCTGGTGAAATCTCGGTATGGAATTTTTGGGTGCAATGAAATACCTTCTCCGTACACTGTGTGCATAGTACGTATAGAGAAAGTAAAGATATAGGTCTCATTAAAACACCATTTATGACATATACATTTTTATAGAGTTAACCTATCCGAAATATTCCTTGTATTGGATTTACTTTTAAACTAGTCTCAAGTGGGGTTACCCATCGTTTCATATCTCGTTTGTGTTACTCTTGGCCATGGAAAGAAAACCGAATTTCTATGACAACAAATAGCGACAGCTTTTAAAGATTTGATTGACGCTTAGCCTAGTGTATTCCGTTTAAACGGGACTAGGTAATAAGATAATTTCTAGTAATGTTTATCTTGATTAGCATGATGTAGATAAAAGAGTAATCTTTTGTAAGAATAGTTTGTTTTCAGAATAGCTATAGAAAGTTGTGTAAACGGAACACAACCATTTTTACTTTCTCTAGCCCCGTATGTGCAATGTACGTAGGGATAGATAAGTATTGTATTCCGCCCAAAAATTCCATACCGAGATTTCACCGGAAATGTATGTTTTAGGACCCCCTGTATCCAAAAAATGCATTTTCAGAAAAATATCCGCGTGTGTGTGTGTGTGTGTGTGTGAGTGTGTTTGTCCGTCCGTGAGTCTGTGAACACGATAACTAAACTTGGTATTTAAGTTTAGTATCTTCCAGGGTCGCGACACAAAGATTTTGAGAAAAATCCCCCCACCCCAAACTACCCTTTGCATGGAAATTTTTTAAAAAAATTTGATTTTCTTAAAGATGGCTCTAATAATTTTGATTAAAATATCATATATTAAAGATATTTACCTGACAACTAAAATGTATATCTTGAATTTTCTGGGAATAGCTTCTCAAGACCTATTTATTCTGGATGAATTTTGCTTAATTTGGCATAAATAGTAAACCGTAAGAGATAGACAAAAACTTACTATACAAGAATGTACGTATTGTTAAAATACACAAGTTATGTTAATTACATTTTTTTCGTGGAGCTTGCCGTTTTCGAGGTATTCATTTTTATTAGTTTCAATTGTGAAGTACTTATATTTTTCTCAGACGGGAGTGTCCGTTTTTTCTTTTGTTCTACTCCTGGCCAAGAAAAGAGGCCATTTGTAATGACAATCGCATAACGACAGCTTTTAAAAAATTTGACTATCGGTTTAGCCTAGTGTATTCCCTTATTTTCTTCCTACTTATAAGGAACTAAGTAATAAGAACATTGTGCTAATGAGTACCTCGATTAGCAAGGTGCAGAAAGAAGAATAATCTTATGTAGGAAGTTTGTAGAACAGCTAGAAAAAGTCATGTGAGTGTAACACATCAGATTTTTAACTTAAAAATATAGGTGAGCGCATATTTACTCATTAAAATCCATTTCGAAAAAAAAATTTCATGTAAAGGGTAGTTTGGGATGGAGGTATTTTTCTCAATCTTCGTGTCACATCCATGAAAGAAATCAAGCTTAAATACCAAGTTCGGTATTTAACGGACTTTTCGTTTATGAGTTATGCTGTCCTCACACACACACACACACTCGCGCACACATGGACCTTTTTCTGAAAATGACTTTTTTTGGATACAGGGGACTCTAAAACATATTTCCGGTGAAATATCGGTCTCAAATTTTTGGGTGTGGACACTATGTACGTAGCACGTGTAGAGAAAGTAAAAAACTAATTTTAATGAACATAATTATTATACTATAATTATTTTGTATGTCGTTTTGTTCAGTAGGAATTATTTCTTCATTGACATCTTTTCCTGTGGATGAACTATATTGAGGTACTGTAGCATAGTAGCTAAGCAATCACATGTGCTAATTCACTCAGAAGAATAATTGTATCGGATAATGATCGGAGCTAACTGTTTCTGGGAGCCATAGCAGAGGATTAAGTTATGCGCATAAAGTTTGGCCGCTAATTTGTGATGCAGGCGCCGCGCTAGGTGAGCAAACGGCTTCTGTAAACATCAGTCAGTAGGGATGTGTTACACATATTGTATGAATGTGTATCTCTCGATCGGGTTATTGTTCATCAAGCTACACAGGGACCAACTGCTATATCAATAAGGAATGGAGCACTTCTCACAAGCCCGCTTGAGAGATAGCCACAATAATCCCCACATCAGCTAAAGCGCTGCATATAGTATACCCATAAGCGATGCCCTTTGTGTTAATAGCTGGATTATACATTTGCATATGGTGGAAGATTGATTATACGGGTCTAGAAAACAAACATCCCAAACTCTTACATGTATAATTGATTTAGTTTTATTTTGGAGGGTTTTTTAGGCTTGAGGACTGTTTAAAGTGGACATAGGTTGATCGGTAGGATAGCTTAGGTCATTGAACGGAGAGCCCATGGTTCAAATTAGCAGTTCCGAATGTAGTCCTGCTTACGCCTATTTGCTCATGCCACACACACATTTTTTGAGGACAGTAATTTATCTTTTCTGTCCCTCCCAATCACACTGCATATTCTGCATTCATCCTTACTTCACTGGTAATGTAAGCAGCACGTAGCAACGGCTCCGATTGCTTGCTGAACATTTTACCGTGAGATCATAGTTGAGTATATTAAATGCAGGATGTTCATCAAGATCCCACACTTAGTTTGTTAATTTGTTCTCAAATTTTATTGCAGATACAAACTGAATTGATTTACGTATTTATCACACAAACCTTTGCATACATGAGACCAAATTTTAAAATAATTTCTTAATATATGAAGACTAAAAGCACACTGGCATTCCAGTAAAACATTTTGCGCGCATTACTTTCGCGACGTTCCAGTTTTCAGGAATGATCACTATTTTCTTCCAAACAAGACTATATGATCTGCAATACTTTTCAAGTTAATTTTTTACAGCAAGTGCTGAAAATGGCTACTATTTTCTTATAATCACAATTTCATATATCAGCGCATGTTCCGCGACACCTTTTTTAACGTAGGTGTTGTAATTTTGGCAATACTATTTAGGTTCTTGTGGGGTGTGTGGGTTGCCACTGTACAATATTTTACTTAATAGAAAGAAAACCAGAGAGGCCAGATCGGGAGACTTTGGAGAACATATATTTAATTTCCGAAAAATGTCTTCAACATATCCATGGACTCGTTTGCAGTGAGACAAGTGGCTCCATCTTATTGAAGCGCACTGTCACATTCATCCTCTTCCAACAGCCATAAATTGCTGCACAGTATCCATATAGACGACAACATTGACTTTCCTCAAAGCAAAAGGCCCAACAATGCCTCGTCGCGATATTGCACACCAAATACCGACTTTTTGTGACTGAAACAACACTTCTTGGAAGACATACGGATTTTCAGTTGCCCAAAATCTAGTGTTCTGGGATTTATTGCAGAATTTAAGTGTAACCACGCCTAACTCGTAGAGAAAGTCTTATCGAGAATGGCTACATTGTCGGGTGTTTAACTACGAATCATTGGAAGTAATGGAGGATTTTTTCCAAAATGAACTGCAATTCAATTTATAGCCCAAAATGTTATAATCTTTACATCAACATTTACCTAGATTGGTGCCCGCAGTCCTGGACGACTCGGACACATACAGGTGCAGTTTGATAGGCGCTTTATGTGTGGATAAAATTGTTGATCCAATTTGTTGTGCCAAACGCCTTGTCGATTTTCGTGGCTATGTAACATTCGCTACTCAACATTATGAACATGGTTGTTGCAATCCATCTATCATTTAAGGAGCCCGTAAATCAAGTGTTTATTTGGTGCCTAATCGTTGGTAAATAGCCTTCGCCGTCTCTCCAAACCTCTTTCATACGATTTGAACTCAAAATATGCTTAATGCATAGCGACATGCTGCGGGTGCGTAAAATCCATTGTTTCCGACTGCAATTCAATGTCACTCTGAGCAACGCTTCAGCTTCATGACTTAAACATGACATTAAGCCGTTCTTCAAGGTGACAACAATCTGCAATGCAAAGCTTGCCAACTCATCAAGTAAAATACCCAAAAGATAATTTTTGAAAGTGTGAGTTCGGTGACTTTTCGAGCGCTCTATGGAATTGCTGCTAAAATAGTGGGGAACTCCAGCAATAATTCGTCGACACTTGATGTGTAGCTATCAACGCAAACTAAAAATTGAGATCTGTAAAGCCATTGAACAATCTGATGATATAGTTAGGAATTCCATTATGTATAATTTTAATAGAAATCCAGAATGGAGAAAGCTTGAGCAATATCGAGAAAAACAGCAATACTGTATTGTTTCCCTTCGAAACCTTTTCTGATGGGTTCAGTGATTCCTAATACTAGTGAACACCTGAGTGCTGTGGGTGAAAAACAAATTGAAAGTCTGGAATGATATCATTCTGATAAAGAGATGATCATAAGCACTTCATTATAACTTTCTCAAATAGTTTATGGCAATAGACTGATTGTTCTATAGCTGGATGATAATTATTTTGATTTATTTGCATTTGAAAGATAATTTCTGCAAACGTTCATAGTTGAGCAAAGCAAATAATTCTCAAGGTAGCATTGAGAATTTCAGTTAGTCGTACAGGCGATTTCTTGGTCAAATGCTCTGACACAGTACTAGGTGTTAGATCATACCTGGGTGAATTTTTATTTTGAAATTTAAAGAAAACTCGGTTAAACGACTGCACATAATTAAAGGGACAGTACTATTTAACTAAAGTAGTAGATAATAAAACAATTACAACCCCACTTTCTCAATAAGACTGCCAGGTCAACCGTTTTGTAGTTAAAACATAAACAAGATGTTAATTTAGAGAATGTACCATAATACATGTTCTACATAAATATGGACGCTCGATCACTTTGATTTTCAAATGTTTCAGTCCACTTCATGCCTCTCTTGTGTTGTTTTATGTAAGATAACACACTAGATGTGTTTTGCGTTGTTCTCCTGTGTCGCTACCTGGTCCCACAATGATTTGTTCTGAAACCTTAATTTCATCTGCATTCTGTCAATCTTACTTTATCTCCCCTTTCCTCTGCGTCCACGTTCACCGCTATACATAATTTATCTGTCGGTTCCCCTGCCATTCGCCAGCGGTCGTCATTCACCTGTTTTCATGAAAAACATTCCAACTCCCAGTTCGATGGTGTGCACGTGGAATTGGGAAACCCACTTGTAGTGAACTTTTTCTTTTTGTGTGAAACTGTTCATTGCTGTTCTACCTACGCTGTACCAACTCGGTAAATAAAGGACCTTTCAATAACGTTTTAAATTGGAAAACCTTATATACGGCAAGCGTATTGCATACATCTCCCCCTTTATTCAGTTTTGCATGATCCTTCTCTTCACCATCTATTTCTGCGTTAGGAATTTTGCATTATTCATTAGATTATTACTAACATACCGTCATATTTACATGGATACTATGAATATCAATTCAAAGTAGTATTCTTCCTTCAGGCATGAAATTATTGTCTGTAGCACTCTACATATTCTGTTCACACCACAGGTTTTTGTCTTCAAATATTTGTTTGGCCTATCAGTTTATAATTAAAATAAACTGGTGGTCTCTCTCTCTTATATATATTCTTTTTAAATAACTTATTCACTTGCTTTTATATTCTTTGTTTAATTTTATCATTCAGATTATATCAGGTGAAACTGCCTCATATTTGATCTGTGTAATAGCCCTTCGTGCTTTTTAAACAGTTGTAGAATGTAATGAGACTAGTTCAAGCTAAACCTGACCAGTGGAGAACTGGCGAGAGTTACCTTCACTTTATCCATCTTGTTTTATTAGCGGAGACGGTGAGCGGGTCGTACCATTGCTAGAGGTAAAACAAAGTTTTCTCTTCCCGGTTTTGACTGGCGGGTTTTAACTTGAAATAGACCGTTGAGGTCTGTAACTGTATATGTGTATATAATAAATAAAATCCCCTTCTCGCATCTTTACTTCTTGGGTGGTATATTTTCCTATAGCAGCAACTGCTCTTAAAAATCTCATTTCATTTGTTTGAGGTTTACTTTTTTTTATTTTTCCCTGTGATGAATGAAGTTACGCTCCCATATAAAGGTTTGCCACAACCAGAGTGTTCGCTACAACAGAAAAGGTCAAGTTAAGATACAAAGACTAAGAATAGGCCATACAAAACTCTCAAATTCCTATTTACTGTCAAAAGAAACACCACCATATTGTGATTTTGTGTAAGTCCTCTTACAGTACCATATTATATTTCAGTGTCCAAAATACAGTCATGTCAGAAAATAGCATACAGTTTCAACAAACTTTGCATCAGCACTTACTGACACAAAAAGTTTAGTTAATATATTAATATACCCTAAAGGAATCAATCTATACAACTGTATATAACTCTCAGAATTATAATTATATATTGTTTTATTATTTCTACCTAAACCACTGTTTTCAATACCAATAAGCATTAGATGCATGTTTTAATCCCTGTGTACATCATGATTTATTTATAACGTTCACAATTTTCATTGTATACTGGATGCAAAACTGCCAGCTTAATGTTATCTTCTCGTTAAGTTTTGCAAGTAAATTTAAACCTCCGTGTTACAATAGTATCATTTATAGGATGAATTTGGAACTAAATCTGGCATCTTCTTGTGCAGTTTCGAATGAAAGCATCCTTAAAGAAAATGTTGCCAGGATATCAGTGATGGACACACAAAAATGTTGGTACATCTAAATATGGTTTATATCACCGTGCATAAAGCGGTTTATTCATTACACCGTAATATTGATTACACCTTCATATAACCAATCTCTGACTCCTCGAGCTGATGTCAGATATGTGACTGGCTTGAGAAAGAATTTAGACACGCAAGGAATCAGTGAAAGATGTTATGGTTAGAGACAGCACTGGATATCACTGAAAGAATTGCAAGTTAGCAGGTTACGATCAGTGCATTTACTGTCCCTTCATCGCAGTGAGGTAATGTACTTTAGCTCTCTTCCTTTTTACTTTCTCTAGCCCGCATGTGTAAAGTACATAGTGTATACAGAAGGTATTATATTCCACCCAAAATTCGATACCGAGATTTCAACGAAAATATATTTTTTGGGTTACCCTGAGTCCGAAATTTTTTTTTAAGAAAAAAGTCCGTGTGTGTTTGTCTTTGTCCGTGTGTCTATGGACAGCAGAGCTCAAAAGACAAAAGACCGTTAAATACCAAACTTGATGTTTAGGTTTGGTATCTTACAAGGATGCGACACGAAGATTTTCAAGAAAATCTCCCCACCACGAACTACCCTTTACATGGAAAAATTTTAGAAAATTTTGATTTTCTATAAAAAATGGCTCTAACGATTTTGATTAAAATCCCGTATATGAAAAATATTTACATCCCAAAAAAAATGTGTATCTTGAATTTTCTGGGAATAGCCTTTGAAAACCTCTTTTATTCTAGATGAATTTTGCCGAATTTTACTTGACTACTGGACTTTAGATCACGTTAAAACACACACTTTATCATACGTTTTTAAGTGGATTTGGCTGTTTCTGAGATGTTCCTTGTTATTTGTTTCAGGTTTAAAACACTTAAACTTTTCTCACACGGAAATTTGCAATTTCCTGGTCCTACATCGGAACGTATTTCAACCATATGGCAACCGGCTTTTAAAAGCTTGACTATCGTTTTAGCCTAGTGGATTCCCTTATGTTCCTTCTACTTACAAGGAAGCAAGTAATTATGACAATTTCTGCTAATGTTTATCTCGATTATCATAAAACAGATAGAAGAATATGCTTTATAACAACAGTTTGTCACAGCAATGTAGAGAAAGTCATGTGAATGGAACACATCAGATATTTTTAAAAGTATACCAAACTTCTCTTGAGATATTTTGACGAGAGTCATTTGGAGCCAAGCTCATATGTACTGACGGTGATACGGAGAGAAGGTTTCCTCAGTATAAACACCACTTAACATAATATCGTAGGAACTTCACCAAAAACTCTCTCAAATTGTATATTCATTCCATTAAATGTGACCGTAGCTTATCTACTGTTCTACAAACGACACTATTGTGTAAAACACTGTAAGTATGCTTATATATCGATATAATGTAATACCATTTCTTACATGCATGGAAAATACACACAAATAGCATTCTATGTTTATTTTAGTAAAAATTTACACATCTCATCTTCGTTGCTCAAAAACCGGTTTGCAGAGCACGTGCTGCTTTGCGTGCCCTAAATTTGCTCTCTAATTACTATCGCTATGTAATGAAGGAGGGTTCGCATTCCGCCTCTACGAAAGAGTTCCGCTACGAAATTGGTGGTGGACAAATCGCCTCAGGGGTAGGTTTTCTCAGGGTTCACCGGTTTACCTCGCCATCGTTATCCGCCGGTGCTCCATTTTCATTCCATATATCAGCAATGTCATCGCCTTCGGTGCCAAAAGTAGTAAAAGCAGGCGTTAAAAACAGATATTAATGCTAGCAGAAATTTATCGACTGCTAAATTGGTTTTAAAATCCTATATTTCATTCAAGAATTCTAAGTTAGGTCCTATCACAAAATGACCTTGGATGTTTACAACTCCTTTTAATTCTATTTAAACATGCACAGCTCTAGGGTTAGCGTATTTTAAGGCCGAGAAGTTGTGTTTGCAAGTATCTGGGAATGTAATGATAAACTATACCCAGTTTGGGGAACTCAGGTTTGCGGTTTTCTGTAAAGCGACTTGTGCGGTTGCACAGCGATGCGGAGCTGCATTCTAGGGCGCTGCAGAAGTGTGACCAGATAACAAATGATTTTAATTTCACTTGATGCGCGAAGCGTCTCTCGGCTGCTTCAAGAGGTCATGCTGGCTCTATTTGATATACACGCCCTCTTGCAGGGTAATGAAAGTGAGTGCTATGGAAATTAAGTGTGAGATTTACTTGCTAAACTGCATAACACGCCACTGCGACACAAGTGGGGATTCTCAGAGGCGTGAAGCAATATATCTCCTCTTTATCTTTTGTTTTGTTTCCTTCATTTCTTCCCCTCTCTTTACTCTTTTATATATGCTCTACCCTATTAATTTCTTTCTCCACCGAGTACACAATAATAGTTGAGAAAGTATTGTACTCCACCCAAAAATTCGATACCGAGATTTCGTCGGAATTACATTTTTGAGGACACATTTTTAGAAGAATGTCCTTGTTTGGGAAATGGAAATGGCGTTTTATTTATGGACGCTCTTTAACTGCTGCTGTTTTCAGCGTCCCAATCTATACTGGGCCCGAAAGACCGATTAATTTTACTCAGAGGCCTCTAAGATACGGTACCAACGGCTTCACTTCCCTTCCGAAGGAAGCTATGCTAAGGATTTTTACGCCCGTGTGTGCGAGTGTGAGTGTGAGTGTGTGTATGTGTGTGTGTGTGTGAGTGTGTGTGGATAGCATGGCTCAAAACGAAAAATAATTTATATACCAAACCTGGTACTCAGGTTTAGTATCTTCCAAAGATGTGACACGAAGATTTTCAAGGATCTTCTGCTTTAAACTACCCTTTGTTTTTCTCCACAATGGAAATTTTAATTAAAATATCGTATATTAAAAGTAATTTATATGACAAATAACATGTTCATTTTGGATTTTCTGCAAAATGATCTCGTGCATTTTTGTGGAGTTGACCATTTCTGAGATATTCCCTGTTATTGGTTTCAAATTTAAAATAACTAGTTTTATTCCTTGTCATGAAAAGAGGACCGAATTTCAATGACAGCTTAAGATCGCTTTAGCCTAGTGTGTCACCATTTCTGGTAATGTATCTCGATTACTGAAGTAAATAAAAGATAAATCTGTTGTAAGAATACATTGTTTGCAAATCCGATAGAGATGGCCATGGGAATGGAACATTTCGGATTATGTTTCATTTCCTTCATTCGCAGTCCTAGTGCGCCTTCTTGAGTTTCCTTTATTCTGCTTTCTAGAAAATGCCTCCCGCAATATTGTTGAAGATCTGTATTAAGATATGTACATGAGAAATAAAAAATTAATATCCTGAATTTCTTGGGAATAGCCCATGAAGTTCTCTTAATTCTGATTGACTTTTTCAAAGTTGGTAAATCTTAAAAAATCTGATGTGTTCCGTTCACATGACTTTCTCTATATCTCTGCAAAAAATTATCGTTAAAATCTTATGCTTATATATACTTCATGCTAATCGAGAAAAAAAAACAAACAGAAATAGTCTTATTACTTGCTTCCTTGTAAGTAGAAGCGAAATAAGGAAGTACCATAGGTTAAACTGACGGTCAAAAGCTGGTTGCTATGTGACTGAAGTTCCTTTGTTTGTATGGACAGGAGTTCACAAAGTCCAGTATGAGAAAAATATGTTTTTACAGGTGAAACCAAAAACAAGGAATATCTAAAAAACAATCAACTCCACGAAAAAATTGTATATAAATTAAATTGTGTGTTTTAAAGTGCTCTACATTTGCTGTGGGGTACGTTTTTGTCCATCTCTTACGGTTTAGCAGTTATGCAAAATTCCATAAAATTGACCCCGAATAAAGTAGTCTTCAGAGGCTATTCCCAGAAAATTCAAAATATAACTGTTGTCAGATAAATATCTTTAATGTACGATATTTTAATCAAAATCATTAGCCATTTTTTAGAAAATCAAAATTTTAGAAAAAAGTTCCATGTAAAGGGTAATTTGGGGTGGGGGGATTTTTCTCAAAATCTTCGTGTCGCATCCATGGAAGATACTAAACTTAAATTCCAAGTTTGGTATTTTACCGACTTTTCGTTTTTAAGTTATCGTGTTCACAGATACACACACGGAGTTTTTTCTGAAAATACTTTTTTTTTGGATATAGGGGACCCTAAAACATATATTTCCGGCGAAATCTCGGTATCGAATTCTTTGGTGGAGCGCAATACCTTCTCTATACACTATGTGCTAAACATTTGAGAGATATTCCCTGTTAATAGCTTTATTTTAGAATATTTAAACTTTTCTCAATGCAGAAATCCTCATCCGTTTCAAATCTCTTTTGTTTTACTCCTGACATGGAAAGAGAACCGAATATCAGTGACAATCGCATTGCGACAGCTCTTAAAACATTTGACTATTGCTTTAGGCTAGTGTATCCATCCCCTTACTTCCCTTCTACTTGTAACTAGTTGTTTCTGTTTGTTTATCTATATTAGCTGAAAAATAAGATTCTGGGTCATAAAATAGATAGAGAAAGTCATATGAATTGAACACATCAGACTTTTTAATGTTTGCCTCAAAACTTGTATATTGCCTCTCAAAGGTGTATTAAAGGAAATGGTAATTTTAAGTTTTGGAAATAATGCTTAATTTTATAAATCAATTATTACATTTTGAAAAATAAAGAATTTTGGAGAATACAAAAGTCAATTTTTTCGATAATTAGGGGTTAATATAAAAAGCATATTATATTTGTTTATAAATTTTTATTATAAAACGTAGAACTTTTTGTTAATATTTTTAACATGCAGCGCATGAAACAATTTTATTAGAGCAATTAATTTAGAGAGTAAAATATTTTAATTTAAATAATCATGCAACATATTGTTTTTAAATGCAGCAAAAATATTACTGTTTATGTACTAAATGGTATGAATTTCAATAAGATGGATTTTCCAAATTTTGCAGATGCACGAACACTTTGATGTCAATGACTTCTATATTCCTCATCTTCTTACATGGAACATAGAAATTGAAACTACGACCTTCCAAATGCTATCACAAACTTTACCGCTTAAGCCATGTCCTCACTTATAACAATATGTTTGTGAATATAATACCTTGAAATAACATGTTTCTTGTAAGGTTATGTGGTTATTCGAATACTTTTAGTACAGCTATGACTTTATTTCTATTCTACTTCGTCGTTTTTTGACACTGCTGCTTTTCAATACTAGCTTTCTATTGTCAGAGGAGACAATGGAATCTACTCGATGCATTTTCAGCATTCCACAATGACTGGAGATGCTGAAAAAGCTGCCTATCGAAGGGTAAAATCTGTTCAATAATGGCTTTGCACCCGCTCAGAAGAAGTGAATTGACGAACCTGATATCCCCCGTGAATCGCTCTGAAACGCACATAAAAGATTTTTACGGCCCATACAAAACTAAATGCTGCTGCGCACGCCATTCATTCTTAGTTAGCATGTAGCAACCATTCGTAATAATGACTGGCCACAGATGCATTTCCATAGCATTGGTGTATTTCATTATTATAAATGTGTTCCAGAGAGCATTTGCGATAATTCAACCATTATCAGTCTTTTTATTTTCTATAATGTATTGTATTTCCCCCAAAACTTCGATAGGTACTGAGATTTAATCGGAAAACATGAATAAAACAAGCATATTTAGAAAAAGGTCTAAATGTATGGTGCATGTAGCATAACTGAAAACGAAAAGTCCAGCATCTTCAAAGGATACACACGAAGATTTCTCACCCTAAACTACCCTTTACATAGAAAAATGTTCGTAAACTTCCATTTTCTCAAAAATGGCTCTATTACGATTAAAATGTCGTATATTAAAGGTATTTACATCACACATAAAATGTCTACTTTGAATTTTTGGGAAATAGCCTCTAATGGCCATTTCATTCTGCTTAATGACTTTTTCATAACTGATAAACCGTAAGAGATAAACAAAAACTATACTACTTATATATTAGATCTCGTTACAACACACAATTTCTGAAATATATGATAAATTAATTATGGCTGTTATGAAAATGATAGAAATAATGTTGATAGTGTATATTATATTCAGTTTTTTGTAGAGTTTATGATTTACAAGAAATTTCAAATTTAAAATACTTTAAAATAGCCTCTTGAAGACCATTTCACTCTGCTAAATGAGTTTTCCATAGCTGATAAATCTAAGAGCTAAACGAAAACTTTACTCACATAGATGTAGATCTCGTTACAATACTCAATTTATGAAATATATGATTAATTATGACTGAAAATAATAGAAATAATGTTGGTGTATATCATATCCTAAGAGATTCCTAGTTATTGATTTCAATTTTAAAATGCGTGCATTTTTTCTCAAAAAAGAAGTGCTCAAACGTTTTTATTCATTTTAATTCTTGCCCTGCAAAGAGAACTGCATTTGAATCGTATAGCAATGAGTTTTTAAAATATTTTACTATCGCTTTAGCCTAGTGTGTTTCCTTATTTTAACTAAGTAATAAGACATTTCTGCTCATGTTTATCTTTTATCATGGTGTAGATAGAAGAACAATCTTTTTTAAAAATTGCTTGTTTGCAGAACAGGTGGAGAAAGTCATGTACATGGAACCATCAAATTTACTTTTTCTACAAAAAAAAAGTATATAGATCACGTTAAAACACACAATTTACCATATGTTTTGTAGAGCTAATCGTTTTCGAGATATTTCGAGGTAATGGCTCCAGTTTTGAGCTACTTAAACTTTTCTCAAACGGAAAATCACCTTTCTTTTGTTTATTCCTAGTAAGCAGTATTCAATAACACATTATTTCGTCATCATATATCATTCAAACAGAGTTGCTTGTTCAAAATCAAGCAATTTACAACTGATCCTTCTATCTCTTTCTAGAAGCATTTAATGCTTCTCCCTTGGGATTTATACTCAAATTTCTTTAGCATTTGTATCACATGCTCATGAGTTATTTCTGTATTGGTCTAGTTTCTCTATTATTCCCATAATATCTAGTTGCTTATGACTTGCGTAGTTCCTTTTGTGATTCTGCATTCGGTCTTAATAATCGCATCAATGCTGCTTCAAAACTTTTTTCTATTCTAGTTGTTCAAGTCCACGCTTCTTCACCATAAAGAAACAAAGATATAACTAAGACTTTATAAAATTTCAGGATCGTCTCTGTCCACATACCATGCATATAGGTAGAGAAGGTATTGTATTCCACCCAAAAATTGATGTAAAGATTTCACCGGAAATATATATTTTGACATTCCCTAAATAAAAAAAAAGAAAAAAAAAAGAAAAGGAAAAACTGCCTGTTTGATTATGTGTGTTTGTGGACAGCAAAACTAAAAAACCAACAGAGCATTAAATACTAACTTTGGATATAAGTTTAGTGTCTTACAAGGATGCGAAGCGAAGATTTTCAAGAAAATCCACCCACCCCAAAAATGAATAACGATTTTGATTAAAATACCGCATATTAAAAATCTTTACAAGACAAAATGCTTATCTTGAATTTTCTGGCAATAGCCTCTGATGAACTCTTCATTCTGGATGAATTTTGTATAATTCGTAAACAGTAACATATAGACAGAAACTTACAACACATAAATTATACGGATTTCGTGAAAACACACAATATATGTCATTCAATGTTGTAAGGTTAACCGTTTTTTACTTTCTCTACACTTACTATGTACATAGTGTATAGAGAGTGTATTGCACTCCACCAAAAAATTCGATACCGAGATTTCACCGGAAACATATGTTTTAGCATTCCCTGTATCCAAAAAAAGTATTTGCAGAAAAAGGTCCGTGTGTGTGTGTATCCGTGTGTCTGTGAACACGATAACTCAAAAACGAAAAGTTGGTAAAATACCAAACTTGGTATTCAAGTTTAGTATCTTCCAGGGATGCGACACGAAGATTTTGAGAAAAATCCCCCCACCCGAAATTACCCTTTACATGGAACTTTTTTCGAAAAAATGACTCAAACGATTTTGATTAAAATATCGTATATTAAAGATATATACCTGATAAATAAAATGTATATTTTGAATTGTTTGGGAATAACCTCTGAAGACTACTTTATTCTGAGTAAATTTTACGGAATTTTGCATAACTGCTAAACCTAAGAGATAGATAAAAACTTACCACACAAAAAAAGTAGAGCACTTTAAAACACACAATTTATGTTATATCATTTTTTTTTTCTTGCAGTTGATGGTTTTTTAGATATTCCTTGTTTTTAGTTTCAGCTTTGAAAAACATACTTTTCTTATACATGAATTTGTCAACTCCTATCCATACAAACAAAGGAACTTTAGTCGCATGCAAACCAGCTTTTGAGTGTCACTTTAACCTATGGTATTCCCTTATTTCGCTTCTACTTACAAGGAAGCAAGTAATAGGATATTTCTGATAGTTTTTTCTCGATTAGCATGAAGAAAATAGAAGCATAAGCTTTTTAACAATAATTTGTTGCAGAGATGTAGAGAAAGTTATGTGAATGGAATACATCAGATTTTTCTGCTAATGTTTATCTTGATTATAACTACGTAGCCAAAGGAATAATCTTTTGTAACAAGGGTTTATATAGAAAGTTATATGAATGGAACATATCAGATATTTTTTCAATAGTATTCTTTTTATTATACCAACATTTGTTTTAACTTGCGTAATTTATTTTATATGCTCTTAATATATACGTAAATAAGATGTAACAATCAAAAACATTTGATGTGTTCCGTTGTTCACATGACTTTCTCTAAATCTGTGCAACAAATTATTGTTAAAAAGCTTATGCTTCCATTTACTCATACTAATCGAGAAAAAAAGTAGCAGAAATGGGCTTATTACTTGTTTCCTTGTAAGTAGTGGTTAAATGAGGAGTACTATAGGCTAAAGTGATAGTCAAAAGCTGGTTGCTATGTTACTGAAGTTCCTTTGTTTGTATGCACAGGAGTTGACAAATTGCTATATGAGAAAAGGATAAGTTTTTCAAGCTGAAATCAAAAACAAGGAATAACTCTAAAACGATCAACACCACGAAAAAAAAGTATATATCATAAACTGTATATACTAACGTGCTCTATATTTTTTGTGTGGTGAGGTTTTATCCATCTCTTACGGTTTAGCAGTTATGCAACATTCCGTAAAATCCATCCTGAATAAAGCAGTCTTCAGAGGCTATTCCCAGTAAGCTCAAGATATACATTTTATTTGGCATGTAAATATATTAAATATTAGAGATTTTAGTCATTTTTGAGAAAATCAAAATTTTCTAAAAAAATTCCATAAAAGGTAACCTTGTATTGATTACTGTGGTATATATATGACTTACCTTTGAAATTACCTTATCTACACGTACTATAGGTATGTTAAGTACAGAGTAGGAAGAGAAGGTATTGCATTCCACCCAAAAATTCGATGTCGAGATTTCACCAAAAATGTAGTTTTGGGTCCGCTGTATTAAAAAAAAAAACATTTTAAAATAAGGTTCACGTATGTGTATCTGTAAATACGGTAAATCAAAAACGAAAAGCCGGTGAACTACCAAACTTAGTATCTTGCAAGGATGCGACTCGAGATTTTGAGGGGAAGCCCGCCCCACAAACTGTCTTTTTATGTACATTTTTTTAAAAATATTGATTTTCTCAAAACGATTTTGATTTAAATACCGTATATCAAAGATATTTAGATGACAAAATTTATAGATTCGATTTTCTGGGAATAGCCTTAGAAGACCTTTACATTGTGGATGACTTTTGCTGATTTTGCATAACTGATAAACCGTCAGAGATAGACAAGTGTACTTCACAAAAAATGTAGATCTTGTTAAAACACAGTTTCTTATATACATTTCTTCGTATAGTTAACATTTCCGAGATATTCCTTGTTATTGGTAGTGTTTAACGCCCGCTTTAACTACTTATGGCACCGCAGGCGGTGACACTGATGATACATGAATGATGATGGAGCACCGGTGGAATGCGATGGTGGGGGAAACCGGAGTACCCAGAGAAAACCTGCCCCAGGGCCACTTTGTCGAATACAAATCTCACATGCGGTTGCTTGGGATCGAACTCCGGCCACTCGGCCACGGTGCAGCCCCTCCTTGTTATTGGTTTCGGTTTAAAAGTACTTACATTTTTGTTACACCGGTATTTCTTTACTCCTGGTTATGTTAAAAACAAATTTCAATCACATAGCAACGAGCTTTTAAAATATTTGACTATCGCTTTAGCTTAATGTAATTGTTTATTTCTCTTCCACATAGTACAGGAAAGAAGATTATTTATCGTTAACATTTATCACGATTAGCATGAAGTAGTTAGAGGAATGTTTTTAATAATAGTTTATTAATACCGTGCTACTTAACATGAGCTTTATATTTGTTAATATAAACTTCACAGATAACACACTGATTATTCTGGGAAATCGCCGACGTTTTTCAGTGCACCAATGAGCGCGTCACTTCAGCCAATAGAAATCACAAATGACGCGTGGAGTAAAACACAACGCCTTATCGTAGTCTTTGAAGCAGACATGTTAACCTTTGTGTAACACGGTAATACAGAGGTGCAGAGAAAGTCATGTGAATGGAATATAGCAGATGTTATATTAATAATATATTAGTTATACAGGATGTTAATGAACTTTACCGAAATATCTTCACAGAATTTATAGATTACTTAAATAAGTAATTCGAGATAGGAGACTTATGGCCTGTTTATTGAAATGTCGAAGTAACGGTTATAAGTTTCTGAAGTGCTAGTACGCCACTGGCTAATTTATCAACCATTCAAGAGTATAACACGAAAAACGAAGGAATATATTACAGCGCACCACTCTAGCGTAGTGGTTATTATACTGGCTTTCTAGTGAAAGATGGTTTCCGAGTTCGGGTCTCGTTCACGTATCGCGGTACTTCGTCTGGAATGAATAAAATAATAAAAACATTTACTCTATGACAGGAATCAAACTCATGACCTTTGGGATAGCAGCTTCCCGCGTTACGGACTAAGCCACTAGAGCAGTTGAAAAAGCGCCTCCAGAGTAGGCTACCTCAAGAGCATAGTTAATGAATGTTCAGTGTCGCACTGTCAAACAATTAGTTCGAGATTTTACAGATTTTTGCGACATTAAATCTTGAGAACGCTAGTAACGAGCTGCTAAAAATCAATATTTCTATACTCGGGCAGCAGTTTTAAGGTCATTCTAAGCCATTTTTCCAACCTGCTTTGCTTTAACAGCGACTTATCAGCATCTGATACCCACACGTTTAACGCTATATAATTGCGCTATGTTTATCCGGGGACCATGCATCGCCGACCTCAAATTACTTGTATCAGTCAAGTGCACAATCTCGCAAATTATTTCGGTGTAGTTCATTAACACCCTGTATAATTAATATGCTATTTCTGAAGATTATAACCAATCTTGGTTTTTGGCTAACTTAATGTTGTAGTGGAGTTATTTTGTGATATCATTTTGTGTCATGTTCTCGAGGGAATACCGACGTGTAACTGGAGCTTGACGTGGTGTTGATTTCCACTTGATCATGACGCTGCAACATCGATTTCTAGGCACCGCAACTCTCAGGTTTCTGCTATGTGACTGTCACCAATTTGATTACCTAGTGGTTAGCGCTTTCAACATGTGTACTTCCAGTTAACCTAGAGTATTACTTTTATTTTCACTTTTCGTCATAAGCTACAGAGCCTTGTAATTGGATTGCAGTGCAAATGAGCTTGTTTGTTGCTCTGTGTAAATGTGTCATTCGGATTATGCAAGATAATATCAGTGCCATATTTCCCACCTCATAGCATAGCGTGCGTGAACTTACTGCAAGGACCTGCTAGAAATTTCAAACCTGTGCTCCCTCTTTAATTTCACTTAAGGTAGCTTAAACATTGTCCTGCTGATGTTACAAATTAAGGTAAAGGTGCAGTACAAATTGAATAATAATAATAAAAAATATGATGTGTTCCATTATATTTTATGATAATCGAGATAAATATAAAAATTAAATTAAATTAATTACTTGCTTCCATTCAAGCAGAAGGTAAATAGGGGACTACACTAGGCTAAAGCGATATCTATTCAAATCTTTTAAAAGCTAGTTGCCACGTGGCTGAAATCCGTTTCTATGCAGGAGTTTACAACTTTCGGTGCGAGAAAAGTTTTAAGTATTTTAAATTTGTAACAAATAACAAGGAATATCTCAAAAATGAATATATACATTCTGTGTTTTAACGAGCTCTATTTTTCTGTTGAGTTAGCTTTTGTCTATCGCTTACGGTTTATCAGTTATGTAAAATTTCGTAAAATTAATCCAGAACAAAGTAATCTTCAGAGACTATTCCCAGAAAAACCAAGATACACATTTTATTTATGAGGTAAATATCTTTAATATACGATATTTTATTCAAAATCGTTAGCCATTTTTGAGAAAATCAAAATTTTCAGAAAAAGCTCCCTGTAAAGATTGCATGGATTTTCTTGAAAATCTTAGTGTCGCATCCTTGGAAGATACCAAACTTAAATACCAAGTTTGGTATTTAACGGTCTATTCGTTTTTGAACTATGCTGCACACACATACACATACACACACACAAACACGGTCCATACTCTAAAAATCTGATGTGTTCCATTCACATGACTTTCTCTAATTCTCTGCAACAAATTATTGTTAAAAAGCTTATGTTTCTATTCACTTCATGCTAATCGAGAAAAAGTTAGCAGAAATAGGAAATAGGTAGAAGCAAAATAAGGGAGTATCGTAGGCTAAAGTGATAGTCAAATGCTGGTTGCTATGTGACTGAAGTTCCTTTGTTTCTATGTACTGGAGTTGACAAATTCCTGTATGAGAAAAGTGAGCTTTTCAAAGCTGAAGCTAAAAACAAAGAATATCTCAAAAACCACCAACTCGGCGAAAAAAAAGTATACAAGATTGTGTGTTTTAACGTGCTACATATTTTGTATAGCAATTTTTTTATCCATCTCTTGCGGTTTGGCAGTTATGCAAAATTCTGTAAAAGTCGTCTAGAATAAAGTAGTCTTCAGAGGCTATTCCCAGCAAATCAAGATATACATTTTATTTGTCAGGTTTAATATACGATATTTTAATCAAAATCGTTTCAGCCACGTTTGAGAAAATCAAAATATTCGAAAACATTTCCATGTAAAGGGTAATTGGGATGGGGGAATTTTCTGAAAATGTTCATGTCGCATCCCTGGAAGATACCAAATTTAAATACCAAGCTTGGTATTTTAACAACTTTTCGGTTTTGAGTTATCTAGTTCAGACACGCAGACACACATGGAGCATTTTTCTGAAAATGCTTTTTTTTTTAATACAGGGAGCACTAAAACACATTTTTCTGGTGAAATATCGATATGTAATTTTTGGGTGGAATACAACATCGTCTCTATACACTATGTACATAGTAAGTACGTAAAGAGAAAGTAAAAATCTAATAGGCTAAATTCACATTAACCTTCTCTACTTATACTGCAACAAACCATTTGTTTATCTCATTCTTCTATTTACTTCACGCCTATCGAGATAAGGATTAACAGAAATGCTTTTATTACATATTTTTACTTGTACAAGATGAATAAGAAATACAATAAGCTAAAGAATAGTCAATTATTTTAATACCCGATCGATATGCGATGGTCTTGAAATTATCTTGTTTTGCTGGAACATTGAATCTTCCTATTTAGAAACTTATTTGAAAATGTAAATCTATAGCAAGGAATATTTCTGAAATGGTTGGTTCGATAGAGGGAGATTTGGTCAGCTTCGTGCTTCCCCTGGCCGAATGCTGATTTCGCTACCTATCGTAACTGAAATTCACGATACTGAGTGGGCCCTGGTACAATAATTTAATGAACTCGGCTTGCCGAACCATTTGACAGGAAACCCACAAAGTCGGCTAACACTACATAGTTTAAACTGGTAAATGGAGAAACAAACAGTGGATACAATGCCTTCATTGGGACAGACAAGATGTAGTAAGCCACGCCCTTCCGCCTTGTTATTGTCACCGCAAGCAAAATGACTATTACCCAATCCAAAAAGTATATATCGCGAGGCTTGGTTTTTTAATAAAGGACCATTCGGATATAATCTATAACTATAATTTGCATTTTTCTTGATAGTATCAAAGTCTTCTAGAACAGAAGCACCCGACCTGACGTATAGATGGCGGTTGTTGTTTCAAACGACAATGGTAAAAAGTACCAACTTAGAAAGCTTAAGTTTGACCATTTTACATTGTTTAGCTCTCGGCGAATTTGTAAACATGGATAAAACTGGTCATCGTTATGTCGTACAATACTTTCATTTCAAAGATTTTAGTCCAACTAATATTAAAGCTGAGCTAGTTTCTACTTTGAGGAAGTCCGCTCCTTTGTTTACAACAGTGAAATATTGAATGGCAGAGTTTAAGTGCGGCGTACGAGCTGATAAGACGAACATCGCAGTGGTCGACCAAATGAGGTTACCAGTCCAGAAATTGTAAAGAAAATCCACAACATGGTATTCATTGACCGTCGAATGAAGTTGCGTGAGCTAACAGGCATTTCAAAAAGTTCTGTACGTCGCATAATGACTGAAAATTTGGATATGAGAAAGTTGTGTGCAAGATGGGTGCCGCGTTTGCTCACAATAGAACAAAAACAGCGTCGTGAGGATGTTTCAGTCGAGTGCTTGACAATGTTTCGCTACAATAAAGCTGAGTTTTTGCGTCGATTCATAAAATGAATGAAATCTGGCTCCATCACTTCACAACTGAGATAAAGGGGCAATCAAAACAGTGGATTGGAAGGGGAGAATCGGTCTAAAGAGGGCGAAGACAGTTCCATCTCAATGAAAAAAGGAAAAGTAATCAATGCAAATATTATGCCATTTATAACATTATAAAAGTTAAAATCTAGGTAATCTCCGATAGAGCTATTTCAACTGTGCCAACAGATATTTGTCAAACGATATTTGTATTTTTACTTTGCATAATTTATCTGTGAAAACAGTTACTTAACATTTATTTAGAAGTAAACATAACAAACATTTTAGATATGTACAATGAAGTGTGATTTTGCAACCGTAAACTGGTAAACAACCAGTTCCAGTTTACTGTGGTAAAAATGATTTTAAAACTATGCTTTTTCACGGATATTAATAATAGCTACAAATCCAATCTTAGCCTTGCAGCTTGAAAAAACATAGGTAAAGGTCAAACGCATTTCTCAGCAAATCATTCACTTTTTGGATTTCTTAGTAAAGGGACCTACTTAAGTTCTCATTTGAGGGAAAATAATAACAGCGGCCGCTCGTGTAACTGTCTCTTCTACTATTGCAACTGCGCGCCAAAGATTTGATTGCATCGTATGAATTATATTTTGATTTTCTCATTTTGGTTAAGCTCATGTATTTATTTACTCAAGTGACAACAAGAAGGCCGTACTTCCCCAATGACATCTGTCGCAAGCAGAATCATAACTGATTTCCGCATCAGTAAATACCGTTGAGGATGGAGTTGCAGAAGTCGACGGAGCTATTTTAAGTCAGTGGGGAACTGCCGAAAGCCGCCTTCGTTTATCTCCCTCAACGAGTAGGATCTACTCGTTGTCTCCGTCGATGGTAACAAGGGCAAAACGAACATCTGGTTCATTGGTCGGTTTTAACTTGAAATAGCTCCGTTGAGTTTTGCAACTCTTTTGAGGGATATGTGCACACGTCAAATGCGGGAATGTTGGGCCATCTGGTAGAATATAAATATAAATTATCTGATTGGTTTCGTTTGTAGGTTGTATCCACCAAACTGCTCGCAATTAATGAACCTTTCACTAAAACGTTTCAGTAGAAAGCGCACGAGCATTTTGTTAAGTGATGTTATATCAGCTTTAATATAACAGAATTGTTGCTAACTGCATAGAAAGTGGAGGAATGTTCATGAACAAATTCGTGTGATTTATGGTTACCATAAAAACGTCCGATTACAACGAATGCTCAAAATGTGAATAGGTGACGTAGAATCAAACATACCGCATAACAGGGGAACACTGCATTACTGCAATTAACAAGCAAACATATCCTATGCGGTATAACAGCCTAGTAATTCCCATTAATATTAAACTGCCTAAAGCGATGGACAGCTTCTACCAATTTATTTGCACTATAAAAAGCTTTGCTGTTCAAAGGGAATAATTGCGTTTGAATATTTTAAATTCTATGGATATTTGAGGAAAGACAAATTGTTACCATTAAAGATATACACTTGTTGCGAAAGAGAATATTTTTTGTGAATAATGTAATCTTTGGTATTACATAAATAAAACACATTTTGGGAAAGAGGATAAATCAGTTTGAAACCAAATTTAAAATTACTTAAAAAGTTATTTATTACTATACAAGTATTCATGAACTATATGAATAACAACTATGGACATGTGGAGTGTTGAAATAAGACTCCGCTTTCACCAGCGAAGATTGCTTCATTGAATAATTAAAATAATTGTTTTAAAATAATTGAAAAATAGTAAATAGTTTTAAAATTATTTGCCAGCTGTTGCAGATAATAAAGGTAATGTACAAAGTGGTATTTATACAATGGCAAATATAAATAGCAATAGCTTTTAAAACATTTGACTAGCGTTTTACCATTTTTTTTTAACTGTTTCATTTATATAGCCCCCTTTAACATTTAAGGTCATATCGGGGGCTTTCCACTTGAAACAACTCGTCTGTAGGTACCTTTACGTTGATTTAAAACATTTTGTTTTACTCAAACACGCACACATTCACACTTCCAGACTATGTGGGGGATAGGGAATACTTCTGGCTAAAGAAAACTTCCCCGCCCCAGCCAGGAATTGAACCCGGGACCCCCGGATGAGAGTTAGCTCGCTGACCACTCGACCACGGAAGCAGTCATCATTGTGCATTCCTATAGTTCCCTTCTATCTTTAAGGAACTAAGTAATAACCTTCTTATTTTGTTTTGCATGGAGTAGAAAGTTTGTTTGTATAACAGCTAGAGAAAGCCATGTGAATGGAACACATTTTTTCTGCTCCTGGATGTGCTTTTTGAAAGAGTTGGCTTTCCTAGTGGATTTACCCATTTCTCATCTATTTATAAGGAAATAATAACACCATTTTATCTTGATTAACCTGAATTAGATAGAAAATAAACATTTTTTGAGAATAGTTTGTTAAAGAATAGGTAAAGAACATCAGATATTTCCCCCTTGTGTTTTGTTTTCTATTAAGTGAAGGTGTTGCGAGCACTGATGCTCATCTAGGCCAATGGTGATAAGAAAGGTTTGGAAGTTTAATCAAATTATGAAGTTTGTGGCGCATAAAATGTATGTAGTTAGAAACGTTCGACTTGCGCAGGCAGAATTTCAGTAGGGGAAAGGTGCAAGTCCATAATTGCTATGGATACTTCCAGGCACCCCTCGCAATTTTGCTTCCAATAGGAGGAAAAGACACACCGTCTAGAGCACACGGGCCAGTCTGGATATCGTGTACAGTACGTCATTGCATTCAGTTTAATAAAGAAAAATTCTTATGTGTTACACTCACATGACTTTCTCTACATCTCTATCACAAATTATTGTTAAAAAGTTTATTCTTCTGTCTACATAAGCTAATCGGGATAAACATTAGCAGTAATGCTCTCTTGTAAATAGAAGCAAAAAAAGGAACACACTAGGCTAAAATGGTAGTAAAATCTTTTAAAAACTGGTTGTCATGTGAATGAAATCCGTTCCTTTACATTGCCAGGAGTTGACAAATTCCCGTGTGTGAAATGTATAAGTATTTTAAAACTAAAATCAATAACAAGAAATATCTCAAAATTTGTCAACTCAATGAAAATAATGTATATGACATTAATTGTGTGTTTTAACGTGATCGACATTTTGGTGTATTAGGCTTCTGTCTATCTCTTACGGTTTACTAGTTACGCAAAATTTCAATAAAAATATTCCAGAATAAAAAGATCTTTAGAGGCTATTCCCACAAAATTCAAAATGTACATTTTATTTGTGATGTAAATATCTTTTATATACGGGCTTTTAATCAAAATCGTTAAAACCATTTTTCAGGAAATCACAATTTTCGAAAATTTCCCATGGAAATGGTAGTTTAGGAACGGGGGGGGGTTTCTTGAAATCTTCATGTCGCATGCTGGGAAGATGCTAAGCCTACATGCTACCTAAATTTCCCCGCCTCCAACTATCCTTTACATGGAAAAAAAATAAAATTTTGATTTTCTCAAAAATGGCTATGTAACGATTTAATTAAAATACCGTACATTAAATATATTTACATGGCAAATAAAATGTATGACTTACATTTTATAGGAATAGCATCTGAAGACATTTTTATTCTGGATGAATTTTTCGCAATTTTGCATAACATGTAAACCGTAGGAGATAGACAAAAGTTTACCACACAAAAAAGTGTAGAGCTCGTTAAAACACATAATTTGTTATATACTTTTTTTCTGAAGTTTACTGTTTTTTTTAGATATCCCTTGTTATTATTTTCTGCTTTAAAATACCTTACTTTTCTCATACTGAACATTGTCAACTCCTGTCCATACATACAAACAAAAGTATATACCTTAATCGCATAGCAGCCAGCTTTTAAAAGATTTAACTATTAATTTAACCTATGCTACTCCTTTATTTCCCTTCTATTTACAAGGAAGCAAGTTAATTTTTTCTCAATTTGCATTTAGTAAATAGAAGAATAAGCTTTTTAACGATAATTTATTTTATAGATGTAGAGAATGCCATGTGAATGGAACACACAACATTTTTTCTTACAATAGGAGATAGTATGTTGTGCTCCAATTCTGATAGGATGTTTCAGTTAACATCCTATCATAGTTTGCACCTTCATTAATTTTGTTTAACAGTTAACTCTGCATTCCTTTATTTTGGTCTATTTAAACAGCTGTTATAATTTTTTCCCACACAGACAGTGTAAAGGATAATGGAAACTCAGTTGTATATCCAGAATTTGAACCACACATTTTCCGGTCTCCCTCTGGTTGCTCTAACCAGAGTTAACGCGGCAACAAGCCGGCACGACATTAAATTCTCATGTTTCCTGGAGAACTACAAGGAGGCCTCCAATTATTACTTTATTTAAGATAACACATCCAAAATGGTGACCTACAATGTCGTAGGTGCTTTGGTATTCATAGTTTAACCAACTTTTAGGTCAATCGCTGATAAAATGTACTTTTTTTTGTGCACACAAGCTTTGTGTTGGTAGTCATTTAGGGACTTTAATGTCATGACGTCACAGCTTAGTGGTTAGAGCATTTGGATGGAGAATGGAAGAACCTTTGTGCAAATCCCGGCTATGGAATTGAAGTTTTCAGTGAGACTCTACATATCCAATTTTATGATTATTTAAAGATTTTTTGAGTTTTGTGAAGGGCCAAGCTGCTTCAATAGGTTTGATGGAAGAGCTTTGTCCTAGCTTGTAAATTAGGGGTAGAAAGTGCACTAACCCCACCCCTTGTCGGCGCCTGAAGTATAGAGTGTATGAGTGGGTGAAAGGGAGAGGAAGAATGTATGTGTGCGCGTGTGAGTGTGCGTGTGCTCGCGAGCGAGCTGCAATTAGTTAAATACCTTAACAGTGGTGCCCAACCTACAGCGTAAGAGCGGAGGGTAGATTTACCTCCATCCATTTGTTTGGTAGCGGCAGGCAAAAACGTGACGTCGCTTTCTATCAGTGGCGGGGACTTCAGCAACATTGGTATAAGGGATGGCACAAATACTAAAAAAACCTTCTTGAACGCCATTCTTATTAGTGACTTGGTTGGCACTGTTTACTTGTAACCAGTTCGTCAATATTTACCGACAGGCTTGAACAGCAGTCTTGAAAGGCAGATCAAAAGATCCTGCCCTCCCTTCCCTGCTAAAATATTTGCTTTTTATTTGACTAATTTTGAGAGCATCTGTTCACAAATAGATATGGAACCAAATATTGGTGTTTGCTTTCCAGCAACATTTCGCAATTTGCGAAATTTTTCATTGGGAACATATTTAAATAAATGCTAATCTTTTTTTCTGAGAATATTTAACGGGTGTTGAATTTTGCAAAGCAACTAATTCCATTTGAAGATCATAGGGAGCGTCTTTGCAGGCAATATTAATTCAAATTTAAGTGCTGTTACTGATGGCATACCTGATAAAAAATGTATAATGGTATTTTAGAAATATTGTTTAATATTAAATCGGAACCCCAAGATAAGTGATGCTTACAAATAAGAAATTTCAAATTTAGCAAACAAGTATTCCTCCTCCCATTCTTTCTTGAATACGATATATTTGATTCGCTTGAAACCAGCCATCGTGTCGAGAGTCGAATCCAGTTAAACGCCACTGAATAATTGAAGGAGAAATGCCTCCTACCTGGCCATACAAAAAAGGAGGCGGGGTAACACGACTAGGTGAAGCAATCAGCTCATAAGAGCATAGGTTGGGCACCTTAGGTTTTACTGTTTACGCAGGAGCTTCGCGAACTTGGAACTATATTATTACCTGTATACGTGGATCGGCTGATAAGTTCCGGGCCTCACATAGATATAGCACCACTAGGCCAGTTATTCAGTAGCATCGTATAGTTTAACTCTAGACTAGCTTCTATCCATAGTTACAGGTCAATAGCATGTTTAGTTTTCGAATGTCAGCATTTTAAACAAGACAACTTTAGAGTTTTCACAAAAATAGAGGATATGGAAAATCGAGCAGTGATTGAATACTTCCAATTGAAAGGCTTAACGCCTAAAGAAATCAAAGAGGAGATGGACATTACATTGAAAGAATCTGCCCTTTCATATTCAATGACTAAAAGGTAGGTTGTAGAGTTTAAAATGAGACGTACGAGCACTAGTGATGAGCCTCGCTCTGGACGCCCTGTAGAAGTGACAACTCCAGAGATCATTAAAAAAAAAAATCGTTTGGTACTGGAAGACTGCAGATTAAAATTGTTTGAGATGACAGAAGTTGTAAACATATCAAAAGAACGTGCAGGGTAATATTTTAAGTAATGTTTTGGGCTTTCACAAGGTCTGTGCAAGATGGGTGCCGCGTTTGTTGACGCCTGATCAAAAGTTGAAAGAAAAATTGTTCCTGTTAAGAATATTGAGCTCTACTGCAGAAAACCCAGTGAATTTTTGAGACAACCTATTACCATGGATGAAACTTGAATACATCACTACACTTCAGAAAGTAAACCAGTCAAAACAGTAGATTGCGCCAGGTGAACCAACTCCAAAAATGGCAAAGTCAATTTTGTCAGCTAAAATGTTTTCTGGGATGCACAGGGAATTATTTTTATTGATTACTTGGAAAAGGGTAATATCACTGGTGACTACTTCGTAAGATGCAACGTTTGAGTGATGAGGTGAAAAGAAAAAGAGCTCATTTGGCAAAAAAAGGGGGGAAAAAATAGTTTCATCACGACAATACTCCGGCCCATCTTTCAGTCATTGCAATGGAAAAAATGTGCGAATTAAAGTTGGAATTGCTTGAACATCCACCCTATTCGCCAGATCTAGCACCCAGTGACTACCACCTGTTCCCAAACCTCAAAAAAGTCTTAGAGGACAAAGATTTCACAGTAACGAGGTCATTGATGCGGTAAACAGTTATTTTGAGGACCTTGATAAATCGCAGTACAGAGATTGTTTAATTAAATTTGAACACCGATATCTCCTTTCTGGAGATTTTGTTGAGAGATAAAGCACAACATTTTTTAAATCGTGTTTCGATTGAGAGGCCCGGGACTTATCAGCCGACCGTCGTGTATGTTGGATGAGCTTGTAGTCCAGGATAATGGGGAAGATGCAAACACTTTCTATACATGATACGGTCTCTTTGGTGACCTGGGATGTCGTTTTTGTTACAGATTGTCTACACCGTTCCAGGCAGTAGGGGTTATCCTGATGCTGATAGCCACGATGTTCGCCCTCATGGGACATTTCAATGGAGACCACAAGACCCTCGTAGCCTGCGGTTTATACATCCTAGGAGGTGAGTAAATCTCGGTCAGCACTGTCTCTTGTTACGCGCACATTCATTTCAATTAACAACTACCGCATTTTTGCTGTAATGTTTATATGTTTATGGAATATAAAATTTCATCTTCTCTCATATTCCCACTTCTATTACAACTTTTGATTTGTAGCGTTAAAATAACTTTAGCAGCTGTATTACGTTCTATACCATGCAAATAGTGTTGCTTTTCACTAAAATGCTGTAATTATATTTAACCTGAAGTGCACGTTTTGAGACCCCATGAAACAATCGTGTATCGGTGTCTATAAATAGTATAACTCAAAAACTAGAAATCGAATAGGGTATTTAAGTTGTTACGAAGATTTTCAAGAAAATCCCTTATATATTTTTTTTTGTTCAATTTATATAGTCCGCTCTAACTGCTAGGTAATATCGGGGGATTTGACTAGAGAAACAACTGCTGGTGTTTTCCTCACCGAACTTTAAGTTTCTTAACGGTAGTTTTTCGGTTTTATACTATTAAACACACACTCATTCACTCTCAAATGCATACTTCCAGACTCTGTGGGGTATAATGAATGATTCTGGGTAAAGAAAAATTCCCTGGCCCAGCCGATATTCGAACCCGGGACCTCTGGATGAGAAGCCAGAACCCTGACCACCCGACCGCAGAAGATTTACACGGACAAATACAAAGTATAATTTGAATTTTATGAGAATGCCTGTGAAGTTCTCATTCATAAGGAATATCGTATAATCGTGCACAACCGGTACATCTTAAGCGATGGATGAAAACGTACTGCGCAAAAAAAAAGTAGGTATTTTTTAAATTACTTTTATATATTTATTTCAAATAACTTTTTTATGGTATGAGCCGTTTCCGAATTATTCGTTATTGCTGTTTCGTTTAGCTGTTTCTAATATAGAATTTTAAAGCCAGCATAGATGGATCAAGTTCCTAATGTATCTATTTCTGCAAAAGTATATCTGGATTAAAATCTAGTAGATGGAAAAATAAGCTTTCCTAGGAATAGTTTGTATGGTAATTAATAAACCATAGGGATATAAGAAGTTATATGATTGTAACAATTCTCTTCTTAAACATTCAATGCCTCCTTTCACAGAATTTATTAAATTTGGATTGTATCTCTCTTTTTACTTTCTCTACACGTTCTATGTACATAATGTATAGAGAAGGTATTGCATTCCACCCAAAAATCGACATCGATATTTTACCGGAAGTAGGCGTTTTAGGGTCCCAGTATAAAAAAAAAAAAAGCATTTTCAGAAAGTGTGTCGTGTGTCTGTGAACACGATAGCTCAGAAACGAAAAATCGAATACCAAACTGGTATTTAAGTTTAGTATCTTCCAGGGATGCAACACGAAGATTTTGAGAAAAATCCCCCCCACCCCAAACTATCCATTACATTGAGAAAGTTTCGACAAGTTTTTCACAAAAATAGTTTTAACGATTTTGATTCAAATGCCTCATATTAAAGATATTTACATCACAAATAAAATATATATCTTGAATTTCTTGGGAATAAAACACATACATATATCTAACCATGTTTGTGGAAATTGCCATTTCCAACACATTCTTTGTTATTGATTGTTGATCTTTGTGTTGCATCCTTGCAAGTGGCAAATACACTAAAGGTGTATTTAAACACCTTTTCTTTTTGAGTTATGCTTATTCACACATACAAATTTATCTGTTTCCAAAAATGTATATATATTTTGAATTTAGGGGACTCTAAAACGTGAAATCTTGGTATCAAATTTTTTGGTGGAATGCAATACCTTCTCTAACTAAATATTATGCACGAAACAAGGCACAACAGTGTAAAGAATGAAGCCAACAGGAATTCCAAATATAGCCCTAAACTACAGACCAACAGGAAGAAGAAATATAGGTAGACCTGTAAAACGTTGGAGGTTAATGAAGATGGAATAGGCTTTAGCATAATCCCTGGCAATAAGGAGGACCATTGTGTTAGACTGAAGGTGGAATTCTGGGTCGTGGAATTAAAATATCAAACCTTGGCGACTGAGGCAAATCACCTGGTTGCTTGACCCCGGAATGTGAAATGGAGACCTCCGAATAAAGAGCCATTTTAGAGTATTAAAATAACATACCGTCCATTCCTTGTCAATTGTTAGTTCATTATTGAGCGGAAGAACAGCAACACTCATAGAAACAACATTTTCAAAATGCTAACTTGACCACAGTAGTCAATACCTTATGAGTCTGGATGGCAGATCGATGCTCGGTATTTTTCGGATTACTTGACGCAAGAACGAGGGTGTCGGACAGAAGGATCAGGATATATTGAAATATCCTCCATATGTGAATCCTTTTTGGCTTGGACCTATTCCGTAGATGAAAGCGTATCTCAGGGGAGTTTGCTTTCCCCTGTGCAGCAGTTTTCGAAGGAATAGGGTGTTCCAAAAACCCTCAAATCAAGATATTCTATGTATTGTGAAATTGATTTGGTAGAGTTGGAAGTGGAACGTTGTACTGCCTTGCATGCCTTGTACGCACCCCTCCAAACAATTATATGCGAGCCGTACCTGTATAAAGAGAAATAATCTGATGGGTCCTATTCGCATGAATTTCTCTACCAGTGTTGTTATAAAAGATTATTCTTTTAGCTACGTCATAGTAGTTCAGATAAACGTTAGCAAAAGTTGCTGTATTCGTTCCTTCTAAGTATAAGAAAAATAAGATAATACGCCGGTCTCTTAGTGAAACATTTGAAACCTGGTTCGCTTTGCACTGCTAGGAGTTAAGAGATATAAAACGAAATATTGATCTTCCTTTTGAGAAACGGTTAAGTAATCTAAAATTAAAACCAGTAATAAGAAATACCTCGGAAACGGTTAACTCTACAAAAAAATGTATATGATATTAGTTGTGTTTTAATGAGACCTACATTTTTATGTGGTAAGCTTTTATATATCTTTTATGGTTTATCAGTTATGCAAAATGCATTGAGAACTAATAGAATTTTTCGATAAAATTTATAATATACATTTTATTTGGAATTTAATGTGTTTAATATATAACATTTTAATCAAAATTGTTAGCCATTTCTGAGAGAAACAAACATTTCATAAAATTTTGTATATTAAGGTAGTTCGGGTGAGGGATTTTGAAGATCTTTAATTTCGCATTCTTGGAAGAGCTTAACTTTACTATCAAATTTGGAATTAGTTTTTTTTCCTTTTGAACTATGTTGTAAGCACACACGAACCTTTTTCTAAAAATCCTTTTTTTCTTTTTTGGACTCAGGGTACCTAAACTAATATATTTCCGGTGGAATGTCGACGTCAAACTTTTGGGTGGAATATCCACTATATACATAGTATGTGTAGAGAAAGTAAAAAATCATATTTTAGATATAATTGGTTAAAAAGAAATAGCTCATCCCCCTTATTTAACTGGTTTTT
This sequence comes from Hymenopus coronatus, assembly GCA_030762935.1. NCBI lineage: Eukaryota > Metazoa > Arthropoda > Insecta > Mantodea > Hymenopodidae > Hymenopus > Hymenopus coronatus. The sequence continues at coordinate 59,694,180 of CM060886.1, forward strand.
CTTTGGTGAGGTTTCCACATTTATCTAACAAACACTAGTACCCATCCCTTATCTTCCTACTGTCTTCAAGCAATATCAAGAACCAAAGAATCGTAGGTTACAATCGCATGTCTTTCTCGATTCTTTCTTCAGCTAACTATTCTTAGAAAATTGTATTCTTTGTCTACTTGCTAGTCCAGATAAATTTTGATTACACAATCGTTATAGGTATATTTATTTTTAAATGCTTCCTTGAAAGCAAGGCTACCCAGAAGACAAAGTGTACCAAAATATTTATAAAGTCAAACAGAAAAAAATACATTTAGGAAATTGTATTCAGCAAATATTAAAAGAAGCACTAATAAAAGCGAAAATTTCATATTATACATTTTTGGACGTCCAACATTTTCTTCGCTGGAATGTTGTTTGAAGTTGCTTGGATAAATAAACCACTATCATCCAAAAACATTCCAGTGAAGAATTAAGTGGACGTCCAAAAAGTATAAAGGGAATTGTATGCTATATAAAATTAATAAACACAATCAGTTCAATAACGTAATAAAAGATATTGAAAAAAGTATTTAAATATAAACAGTAGTTTATATAACAGAAATTATCTTCTGGTATAACTGTTTTATCCATCTTCCATACAGGTGGTATCTTGGTATGACTACAAAGACCTTTAACAGTGAGAGGCTTTACTGTCTCCTTGGATATTCCCAGCTTAATACAGTTATTAACAACAAACAAAGGAATAGTTACTCCAGTACCACATAATAATCCAGATATTTCCATGACTTCGTAGTTATTTTTTCCTTGCAAACTCGCACTGTCAATTGTTAGATACCATTCTTCACCTTGTTAATCTCCGTGGTTGGACTGAGTTGTAAAATCGGATGGTCCAAGAGATAGTCAGATTTTTACAAAACCGACTGCTATATATTGAGTTAATATTATGAAAGAAAAAATGACAACTCGCCACTTTAAAGGTTAAACGGCTGTCAATTTGTCACTTTCGGTTAAAAAAACAATAAAAAACGACGCTTTTTTCATTTTTTTTCAAGTCAATCAATCTTGTTTTGTGTATTTCTGAAGTTTCGTGGCTCTAGGTTGACAGACTATGCCATTTTAACTGCCTGCACCCTTTAAATATCCTCTGTATATATTTTTATGCAATCAAAAACCATTTCCTCTTATAATGTTTATGCAAATTGAGTGAAAAATGCATTGGATATTCAGAAAACAGGAGTAATAAAATTAATTATAACAGTTTTGATAATATTGCATGACTCGTGAAATAAAAAATATATCTGTTACAGCAGACAAATAAAAAAGAACACAACATTTTTTACATGCATACAAGAAATTATTCTTTATTTTGTACATTAAACTATCATAAGTATAATACTTAGTTTTATCAATCGCAGTTTATAGAAAATTAACGAATATTTTCTGACCCGTTATCATTAAAATTGTAGGAGATAGATTTTAAAAACACGAATTTTTAAAATATAAACATTAATTGCTACTACAGGATTTTGTTTTCTCCAAATTTGGTACGAATTGTTTTTTTAAACAATTTTTTCCTAGCATAAACGATTCGTTTGCTTTTAGGCTATTGCAAAATTTAAATTAAACTTCTAGGGTGATACAAACAACATAATGTGTTGTTTTATCTCTTAAATTTAATATAGTCGGTCAGTTTTAAAGAAGCAACTGTTTATACATTTTAATTACAAGGGACACAGTTGAAAAAGAATTAAAAAGTTCTTAATAAACAAATGTAATGAATATTAGTAGACGTTTTAACTTAGAAGGCTGCATCTATAGCTATCTTGTAAAACTTTCAGTCGGATTCCTTAAAAAGTTTGAAGTAATTGATCGTGAATTTAGTAGATTTAACAGGCGGATTAGGACTTCAGACTTCTCCTGAAGAAGAGTATAGATAAGTTTCTTTAAAATTCATGATTAACATTTCTTTCTACGGTTTACCAAATTTTAAGAGGACTTCACAGGCTATTCGCACAACTTCAAAATATGAAAATATTTTAAACATATTGTATTTTCATCAATATCGCTGAAGGCAATGTTGGGAAAATAAAAATAAACGAAATATCTTCCCAGTAAAGGGTACTTGAGATGGAAGGACTTTTTTTATTTTCTCTACACGAACTACGAACATAATGTATAGAGAAGGTATTGTATTTCACCCAAAAATCCATTGCCGAGATTTCACTGGAAATACACGTTTCGGGTTCCCCTGAATGCAAAAAAAAAAAAAAAAAAAAAAAAAAAAAAAGCATGTGTGTCTGTCTGCGGACAGCATAGCTCCAAAACGAAGAATCCAAAGATACCAAACTTGATATTTAAGTTTGGCATCTTTCAAGGATGCGACACGAATATTTTCCAGAAAATCCCCCACCCCAAACTATCCTTTACATGGAATCTTTTTCGAAAATTTCGATTTTCTCAAAAACGGCTCTAACGATTTTGATTACAAATCTTTTATACCTAAGATATTTAAATAGGTAAAATGTTTATCTTCAATTTTCTGGGAATAGCCTCTAAAGACCTCTTTATTCTGGATGATTTTTATTGAATTTTGCATAACAGGCAAACCGTAAGAGATACACAAAAACTTACTACACAAAAAAAAATGTAGATCACGATAAAGCACACTATTTATGTTATGTACATTTTTTTCATGTGATCGTTTTTGAGATATTCCTTATTACTGATTTCAGTTTTAAAAACCTATACTTTTCTCATACAGTAATTTGTCAACTCCTGTCCATACAAACAAAGGAACTTCAGTCACATAGCAACCAGCTTTTGACTGTCACTTTAACGTATGGTACTCCCCTATTTCGCTTCTTGTATAAGGAAGCAAGTAATAAGACTATTTGTGCTAATTTTTCTCCATTAGCATGAAGTAAATAGAAGAAAAAGGTTTTTAATTATCATTTTTTGCGAAGATGTAGAGAAATTCATGTAAATGGAAACGTCAGACTTTTAAATTAATGCTGTTTACAGACAATAGGCATTTTTCTAAAAAAAAAAAGTATTTGTTTTTTTTTTTTATTCAGGGAGTCTCAAAATGTACGTTTTCAGTGCAATATTGGTGTAGAATTTTTGGGTAAAATACAATACTTATTATAGACATGCCGTTGATAAATTAAAACATGAACCAATTAACAATGTTACATCCTTTGCGAGGCGAAGGGAAGCCTTTAATTGGTGTACACTTCCTGAGGTGGCGAGCCCCAAGTTCATAGTATGATTAATGTTCCTACAGTGTAAAGAGGATGGCGAGATATGAAACCACAGGATATGAAATATCTATATTTAAACTCATTTTGAAGTAAACTTGGAAACGGAAGTGTAAAATAACTGCCACCCTAGAAAAGAGATGGAGCGATGGATTCTACTATGTACCTTGAAGAGTTGGTAAATAAACACATAGGTATTATTTAAGTGTAATTATTATAAATTTGTTTAACCACCTGTCTAATCACATCTTCTTTAATAATCAATCCTTGGTTTGGTTTGCGGGTATTCTCCATCAACTGATCTTCACTTAGCGTTCTTCTGTAATTATTCATACGTCTGCAGTTCATTATTAATTTGCTCCATTTATTGTAGTCTTGCTCTTCCTTTTCTATTGTCTTCAATTGCATCTTCAATTATAATTTCCAAAATACTTTGCTGTATTAATAAATGTCCTATGAACTTTATTGTTCGCTCTCTTATTTGGTTCCAAATTTCTCTCTTTAATTTTGTCTCATATATTTCTTCATTGGAAATTTTATTAGTCCAGGTGATTTTCATCTTTTCCTTTAACACCATGTTTCAAATGCTTCTATTCTTCTTTCTGATTTTTACTTTCTCTATACGTATTATGTACATAGTGTATAGAGAAGGTATTGTATTACACCCAAAAATTCGATACTGAGAATTGAAACCCCCTGAATAAAAAAGAAGTATTTCTAGAAAAATGTCCGCGCGTGTGTGTATGTGTGTGTGTGTGTGTGTGTGTTTGCATGTGTTTGCGCGCGCGCCTGTAGGCAGCATAGCTCAAAAACGAAAAGACCGTATTTAAGTTTGGTATCGTCCAACAATACGACACGAAGATTTTCAAAAAAATCCCCAAACCCAAAACTAACCTTTACATGGAAAAAATTTTGAACATTTTGATTTTCTTAAAAATGACTTTAATGATTTTAATTAAAATATCGTATATGAAAGACATTTACCTGACAAATAAAATGTACATCTTGAATTTTCTGGGAATAGCCTCTTAAGACTACTTTATTCTGGATAAATTTTACGGAATTTTGCGTAACTGCTAAATCGTAAGAGATGTACGAAAACTTAAAACACACAAAATGTAGAGCACGTTAAAACACGCAATTTATGATATACAATTTTTGTTCGAGGAGTTGATCGTTTTTGAGATATTCCTTGTTTTGGCTTCAGCTCTGAAAAACATACTTTTCTCATACAGGAATTTGTCAACTCCTGTCCATACAAACAACGGAACTTGTCACATAGCAATCAGCTTTTGACTATCACTTTAACCTTTAGTACTATCTTATTTCGCTTCTACTTACAAGGTGCAAGTGATAAGAGTATTTCTGCTAATTTTTTCCCAATTATCATGAAGTAAATAAAAGCATAATCTTTTTAACAATATTTGTTTGCAGAGAGGTAGAAAAAGTCATGTGACTGGAACATGTCAGATTTTTTTTATACTTTTTAACGCCCGGTTTTACTACTATAGCATCGCAGGCAATGACACCTATGATAAATGGAATGAAGTTGGAGACCTGGCGAGGGAAACCGGAGAACCCGAAGAAAACTACTCTTGCGCCCTTTTGTCCAACACAAATCTTACATGCGGTCGATTGGGATCGAACCCGGACCGTTTAGCATTGTCCAATTTTCATGTCCATATAACGTTGCTCCATACATAATTGTTTTCAACAAAGATTTTCTAATTTCTAAGCTAATATTATTTGTTGCAAATAATTTATGTATCATACTGAATGCAAGTTTTGCTTCAATTATCATATTAATAATGGGTGTTTTACTCCTTTTATCAGATGCTGTTTAAGTATTAAAATTCTTGAGATTCATCTAATAATTTTCCGTTTCATCTAATTTGTGTTTTATTATTCTTTGTTTCCTAAAATTAATATTTAATTAATACTTGTCTTAGTGTGTTTTCAAATTTATTAACAAAAGTTCTAAATATTCTTTCATTTTCAATTAAATTTCAATATCATCTGCCAATTGGAGCATGCCAATCACACCTAGAGATCTCAAAACATTGGTTAAAAGTTATTTGTGCTAAAATTGCATATTGCTGTTATATCATTGATATTTATATGACCTTAATATTGGAGAATAGCTCAAGATAAATATATTACAGCGGGTGCCTTCAAAAATACTATTATGACTTAATTAATGGCATAAAACTAGCAAGAAAAGAAAAATTCATCTTTTAGGATAAGTAAGTAATTTTTCAATCAATCTGCTCTTCTAAGAGAAGAGATGAGGGTGGCGGAGGGCAGATAATGTGAACAGCGGGGAACACCTCGGCAATTGCGACCACGTTCGGATCTATTTTGGCCTACCACCCCCCCCGGGGTGGGTAGGGCTGAGAGGAGGGGAAAGCACAGGCTAGCACACAAAAAACGACGGAGCTAAGCACAGAGACACACAAAAGTCCCTAACAGTTCACTAGATGGCAGCCACGGAGGCTAGACAGTGGCACCTAGTCTCAAACAGCACAACCAGGAGGAAGTGAGTTTCATTGGAGCAAACAACCGTGCCATCTGCCTGCAAAGCCTCAAACCACATATGCGCCGATCTGAAAGATGAAGAAGGGAAATAAAGTGAAGGAATGAAAGCGAAAGAAACCGTGGTAGATATACTGCACCCCGCAGCCTAAGCGGCCAGAGTACGCGGTCAACGGGTTCGAACCCGGAACCCCCGAATGCCATTCCCAGACGAAACACCTGATGCTTGGTGTGATAGGTATGTAGTACCAAATTAATTCACTCCCCTTTTTATGTGGACCACTTTTTACTTTATTGTCTGCAAGGGTACGCGTCGATGTTCAAATTGCTTTCATCCGCAATTGCACATCGGTCGTAAATTTAAACCTTACGGGAAATCAGCGATTTGACCACAGAAATTAGCCATTATACTTATTCAGTGCGTTCTCCAGTCAGTTTGTTGGTTCACTTTTATCTTTGGATTGTTTTGACATAAGTATGTAATAAAAGGATTTCCACAAATGTTGAGATCTCCTTGTGGATTACCGGATAAAACACAAGTCAGTTGAGGAATTTAATGCTCTATCGGCATGTTCGTATAGTAGCTCAATGATTGGAGCAACTGGATAGAGAACAGGAGGTTGCGGTTCAAATCCTGGGTATGGCATTAAGTTTTTTGTCTGTTTAATTTTTCTACCTTTAGATTTCTACAAGATTTTTGTAAAAATAAAACAATAGTTATATAGGTTAACACACATTTTTCTCATAGTAAGCTCAAGATCTGTAGAAAACGGATTACCAAATAGTTTTATTACTGTTTATTAAGTATTATGCGCAATTTTAACAGCGCTGTTAAAAGCTAATGTTCACTTTCAGATAATGTAGTTCTCGTCAGTAGACGAAATTAAATAGAAATACAGATGCATTTGAAACTGCCAATCAGTTGTACAGCAGCAGTTTCACATATCCCTGTAGGTGAATGTGTGCGGCCAGTTAAATATTCACTTAGTGCCACAAACACCCATTTCCATCACTAATCACATGGATCTGTCTACACGCCCGGCCACTTCATCAGTTTCTGCTGCAGTACCGTACACTACATGACATAAAATGTGGCCCATAATGAAACTGAGCTGTTTGTGTCGATACTGAAAATATCGCCCCATCCTCTACAAACGCGCTACATTTTTTTTCCAATACATGTTTTTAACCACTGGATTGGATTTGGCTGATTCATCCTTCATGATGTATAATTAGTATACTAGCCTATAATATTCAAGGTTACGGTTTTTTTTTAATAACAAGAAAATACAGTTCCGGAGGCATGTCAGGACTCCGGCGCTGTATTCCTTTTTTCTCCATTTTCTCTAGTTTCCTATATTTCCTTAGTAGACCTTACTAATCTTACCGTTTTCCTTTTACATAAACATACGCAAACATAGACACATTTACAAACACAGAAACACCCATGCCCAAGGCGGGACTCGAACCCACGATCCTGTGCACCACGAAGCGCCAAAGATAGTCACTTTAGCGAGCGCGGCCACCGGGATCGGCACTAGGGTTCAAACACAGCGGAGGGTGATGGATTTTTACTTTTTCTACACGTTCTATAGTGTATAGAGAAGGTATTGTATTGCACCAAAAATTCGATACCGAGATTTCATCAGAAATACATATTTTGACACTCCTTGAATACAAATATATATATAAAAATGTCCGTGTGTTTGAGTTTTGTTTTTGGGTAGTGTTTAACGCCCGCTTTTACTACTTGTGGCACCGCAGGCGATGGCACTGGTGATACATGGAATGAAAATGGAGCACCGGTGGAATGCGATGGCGAGGGAAACCGCAGAATCTGGAGAAAAACCCCCCTGCGCCACTTTGTCCACCACAAATCTCGCATGCGGGCGCTTGGGATCAAACTCGGGCCGGGTTTAATGTTGAATATGGTAGAGGAGGATTTGCATTTATTTTTTAAGAGAGTATTCTAGTATTTTATTTATAAGTATATTAATATGTGTTATTTTTCTTGGTTCTGATGTAAATTCGTTTGTTTTATTTGAAATTAATTTTATTGCTTTTTTGTATGTATGGATACGGGGTACATTACGAGTGTTCTAACCACTCGGCTACGGCGTGGCCGATGTGTGCGCGTGTGTGTGTGTGTGTTTGTGTTTGTGAATGTATGTCTGTGGGCAACATAGCTCAAAAACGAAAAAACCGATTAATACCTAACTTGATACTTAATTTTGGTATCTTCCAAGGATGTGACATGAAGATTTTCAAGAAAATTCTATCATCCCCAACTACCCTTTACATGGAACATTTTTCGAAAATTTTGATTTTCTCAAAAACGGCTCTTAACGCTTTTGATTAAAAAACCGTATGTTAGATATTTACACGTCAAACAAAATTGCATATCTTGAATTTTCTGGTAACACCTCTGAAAACCTCTTCATTCTATGACTTTTGCATAGCTGGTAAACCGTAAGAAATACACGAAAGAGTAAAGAAACAATATAGATCTGTTAAAGCACACCATTTTCGTCATTTCCGAAATATTGCTTATTATTGGTTTCAATTTTAAAATACTTAACATTTTCTCACACAGGAATTTTTCTAGTTCTGACCATGCAAAGAAATGAATTACAATCACATAGCAACATCTTATAAAATATTTGACTATCACTTTAGCCTAGTGTATCCCCCCCTTATTTCCTGTCTACTAATAAAAACAAAGTAATAAGGCAGTGTTTGCGATCCTCTGTTTATCTTGATTAGCACGAAGTAAAGAGAAGGATCGGCTTTTGTAAGAATAATCTGTAGCAGAATAAAGAGAAAGTCATATAAATGGAACACATCTGATTGTTAATGTACCATTTACATAATTATATCTTTAAATGCGTTCTTTAATTTTGATTTTTTAGTTTCTTTACATTAGCTATTAGTCTTGACGAATATTTGAAGGACCTCACTCGTTCGATGGTTGTATCACATATTACTATTTTGGCCCCTTAAGTATTTTCCTTCAAAGCGTACGGTTTTGGTGATAAACACACATTGTATTCGATATCTATGTTTGCTGGTTTATTAGAAGATTTTTTTTATCCATTCTCAGCATCCTATAGCAGTACCTGATCATCAGCACATATCTTGAATTTTCTGGGAATAGCCTTTGAAGACTTGTTTATTCTGGATGATTTTTATTAAATTTTGCATTACTGGTAAACCGTAAGAAATAGATCTCGATAAAAGACACAATTTATATAAAATAAACTTTTTCATGAAGTTGCCCGTTTTCTAGATATTCCTTGCTGTTGCTTTCGGTTTTAAAATACATTTACCTTTTCTCAGACGGGAGTTTTTCAACACCTGACTACACAAAGAAACTGATTTCTATCCATAGCAACCACATTTTAAAAAGTTGACTGTCGATTTACTGTGGTGTATTCCCTTATTTCCCTTCTGCTTAATAAGGAACTAAGTAATAACTCCGTTTCTACCGGTATTTATCTCGATTAGCATGAATTGAACAGAAGAATAAGCTTATTAATACTAATTATTTACAGAGGTGTAGAGAGAGTCATGTGAATGGAGCACATCAGATTGTTTCAGACTATCATCACTAATAATGTGACCTTGACCTAACATGGCAACTTCTTAGTTTAAACCGCAGTTCAGTGTGATTTAAGCAGAGTCACGATAAGCTCAGCTTATAGGCGGAACCAAGGACTGTAATACTCTACACTAAGTCCGATTTCAAGCTTATTGAAATTGAGTTTAAAAAGCCTGCTCTAAGAAGAAACCAGGAATAATTCTGGTTTAACAAATATTCCCATCTCCCGGCCGGAAATCGAACCGGGAACTTCCGAATTTGCAACGTAATATGTATTATATTCTATCTGTCATACCTTTTAACTTTTTCCACTATCTATATATCAGCGTGAAACGCCCTTTATTCCAGCCAAAAATTCGATATCGAGATTTCATCGTTAATGTGTTTTAGGCACCCTGGCCTCCCCCACCCCCAACGCAAGCATTTTTGACACGCAGGTATGTGCGTGTTTATTTATGTTTTTTTTTTTTTGTCTTGAAAATCCCCTCCCCGATACTATATTTTATTTGGTAAATTTGACAAAAACGGTTTTGTTCTCAAAAATGGCTCTAACAATTTTGATTAAAATCGCCTGATATTTTTATGCCAAATGAAATGCATATCTTGAATTTTCCGTAATAGCATCTGAATAACTTTTGCATAACTAGTCAACGGGCCGCGCCGTGGCCAAGTGGTTAGACCACTGGCCTCTCACCTAGACGACCCAGGTTCGATCCCAAGCGACCACATGTGAAATTTGTGGTGGACAAAGCGGCGCAGGAGCGGGTTTTCTTCGGGTTCTCCGGTTTCCCCCGCCATTGCATTCCACCGGAACTCCATCTTCACTCCATGATCACGAGTGTCGTCGCCTGTCGTGCTACAAGTAGTAAAAGCGGACGTTAAACACTACAAAAAAATAACAAGTCAACCGTAAGAGATGGACAAAACCTTATTGTACAAAAAAAAAATTATTAAAGCATACAAATAATATGAAATAATTGTCCTTTAATATATTTCTCGCTATTTTCAATATGGCATTCAGTATATGGAAAGTCGTCACTGTTTTCTTTCCTGATCATGCAAATAGAATATTTCAATGCTCTTATATAGGGACTAGCTCTTAAAATATTTGGCAATCGTTTAAGCCTACTGTAGTCATCTTTTCCTTTGAAATGTATACTAAACATATTTCTTTAAATGCTCATCTCGATTAATATGAAATAACCTAGAATAATGTGTTGCAGAGTTTATAGAGAAAAGTTACGCAAATGTATCACATCAGTTTTTTACTTTCTCTACACGTACTATGTACATAGTATATAGAGAAGGTATTGTATTCCACCCAAAAATTCGATACCGAGATTTCACCGGAAATAAATGTTTTGGGTCCCCCTGAATCTAAAAAAAAAGCATTTTTGGAAAAAAGGTCCGCGTGTGTGTGTCTGTGGACAGCATAGCTCAAAAACTAAAAGACCGTTATATAGCATTTAAGTTTGGTACCTTCCAAGGATGCGACACAAGGATTTTAAGAAAATTCCGCCACCTCCATCTGCCCTTTAAATTGAAAAATTTCAAAAATTTTGATTTTCTCAAAAGCGGGTCTAATGATTTTGATTAAAATATTGTATATTAAATATATTTACCTGAATAATAAAAGGCATATATTGAATTTTCTGGGAAAATCTGTGAAGAACACTTTATTCTGGATGAATTTTACGGAATTTTGTATAACTGGCAAACCGTAAGAGATAGACAAAAGCTTACTGCAGAAAACTGTAGAACGCGATAAAACACACAATTTATGCCACGTACATTTTTTTTTGTAAGTTGATCATTTTTTAGATATTCCTTGTTGTTGGTTTCAGCTTTAAAAAGTTTGTCAAATCCTGTCCATTCAAACAAAGGAACTTCAGGCACATAGCGAACAGCTTTTGACTATCACTTTAGCCTATGCTACTCCCTTATTTCTCTCCTACTTACAAGGAAGCAAGTAATGAGTATTTCTGCTAATTTGTTCTCGATTAGCATGAAGTAAATAGGCATAAGCTTTTTAACAATAATTTATTGCAAAGATGTAGAGAAAGTCATTTGAATGGAACACATTAGATTTTTCCTAATTGAAGCTGATTTATAAAAGGTTCGAAACATAAAATGTAGGGAATGCAATGTTTTTCTTTAATATTAGCTGTGCGACGTTGCGGGGTTTAATGGCTGTGCTGACACAAATAATGCTGTTCGAACACAAGCCCTAATTACAGAATTGTTAGTCAATGGTTGAGAGTAAACCCGGAGGCGAACCAGCCAATGAAGTGGACAGACAAATGCATTGTTTGTTTACGTAGAAGCTTTCAGTTGTTTGCAGCAGCAAGCCGCCACTGAGCATGTTTCTGTGTGTTAGGCTCTTCACAACACGCTATTTACTTGCTGGTTTTTGCTGTTTCCCTTCAGCTGGTGATTAATGAGATTCCAATATCTGGGATATAAGCGCTCGTGAGTAATTAAATGAGCAGCGCACAATCTTCGATGCCTGAGTGGTTCTCTTAGAAAACTCGTCAAGCGTGCAGATTATCATGATCGGCGCTTTCAGCTCCTCGATCACAGAGCAGAGAGGTTTTCAAGTGTGCACTGATTGGTGTCCAGTGTTGCCTTAACAAGGCTTCACCCAAAATTGTTCAATTACCCGATTTTCCCTTTTGGTGATGCTTTGGTTGGGAACTTTAAAATGTGGTTATTGCGTGCAACTCTCATTCAGAATCACTCTTATCGATAAATTATAGTTACGAAGTGTACTTAATACAACTTCGAACCTTTTACCATAAACTAGAGCTAATTTTTCCCTCAATGGGTTACTTTTTATGGAAAATATACAAATAAACTATTTTATGTAGAATTCAATTTGGAAATCAAAATTATTGATCTCATATTATATAGAACAATTCAAAAATACTTTTACAAAGTTTGGTTACATCAAAACAAGAAAAAAGCCCATATAAACACATGTCCCAAACCCCTCGTTCTCAATTTATTAAAGTTCAAAATTCTATTAATCAAATGATTCTGTTTTTCACGTTGTCAGAAATACCATTTATAGAAAATGATTCAAATGCCCTCCTCTCTTCTGGACACGCATGCACTGGTCTAAGCATGGAATGTCAAATACTCCCAGTCGGTATCGTATGATTTCGCAGGCTTTCATGGCTTAGGGTGCCCCCGAAAGATAAAAATCCAAAGGATTGAGGCCAAGGGAACATACAGGCCATGAAACTGGTTCTCCTTTATCCATCTGTCATGCTAGATACCAGCCAGTGCATCTCGAACAATGGGATTAAAATGTGCTATAGCATCATGCATAAACCACGTGTTTCTTCTAATTTGCAGAGACATATTTTCAAATAAGTCTGGGATATTTTGCTGAATGAAGTTTCTGTAGACATCATTTATGGGAATGTATTACATATCTGACAAATGACAAACGTTAACAAGCAGCCATGACAACACAAGGCCAACTATGCAGGGTCAAATGGGTCAATGCCTTCTATGAATGAGCACGTAAATTGGACCCGGAAAGCTGCTGAAGGTGATTTTCATCAATACATTGATAACACGAAAACGAAACGTTTTAGGGCATATATTTATATGAACACATTTTCTTGTTTCGATGTCATAGTCCATCCCTATCTCAATTTTGGGGAATTAGTTTAAGATTGTTATTTCAATACCATGAGCAACACCATAATCCTTAAAATACCGCATTTATACAAATTTGAGCCCCCTATTATATGAGAGTAATCATGTATTATATTTCATATTGGATGTACAATAACATGAAAAGTATATATGGGAATTAGTCTTTTTATTTTATACCATAAAGTTTATGCTAAGAGCTATAATTTATCAGATAAAAATGTCCTTTAGAAGTTCCAGTTCGATTCCGGGATGAGGGTTGGGGAATTTTTTCTAACCCAGATAACTTCCTATCCGCCCTAGAGTCTGGATGTAACAAAGAAAGTGTGAATATGTGTGTGTGTGTGTGTGAGATGTAATGAATAAAATTAGAGAAAATAGAAATCAAATGAGTTTGCCGATAGGACCACACAGTTAAAGGTGGGGTAGAGTATAAATAGAACAAAGAAGAAGAAGATGGAGCCTGAAAAGAGTTGAACGAAATATTCAAATTTGAAAGTTAATTTAACTATGAAGTGTCCAGCATTAACGCCACATATACTCACATTACTTTCTAAGCCCATTCTTCATAAAATTATATTTATAAAATGTTATTTTCTATCTACTTCATGTTAATCCAGTTAAAATGCATGCTAACCTCTTGAATCCAAGGTCGCGGATACGCGATGAATTTTTGGCGTAAAAATCTTAATCTTGGCTTCCTTCAAACCTGATATTGGTCTCTGAGGAAAATTAAGCAGACTTGCTCGCCCAAAATAGAAACCACAGCAGCTAAAGAGTGTCCACAAATACATCTCCAGATAAAATATGTAGAAATGTTTCATTACACGTGTCCTTATAGTTAAAAAAGTAAGGCTCCATTAACAATGAATAGGCAACATTAACATAACCCAGCATAAGCTCAAGAGAAGACCATTCACAATGAACAAGCAACACTAACATAACCCAGCATAAGCTCAAGAGAAAACCAATCACAATGAACAGGCAACACTAACATAACCCAGCATGAGCTCAAGAGAAGACTATTCACAATGAACAGGCAACACTAACATAACCCAGCATAAGCTCAAGAGAAAACCATTCACAATGAACAGGCAACACTAAAATAACCCAGCATAAGCCCAAGAGAAGACCATTCACAATGAACAGGCAACACTAAAATAACCCAGCATAAGCCCAAGAGAAGACCATTCACAACGAACAGGCAACACTAGCATAACCCAGCATAAGCTCAAGGGAAGACCATTCACAACGAACAGGCAACACTAGCATAACCCAGCATAAGCTCAAGGGAAGACCATTCACAATGAACAGGCAACACTAGCATAACCCAGCATAAGCTCAAGCGAAGACCATTCACAACGAACAGGCAACACTAGCATAACCCAGCATAAGCTCAAGGGAAGACCATTCACAACGAACAGGCAACACTAGCATAACCCAGCATAAGCTCAAGCGAAGACCATTCACAACGAACAGGCAACACTAGCATAACCCAGCATAAGCTCAAGGGAAGACCATTCACAACGAACAGGCAACACTAGCATAACCCAGCATAAGCTCAAGGGAAGACCATTCACAATGAACAGGCAACACTAGCATAACCCAGCATAAGCTCAAGCGAAGACCATACACAATGAACAGGCAACACTAGCATAACCCAGCATAAGCTCAAGAGAAGACCATTCACAACGAACAGGCAACACTAGCATAACCCAGCATAAGCTCAAGAGAAAACCATTCACAATGAACAGGCAACACTAGCATAACCCAGCATAAGCTCAAGCGAAGACCATTCACAATGAAAGGCAACACTAAAATAACCCAGCATAAGCCCAAGAGAATACCATTCACAATGAACAGGCAACACTAAAATAACCCAGCATAAGCCCAAGAGAAGACCATTCACAATGAACAGGCAACACTAAAATAACTCAGCATAAGCCCAAGAGAAGACCATTCACAACGAACAGGCAACACTAACATAACCCAGCATAAGCTCAAGCGAAGACCATTCACAACGAACAGGGAACACTAGCATAACCCAGCATAAGCTCAAGGGAAGACCATTCACAATGAACAGTCAACACTAGCATAACCCAGCATAAGCTCAAGCGAAGACTATTCACAACGAACAGGCAACACTAGCATAACCCAGCATAAGCTCAAGGGAAGACCATTCACAACGAACAGGCAACACTAGCATAACCCAGCATAAGCTCAAGGGAAGACCATTCACAATGAACAGGCAACACTAGCATAACCCAGCATAAGCTCAAGC
This sequence comes from Hymenopus coronatus, assembly GCA_030762935.1. NCBI lineage: Eukaryota > Metazoa > Arthropoda > Insecta > Mantodea > Hymenopodidae > Hymenopus > Hymenopus coronatus. The sequence goes on from CM060886.1 coordinate 59,709,502, forward strand.
GAAGACCATACACAATGAACAGGCAACACTAGCATAACCCAGCATAAGCTCAAGAGAAGACCATTCACAACGAACAGGCAACACTAGCATAACCCAGCATAAGCTCAAGAGAAAACCATTTACAATGAACAGGCAACACTAGCATAACCCAGCATAAGCTCAAGGGAAGACCATTCACAATGAACAGGCAACAGTAGCATAACCCAGCATAAGCTCAAGCGAAGACCATTCACAATGAACATGCAACACTAACATAACCCAGCATAAGCTCAAGAGAAAACCATTCACAATGAACAGGCAACACTAGCATAACCCAGCATAAGCTCAAGCGAAGACCATTCACAATGAACAGGCAACACTAACATAACCCAGCATAAGCTCAAGCGAAGACCATTCACAATGAACAGGCAACACTAAAATAACCCAGCATAAGCTCAAGGGAAGACCATTCACAATGCAGTCGTAAGCATAACGCAAGAAGTTGTCACGGGTTTCTAAATCTTAAACTGCGTACATAGGGACATCTTCTAAGCGCTCCGCACGTTTCAAATTGATTAACAAAATGTCTGACTTAGTTAACGTTCATATTCAAATTCTTAAGTACACTGAACCTTATTGTATAATATAAAGATTATGTAGTAGTTAGAAGTTACTGTATAATTGTTGTTACCTATATTATTAACCCTAAATGTTAAATTACTAAGTCAACTGTTTTGTTGTTATACTTTACCGTATGACACTATTCAATAGTTAATCCGTTAAACTGGTACTTCATTTATAATCCTATTACATTGAGCTGCATCACAAAGTTTAACCTTAATTCAAGCTGATACTCTGTTATATCCTACTGTACCATTGCATCATATTCAGTTGTAAATTGTTAATTTAAGTTGGTATATTCATGTTTTACATACCCACATTGTTATGCCTCTTAATTATTGTTTACTGAAGTCGCTAAAAGAGTTGTAGTAGGTGACTATAAGTAAATCATTTACACAAAATATGACTTGCACTAAAGAAAACTTTTTCATTCCGGATCTGGATGTTTCTTTGCTGAGCCATATGCTCATATTCTTGTATTAGGACAAAGAAACGATTACATTCGGGCACGTATTGCCTACTCGGACTCTGTCCACCTCTATTACAGTAATCACTCTATTAAGCAGGCTGTTTTAACTCGATTCGACTCGCAGACCTCGGAACTCGGCTGGAGGGAGAGAGTTACAGTCAATATGAACATCACAATGCTGCATTATTTCAACATTTGACGCATCAATGCTTAGCTATAGCAGGTACACGCTGTGAGTCGTGAGTATCTCGCTGCGCTTTTGGCAAGCACCTATGCTATAAAGTGTAAACATGGCAGTATTCTTTTAGTTATTTGCAAGACCTGTAGCACAATACTTTTGAGGTTCGGAAGCATTTGATTATGTTGATCTACTATACCCAAGTGTTAAGGGATAAAAAAAAAAAAACTACAGTGTTATACGAAACAATGTTTTTAACATGGTCAAATTTCTCTCCAATTAACCAGAGTACACATTTTTATACGCTACAAGCTCTGTTTATAAAATTAAAACGCTGTTCCGGTTATTTTTCGTTAATTGCCTTTTTTAAAGCAAATGTTTGTGCCAGCTATATAAAAAGCAGGATTAACATTGTTAACAAAATTTACTGCCGTTGGAATAAGCGGTTTCTATGTTGCCTCATTGTTGTGCAATTTCTGTAATGGCCTTATTTTAATAAAGCAGGAATATCAATACATCACTTTGTCTCTTGCTATTAATCAGGACTGTCCTTTTAAGTGAATGCCAGTTAAGCCTTTTGTTAAAATAGCACTTGTAAAAAGTGTAATCTTGATATTTTACTTTCTCTGCACGTACTATGTGCATACTGTATAGAGAAGGTATTGTATTGCTTCCAAAAATTCGATACCGAGATTTCACCGGAAATATATGTTTTGGGTTCCCTGAATCCAGAAATAGTATTTTTGGAAAAATGTGTGTGCGCGTGTGCGTGCGCGTGGACAGCGTAGCTCAAAAACGAAAAGACCGTTAAATACTAAACATGGTATTTAATTTTGGTATCTTCCAATGATGCTATACGAAGATTATATATTTACCTGACAACTGAAATGTATATCTTCAATTTTCTGGGAATAGCCTCTGAAGACTACTTTATTCTGAATGCATTTTAAGGAATTTTGCATAACTGCTAAACCGTAAGAGATGGACAAAAACTTACCACACAAAAAATGTAGAGCACGTTAAAACACACAATTTATGTTATATATATTTGTTCGAGGAGTTGATCGTTTTCTAAATATTCCTTGTTTTTAGTTTCTGCTTTGAAAGACTTGTACCTTTCTCAAACAGGAATTTGTCTACTCCTATCCACACAAACAAAGGATTCGGTCACATAGCAACCAACTTTTGACTGTCAGTTTAACCTATGGTACTCCCTTATTTCGCTTCTACTTGCAAGGAAGCAAGTAATAAGACTATTTCTGCTAATTTTTTCTGGAATAGAATGCAGTAAATAGAAGCATTGGAGAAAGTCATGTGAATAGAACACATCAGACTTTTTTTTTTGTGTTATTTGTGAACAAAAGAGATTACTTTCAGGTGTGCCAACTATGAGAAGATGTGCAGTGAATTCCCGTTGGAGATTTTTCTGGAATTTCTCCAGAACCTATTGCATTCATATGGTATATTAAATTGTTGTGTGTGCATAAATATGCTTCTGCGAGGCAGAAAGTATACACAAATTCAAACTTCGCTCTCCTCTCTCCTAGTTATAGTTTGTGAGGCAGCTAATTAGGATGTCCATTAAATAATTACCTGTCCCTTGTCAGTCGTACATCATTTTCATCATGTTCATAGTATGGAGATGTGATCTGTAACTCTGCGTAACAGAGCTGTAAAATTATTGTATCAAAATAATAACATAGCTGCAAGAAGGGCAGAAAGCAGTACAAGATGCTGAATACCTAAGTTTTAACCGCGAGGTTGCATGTAGTTTTATTGATATCATGCTATGCTACATAGATAGGCTTAGCTCCCATCCTCAGAGAAAATAAAAGTGATGCAAATGCATTCCCTCAGACCAGGTACATACAAAAACTGTATGGTAATGCCTAAGTATGATTTCCACGTAATCTAGCAACAGGCTCAAATTGTGATGGGTGTCGGGGCATCAGGGTATCTATGGAAATGAAAAGCTTGGCCAGCTGCCTGAAAAGGGTACTGAGATACTCTGTTGGTCCTGAACTCGTGGTTGGAATGAATGTAGGTAATGACAAAATATTGATAAAAGCATAGATAGCGGTAAGACAGCAACTCAGGTTGCAGAAATATTCCGGAAAAATACTGGCTACAAAATTGGTCATAAGTCCATGCAAAATTCTTTGCTCATCTTTCCTGAGATCGGATAGAACGGGGGCAAGGAAAGTAGTTGCATTAATTTCTGAACATAGCCTCTCCAGGATACATCTACGTAAAGCAGAACTCTAAAAGGTTCTAATCTCCAGGGAGCCTTTAAGTTTGAAAAGAGCATGGGGAAACCGCCATGTAAATCTGCTTTGCTTTCCCATTCCTGGAAGAGGGACCTACTGTTTCTATAACCAGGGAAGCTCTAGGAAAGGTAACTGATATTGGAACTAGAGAGTTGTTCAGGGAATCATTTTGGGGAGCATGAAGCCATCCTTTCCAGTCCATCCATCCCATCCAATCCTATCCTATCGCATCACATTCCATCCTCTAGATAACCTTAGTTATACTATCACATTTCTGTACTAACTTGCTTATCGCTATTCGATAATCGGTAAGTGGTCCTTGTCTGTTAATATATATAGATTGAAAACACCTATCCTGTCAATGATAAACCTGTTAAATTCTTGACCCATTTCTCAAACTATTTAAGGCATAGGAATGGGAATTTTACAAAATGTAGATGCATATCTTCCAACTTTTCTGATCTATTTTTACTTTCTCTATACGTACAATGTATATAGTGTGTAGAGAAGGTATTGCACTCCACTCGATACTGAGATTTCACCGGAAATATGTTTTAGGGTCCCCTGTATAAAAAAAAAAAAAAAAAAAAAAGCATTTTCAGAAAAAAGGTCCGTGTGGGTCGGTAAAATACCAAGCTAGTATTTAAGTTCGGTATTGTCTAAGTATGTCAAGAAAATGCCCCCACCACAAACTTCCTTTACAAGGAAACAATTTTGAAAAATGTTATTTTCTTAAAAATGGCTCTAACAATTTGATTAAAATATCGTATATTAAAAATATGTACCTGACAAATAAAATGTGTACCTTTAATTTTTTGGGCATAGATTCTGAAGACTACTTTATTCTGGATGAATTTTATGGAATTTTGCATAACTGCTAAACTGTAAGAGACGGACAAAAACTTACCTCACAAAAAATGTAGAGCACGTTAAAGCTCACAATTTATGGCATGTACATTATTTTCTTGGATTTGATCGTTTTTTAGATATTCCTTGTTTTTGGTTTCAGCTTTAAAAAAACTTTTCTTATACAGAAATTTGTAAACTCCTGTCCGTACAAACATAGGAACTTCAGTCATATAGCAACCACCTTTTGACTATCACCTTAACCTATGGTACTCCCTCATTTCGCTTCTACTTACAAGGAAGCAAATAATAAAATTATGCTAACTGTTCTCAATTAGCATAAAGTAAGTAGAAGCATACGTTTTTCAACAATAATTTATTGCAGAGATGTAGAGAAAGTCATATGAATGGAACACATTAGATTGTTATGCTTATGTTTGCCTATTAATCCTGAGGGTTGGTATTGCTCAGGAAGAGGTGATACCCAGCTACTGGTATTCAGCACCAGGCCGTTTATAACTTATGCGACTCCTGGGAGGAAGGGATGAAGGAGAGATTCCAAACGATACCAATCCTGACTCCGTCAAACCAGGAGAGGAAGGAGCACCAACTCCAAAGAGAAATATTTACAAAACAGGTCCTGAGTTATGTACATACGTGCCTGGGCAACCTAGTTTATATATTTCCACGATTGGGTTTGCAGTCGTGATATTGCTATCTAATCCGACGACTGAAAGAAGCTAAAAAAACCGGATGGGTGGTTCATAAGATTTGAAGTCGCAGAAACTGTAAGCTTTCAGTTTAAGGAGAATCCCCATGGTGCGCACCACAAATCGCTAAACTGTTACGTCACTTGTGCACCAGTATAAGCGTATTATTTGGCCTCGCATTTTTCCATATTTGCATGTGAAACTACTTTCCTCGGGGATACCAGAAGACTAGCATGTATTAAAACAGCTCAAAAGCTAAACATTTGAACTGAAACACTAAATTACTTAAAATATGCGAACATAAGACAAACAGGACTATAATCTTATCAGCATGTGTCCGTGGAAATATCTCGATTATACACTTTGTGAGGGGGATAGTTAAACAGAAACAAGAGTATCCACTCAATATAATCGCTCTAGAGAAAGATTCCATTTAAAGTCTTTTAGTGTATTTGTTTATTTATAATCTATAGCTCTATATATATATATATACTCCATGGCACGACAGCTCACGGGGAACCTTCGCCTACCGCCCGGCCGCTGCGTCCCCCATCTCGGTCCACTACAGACGTCATGGATGGGGTGCAGTATTGGAGGGTGAGACGTGGTCAGCGCCTCGAATCCCCCCGGCCGGTTAATGCGGTCCTCATGACCTGGAGCCGCTACTTCTCCATCAAGTAGCTCCTCAATTGGCCCCCCAGGGACCTTACGAGGCTGAGTGCACCCCGGGCCAGATCTCCCAGCGGGGGAAAAATCCCCACGCCGGTACTGGGGATCGAACCCAGGTCTCCCGCTTGGTAAGTAGCAACGCTACCACCGCGCTAAGGAGACGACCATATATATATATATATATATATATATATATATATATATATATATATATATATATATATGTGTGTGTGTGTGTAGATTCCAAATAAATTGATTTTCTACTCGCCAACACATCGTCCATATTTTTTTTTAAAACAAACTGAGGTTTTACTTGCTTACTATTAATGAGCTTCCTCTTATTCAGGCTTACTTTTAGAAGTCGTTAAATAACAACCTTCCATTACTAAAACGAAAGAGAACCATTGAATTAATGGAATTAAAAAATGTGCATCGCACTTTTTAATTAGGAACTGACTATTTCCAGGTGTTTCTTGCATACACAGAAGCTACTCAAACAAATTTTGAAATAGTTACGTTACCCAGAAGTTTACATAGTCCAAAGTTATACCGTCTGCAGAATGTAAAGTAAAACTTACGCTATATTTAAAAATCTAATTATTCCATTCATACGACTTTCTCTATATCTCTGTAACAAATTATTGTCATTAAAAAGCTTATTCTTCTATCTACTTCATGCTAATGAGTAAATATTAGCAGCAATTGTCATATTACTTGCTTCCTTGTAAGTAAAAGGGTATTAAGCGAATAGGTGCACCAGGCTAAAGCGATCCTTAATCTTTGAAAAGCTGGTTGTATGGCCATGAGATGAAAAATTCCACAAGAAAAAAGTTTTAAGTATTACATTTGAAATCAATAACAACGAATATCTAGGAAATTGTGAACTACACAAAAAATGTGTGATATAAACTGTGCGTCTTAACGAGATCTGCACTTTTTGTGAAATTTTAGACAATTTGACTGAAATTACCTAAAAATTCAGGGAAATTCCGATAAAATTCCTCGTAAGTCTTGGTCTATCTCTTGATTAACAACTTATACAAAAGTTATCCAGAAGAAGTCTTCAGAGGCTATTCCCAAAGAATTCAGGATATATATTTTATTTACGGTATTGGTATCAAAATTGTTAGCCATTTTGAGAAAATCTACATTTTTAACATTTTTCCCAAGTAAAGTGCAGTTTGTGGTCGGGGATTTTCGCCCAAATCTTCGATTCGCATCATCGGAAGATACTACACTTAAATACCAAGTTTGGTAGTTTACCAACTTTTCGTTTTTGAATTATCGTGTTCACAGATACACTTAAAACACACACAACATACAAATACACACATATGCGAATGAACATTTTTTTTCTACAAGTACTATTGTGTTGCACCCAAAAATTCGATACCGAGAGATTTCACCGGAAATATATGATTTGAGACTCCCTGAATAAAAAAAGAAATATTTTTAGAAAGCTGTCCGTGTGTGTGTGTGTGTGTGTGTGTGTGTGTGTGTGTGTGTGTTTCTGTATGGTCCGTTAAATACTAAACTTGGTATTTAGGTTTAGTATGTTCTAAGGATGTTATTCAATTTCTGTCATGGAGAAGGCCGTTTTTAAGATACTCCTTGTTATGGGTTTCAGTTTTATAATACTTATACTTTTCTCATACGGGATTTTATCAACTCCTGGTCATACAAACAAAGGAACTTCAATAACATAGCAACTTGCTTTTAAAACATTTGACTATCGCTTTAGCCTATGGTACTCCATTATTTCCCTTCTACTTAAAATGGAGCAAGTAAAAATACTATTTGTGCTAATTTTTTTCGATTAGCATGAAAGAAATGAAACTAAGTATTTTAACAATAATTAGTTGTAGAGGTGTGGAGAAGTCATGTGAATGGAACACATCAGATTTGGGGGGGGGGGGGTAAAATGGACCCTAAAACATGTATTTCCATTAAAATCTCTGTATCGAATTTATGGGTGGAGTGCAATATCTTGTCTAGCTATAGTGTATGCTAAGTAGAGAAAGTAAAAAGGTAAGTCTTATCGAACCAGATGTGTTGGTTGTGTCTGTATTCAGCAGAAATCCACACTAGAAATATCTTTTATGTTCCATTGTGCCCTGGGCTTCGTTACATCGAGGAATAGCGAGAAATGTTCTTTTCTTTTCATTCAAATGTTAAAGCCTGGAGCAAAATGTGAAGAGTCCAATGAATTTTTAATACCTTAGACGCCTAAATGAAAGTGGAGAGAAACGTTGCGAAATAGCCCTTGGGTCTTCAAGTGGCTGTACTCGTTTTCTGTACGCACTTAAGGTCTGCTTTGTTTGTCCTGTGAGCGTGCAAAATCACGTGACCGTGTGCTTCCCCATAGCCATATAAATGTACATTCCAAGGATTTTGTAAGTAAATACCTTCTTTAGCTTAGATATTTCTAAGATCTTTCAGAACGAAAGGTCATCAAGTTTTAAATGTTTTTACTTTCTCTACACGTACTAAATACATAGTATACAGAAAAGGTATTGTATTCCACTCAAAATTTCGATACCAGATTTTACCGGAAATGAATGCTTTAGGTTGCTCTGTATCCAAAAAGAGCATTTTTAGAAAAAGTTCCGCGTGTGTCAGTGAACACGATAACCCAAACACGAAAAGTCGGTTAAATACCAAACTTGGTATTTATGTTTAGTATCTTCCAGGGATACTACACGAAAATTTTGAGAAAAATTCCCCCATCCTAAACTCCCATTTACATGGGAAAAATTTTAAAAAAGTTGATTTTCCGAAAAATGGCTCTAACGATTTTGATTAAAATACCGCATATTAAATATATTTACACGATAAATAAAATTTATATTTTGAATTTTTTGAGAATAGCCTCTATAGACCTCTTCATTCTCAATGAATTTTGCTGAATATGCGCAACTGGGAAACCGCAAGAACGTACCACACAAAAAATGTACATGACGTTAAAAATCACAATTTATGTCATACACGTTTTATTTCGTGTGATGTAGAGAAAGTCATGTGAATACAACAATCAGATTTTTTTAAACTTAGGTATTTGTTCGTTCAGTTCGTGTTTACAGATAGCATTTACATCGTGTTACCTGGCGACAGAGATCCTTCGCTTCTTATGTTTACGTTGTTTCTATTGAGGTATGGTTTTACTACGGATAACTTGAAGTGCTTAAGAATTCCTATACTTTCCTATAATTATTACACTTAAATTGTAGATATAGTTTAACTTAATCTTAATGTGTGAATTAAAGTTCACAGAAATGCAGATTATTATTTACCTGTTCAAAATTAACATCAACAGTAAAAAATCCATACCTGCTTGGTGAAAATTAAGTGATGTGAATTTTTCTGAATTATTTGTTCTCTTAGTATTTTATAACACGATTTAATTTGCTACTATGCATTTTTAGGTACACATAAATTGTATTTTTTCCGAGGGAATCCCCTGCAGTCTACACTAGAATTTCATTGATAGCTCAGGTTCCTGTTTGTAAACCATCTGCCTTTCATTTTTACTTTCTTTACTTAATATATAGGTAGAGAAGGCATTGCATTCCATCCAAAAATATTATACCGAGATTTGATTGGAAATAATGTTTTAGGGCGCCCCAAATAAAAAAAATTAGAAAAAGCTTTGCGCGCGTGAGTCTGTGAACACGATAAACGAAAAGTCTGTTACATACCAAACTTGATATTTTAATTAAGTATCTTCAAAGGATGCAACACAAAGATTTTCAAGGAATTCCCCCCAACCCAAACTATTCTTTACACGAAAAAAATTAGAAAAGTTTGATTTTCTCAAAATTGCTCTTCGATTTTGATTAAAATACAGCATGTTAAATATATTTATATGACAAATAAAATGTATATCTTGAATTTTCTGGGAATAGCCTCCGAAGACTACTTTATTCTGATTTGTTTTTTACGTAACTGGTGAATGGTAAGAGATAAGACAAAGAGTTACTATAGAAAAATTGTAGAGCATATTAAAACACACAATTTGTTATACACAATTGTTTGTAGAACTCTTCCGAGATATTTATTGGTTTTAATTTTAAAATACTTAAATTTTTTCACACAGTAATTTGTCAACTTGTGATCATTACAGAACGAATTTCAATCACGTAACAACCTGGTTTTAAAAGATTTGATTGCATCTTTAGCCAAGTGTGTTCCCTAATTTAACTTCTACTTATAAGGAACTAAGAAATAAGAAAATTTCTAGTAATTATTTAATTAGCATGAAGTAGTTGGAAGAATAAGCATTTTAAGAATAATTAGTTAAAGAGGTGCAGAGAAAAAAATTGAATGGAAGACATCAGATTTTTCTTGATCTCTGCTTTTTTGATCTACAGAAGAGAAGAAAGTTTTTCTAATTCATATTTTACATTTTTCATTGCCTTGCAGGTATGTATCAGTCGCCAAGGGCTTCTTTATCAGGCTTGAGGTTCTTTTACGTGCCATAAATCTACGACACGGGACCCACGACTTTACTTCCCTTCGAAGGAAGTTATGGTCAAGTTTTTTACGCCCGAAACAGTCCATCGTCCTCCGCCGGGTTTGAACCCGCGGCCTTAGATGCATAAGATTAGCATGGTAACCACGGAGAGCAACTAAGGAGCGAGTCATTCTGATACGAAAGATGTCCCAAAAGTACCCGACTTAACAAAGAAAACACAATTATTTTGAGTAAACCATCTTTATTTCTCTATATAGTCAGTCTCTTTTCAGCTCGACCCACTTTTCCTAGCGATGTACAATACCCTGTTTATAGTGAGCTTATTGAGGTCTGCAAAATAGCCATCAACTCCTCCAGACTCCTCCTCCTCATTGTTGGCAAAACTTCTATCACCAAGCCATTTCATCAAGTTTGGAAACAGAATCTGGCTAAATCTGGCGAATAGGGAGCAATTCGAACTTGAACTCATTAATTTTGGCCATCGCGATAATGGACGTATGAACTGTGCACTGTCTTGATAAAAAAACCTTTCTTTTTAGCTAAATGCTAGTCGTTTCTTTTCCTGCATTATGTACATAGTTCTGCATACCGTTCTCATCCCCACTCTCTTTGTTTCTATAAAAGTTTAATGATTTTCCCCATATCTCTTGTTACTTCCATTCTGTTTTTACTCGATTTCATCACCCAAACATCGTAACAAGTTCGCATAATATTCGCCATTTAGTACTTTAATTTTTTTATTTTTTTCAGATAGTCAATGAAAATTATCCCGCGTGCACCTCAGAAAACTGACGCCATGACCGTGCCTGAGATGAAACTGTATTCGCCTTCTTTGAGGCCGATTCTCCCCTTCCAATTCACTGTTTGATTGTTCCTTCGTCTCAGATGTGAAGTGATGGACCCAGGTTTCATCCATTGTTATGAATCGACGCAAAAACTCGGCTTTATTGCAGCGAAATATTGCAAAAACACTCGACTGAAACATCCTCACGACGCTGCTTTTGTTCTATTGTGAGCAAACGCGGCCCCCACTTTCTCATATCTTAATTTTCAGTCATTATGCGATGTACAGAAATGTTTGAAATGCTTGCTCGCTAGCTCGCTTAATTTCAGTCGATGGTCATCCAGTACCATTTTGTGGATTTTCTTTACAATTTCAGGACCGGTAACATCATTTGGTCGACCACAGCGATGTTCGTCTTGGCAGCTCGTATGGCCGCGCTTAAACTCTGTCGCCCAATATTTCACTGTTGTAAACGAAGGAACAGACTTCCCGAAAGTAGAAGCTAACTCAGCTTTATATTAGTTGGATAAGACCTTTCAAATGAAAGTATTGTATCAGTTAGCGATGACCAGTTTTATCCATGTTTACAAATTCGCTGAGAGCATTCACTAATGATGACTGCCAAACAAATACTAAACAATGTAAAATCGTCCAATTTCAAACTTAAGCTTTCTAAGGTACTTTTTATAATTGTTGTTGTTTGAAACATTAACGGCTATCTATACGTGGTCGGGGCAACATTGTACATTCCTTATGGAAGATGAAAAACTTGGAAATGCCCCGACCCAACTTTGCGATTCCTACTTATTAAATACAGAACAAAAGGCAAATAGTTTTGGCTGTATAGGATATTGTCATGAACGCCTCTGATCTTACGCTGCGGTTAACCCTAATTAGTTTGCTTCCAAGCATAGTCGCTCAGCTTGTGTTGTTTACCTTGTTTGTATTAACCGTGGGGCTAAACTCTTGCAATGAGTTGACCGGTTTCGGAAACAAGCAAAAGTAAACATTGCATATTTCAACGAAATGCATTTGTCTTTGCATTATATTGTGCAGTGTCCTTTATTTATTTTTTGTCACAAAAATTAGCTTATGAAGGGGTACATTTAAAAGAAAAGTAAGTCATTTTTGCACTGTTTAGTAAAAGTTAATGGAAATTTAGGCATGTAAATATATGGGATATTAATGCTATTTTTTCTGAAAATAAACTGCATATATAAGAAATATTCATAAATATAATATTATAATATTTTATTTTATCAGAAATTACACTATTTATTACTTAAAAGAAATATAAAAATGTGATGTGTTCCATTCACATGACTTTCTTTAAATCTCTGTAGCAAATTATTTTCTATCTACTTAACGCTAATCGAGATGAATATTAGCAGATATTATTTTATTACTTGATTTCTTGTAATAGAAGGAAAATGAGGTAGTACAGGATACTAATACAATAGTCAAATCATCTAAAGCCAGGTTACTTTGTGATGCTATTATTTTTTTTTTTGAATGACCAGAAATATATAAATTTCCGTATGAGAAAAGTTTTAAGCATTTTAAAACTGAAAACTATAACAAGGAATATGTCGAAAATGGTCAGATCCACGAGAAAAGTGTATATGACATAACATGTGCATTTTTTACGTGGTCTACATTTCTATGTAGTAAGCTTTTTCTATCTCTTACGGTTTACCAGTTGTGCAAAAGTCATCGAAAATGAACAGTTCCTCAGAGACTATTCCCAGAAAATTCAACATATACATTTTATTTTTCATGTATCTTTAATACAGGGCATTTCAATCTAAATCACTAGAGCAGTTTTTTGAGGAAATCAAAATTTTTAATTTTGTCTATGTAAAGGGTAATTTGAAGTGGGGGAATTTTCTGTGTCGCATCCCCGAAAGATACTAAACTTAAATACCAACTTTGGTAGGTATTGATTTTTTTTTCTCACACAAGCAGTGTGTAGGACAGAAGTTGGATAGGTAGCGTCAGACTTAAAAATTCGATGCCATAGCCGGGATTCGAACCACGGATCTACCGGTGTCTAGCCGGTTGCTCTTCCACTGAGCTACCGTGGCAATATGCCGGCACAGCATTGAATTTCTCAACTGACTCGTATGTTTCCTGGTAAACCACAAGTTGATCTAAAATTATTTTGAGATGACAACCCCAATGGCAACTTACAATGTTGTAAGTACTTAAAATCTCAGGATTCATAGTATAGCTAACTAGTATTGGTTTACTTTTTTTTTCACACAGGCTTGTGTGAAAAAGCAATTAAATCAGTACCGAGTTTGGTAGTTTACCAACTTTTGTGTTTGAGTTATCGTATTCACGGAAACCGACGCACGCAAACACATTCACAAATATTTATCTAAAAATGGTTTTTGTGGATTCAGGGGGCCCTAAAAAGTGTGTTTCCAGTGAAACCTCTTAATCGAATTTTTGGGTGAAATGCAATACATATGTACTCAGCAATTAAAGTTAAATAATCGGTATTTGACAATGGATTAAATAGTAGAGCGAAAGTGGGAAGAATGAAAGAGCTAAGTGTTTGTTTATAGTGTATCTGCATGCTGTAGATCGCAGCATTGAATGTTCTTCTTTTGTTCATTTTATTTTGCAATGACATTCACTTGTATTATGACTCCCATTTTGTCCTGGTTCGAAAAACTGTAAACAAAGACCTGATTCCATCCACATGAATTAGCTGTTCCAGAAACAACTTCTTAAAAAAATCTTTTATCTACATCATACTTATCGGGATAAACATTACAAATATTTGCTTCTCTCTAAGTAGAGGGGTAATAAGAGCATATATAGCCTAAGAAACAATCAAAGCCGGTCGCTACGTGAAACAATTGAAATTCGGCTCTCTTTGTTTGCATTTGAGAAATGTTTAGGTGGTTTAAAACCGAAACCAATAACTCGGAATATTTCGAAAACGGTTATGTGTACAAAAAATGTTTGACACAAATTGTGTGTTTTAACAAGGTCTACATGTCTTACAGTTTTACAACGTTATACAAAAAGATGTTTTAAGGGACTTTTCCAAGAAAATTCAAAATATACATTTCCTTCGTCATACAAATATCTTGAACACATGACATTTTAATAAAAATCATTACAGCCATTTTTGACTAAATAACATTTTTGGAACATTTTTCTATCTAGAGCGTAGTTTCGGATGAAAGCATTTCTCAAAATTTGTGTTGCATCCTTATACATCAAACTTGGTATTTTACCGACTTTGAGTTATGCGTTCAGACACACGGCCTCACACATACACACGGATCTTTTTCTTAAAATGCCTTTTTCGAATCCAGGGTACCCTAGAACGTGTATTTCCGGTAAATCTCGGTATAAAATTTTTGAGTGGAGTACAATATTATGTTCTCTATCTACGTACTATGTAGAGAATGTAAAATGCTGAGAAATTGGTAACCTAAGTGTGGCAACTCGTATACAGAAATTGCAATTCAACATGAGGTAAGTAAAACATGTGTGGCCCTATCTCGAGAGGTATTTTTGAAATCTTGGAATAGCTGTAGCATACTAGAATGCAGGTTATCAGGTAACAGTTATGTCAAAAGGCGTAAAACCGTGTTTGAATGTCAAAGGAGACCCAATCAAATATTTCTTGAAGCAACAGGTTATAAATGTACAATAATACATAATGTTATATGTTCCTAGAATACAGTTTTCAAAATATCAATGAGAATCTGCAAACTTTTGGTAGAACCTGTATTATTCCAACGAAAATGTGAAGGTAAAAAAACAGGTTGCTCGTAACAGGTCTGTTAAACATGGCGTTACTTTGTGATAAGCACAGGTGCGGCCACGCGACATATCTCACCCTTCATTGTCCCGCTAAAATCTGACCAAAGTATAGCTTTGGGTTTACCAAAAGAGGTCCTTATGCTGAGTTGTTTAATAATTCGACCTTCTTATTTGTAGTATAGTGCATATTATATCTTTTATCATGCTTTAACTTTGGTATAAAATTCGTAACAGAGGGGCGGCGAAAAGGGGACTTGGGAGTTACACAGGAGCAGCTCTTTTCTGGCTGACTGTTCGTTTATTACTTTCTCTACACGTACTATGCACATATTGTATACAGAAGGTATTGTATTGCACCCAAAAATTCGATACAGAGATGTGTGTGTGTGTCTATGAACACGATAATTCAAAAACGAAAAGTGGGTAAAATACCAAACATGGTACCTTTTTAAGTTTAGTATCTTCCAGGGAAACGATATGAAGGTTTTCAGAAAAAATTCTGCCCCAAAACTACCCTTTACATGGATCAATATTCGAAAATTTTGATTTTCTCAAAAATGACTAACAGTTTTGATTAAAATATCGTATATCAAAAATATTTATAAGGCAAATAACATTTATATCTTGAATTGTCTGGCAATAGTCTCTAAATATCTCTTTATTCTGAATTAATTTTGCGTACGAGTTGGATAGAAACAAACTACATAAAAAGTAGATCAGTTAAAACACACAATTTATGTTATATACTTTTTTTCACGGAATTGGCCATTTCTGAGAGATTCCTTGCTATATGTTTCAGATTTAAGACACTTAAAATTTTTCTCATACGGAAACTTGTAAACTCCTAGCCCTGCATTGAAACGGATTTTAACCATATGGCAACTAGCTTTTAAGATATTTGACTATCATTTTAGCAAGTAATTAAGTAGATAGACGATTATGATTTTTAACAATAATTTGTTATAACGATGTAGAGAAAGTCATGTAAATGGATCACATCAGATTTTCTTCGTATGCTATAAGACTCTTAACTCTAAAGCTATACCGGGTCTTCATATTTATTCGGACTTTAGCACCAGAGGGTTTAATGCATGACGTTATCGTTAGTTGAGTGAGCTCCTGGTCTCAAACGCGAGGTGCGGAATTGAACCTTGGACTGCATGTATTGCCGACTCCGTAAGCAGGTTGATATATTGGGTGGTACAGAACTGTTTTTCAGCAGAACATATTGTGCATTCTTTAGTTTTCCTAATTTATTCTGTGTAGGCCAGGTTTCATTTATTGCTGTAATGAGTATTAACAAGTGTTTATTGTAATGGGAAAGTTGTGCCTTTAAAGCCCCCTGCGTTATCTTAGTCATCCAATTATTTTAGCTTCCTATCAGCATAATTCCTGTGATTGCGTTTACGAGACGCAAGCGAATGTTCCAAATGTTAATATTAGAAATCTAAGATAAAAGTCCCATTTTACTTAAAGGTTGATATCCACCCATTTTATTTATCGTTCGCTAGTCCTCTGCAACAGACAATGAGAATAAACTCGCTACATAGAATTGACGTCATGCGCAGACAAACGCCTGGCGGCAAAGGCCGAATAAATCTTATTTTAAATATATGCGTAAGCTTTCACGGCCGGTGTCCATAGTTTTAAAATTTAAAATTTTCGGGCTGTTTTGCCGTGGTTAAAATATGTTTAGTTAAAATATTTCTACCTAACGTTTCGTCCCTGTCTATGAGCGCATTGCCTCTGAAGATGTCTCTCACAGACAGGGACGAAACGTTAGGTAGAAATATTTTAATTAAACATATTTTAACCTACAGACCACGGCAAAACAGCCCAAAAATTTTAAATTTTAAAATCTTATTTTATTAATACTTTTTCAGTTTACGCCAGGATGGAAGAATATTGTGAGGAGAAGGTTGTGGGAAAGTACTTAGCATAGAAAATAAGTGCTGAATGCTTTCAGAAAGTGTATTAATCTGGTAAAATGTATTTGTCGTAACAGCTGACATGTTTCGATACCTCCATCGGCGATGGCAAACATACATATATCATTTGGATCGTAATGTAGATTCCGTTTTATAGGAGCAATACGGTTTAGTTAAATTTGTATTCTGGATGCAGGAATTACTTCGTTATGTCCGATCAACCTGGTGGTCATTTCATTAAACTGTGACCTGAACGTGATGATGTGAAAAACACTGCGTTTGTTTTCTGTGTAATTAATTACATTTGTCTCCCTTTCAAACAATGTGTTTCCAGGAGTACACCAACTGAACACATCATTTCAACGGATTTCAAGTGAGGTGATTTCATTTCTAGACTTCATTCGGTAGGCTTCGTCTAATTTCAGAGGAAGTGCAAGACTGCCACGTTGAAAAATGAAGTACGCTATTCACTGATATTTACTAGTTTCCATGCTAAGGTTTCATTCTGTTTGTAAATCCTAGAGTTCACTCACATGTACGTACACTGTTTGCCTTTAATAATTCAGCTAGTTCGCGGTAAATTGGATAATTTATTCACCATAATGGCTGAGGGCCTCAAAGAAGGAAACTATCCTTTTTTACTCACTGTGAAAAGACAGGCTTGCAGGCTCTCTTATTCTCCACAGCCCTCTCTTTCCGGTAAACCAGCACCCAAGAAAACGTACACACATAATAAAAAAAAATCTGATGTATTCTATTCACAAAAATTTCTCTGCATCTCTGCAACAAATTATTATTAAAAAGCTTATGTTTATTTTTACTTAATGCTCATCGAGAAAAAAAAAATAGCAGAAATGGTCTTATTACTTGCTTCCTTGTAAGTGAAAGGGAAATAAGAGAGTAGCATAGGCTAAAGCATTAGTCAAAAGCTGGTTGCTATGGCACTGAAGTTCCTTTGTTTCTGTGGACAAGAGTTGACAAATTCGCGTATGAAAAAAGAATTTTAAAACTGAAACAATAACAAGGAATATCTCAAAAACGATTCACTCAACGAAAAAAAGGTATATAGCATAAATTGTGTATTTTAATGAGCTCTACAATTTCTGTTTAGTAAGCTATAGTCTATTTCTTGCAGTTTACCAGTTATGCAAAATTCCGTAAAATTCATCCAGAATAAAGTAATCTTCAGAGGCTATTCCCAGAAAATACAAGATATACATTTTATTTGTCAGGTAAATATCTTTAATATAGGGTATTTTAATCAAAATCGTTAGGGCAATTTTTGAGAACATAAAACTTTTGGAAATTTTCTCCATGTAAAGGGTAGTTGGGGTGGGGGGATTTTCTTGAAAAACTTCGCGTCGCATCCTTGGAAGATACTGACTTAAATACTAAATTTGATATTTAGCAGACCTTTCGTTTTTGAGCTATACTGTTCACACACACATACACACACAGACCTTTTCCTGAAAATGATTTTTTTTGGATATAGGGGACCCTAAAACGTCTACTTACGGTTAAATCTCGATATCGAATTTTTGAGTGCAATACAATACCCTGTCTATACACTATGTCGTGTAGAGAAAGTAAAAACTATGGAAATTGTAAATCGTCTTCTGTAAATGCTCGCCTCTTGTGCGCCTCACATTTAAGAACTCCCGAGTTCGAATCTCAGTTCTGGTGAGTGTCGCGGATAAGATTATTGCCCTATTCTGAGAAGTCGAAAGTCAGGTAACTTAAACCTCTGCTGCCCCATGCTCATTTGAGCATCATTTTATCCATTTCATTCTTATATATATGTTATGGTCTACCAAGTTAAAGTAGATTAAACTTTAAATCGCGTCCCCAAAAGGAAAATTAACTTTGTCAACGAAATACTATAAATAGATCCCACATTCGATTCCCTGTTGAGGGTGGGGCATTTTTTTAACCACATCTGGAGTGTGAATGTGTGTATGTGGTGTAATGTAAATGTAAAACCTAAAAATATAAAAACACAACTGGATTTGTTCGAGTTAACACGATCGAGGAAAGGCAATATGTTCAAAATGTCACCCTCCGCGGTGTAATGGCTATCATGCTGGACTCTAAAATCCAAGATTGCAGATGATGGATTTTTTTGAAGGTATTGACATCCGTCCAAAAACTCGATGCCGAGATTTCACCTGAAATGCACGTTTTAGGGACCTCTGTATCTAAAAATTATTTTACAGACAAAAGGTGCGCGCGCGCGCGTGTGTGTCCATTTGCCTGTGAACACAATAACTTAAACTCAAAACCGAAGAGTCGGTAAAACTTGCTATTTGAGTTTAGTATCTTACAAGGATATGTCATGACAATTTTGAAGAAAATAACCCCATCCAAACTATTCTTTACATGGAAAAAAATTAGATATCCTTATATGGCTCTAACGGTTTTGACTAAAATCCGGTGTGTTAAAGGCATTTAAATGACAGTAAATTGTATATCTTGAAGTTTCTGGGAATAGCTTTTGAAGACCTCTTTATACTGGGCGATTTTGCAGAATAATTATGTATAAATATGAAACCGTAAGAGATAGACAAAAGCAAGCAATGTAGATCACGTTAAAACACACAATTACACATTTTTTCGTGGGGTGGCTCATTTTTGAGATTTTCTTGTTTTTGGCTTCAGTTTTAAAATATTTACAACTTTTCACATACGGAAACTTGTCAGCTCCTGACCACGCAAAGCAACATTGTAACCATTTTTAAAAGATTTGACTCCGCTTTAGCCTAGTTTATTCCATTATTTCCCTTCTACTTATTTTCTACTTACAAGAAAGTAATAGGAGCATTTCTGCTAATGTTTATCTCGATTAACATAAAGTGGATATAATAAGGTTTTTAACAGTCATTTTTACCTAGAGAAATCATGTGAATGGAACACATTAGAATATTTTGTCACCCCTCTCCTTACATCTAGTACTCTCAGAATATTCCTTAGGATCTGTTCCTCTTCCAAGAATGATTGTCATAGTGGTGTTGAAAAATAATATTCTTTCAGAGTATAGATAATATTTCCCTTTTAAAAACACGAATTGTGTTTAAGGCTTGAAGAAGGGCTAAAGATTTCTGAAGATAACCAGCTAGGGTGGGGCTGGTGAGGACCCGGATATGAATCCTATAAATCTTGAGAGGAATGCCTTAGGGAGACAAATTGCATCCCTTCAACCTGCGCTAAGAATAATTCCTCACTTTTCGTGAGGTATGGAATTTACTGCCAGTAAAACCTATATCCAAGATGCCAGGTCCACACGTGAGACCCCATATTAATTACTACTTGGCATATTCAATTATTTTCCTGTAAGTATTAACAATATACTTAGTAGCTAGAGAAGGTATTGCATTCCACTCAAAATTTCTATGTTGAGATTTCCCCAGAAATATATATTTTGAGATATCCTAAGTAAAAAAAAAAAATAGAAAAAGCTCAGTTTGTGTGTGTCTGGGTATGTTAACAGTACAGCTCAAAAACGAAAAGACTGTTAAATACCAAACTTGGTATTTACGTTTAGTATCTTCCAAGGATGCGACACGAATATTTTCAAGAAAATCCCCCACCACAAACTACCCTTTAAATGGAAATATTTTTGAACATTTTGTTTATCGTAAAAATAGCTCAAGGATTATGATTAAAGTACCGTAGGTTAAAGACTTTACATTACAAATAAAACTTATATTTTGAATTTTCTGGGAATAGACTCTGAAGTCCTCTTTATTCTGTATGAATTTTGCAGCATTTTATATCACTGTTAAACCGTAAATAGTAGACAAAACTAACTACACAAAATTGATATTTTATTAAAACACATAATTTTTCATATACGTTTTTCTTGTAGAGTTGACCGTTTTGGAAATATTCTTTGTTATTGGTTTTAATTTTAAACTACATAGCCTTTCTCAAACAGGAATTTATATTTTGTTTTACTACTGGCCAGTAAAGCAAACCGAACCTCAATTTTTCACACAGCGACCAGCTTTTAAAAAAATTGACTATCGCTTTAGTCTAGTGTACTCCCTTATTACCTTTCTAATTAGAAGGAAGTAATAAGACCAACTCTGCTAATGATTATCTCTATTAGCTAATGTACATAAAAGAATAATCTTTTGTAAGGATAGTTTTTATGTTGAATAGCTAGAGAAGGTTATGTGAATGGACATCAGATTTATTTTTATTTGTCTTATAATAATGCAACATAAGTTTATATTTAGAAAAAGGTTTGTTAAACGTCAGAAAAGTATCATCAGAGTGATTGCTGCATACCAAAAATATCCTGTTTCTAGTTCAGCTATCAGTATACTAGCAAGATATTTTTATGAGGTGGTATATTTGTTTTTCAGCATAGAGAATGTAACATTAAAATACGGTCTCAGGACCTTTTGAGGAGGATCTTGTGGAAAGAGCAGTAGGAATAGGGTTACCGTTTGCTATTAATGAAACGTTATAAGAGCAGGGAATGTGTATAAAGATGAAGTCTATGATAGTGATATTTAAAAAAATCTGATGTGATCCATTCACAAGAGTTTCTCTATATCTCTGAGCAAATTATTGTAAAAAAGCTTTTTCTTCTGTTTACTTCATGCTAATCGAGAAAAAGTTAGCAGAAATGGTCTTATTACTTATTTCCGTAAAAGAAAGGGGGAAATAAGGGAGTGCCATTGGCTAAAGTGATAGTCAAAAGCTGGCTTCTATGTGATTTAAGTTCCTTTGTATCGATAGGATTCCCGTATGAGAATAGTACAATTATTTTAAAGCTGGAACCAATAACGAAGAATATCTCAAAAACCATCTTCTTTACGAAAAAATGTATATAACATAAATTGTGTTTTTAACGAGCTCCACAATTCCTGTTTTGCGGCATTTTAATCAAAATCGTTAGAGCGATTTTTTGAGAAAACCAACATTTTCAAAAAAATGTCCATTTAAAGGGTAGTTTGATGTGGGGGGATTTTCTTTAAAATCTTGTCGCATCCTTGGTATTTATCGGTATTTTCGTTTTTGAGCTATGCATGCCACAGTCACGCACACATACACGGACCTTTTTTACTTTCTCTTCACATACTATGTACATAGTTTATAGAGAATATATTGTAATGCATCCAAAAATTCCATACCGAGATTTCATCGGAAATATATGTTTTGGGTGCCCTGAATAAAAAAAAAAAGCATTTTTGAAAACAGGCTCGTGTGTGTGTGTGTGTGTGTGTGGGTCTGTGGACAGCATAGCTCAAAAACGATAATACCGTTAAATAGCATACTTGGTATTTAAGTTGGTAACTTTCAAGGATGCGACACGAATATTTTCAAGAAAATCCTGCCACCCCAGCTACCAAACTTTTTTCAAAAATTTCACTTATCTCAAAATGGCTAACAATTTTGATTAAAATACCGTATATTAAAATATATTTACCTGACAAATAATATGTGTATCTTTAATTTTCTGGGAATAGCCTCTGAAGGCTACTTTAATCTGGATGAATTTTACGAAAGTTTTAATAACTGCTAAACTGTAAGATATGGACAAAAATTCACTACAAAAAGATGCAGAGCACGTTAAAACACACAATTTATGTTATACATTTTTTTTCGTGGATTTGATCGTTTTTGAGATAGTCCTTATTTTTGGTTTCAGGTTTAAAACACTTAAACTTTCTCATGCAGGGATTTGTCAACTCCTGTCCATACAAACAAAGAAACTCGGTTACATATCGGCCAGCTTTTGACCATCACTTTAACCTATGGTAGTCCCTTATTTTGCTTCAACTTACAAGGAAGCAAGTGATAAGAGTATTTCAGGTAATTTTTTCTCTATTAGCATGAAGTAAATAAAAGCATAAGCTTTTTAATAATAATTGCTGCAGATGTGTAGAGAAAGTCTTGTGAATGAAACAAATAAGATGTTTTTAATATTCTTTTTTGAAGTTATGGGGTTCCATAATATATTTCCGGTGAAATCTCGGGATCAAATTTTTGGGTGCATTGCAATACCTTCTGTATACACAATGTACATAGTACGTTATTTACGTGTACCCAAATTATATAAGATTATATCAATATTCTGGATGCTGTTTTAGATAGTATATATCTCAATAGTGAACGGTTAAATTATTTTACGTATATAGCATTAATAAGTGAATTAGAATGTTAGTTTAGTGAACCATGACAGAGATTAACTGTTTTAGTTATTAACCCTTCTTCATCCATCACTTTGGAACAGACAACCGTTCTTGGCAGAGGGAAGGAAACAAGTTCCATGTGCTTGAAATGAAAATGAATTACGAAAACCTTGTTATCTCATTTAAGTTCGAGACGTGGCAACACAAATTCTTACTCGTAAATCATTTAAATTTATTATATAACTTAATGTCTTCAGGATTTTAAATCTTAAAGGACATAAAAGCACGTAATATGGAATGCATAACGACAGGCTTGTTTTTTCAAGAGAGCGGAAGTGTAAAGGAGCTGACGATAAATTATTAAAACGGAGTGAGACTGCAATGCCGAGACTCGCATTCGGGAGTAATTAAGCAATCTTTGCTCCTGTCGACCTGACTGGGGATCCTCTGGTTTGCCCTATCCACAAAGTAGTTAGGTCACAAAACTACCAATCAACTCAAGATGAAGAGTGCAGAGGCACTACAAAAGCCTATTACTTCTGACATGCATGACGTCATCTTAGAAAAATCTGATGTGTTACACTCGCATGACTTTCTCTACATCTCTGCAGCAAATTGTTGTTAAAAAGCTTATGCTTCTATTTACTTCATGCTAATCCAGAAAAAATTAGCAGAAATATTCTTATTACTTGCTTCCTTGTAAGTAAAAGCAAAATAAGGGAGTACCATAGGTTAAAGTGATAGTCAAAAATTGGTTGCTATGTGATTGAAGTTCCTTTGTATGAACAGAAGTTAATAATAACTAAAGCAGAAACCAATAACAAGGAATATCTCAAAAACGATCAACTCGACGAAAAAAGATATATGACCTAAATTGTTTGTTTTATAGTGATCTATATGTTTATAATAAGTTTTGTCTATCTCTTACGGTTTACCAGTTATGCAAAATTCAGAGGCTTTTCCCGGACAATTCAAGATATATATTTTATTTGGAATGTAAATATCTTAATGAGATTTTAATCAAAATAGTTAGCCTTTTTTGAGAAAATTAAAAAAAATTAAAAAATGTTTCCATGTGAAGGGTAGTTAGGGGTAGGGGAGTTTCTTGAAAATATTCGTATCGCACACTTGGAAGATAACAAACTTAAATGCCAAGTTTGGTATTTAACGGTCTTCGTTTTTGAGCTATGCTGCCCCCCCACACAGTACGTGTAAAGAAAGAAGAAATTCTGACATACCTGCGTGGTAGTGTAGGAGTAGCAAATTCTGATGTAGTCGTCTCGCATTCAAGAGGTCCCAAGTTGGAATCTTTCTTAGGGTGAGTTACTCGGATAAAGATTTTCTTCGGGCTTTTCCCTTATGCTGTAAAGACGAATGTGAAGATCTTGAAGCTGCATGGCCCTCTAGATCATTTGGGCATCATTTCACAGATTTTATTCGTCGCCCGATATGACCAAACAGGTCAAAGAAGGTTAAGTTTAAGAAAGAAAGAAAGAAAGAGCAGAAAACCCTGATGTATTAATTTCATATTGCCTGCTCTGGTAATGTGCAACAAACTGTCTCACAAAACCTCCTCATACTTTATTCTTTATTCTAATCGATAAACATTAGCATTTCCCTATACGTTTAAGAGAAATACAATAGCCTAAGAGACAGTAAAATATTTTAACATCCGAGGTATCTAGCGTCGCGATATGATTTAAAGCTATCTAAAATAAAATAGGCTAAAAAATTGTAAGAACCAGGCGCTGTGTGATGGCGTTGAAACTCCGTTCTCTTTGTATGATCAAGAGTAATGACTTCCCACTTGAGAAAAATATAGTGCTTGAAAATGTAAAACAATGGCAAAGAATGTCTCGGCATAAGTTGTGTGCCAGAAGGGCGTTTCAATTGCTTCACATAGCGGTCGGATTTTAAAAGATATGAATCATTAGTATTTTGTAGAAAATTTGTGGCAGAATGTGTGAAGAAAGTGATGTGAATAGAACAGATTAGATTTTTTGATTATCTATCTCTACTTGGAAAACTTCCAAGCTTAATTTTGGCAACGAATTTTAAAGCAAATATTTTTCAACGCATGTTGTTAGATCGAGGGTAGAGCACGTTTGTTTTGGGATCCAGTTAATCTAGGAGCTGGTCTCTGAATCACGTTCGGGTCTGAAGCAAAAGCTACACCTCTGTACTCGACGGTGCCATAAGTACCCTTGAGCTATTTCACACGAAGCAGGTACTTGCATACCTCAGACTTCTACCTTCTGTCAGGGAACACACATTATGCTGTAGTTTCAAAGCAACACGCATTTAGGAGGCGGTGTATCCATTACCTTCCTCGTTCCAATTTACTTTATACATACGTCTTTATCTTTCTAATTGTTATTCCTGATAAATCATTCCTACTTTCATATTATCACCGATTATCCGCCTCGATCTCGATAAATGGCTATAGAAGAAAGTATAAAAAAATCTGATGTGTTCCATTCTAATGACCTTCTCTACACCTCTGCAATAAATTATTATTAAAAAGCTTATTGATCTATTTACTTCATGCTAATGGAGAAAAAATAACAGAAATTGCCTTAATATTTGCTTGCTTGTAAGTAGAAGCGAAATAAGAGAGTACTATACGCTAAAGGGATAGTCAAAAGCTGGTTGCTATGTGATTGAGGCTCGTTTGTTTGTACGGACAGTAGTTGATAAATTCCCGTATGAGATAAGTATTTTAAAACCGAAGCCAATAATAAAGAATATCTCAAAATAGGTCAACTGCAGATAGAATGTATATAAAGTAAATTGTGTGTTTTAACGAGCTTTACAATTTTTGTCCAGTACGTTTTTGTCTATCTCTTACGGTTTACCTGTAATGCAAAATTCCTCAAAATTCATCCAGAATAAAGATGTCTTCAGAGGTTACTCCCAGAAAATTTAAGATATTTTATTTGTCATGTAAATATCTTTAATATACGATATTTTAATCAAAATCGTCAAGAGACATTTTCGGAAAAATTAAAATATTCCAGAAGTTTTCCATTTCGCATCGTTAAAAGTTACTGAAATTAAATATAAAGTTTGATATTTAACGGGCTTTTTGTTTTTGAGCCCCCCACCCACACACACACGGAATGTTTTAAAAGTGCATTTTGTTGTATTCAGGGATCTGTAAACATTTATTTCCGGTGAAATCTCGGTATCGAATTTGTGGGTACGATATAATACCTTCTCTATACTCTATGTACACGCTACGTGCAAGGAAAGTAAAACTCGTTGTGTTCCATTTGCATGACTTTCTCTACATGCCTTTCTAAACAAGCTTCTTTTTACAAAAGGTTATTCTTTTATCTACTTCATGCTTATTAAGACAGTCATTAGCAGAAATATTTTTATTGCTTAATTCCTTAAAAGTAAAAGTGAAATAAGGGAATGCACTACGCCAAAGCGATAGTCAAATCATGTAAAAAGCTTTGCGAGTGGCTTTGAAATTCCGTTCTCTTTGTACGGGCATGAGTAAAACAAAATAATGACGGATGACGACATCCAATTTGAAAAAGTAACCAGTAAAATTGAAACCAGTAACTAGAAATATCTCGAATATTAACTCTATGAAAAAAATGTATGACCAAATTGTATGTTTTGACAAAATCCACAATTTATTTTTGTGTGAGCTTTGGGCTATTGCTTACTGTTTACCAATTATATAAAGCTATCCAGAATGAAGTGATCTCAGAGGCTATTCCCAGAAAATTAATTTTATGACATGTAAATATTTTAATCAAAATTGTTACAGCCGTACTTGAGAAAATCATGTTCCAAAAATGTTCCATATAAAGTATAGTTTGGGGAAGGGGGAATTTCTTGAAAATCCTCGAGATGCATACTAGAAAGATACTGAATTTAAATTTGGTATTTATCGAGTTCTCGTTTTGAGTTATCCTGTTCAAACGGTGGTGGTGGTGGTGGTGCCATTCCTAAGTTTAGTATTAAGGCGTGGTTACCGTGTTTTCATGATCGGATTTGAATTTATAGTTCGCAGGTTCACCGCTATGCGCCATGTTGACGAGAGATCAACCGGTCGCCCACAGATGGCACTGTAGAACGAAATCACTACTTGCGGACGCGAATTGGTGGAATTTTTCCCAAGAGCCTTCTTCTTTCAAGATATGGGGTTCTTTTACATGCAAACAAACATTACACGGGACCCCCGGCTTTACTTCCCTTACAAAGAATGCCATGCTAAGGATTTTTACGTCCAAAAAAGTTCATCGCGTTCTGCCGGGTTAGAAAATCCTACAGGGGGCTTAAGGGGTTTATTGTTTACATTTTAAGGATATCTAGTGTTTTATTAAATAAATTTAATTCGGAATATGTTATTTAAAATTGTGACAACGCCTTGCTGACCTGTAATCGCCGCGCGTGTGTTATCGGTTTGCTTTGGAAAGTTTATAGCCGATTTTTGCACGTGTTGGGCTGGTTCTATTATAACAAGGACCATACATTTAACACACGAAAAATGGTGGTAGTAACCCAAAGACTTGGAGAATGTGCTAGACATTTCGTTTTCTCTGGAAGTTTCTGGCTTCGTCATTGACAGATATAAAAAGAAGCGCTGAAAGCCAGAGGAGTCAGTAGCGTACAGTAGTTGCGTCGAAGCGATGAGAGAAGTGTTGCAAAAGCATCGGAATAAAGACTTTGTAATGAATTTTGAATACGTAATAAAGAACTAATTTTACAATAGTTTTTATTTCAATATTTTATGCAAATCAAACATTACATAAAGGTAGTAAAAAAAAAAACAAACAAAACAAAACAAATTCCAAGGTGCCATATCAGAGCTTGCACCTCTCCAGTAATAAGTTAAATTAAATGGTAAGCTACACGTAATCCATGTGGTAGTCTTACCGGCCCTGGAGTTTTGAAACAAAAAATCGTATATTATACATTTGGAGCAAAACATGTGGTATGATGTCAACGTGTGGAGTGACGTCAGTGCCTCATTCTAGCGAAAAAAATCCCCACCAGGAAGGAAAAAAATTGTAGGGGCACGGCCCCGCTGTAAGTAGTCATAGCACACAAACTATTTCCATTTCTACTTTCTATGTACATAGTGTATAGAGAAGGTATTGCACGCCCAAAAATTCGATACCGAGATTTCACCAAAAAATGCATTTTCAGAAAAAGGTTCACGTGTGTGTATGTTCGTGTGTCTGTGAACACGATAACTGAAAAACGAAAAGTCTGTAAAGCACCAAAATTTGTATTTTGAGTTTAGTATCTTCCAGCGATGCGACACGAAGGTTTTGAGAAAAATCCCCCCCCCACCCCAAACAACACTTTGCATGGAACTTTTACGATTTAGATTAAAATATCATATATTAAAAATATTTACCTTACAAATAAAATGTATATTTTGAATGTTCTGGGAATAGTCTCTGAAGACTACTTTATTCTGGATGAATTTTACGGAATTTTGCAAAACTACTAAACCGTAAGAAATGAAGAAAATTTTACCACACAAAAAATGTAGAGCACACTAAAACACACACACTTTATGTTATACACATTTGTTTCGTGGAGTTGATCTTTTTTTTTAAATATTCCTCGTTTTTTGTTTCAGTTTTAAAAGCTTTACTTTTCTCATACAGGAATTTGTCAACTCCTATCCATACAAACAAAGGAACTTCAACCACATAGCAACCAGCTTTTGACTATCATTTTAACCTATGCTACTCCCATATTTCGCTTCTACTTACAAGGAAGCAAGTAATAAGGCTATTTCTGTTATTGTTTTCTCGATTAGCATTAAGTTAATATAAGCATAAGCTTTTTAACAATTTATTGCAGCGATGTAGAGAAAGTCATGTGAATGAAACACATCAGATTTGTGTAATAGTTTCCCTGGAAAAACATCTGTGGGATACTGGCACTCTCCACCTTTGGCAAACACAGTAACACCGATCCGCCGATGAATTCTCAGTAGTGGACATCCAATTGGAGATGATTCGGCGTGAATATTTGGCCGTGCCTGCTGCTGCAAGGGTCGTTACAAAATTGCTAGTGCTCAAGGAGGAGTGGAAGGCATTCTCGTTCCACAGTCCACGCACAATGACGGTTTTATGGTCCGTAAACAGGCCGATGGCGAATTATAAACTTTGGCGTTCAGGGCAGTTCTAGTTTCTTATGTGGGTCATAATTGGCTGCGTTTCTGGGGTAACTGAATAACCGGGAATTTTAGACGATTTGTTCTCTCGCCCTTAGGCATTTAGTAGAGCCTACACTCTTCGAATCTGCATAATGTTATTTCGTAAAGTTATGCGAGGAAGATGAAAATCTATTCTAAACAACTTAATAAAAACAGATATAAGAACTCTGATGTGTTACACTTGCATGACGTTCTCTAGTTACTCTACAAACAAACTTCTTACAAAAGATAATTCTTCTTTAAACACCACGCTAATCGAGATAAACATAAGCAGAATTGTACTACTTAGTTCCTTATAAGTAGACTGGAACTAAGGGGATGCACTAGGCGAAAGTGATAGTCCAATGTTTTAAAAGCTGTCGTTATGCGATTGTCATTGCAAACCGCTTCTTTTCTTGGCCAGGAATAGAACAAAAGAAAAACGGGCACTCCCGTCTGAGAAGTACTTCACAACTGAAACTAATAACAAGGAATAACTCGAAAACGGTAAGCGCTACGAAAAAAATGTATATGACATAATTTGTGTATTTTAGCAAAATCTAATTTTTTTGTATAGTAAGTTTTTGTCTATCTCTTACGGTTTACTAATTACGCCAAATTAAGCAAATTTCATCCACAATAAACAGGTCTTTACAAGCTATTCCCAGAAAATTCAAGATATACTTTTTATTTGTGATAGAAATGGCTTTAATATGTGGTCTTTTAATCAAAATCGTTAGTAATTTTAAGAAAAACAAAATTTTAGACAATTTGTCCATGTAAAGGGTAGTTAAGGGTGGGGGATTTTCTTGAAAATCTTCCTGCATCCTCATTGGAAGATAACAAACTTAAATACCAAGTTTGGCATGTAACCGTGTTTTCGTTTTTGAGCTATGCTGTCCACAGGCACACGCACACATAGACCTTTTTCCAAAATTGCTTTTTTAGGTTTCAGGGGTCCCAAAACATGTATTTCCGGTAAAATCTCGGTATGGAATTTTTGGATGGAATGCAATGTCTTCTCTATACACTAAACATAGTACGTATAGAGAAAGTAATATGTCTGTAACACCTGTGTATTCCTTTATAAACCAAAACCAATATTCCTGTCTAATTTTACCCAAGCTTGTGTCTTTCCTTCTGTTGCTTCCAGTTCCCAAGACAATGTGACAGAAAGCTGCAGCATGCCTATTGCATACCAGTGACATGCCCATACCATGCATTCTGTAGGTGCTGGTTGCGATATGGACTGTCGGAATGGTGTTGGGAAGCATTCCATCAGCAGCTGTTAAACAGGTGGATTACTGTTGCTCATTATATTTTGTAACTATGACGGATAACGTTTTCTTTCAGATATATATTTTTCCTGCCTCTTACGTATTTGTAATTGATAAAAATCTAATCAAATCCAAATTAACTTTTTTCGTTTCATGCTGTATTTAAATTACTATTACTTAAATGTTCGAGAATAGTAATTCATAATGTAAAAAATCTGATGTGTTACACTCACATGACTCTCACCAGCTGCTCTACAAATCTCCTACAAAAGATTATTTTCTTTGTACACAATGCTAATCGAGATAAATACTAGAAGAATGTTCTTATTACTTAGTTCCTTATAAATAGAAGCGAATAAGGGAATGCGCTATGCTAAAGTGATTGTCAAATGTTTTAAAAGCCATCGTTATGCGATTGTCATTACAAATCGCTTCTTTGCTTGGCCAGGAGTAGAACAAAAGAAAAACGGACACTTCCTGCCAGAGAAAAGCTTAAGTACTTCACAATTGAAACCAATAACAAGGAATATCTCGGAAACGATTACCTTCACAACAAAAACGTAAAGGACATAAATTGTGTGTTTTTTCGTGATGTAAATTTTTGTGAGTGAATTTTATTCTATCTCTTATGGTTTAGCAGCTAAGCAAAATTCGGCAAAATTCATCCAGAATAAAGAGGTATTCAGAGATTATTCCCAAAAAATTCGAGATACATGTTTAGCTTTAGTATACGGGATTTTAATCAAAATCGTTAGAGCCATTTTTAAGAAAATCAAAATTTTCGATTTTTTTTCCATGTAAAGGGTAGTTTGAAGCGGGGGGATTTTTGTTTTTGAAGATCTTCGTGTCGCATCCCTGGAAGATACTAAACCTAAATACCAAGTTTGGTATTTAACAGTCTTTTTGTTTTGGAGCTATGCTGTCCACAGACACACAGATAGGCAGGCACACACATACACGGACCTTTTTTTAAAAATGTTTTTTTCGGACTCGGGGGACCCCAAAACATATATTTCCGGTGAAATCTCGGTATAGAATTTTTGGGTGCATTACAATACCTTCTCTATCCCTATGTATATTGTACATATACGGCTAGAGAAGGTAAAAATCTGAGGTGTTCCATTCAAATCACTTTCTCTATATCTCTGCAACAAATTGTTAAAAAGCTAATCCTTCTATTTACTTCATGCTCATTGAGAAAAAAAAATATTCAAAGCTGAAACCAAAAACAAAGTAGTAGGGGTTAAAGGGGGATTTCGGGACTCAAAGGATGCCGCCCATGTAAACATCATGTACATATGTAACACTTAAGATAAACATCAGCCGACAGACCACCCACACAGCGCTGCCTCTTTGCCAAGACAACAGTCTAAAAGCTTCCCCATGTACCTGTCAATCAAAGTATGTGCTGCCGGCTACTACCCCCTCCCCCTTTGCCAAACCACCTGTCTAAAAGATTTTACTTGCAGGGTTCTTAATCACTTGAACAATCGTCTTTCACATTCACAGATCAAATTCAATTTAATCGATTGACCACGCCCACTCGAATTTCTAATTTTTGAGCTACAAGGCTCATCTGCATATCAAATCGATCTAGTTTTTCACGAGGAATCTGAATCTCTGATCATAAATACAAAATTCTTTTGATTTCAATTCGATAGTCTCTTTTAATTAAAAACACGTAGGATTTCTCTATCTCTGGCAATTCGAGAGCTACAAGGCTCATTTGCATGACAAATCAGTCTAACTTTTCACAAAGAATCTGAATATACAAACATAGTTCAACTGTCATGGCGAAAAAACTCGATAAAATTACTGAGTGGAATATTTGATATAAATTATTAGATATCAATTGAACATGCGTTAGCGGTAATATTTTTGCAAGGAATTATAACACTCACACGATTGAACATGTTAAAAGCTTTATTATTCAATACCAACATATGAAATGAAAAATAGCAAGAGAGAGAATTGCTTTTATAAAACCTACTAACTTATCACATCAAAACCAATATGGCGGCGAAGTGATTGTGTTTCCAACGAGCAGAGGGCACCCAACAGGGAATTGAACCTGGGACCTCTCGAACACTGAGAATGCCAACATCATTACAACTCCAAACATTATAAATCTTAATATCCGTTCTTAAACGAGGACCTACATTCGACTTTCAGTGAGGATGCAATCACATGACTTTACTGCTATGTATAATTAAACAACCTCAAAAAGGATTGAATGTAGAATGCAATTATAACACTCGCTATACATAAAAGCTGTTCTTATTCCCTTATAATCCCCTATCCAGTACAAGAATTAACTTCACGAATAATCAATAAACTTTAATTACAATTACACTAATTAAAATGACAATAATGCTTAAAGAATTGAGGTTACAATAAGACGCCATAACACTTTTCTTATTCCTTTATCAGCCCATACCCAGCACAAGTACAAGACACACGATTGGTTAATTTTAAGAAATTTGAATTACAATTACGCTAACTAAAATGTTAATAACGGTTAAATAATTGAGATTACAATAAAATACTATGAGACTTTTCTTACTCATTTATCACCCTTCATCCAGTACAAGAATGAATTCCAGCTATCCAACACTCGAGAAACTTTAATTACAATTACGCAAATTAAAATGTCAATAACACTTAGAGAATTGAAGCTACAATAAAACGCCGTAACACTTTCCTTATTCCTTTATCAGCCCATACCCATTTGTGATTGGCTAATTTAAGAAATTTTAATTACAATTACGCCAGTTAAAATGCCAATAACGCTTTGAGAATTGAAGTTACAATAAAAGGCTATTAGACTTTTCTCAACCCTTACCATCTCCTATTCAGTACGAGCATTAGATTCTCGGTTAATTCAATAAATTTTAATTACAATTATGCCTTTACTTCAATTGAAAAATGTAAATAACAACTCCATTTGCAACGATGTAGCGAAATGGGTGATACAAATTCTTCACGAAATTACATCTACATGCTAATTACATACTTGGATTATACGCCCAGTGTATTCAAACATTATTCGTAACTATCACAAGACATAAAATGTTTTTATTTACGCAAATGTCAGACCTATACCAAAATATGGTGTGTTCCATTCACGTGACCTTCTATACCTCTCTGAAACAAATTATTGTTAAAAAGCTTGTACGTCTTTTTACTTCATGCTAATCGAGTAAAAACTAGTAGAAATAGTCTTCATACTTGCTTCCTTGTAAGTAGAAGCTAACTAAGGGAGTACCATAGGTTAAAGTGATAGTCATAGTCAAAAGTTGGCTGCTATGTCACTCTCCTGTAAGAGAAAAGTAAATGTTTTAAAGCTGAAACAAATAACCAGGATTATATCGAAAAAAAGGGTTCACTCCACAAAAATCATGTATTTAACATAAATCGTGTGTTTTAACGTGCCCTACATTTTTGTGTAGTAAGTTTTTATCTATCTCTTATGGTTTACTAGTTATAACAATTTATTCAGAATAAAAAAGGTCTTCAGAGATTATACTCAGAAAATTCAAGTTATACATTTTATTTGTCCGGTAAATATCTTTAATATGCGATATTCTAATCAAAATCGTTAGAACCATTTTTAGAAATAAAACTTTTCGAAAAAACGTTCCATGTAAAGGGTAGTTTGGGAGGGCTTTTCTCAAAAATCTTCGGGTCGCATACCCGGAAGATACTAAACTTAAATACCAAGTTTGGTAATTTACCGAATTTGCGTTTTTGAGCTATGCTGCCCAGTCACACACATATACACACCAACACACGCAAACACACAGACATGCAAACACACACGAATCTTTTTCTAAAATGGATTATTTTGGATACAGGGGACCCTAAAAACATATATATTCCCAGTGAAAAATCAGCATCCGATTTTGGGTGGAATACAATACCTTCTCTATACACTATGTACAAAGTACGTGTAGAGAAAGTAAAAACAACAGCTAACACAATTTGAAATCACTTAGACTGCCTACAACTAACTGAGCTGTATTCTCTAATTTTCAACACTGTACATTTTCAACAAGGGGATACCATAGTAAAACCAACAGCTAACATGGCTTGAAATCACTTAGACAGCCTACAACTGACTCAGAAGTATTCTCTAATTTCAACACTGTAGTATAAACTATAGCTTGAAGCATCACGTACCTTGACGATTATGCATAAATAAATACCTTCAAATGAAATACCATACCAAAATAACAGCTAACATTGCTTGAAATCACTTAGACGGACTACAACTGACACAGCAGTATTCTCTAATTTTAACACTGAAGTATAAGCTATAACTTGAAGTACTCTCCACATAACTTGACAATTATGCATAAATAGACATCTTCAAAAAATAAATACCATACCAAAAATAACAGCTAACATTGCTTGAAATCACTTAGACAGCCTACAACTGACACAGCAGTATTCTCTAACTTCAACAGAGAAGTATAATTTATAACTCGAAGCACTCATCACATAACTTGAGGATTGAGCATAAATAAACATTTTCATAAACACTTATCACAATCGCTATGAAAGAAAGCCGCGCAAGGCTGCTCACCTCGTGGCTAACATATAACACAAGGGAAAACGGAAACATACTACCTATTACAAAAAGCGAAGCATGATCCGACCAGTTTCAGACGACAAAGAAGGCTGGCGACATTTTGAACAAAACATCATAGCTCTCCCCTTCAGAGCTTTCTGTTAGAAAAACATCCTCACTCGGCCCCTCTAGGCTAAGAACAGGCAGATACATGCATTCCCCTTCCTTAGGAATACACTGAAGAAAACATGTTGTTTTTTTTTTATGTGAGCAACTATATAAGCCTGAGGTCTGCAATATAGAGCTACTTATTCGATATAACCGCCGTGAAAAAGCATTCTTGAAAACAAACGTCAAAGCTTTTGATGATATGAACGAATACAGGAGAGAGTGTGCTGAAGATTCGCATCATTATACATACTTTCACAAAGAATCGTGCAATGGACGAATGCATACGATTACATGCATATACCCTGCTTACCATAATCAGATACCTTCAAGGAATCCGTGTTCCGAAGACTGCTCTGTCTACAAGAAAGATATATTGTAAGTACAATACATTCACGTCTTTCTACTATTATAAGTACTACAAATGTATTCGAGTAATGATGGCTAATTCCAATACATTTTTATATATCTAGGGGTCGGAACACACAAGAGCTTCACGATTCAGATACCATAGATGCAACGGATATGTTTAGATCAGCACATGAGATTGAAGATCACTTAGAATTATGCAACGGTCGCACTCATGTGGTGATTTGTTCAAAACCCGCAGTGCATTATAGAATAACATCATACTTCATCTGCAACTCGACCTGTAGCGTGTATTGGTCAAGGCATATGAGACAAAGGTAATTACAAACTAAAAATACGACGAGTGGCCAGCACATCACACATTTATTTCTTGAAAAAATTAATAACCCTCATTGTTCTTTCCAGAGTTCGAGAGTCAATCCCGGTACCGCCAGAGCTCATAGACCCTGCTAGGACTGACGTTGACGAGGTGGATGTCTGCATTTCAAACCCATGGAACACCTGCCCTGTACAAGATTATGATGACATTCCGAATACGAGCACGTCGAATCAAGCATCAATGTGAGTATAATATATTGCTATTACATCAAGAAATAAACTAACCTTATTTCCATTGCAGTGATCGAGTCAAAGGAAAACTAATAACATTTACTAATTTTCAATAATTCTAATGTTCCAGATCCAAGGAGATACAAGAGGAGAAAGACCCTTTTGCTAGTCATCTCAGGAAGCTGAGATTATTGGAAGACCGCATGCCTAACACTTGTAAAACGAGAGGCAAGCATAGAGAAATATGAAACCCAGAGCAGACCAACTAAACGCATCCATCCCATTCTACATATCCAAAACAAATAATTCTAGTGTAGTGCTTTATTATGAACTACCAGTGCTTCTCAAAAGCAGTGATCATAATGGCTTTGTATATACATGACATATATAAAGCGCGCCTATGACTCCCTAAATTCTGCATGTGCACAAAAGACAAAGTGCGCACATTGTGAATATATTGAAAAATATAGTGCTATAATATATAATTGCATTCATGAAAAAAACGAAGTCGCTAGACTCTTTTAATAAAATAAAACAAAGGATGAGTAGGATTTAAAAAGAAATGAAGATGTAAAGAAGCTGGCACATTTATAAGCAAACATTTATTTAATCTAACTAATGAAAATAAAACATTTTGAAGAGACACGGACATGGAGAAGGAATGTAATGAAAATACTTATAAATAAAACTATTATGTACATATAATCCCACTAATGTTTTTATTCCACAAAAACAAATACAAATTTTCAACATCCTAATCCTTTGCATAATTAGGCATTTAAATTATCGATTACATGACAGGTGATAAGGGCTTGTAGGTGAATACCTCATTGTGTATAATCAGACAATTTAATATTGTAATTTCTGGTGATAGACGTCCTGCACGCTTTAAGGTTGAGAGCGAAAATACCCCTTTACACCAGCAAAACAGGAACACCAGGCTGAGTCGCAAATATCTAGAGGGCACTTCTGTTTACTAGCATTCATACAGGAAATAATCCGTTTCTTCAGCTTTACTTTTATCACACACTTCTCTAACAAGAATGTAAGTAATACATAGCTCGACCAATGAAAAACAGTTTCAATGCTAAAAACCCAATCAAGTTTACGGTAGAAGCCCATCTATAAAAGTGGAACAGGCAGATATCAGATAACTCAATTTAGAGAAAAGGTCTCAGCGCAGTGATTGGTAGGAATCATCTGAAAAACTACGAGCTAATTCGCAAAAAAGAAGATACCTAATCAATCAAGAACCTTGAAACGGCTGGTTGGACTTTTTAAAAAATTCGCTCTCCTTGTTCTTAAATGTATAATATACAGCGACAGCTTAATTTACTTATAATGCTTTTTCAGAAACTTTACTAGCTTCATGAGAAAAATTGCATTACATAAGAACTTCATATATTTCTACAAAAGAGAATTTGTACAAGTAAGTTCGATACAAAAGGTTTTTCACACTGAATACACGATTTGAGGGCAACCGAACACTTCAAAAGCAAGTTTTAGACAAAGTATAGTGTGCGAGTGAGTGTATGTGAAGCAGCGTACCTCTAAAAATACACAAATTCGAAGTGACAATTGAAGTGCTTTGGCACATTACATTTCTTATTTCTAATGTACAACGGAGTAACATGTAATGAAAACATTCTGCTATTATTTAGAATTATAAGCGTGAATTATATATAAAAGAAAATCTCATCTTCATGATGGGCGATTCGTTCAAGTCATGGGTGCAGGAGCACAAGGACACTAATCGGTTGAAAATACCAATTGAGCATTTTCAGAAAAATATTAGTGTTGTATGTACAGTATAACTTAAACACTCAATTTTTATTGACTTCAGATTTATACTACTTCAACTCTCTTAAACCGGAAGCGATGTTTCGTTTCATCTTTATTGGTTTACTCATGTCAATGCAAATCGTGAGGCCGCGCCATGGTCGAGTGGTTAGACTACTCTCCTCTCACCAAGGAGGTCCGGAGTCGACACCAGGCAACAGCATGTGGGATTTGTTATGGACAAAGCGGCGCAGGGGGCGGGTTTTCTCAGGTTTCCCCCTGCCATCACATTCCACCGGTGCTCCACGTTCATTCCATATATCAGTAGTGTCATCGCCTGCGGTGCCACAAATAGTAAAAGCAGTCGTTAAACACATAAAAAGTGAACGAATTTCAATGAGAATCGCAGGGCTAAACATTATAAAATATCCGACTAACCTAGTAATTTCCGCTAATGTCCCTAATTATAAGGGGAACAATTGAATAAGAAAATTTTTTTTCTGGAAAATGTTTATCTTGAATAGCATGAAGTAACAGAAGAATATAATTATTTTAATATTGTCTATCATGAAATCTCACCCTTGTACACGCTTCTGCTAAAGAATGTTTCCTTACACCTACATCACGCCGAAAAGAATACTACAGGTGAACTCATGGTTTCACTACAGAATTTCATGTCTAGTTCTTTATTACATTAAAACTCTTATAAAGTGAAGGAAATGAAAATCCATTTATGTTGATAGAACTAAACCGAACACGCAGTTTTAAATGGTCACTCCTACAATCACTGCTTCTAATCAGATCTGCAATCATACAAAAACAAGGTTAAACATTCAATGCACTTAGTTATAATATCAGAAAATAAGACTGTCTCCGTGGTCAAACGGGTAAGTGAGCTGACTTCTCACCTGCAGATACCGGGTTCGATCCACGGCTAGGACGGCGAATTTTTCTTTAACCGCAATTACTCCCTATCCCCACAGAGTCTGGAAGGTATAAATGGGCATGTGTTTAGTAATATAAAAAAATAATTACCATAAAGTTCTAAACCTACACTAATACGAGTTGCTTCATAAGTCAAAGCCCCTATGTGACCATTGTATTGCAACAGGTCCCTAAAGAGATATAATTACACATTCATATATCTCAAGGTTTTTCTCAAGCTCACTCAACATCCAGGATTCACAAATATTAGTTTCTTATATTCTCTCTTTATAACATGGAAAATATTTTAGCATCTTCAATTTCTTCTTCTTCTTCTTTTATTATTATTATTATTATTATTATTATTATTATTATTATTATTAGTTTGTCACATTTCTGGGAAAAAAACACGACTGTAACTCAAGTACAAAATTAAAAATCGAATGCTAGCAGTTTTGGTTTGTATGAGAACTGGTAAAATGACTTAAGGATAAACCCATGCGGATTTTATTATATAACGTTACAAACTTATTTGTTGCTTGCCAAGCGGTAGATCTGCGATCGATTCATAGTACAGGCATAGGAATTTTTTTCCCCACCTAGGATACATGGACCGGGGTGCACTCAGCCTCGCGAGGTCCCTGGAGGGGGCCAATTGAGGAGCTACTTGATGGAGAAGTAGCGGCTCCAGGTCATGAGGACAGCATTAACTGGTCAGGGGGGGAGGGAGATCGAAGCGCAGTCCACGTCTCACCTCCTCAATAGTGCACCCCATCCATGACGTCTGTAACGGAGCGAGATGGGGGACACAGCAGCAGTCCAAGGCTCTTAGCTGTGCAAGGGAGTCACAAGCTTATACTAAAAAGCCTGCGATTTTCACAATGCACACAATAATTTTCTTAATAAGTAACATTTAATTAGTTGACCTACCCTAACCTAAATAACCTAAATTAACCTAACCTTCCTAAACTAATCTAACATCATAGCCAATAATAAACATCAGACACACCACATTCATTATAGAAATACATTACAACATCATATGACATCATTTGTCAATTTTTCGCTCTATTACAGCAGAATCATTCATCTCACGCATATTCAAGAAGATTTCTTTTGACTGCTTCCCTTTGTAAGCTGCTTGCGAGTACATTAGCAATCGCAGTCGATCTACCAGAGAATTTACATCATCATAAGAAGATGTTTTATCCACACCGCTGACTTGGTCCAACCACTTCATTGCTGAGACATGTAGCTTCTCTTTAATCTTGAATAATATGTTGAATATGATGACTGAGGTTAGGTTGTCCTTAGGATATCATACATTAATTTGTTAAATTAGCATTGTGCAACTATTTTTGTAATTTTCTGATAGAATTCTATGTTATGTTTTGCACAATGCTGTGCAAGTATCTCATTGCAATTGTGTTTGCCTGTGCTGTGATTTGCCTTCCTGATGCAACATGCATGGCAACATCATTTAATGATGTATATAATTCAAAGTCACGAGTCTTGTGTTAGCCATGATTATTATTATTATTCAAGATTAAAGAGAAGCTACATGTCTCAGCAATGAAGTGGTTGGACCAAGTCAGCGGTGTGGATAAAACATCTTCTTATGATGATGTAAATTCTCTGGTAGATCGACTGCGATTGCTAATGTACTCGCAAGCAGCTTACAAAGGGAAGCAGTCAAAAGAAATCTTCTTGAATATGCGTGAGATGAATGATTCTGCTGTAATAGAGCGAAAAATTGACAAATGATGTCATATGATGTTGTAATGTATTTCTATAATGAATGTGGTGTGTCTGATGTTTATTATTGGCTATGATGTTAGATTAGTTTAGGAAGGTTAGGTTAATTTAGGTTATTTAGGTTAGGGTAGGTCAACTAATTAAATGTTACTTATTAAGAAAATTATTGTGTGCATTGTGAAAATCGCAGGCTTTTTAGTATAAGCTTGTGACTCCCTTGCACAGCTAAGAGCCTTGGACTGCTGCTGTGTCCCCCATCTCGCTCCGTTACAGACGTCATGGATGGGGTGCACTATTGATGAGGTGAGACATGGACTGCGCTTCGATCTCCCTCCCCCCCTGACCAGTTAATGCTGTCCTCATGACCTGGAGCCGCTACTTCTCCATCAAGTAGCTCCTCAA
Organism: Hymenopus coronatus; assembly: GCA_030762935.1. Lineage (NCBI taxonomy): Eukaryota > Metazoa > Arthropoda > Insecta > Mantodea > Hymenopodidae > Hymenopus > Hymenopus coronatus. The sequence goes on from CM060886.1 coordinate 59,750,315, forward strand.
TTGGCCCCCTCCAGGGACCTCGCGAGGCTGAGTGCACCCCGGTCCATGTATCCTAGGTGGGGAAAAAAATTCCTATGCCTGTACTATGAATCGATCGCAGATCTACCGCTTGGCAAGCAACAAATAAGTTTGTAACGTTATATAATAAAATCCGCATGGGTTTATCCTTAAGTCATTTTACCAGTTCTCATACAAACCAAAACTGCTAGCATTCGATTTTTAATTTTGTACTTGAGTTACAGTCGTGTTTTTTTCCCAGAAATGTGACAAACTAATAATAATAATAATAATAATAATAATAATAATAATAAAAGAAGAAGAAGAAGAAATTGAAGATGCTAAAATATTTTCCATGTTATAAAGAGAGAATATAAGAAACTAATATTTGTGAATCCTGGATGTTGAGTGAGCTTGAGAAAAACCTTGAGATATATGAATGTGTAATTATATCTCTTTAGGGACCTGTTGCAATACAATAGTCACATAGGGGCTTTGACTTATGAAGCAACTCGTATTGGTGTAGGTTTAGAACTTTATGGTAATTAATTTTTTATATTACTAAACACATGCCCATTTATACCTTCCAGACTCTGTGGGGATAGGGAGTAATTGCGGTTAAAGAAAAATTCGCCGTCCTAGCCGTGGATCGAACCCGGTATCTGCAGGTGAGAAGTCAGCTCACTTGCCCGTTTGACCTCGGAGACAGTCTTATTTTCCGATATTATAACTAAGTGCATTGAATGTTTAACCTTGTTTTTGTATTGATTGCAAATCTGATTAGAAGCAGTGATTGTAGGAGTGACCATTTAAAACTGCGTGTTCGGTTTAGTTCTATCAACATAAATGGATTTTCATTTCCTTCACTTTATAAGAGTTTTAATGTAATAAAGAACTAGACATGAAATTCTGTAGTGAAACCATGAGTTCACCTGTAGTATTCTTTTCGGCGTGATGTAGGTGTAAGGAAACATTCTTTAGCAGGAGCGTGCACAAGGGTTGAGATTTCATGATAGACAATATTAAAATAATTATATTCTTCTGTTACTTCATGCTATTCAAGATAAACATTTTCCAGAAAAAAAAATGTTCTTATTCAATTGTTCCCCTTATAATTAGAGACATTAGCGGAAATTACTAGGTTAGTCGGATCTTTTATAATGTTTAGCCCTGCGATTCTCATTGAAATTCGTTCACTTTTTTATGTGTTTAACGCCTGCTTTTACTACTTGTGGCACCGCAGGCTATGACACTACTGATATATGGAATGAACGTGGAGCACCTGTGGAATGTGATGGCAGGGGGAAACCTGAGAAAACCCGCCCCCTGAGCCGCTTTGTCCATAACAAATCCCACATGCTGTTGCCTGGGGTCGACTCCGGACCTCCTTTGTGAGAGGAGAGTAGTCTAACCACTCGACCATGGCGCGGCCTTACGATTTGCATTGACATGAGTAAACCAATAAAGATGAAACGAAACATCACTTCCGGTTTAAGAGAGTTGAAGTAGTATAAATCTGAAGTCAATAAAAATTGAGTGTTTAAGTTATACTGTACATACAACACTAATATTTTTCTGAAAATGCTCAATTGGTATTTTCAACCGATTAGTGTCCTTGTGCTCCTGCACCCATGACTTGAACGAATCGCCCATCATTAAGATGAGATTTTCTTTTATATATAATTCACGCTTATAATTCTAAATAATAGCAGAATGTTTTCATTACATGTTACTCCGTTGTACATTAGAAATAAGAAATTTAATGTGCCAATAACTTCAATTGTCACTTCGAATTTGTGTATTTTTAGAGGTACGCTGCTTCACATGCACTCACTCGCACACTATACTTTGTCTAAAACTTGCTTTTTTAAGTGTTCGGTTGCCCTCAAATCGTGTATTCAGTGTGAAAAACCTTTTGTATCGAACTTACTTGTACAAATTCTCTTTTGTAGAAATATATGAAGTTCTTATGTAATGCAATTTTTTTCTCATGAAGCTAGCCAATCACCTGTAAAGTTTCTGAAAAATGCATTATAAGTAAATTAAGCTGTCGCTGTATATTATACATTTAAGAACAAGGAGGGTGATTTTTTTAAAAATCCTACCAGCCGTTTCAAGGTTCTTGATTGATTAGGTATCTTCTTTTTTGCGAATTAGCTCGTAGTTTTTCAGATGATTCCTACCAATCACTGCGCTGAGACCTTTTCTCTAAATTGAGTTATCTGATATCTGCCTGTTCCACTTTTATAGATGGGCTTCTACCGTAAACTTGATTGGGTTTTTAGCATTGAAACTGTTTTTCATTTGTCGAGCTATGTATTACTTACACTCTTGTTAGAGAAGTGTGTGATAAAAGTAAAGCTGAAGAAACGGATTATTTCCTGTATGAATGCTAGTAAACAGAAGTGCCTTCTAGATATTTGCGACTCAGCCTGGTGTTCCTGTTTTGCTGGTGTAAAGGGGTATTTTCGCTCTCAACCTTAAAGTATGCAGGACGTCTATCACCAGAAATTATAATATTAAATTGTCTGATTATACACAATGAGGTATTTACCTACAAGCCCTTATCACCTGTCATGTAATCGATAATTTAAATGCCTAATTATGCAAAGGAATAGGATGTTGAAAATTTGTATTTGTTTTTGTGGAATAAAAACATTAGTGGGATTATATGTACATAATAGTTTTATTTATAAGTATTTTCATTACATTCCTTCTCCATGTCCGTGCCTCTTCAAAATGTTTTATTTTCATTAGTTAGATTAAATAAATGTTTGCTTATAAATGTGCCAGCTTCTTTACATCTTCATTTCTTTTTAAATTCTACTCATCCTTTGTTTTATTTTATTAAAAGAGTCTAGCGGCTTCGTTTTTTTCATGAATGCAATTATATATTATAGCACTATATTTTTCAATATATTCACAATGTGCGCACTTTGTCTTTTGTGCACATGCAGAATTTAGGGAGTCATAGACGCGCTTTATATATGTCATGTATATACAAAGCCATTAGGATCACTGCTTTTGAGAAGCACTGGTAGTTCATAATAAAGCACTACACTAGTGTTCATAATAAAGCACAATTTTGGATATGTAGAATGGGATGGATGCGTTTAGTTGGTCTGCTCTGGGTTTCATATTTCTCTATGCTTGCCTCTCGTTTACAAGTTTTGCGCATGCGGTCTTCCAACAATCTCAGCTTCCTGAGATGACTAGCAAAAGGGTCTTTCTCCTCTTGTATCTCCTTGGATCTGGAACATTAGAATTATTGAAAATTAGTAAATGTTATTAGTTTTCCTTTGACTCGATCACTGCAATGGAAATAAGGTTAGTTTCTTTCTTGATGTAATAGCAATATATTATACTCACATTGATGCTTGATTCGACGTACTCATATTCGGAATGTCATCATAATCTTGTACAGGGCAGTTGTTCCATGGGTTTGAAATGCAGACATCCACCTCGTCAACGTCAGTCCTAGCAGGGTCTATGAGCTCTGGCGGTACCGGGATTGACTCTCGAACTCTGGAAAGAACAATGAGGGTTATTAATTTTTTCAAGAAATAAATGTGTGATGTGCTGGCCACTCGTCGTATTTTTAGTTTGTAATTACCTTTGTCTCATATGCCTTGACCAATACACGCTACAGGTCAAGTTGCAGATGAAGTATGATGTTATTCTATCATGCACTGCGGGTTTTGAACAAATCACCACATGAGTGCGACCGTTGCATAATTCTAAGTGATCTTCAATCTCATGTGCTGATCTAAACATATCCGTTGCATCTATGGTATCTGAATCGTGAAGCTCTTGTGTGTTCCGACCCCTTGATATATAAAAATGTATTGGAATTAGCCATCATTACTCGAATACATTTGTAGTACTTATAATAGTAGAAAGACGTGAATGTATTGTACTTACAATATATCTCTCTTGTAGACAGAGCAGTCTTCGGTACAGGGATTCCTTGAAGGTATCTGATTATGGTAAGCAGGGTATATGCATGTAATCGTATGCATTCGTCCATTGCACGATTCTTTGTGAAAGTATGTATAATGATGCGAATCTTCAGCACACTCTCTCCTGTATTCGTTCATATCATCAAAAGCTTTGACGTTTGTTTTCAAGAATGCTTTTTCACGGCGGTTATATCGAATAAGTAGCTCTATATTGCAGACCTCAGGCTTATATAGTTGCTCACATAAAAACATGTTTTCTTCAGTGTATACCTAAGGAAGGGGAATGCGTGTATCTGCCTGTTCTTAGCCTAGAGGGGCCGAGTGAGGATGTTTTCCTAACAGAAAGATCTGAAGGGGAGAGCTAGGATGTTTTGTTCAAAATGTCGCCAGCCTTCTTTATCGTCTGAAACTGGTCGGATCATGCTTCGCTTTTTGTAATAGGTAGTATGTTTCCGTTTTCCCTTGTGTTATATGTTAGCCAGGAGGTGAGCAGCCTTGCGCGGCTTTCTTTCATAGCGATTGTGATAAGTGGCTACTAAATACCCTTTATGAAAATATTTATTTATGCTCAATCCTCAAGTTATGTGATGAGTGCTTCGAGTTATAAATTATACTTCTCTGTTGAAATTAGAGAATACTGCTGTGTCAGTTGTAGGCTGTCTAAGTGATTTCAAGCAATGTTAGTTGTTATTTTTGGTATGGTATTTATTTTTTTGAAGATGTCTATTTATGCATAATTGTCAAGTTATGTGGAGAGTACTTCAAGTTATAACTTATACTTCAGTGTTAAAATTAGAGAATACTGCTGTGTCAGTTGTAGTCCGTCTAAGTGATTTCAAGCAATGTTAGCTGTTATTTTGGTATGGTATTTCATTTGAATGTATTTATTTATGCATAATCGTCAAGGTACGTGATGCTTCAAGCTATAGTTTATACTACAGTGTTGAAATTAGAGAATACTTCTGAGTCAGTTGTAGGCTGTCTAAGTGATTTCAAGCCATGTTAGCTGTTGGTTTTACTATGGTATCCCCTTGTTGAAAATGTACAGTGTTGAAAATTAGAGAATACAGCTCAGTTAGTTGTAGGCAGTCTAAGTGATTTCAAAATTGTGTTAGCTGTTGTTTTTACTTTCTCTACACGTACTTTGTACATAGTGTATAGAGAAGGTATTGTATTCCACCCAAAATCGGATGCTGATTTTTCACTGGGAATATATATGTTTTTAGGGTCCCCTGTATCCAAAATAATCCATTTTAGAAAAAGATTCGTGTGTGTTTGCATGTCTGTGTGTTTGCGTGTGTTGGTGTGTATATGTGTGTGACTGGGCAGCATAGCTCAAAAACGCAAATTCGGTTTGGTATTTAAGTTTAGTATCTTCCAGGTATGCGACACGAAGATTTTTGAGAAAAGCCCCCCCCCAAACTACCCTTTACATGGAACGTTTTTTCGAAAAATTTTATTTCTAAAAATGGTTCTAACGATTTTGATTAGAATATCGCATATTAAAGATATTTACCCGACAAATAAAATGTATAACTTGGATTTTCTGAGTATAATCTCTGAAGACCCTTTTTATTCTGAATAAATTTTTATAACTAGTAAAGCATAAGAGATAGATAAAAGCTTACCACACAAAAATGTAGGGCACGTTAAACACACGATTTATGTTAAATACATGATTTTTGTGGAGTGAACCTTTTTTTTTTTTTTCGATATAATCCTTGTTATTTGTTTCAGCTTTAAAAACATACTTTTCTCTTACAGGAGAGTGACATAGCAGCCAACTTTTGACTATGACTATCACTTTAACCTATGGTACTCCCTTAGTTAGCTTCTACTTACAAGGAAGCAAGTATGAAGACTATTTCTACTAGTTTTTACTCGATTAGCATGAAGTAAAAAGACGTACAAGCTTTTTAACAATAATTTGTTTCAGAGAGGTATAGAAGGTCACATGAATGGAACACACCATATTTTGGTATAAGTCTGACATTTGCGTAAATAAAAACATTTTATATGTCTTGTGATAGTTACGAATAATGTTTGAATACACTGGGCGTATAATCCAAGTAGTAGTTGACATGTAGATGTAATTTCGTGAAGAATTTTTATCACTCATTTCGCTATAGCGTTGCAAATTGGGTTGTTATTTGCATTTTTAAACTTAAAGTAAAGGTATAATTGTGATTAAAATTTATTGAATTAATCGCGTATCTAATACTCGTACTGAATAGGGGATGGTAAAGAATTGAGAAAAGTCTAATAGCGTTTTATTGTAACTTTAATCCTCAAAGCGTTATTGGCATTTTAACTGGCGTAATTGTAATTAAAATTTCTTAAATTAGCCAATCACAAATGGGTATGGGCTGATAAAGGAATAAGGAAAGTGTTACGGCGTTTTATTGTAGCTTCAATTCTCTAAGTGTTATTGACATTTTAATTTGCGTAATTGTAATTAAAGTATCTCGAGTGTTGGATAGCTGGAATTCATTCTTGTACTGGATGAAGGGTGATAAATGAATAAGAAAAGTCTCATAGTATTTTATTGTAATCTCAATTATTTAACCGTTATTAACATTTTAATTAGCGTAATTGTAATTCAAATTTCTTAAAATTAACCAATCGTGTGTCTTGTACTTGTGCTGGGTATGGGCTGATAAAGGAATAAGAAAAGTGTTATGGCGTCTTATTGTAACCTCAATTCTTTAAGCATTATTGTCATTTTAATTAGTGTAATTGTAATTAAAGTTTATTGATTATTCGTGAAGTTAATTCTTGTACTGGATAGGGGATTATAAGGGAATAAGAACAGCTTTTATTTATAGCGAGTGTTATAATTGCGTTCTACATTCAATCCTTTTTGCAGTTGTTTAATTATTAATAGTCGTAAAGTCATGTGATTGCATCCTCACTGAAAGTCGAATGTAGGTCCTCGTTTAAGAACTGATATTAAGATTTATAATGTTTGGAGTTGTAATGATGTTGGCATTCTCAGTGTTCGAGAGGTCCCAGGTTCAATTCCCTGTTGGGTGCCCTCTGCTCGTTGGAAACACAATCACTTCGCCGCCATATTGGTTTTTGATGTGATAAGTTAGTATGTTTTATAAAAGCAATTCTCTCTTGCTATTTTTCATTTCATATGTTGGTATTGAATTATAAAGCTTTTAACATGTTCAATCGTGTGAGTGTTATAATTCCTTGCAAAAATATTACCGCTAACGCATGTTCAATTGATATCTAATAATTTATATCAAATATTCCACTCAGTAATTTTATCGAGTTTTTTCGCCATGACAGTTGAACTATGTTTGTATATTCAGATTCTTTGTGAAAAGTTAGACTGATTTGTCATGCAAATGAGCCTTGTAGCTCTCGAATTGCCAGAGATAGAGAAATCCTACGTGTTTTTAATTAAAAGAGACTATCGAATTGAAATCAAAAGAATTTTGTATTTATGATCAGAGATTCAGATTCCTCGTGAAAAACTAGATCGATTTGATATGCAGATGAGCCTTGTAGCTCAAAAATTAGAAATTCGAGTGGGCGTGGTCAATCGATTAAATTGAATTTGATCTGTGAATGTGAAAGACGATTGTTCAAGTGATTAAGAACCCTGCAAGTAAAATCTTTTAGACAGGTGGTTTGGCAAAGGGGGAGGGGGTAGTAGCCGGCAGCACATACTTTGATTGACAGGTACATGGGGAAGCTTTTAGACTGTTGTCTTGGCAAAGAGGCAGCGCTGTGTGGGTGGTCTGTCGGCTGATGTTTATCTTAAGTGTTACATATGTACATGATGTTTTACATGGGCGGCATCCTTTGAGTCCCGAAATCCCCCTTTACCCCCTACTCAAAGTATATCTAAAAAAAAAAAAAACGATCAACTCTACCAAAAAAATGTATATAACATAAATTGTGTTTTAATGTGCTCTACATTTTAGTGTGGTAAGTTTTTTGTCTATTTGTTACGGTTTAGAGTTATACAAAATTCCGTAAAATTCATCCAGATTTAAGTAGGCTTCAGAGGCTATTCCCAGAAAACTCAAGTTAAACATATTATTTTTCAGGTAAATATCTTTAATATACGATATTTTAATAAAAGACGTCAGAGCAATGTTTTAGAAAATCTAAATTTTCGAAAAAAGTAAAGGCGTAGTTGGGGATCGGGGATTTCCTTGAAAATCTTCGTGTCGCATCCTTGGAAGAAACCAAACTTAAATACCAAGCTTGGTACTCAACGGTCTTTTCGTTTTTGAGCTATGCTGTCCACAGTCACACACACACACACACACACACACACACACACACACACACACACGGACTCGCTCACACACGCGCACATACACGAACCTTTTTGTAAAAATGATTTTTTTGGGATTCAGGGGGACCCAAAACGTAGATTTGCGGTGAAATCTCTGTATCGAAAATTTGGGTGGAATGCAATACCTTCTCTATACACTATGTTGATAGTACGTGTAAGGAAAGTAAAAAGTCTGATGTTACTATTTACATGACTTTCGCTGCTGTTCTGCAAACGAATTATTCTTACAATAGATTATTCTTTTATCTACATCACCTCAAAACATTAGCAGAAACGGTCTTAATACTTGATTTGTGATAATTAAAAGGAAAATAAGTAAGTGCATTTGGGTAAAGCGATAGTCAAATTTTTGATAAGCTGAGTGCTATGTGAAACATGAAATTTGGGTCTCTTTCCATTGTAAGGATAAAAACAAAGAGATGAAACGGAAAGACCACTTCCTATTAAAGAAAAGTTTTAAATAGTTTAAAATTGAATCCACCAACAAGGACAATTTTGGAAAAGGATAACTCAACAAAAAATGTATAAGACATATATTGCGTGTTTTAACGAGATCAAAATTTTTTGTGTAGTACGTCTCAGTTTATCTCTGTTTACGGTTTATACAAAAGTCGTCAGAAGAAAGAGATCTTCAGAGGCTATTCCTAGAATGTTCAAGATATACATTTCGTTTTCATGAAAATATCTTAAAATAAGGACTTTTTAATCAAAATTGTTACAGCCATTTTTGAGAAAAACTTAATTTTCGAATTATGTTGCATGTCAAAGATGATTTGGTGTGGGAGGACTTTTTTAAAATCTTCATTTCGCATCCTGGGGAGTTTGGTATTTAATCGATTTTTCGTTTTTCAGTTGTGCAGGCGCGCTCTCTCTCTCTCTCTTTCTCTCTCTCTCTCTCTCACTCTCTCACACACACACATACACACATATACCACGGATTTTTTCTAAAAAATTTGTTTTTCACTCAGGGGGCCTCCAAATGTGTATATCCAGTGAAGTCTCGATATCGGATTTTTGGATGAAATAAAATATCTGCTCTACTTATTACGTGTACACAAAGTAAAACTTTCAGAATATTCGTTTTATTGGAAATTTATATATATATATATATATACAAAACTTGGTATTTTAAGTTTGGTATCGCCCACCCCCAACTATCCTTTACATGAAGCTTTTTTGGAAATTTTGATTTTCTTAAAAATGGCTGTAACGATTTTGATTAAAATGTCAAATATTAAAGATATTTACCTGACAAATAAAATGTATATCTTGAATTTTCTGGGAATAGCCTCTGAAGACTACTTTATTCTTGAGGAATTTTGTATAACTGCTAAACCGAAAAAGATAGACAAAAACTTACTATACAAAAAATGTAAAGCCCATTAAAACACATTTTGTTATACACATTTTTTTCGTGCAGTTGATAGTTTTTTAGATATTCCTTGTTTTTTGTTTCAGCCTTGAAAAACTTAGTTTTCTCATATGGGAATTTGTCAAGTTCTGTCCATACATACAAACAAAGGAACTTCAGTCACATAGCAACCAGCTTTTGACTTCACTTTAACTTATGGTACTCCCTTGTTTCGCTTCTATTTACAAGGAAGGAAGTAATAAGATATTTCTGCTAATTTCTTCTCGATTGGATGAAATAAATATTAGCATAAGCTTTTTAACAATAATTTGTTTCAGAGATGTAGAGAAAGTCAGGTGAATGGAACACATCAGAGTTTTTACTTTCTCTATGCGTACTATGTACATAGTGTATAGAGACGGTATTGCATTGTACCCAAAAATTTGATACCGAGATCTCACTGGAAATACATGTTTTGTGACCACCTGAATCCAAAAAAAGCATTTTTAGAAAAATGTCCGTGTCTGTCTGTGTGTGTGTGTCTGTGGGCAGCATAGCTCAAAAGCGAAAAGACCGTTAAATACCAAACTTGGTATTTAAGTTCCGTGTCTTCCAAGGATGCCAGGATCCTCGGAGACAGTTTTTGATGTACAAAGCGAAGTAAGAGCGGATTTTATCGGGGTACACCGGTTTCACCTTTCCTTTCGTCCATTTCGCCTTCATCTCATATCTTCTTAGCTTTCATTCTGATTATGGACCGATCGCTCATTCCTGTTCTTCATTCTGATTCAATGATCATCCTCAGGAGGCCTCTGACCCTAGGCATTTGCGTGAAAGTCCTGCGAGAGGTGTAAGCTATTCATGCGAGAAGAGTGCAATAAGAAAGAATTTAGACTGGCATTGTATGTGAGTACACGAACACTGCATATTTGTGGTAAAGTTTTGTGTAGATTAATAGGAGGTGGGGAAATGAAATTTTGCAGAAATTTAAATAATTGGTCGAGTAAATCGAACGATTGTTACGTGGTACTTTTTACTTTTTCTACACATTTCTATGAGCGTACATTAGTAGATAGAAATGGGTGTTGTATTCCATCTAACAATTTGATACTGAGATTTTACCGGAAATACATGCTATAAGGACCCCTGAAAAGGTCCTCGTGTGTGTGTGTGTGTGTGTGTGCGAGAGAGAGAGAGAAAATAAACCAACAACAAAAATTCCGTTAAATAGCGAACTTTGTATTCAAGTTCAGTTAGTACCTTCTAAGAGTGCGACACGAATATATCCAGGAAAATACCCCCACGCCAAACTGTGGAAACAGTTTCTAATTTTTTTATCTTCTCAAAAGTAGCCCCAACGATTAATATTTCCTAAATTACAATATTTTCATGGAAGTAAAATATTTATCTTGAATTTGTTAGGTATAGCCTCTTAAGTCATCCTCAGTCAGAATTACCTTTGTAAACGTAAGAGAGAGACAAAAATGTACCACTCAAAATATGTAGATCTCGTTAAAAAACATAATTTATTTTATACACGCTTGTTTTTTATAGGACTGACCGTTTGAGATATTGCTTGTTATTGGTTTCGGCTTTAAAATACTTTTCTCAAAAGGGATCATACAAAGCAAATCGAACCTAAGTTCTTTCACGTAGCGACGAGATTTTAAAGAATTTGACTATTGCTTTAGGCTAATGTATTCCTTTATTTCCCTCCTACTTAAAAAGATGCAAGCAATAAAACTTATGCTAATTATTTATGTTGATTAGCTAAAAGAATATTCTTGTATTTTGAACAGCTAAAGAAACTTGTGAATAGAAAACATCAGATTTGTTACTTAAAGCAGGAATCTTCAGCTTGTGTTAGAGTATGGTTTCAAATTTCACGTTGTTACGTGATAACCATAAAGGTTTTAATACCCTCGTGTTCCACAACTTGTAAACATAACTAGAGTTTTTATAGTAGTTCGAAAACACAGGACAAGAGATTGTCTCTGGAGAGCCATCGTGAAGTACAGTAAAACAACAAAACTGTGTACCAGTCTCCCATAGCCCGAAACAGTTGTTCTTTATTTCTTTCTTTTAAAAGCTTGCCTTTCCTTCCAAGTTGTTATGAAGTTCACAACTTCCCAGCACGTTTTGGGACAACATTCAGTGGAGAGCTGAGATCCTACATTGCAAGAGCCCTTGTGTGGATTACGAAAATGTACTGAAAGAGCTGCTACTGTATTTTATAATAACCTACGTAAGCTGTCGTTATTCGGTTATCATTGCAAATCACTTCTTTGCTTGGACAGGAGTAAAACAAAAGAAAAACGGACACTTCCTGTCTGACTAAAATATAAGTATTTAACAATTGAAATCAATAACAAGGAATATCTTGGAAACGGTTACCTCCGAAACAAAAATGTATAAGTCATAAATTGTGTGTTTTGCGAGAGATCTACATTTTTTGTCAGTAAGCTTTGTCTATCGCTTATGGTTTAACAGTTAAGCAAAGTTTGGCAAAATTCATCCAGAATAAAGAGGTCTTCAGAGGCTATTCTTAGAAAATTCAAGATATACGTTATATTTGGGTTGTAAATATCTTTAATTTACAGGGTTTTAAACAAAATCGTTGTAGCTATTTTTGAGAAAATCGATATTTTTGAAAATTTTTCTATGTGAAGGGATTTTCTTGAAAATCTTCGTATCACATCCTTGGAAGATACTAAACCTAAATAACAAGTTTGGTATTTAACGGTCTTTTCATTTTTGAGCTATATTATCCACAGACACACACAGACCTTTTTCTAAAAATGTTTTTTCAGACTTAGAGGACCTCAAAACATATATTTTCGGTGAAATATTGACATCGAATTTTTGGGTGGAAAACAATATCTTTTTTATCCACTATGAATATTGAACATGCGAAGCAAAAAGTCAAGGGGCGAAAAAAATAATATATATGCAATAATTTACTTTATTTGCTTTCTGGAAGAGACTCTATACCCTCCAGTCTGAGCTGTTTGAGCTGCTGCTTTCCACTCTGAGGTTGATAACTTAAGTTATCCATCTCCCAAGTCAACGCTTCTTCTTTCGTTACATGTAGCACTTTATCAACTGTTGGTAGCTCATTTTTACTTTCTCTATCTGAACTACATAGTGTATAGAGAAGGTAGTGCACTCCACCAAAAAATTCGACACCGAGATTTCAGCGGCAATATATGTTTTAGGGTCCCCTTTATCTAAAAAAATTATTTTCAGAAAAAATGTCCGTGTGTCCGTGTGTCTGTGAACACGATAACTCAAAAACGAAAAGTCGGTAAAACACCAAACTTGGTATTTAACTTTAGTATCTTCCAGGGATGCGACACGAAGATTTTGAGAAAAATCCCCCCACCCCCAACCTCTGTGAACAAGATAACTCAAAAACGAAAAGTCGGTAAAACACCAAACTTGGTATTTAACTTTAGTATTTTCCAGGGATGCGACACGAAAATTTTGAGAAAAATCCCCCCACCCCCAACCATCCTTTACATGGAATTTTTTTCAAAAATTTTTTATTTTCTAAAAAATGGCTCTAACGATTTTGATTAAAATATCGTATATTAAAGATATTTACCTGACAAAATGTATATCTTGAATTTTCTGTGAATAGCATCTGAAGAGTGGTTTAATCTGGATGAATTTTACTGAATTTTGAATAACTGCTAAACCGTAAGAGATGGACAAGAACTTACTACACAAAAAAAAGTAGAGCACGTTAAAACACACAATTTATGTTATATTCATTTTTTTCGTGGAATTCGTCGTTTTTGAGACATTCCTTATTTTTGGTTTCTGCTATGAATAACTTATACATTTCTCATACAGGACTTTGTCAACTGCTGTCCATACAAACAAAGGAATTTCAGTGACATAGTAACTTGCTTTTGATTATCATTTTAAGCTATGGTACTCCCTTATTTCACCTCTACTTACAAGGAAGCAAGTAATATGGCTATTTCTGCTAATGTTTTACTCATCAGCATGAAGTAAATAGAAGTATAAGCTTTTTAAGAATAATTTGTTGCAGGGATATACAGAAAGTCATGCGAATGGTACACATCAGATTTTTAAAAAAGAAATTGTACACTATTTCGCGAATTGCGTTCTTCACAAAATCGTCACATTCTTGCAAGGCGTATTTTGCACGCTTTCTTTTTTACCTGGGTATAACCACATTTTCCGTTTCAGATTTTTCTTTGCGAGCATTGTTTATACTTCTCACAGAAACACCAGTGAACTCAGAAGTTGGTTTCACAACTTAACCAACTGAAGTTTTTACATTGCATTGCATTGAAAACAATTATTTAGTTGCACGCAAAGTAATAATTGTAGCTTTTCATTGTTCAGCCATTGTTATTTGCTATATTATGTAGAATATACGCAGTCAGTAGAGAAAGTATTGCATTCCAATCAATTTCCGGAGAAAGTCCTGTTTTTAGAATCCGAATCTCAAAAAAAAAAAAAAATTAAGTGTGTGTCCGTGTCTAAGCCTGTGTAACTCAAAAACAGAAATTTGATTAGCTATGAAACTTGGTATTCTAGTTCCGTATCTTCCAAGAAAGCGATACTAAGATTATCGGCGAAATCCTTCATCCAAATCTACCCTTGCAAGGAAGATATTTTGGAATTTTCGATTTTATATATGGATATTTTAATTTTCTAGTAAAGTCTTTGAGGATCTTTTCGTTCTGTAGGGCTTTCACGTAAGTGATAGACCAAATCTTACTGGATAAAAATGTAGAGCTCGTTAAAACACCCTTTGCAAAACCATTCCCGAGATATTCCTTATTTTTTGTATAGATTTTCCAATGCTTATACTTTTCTCAATCGTTTTGTTTTGTTTGATGTTTTTTAATATTGATCCTGGTAATGCAACTATCTGACTTTTAACACCGACCTAATAATTGGTTGAACTATGAAACCTGGGACTTTTTAAGTACTACCAACATTGTATGACATCTCAAAATACTTCGAGACGTCCTTGTCGTTTTCTAGGAACATGCAAGTTAGTTGGGGAATTTGTCGTGTCTGAGTTAGAGCAATGCGACGGAGATCTGTGATTCAAATTCCGGTTATAGCATTCCATTTTTCTGTCTGATTCTCGAATTGCTATCCTTCAGACGCTTAGTGTTAAAAAAAATCCACTAAACATTGATCTGTTTAGAACGAGTTGCCATTTGTTTTAAGGGAAAAAGTCCACTCTTTATGAATCTCAATACGAGGAATTATAGCTCAGTCGTATTAAAACTGCGAACTGTCAAGAGTATTAATAATTTGACGCTATAGGCAAAATTAGTGTACGTAGTAAACTTACGATTTTAAGCTACCGTCAGTCGTTGAGGTAAGGTGATGTTCCTAACACTGCTCTACGATTGCTACAAGAGTAGCAAGAGTAACTTAAAGTACAAGAGAGAGTTTTCCACCGCAAGAAACTCCAGAGTTAAACACATTTTAACAGAGCTTTCACTTTTATTAACCTAAGTGCCGCCTACTACATACTATCCCACCATATTTTCTATGTTCTACGTTGTCAAATTTTATACCTTATATCAGCTTCTGAGACACCTCTTTGTTCTCTTTGACTACTCAGTCCCTTTGCTAATTCTGAAAAATGGTCTAGGTACGCTTTCCACACGCGTGCCTTAGATTTTAGAACATGCATACCAAATCCCTGTGAATAGAACCTAGAGCTTGATATGGTTCTTGCTTGCTGACTTTCCCGAAATGTATTTACTTTCACTACTGTCATCCATCTAATCGCTTTCTCCAGCGTAACTCTACTAATTATATTTACACAGTAGCGTAATTCTAACGTATGCCTTTTAAGCATCATATCTCACTAATGATTTTTGCAACAGAATTATAACTTTTCATTTGGAAATTATTTGTTGATTTTAATATATGAAATTACTTATTGCAATAAAGTCTCTCTTTGTCCGTTATTTCCTTATAAAATATTTTTTAATGCTTTATTGATCGATCAGCGCATGTGCACTCTACAGAGCATTGATTATAAAAAAAATATTAATAATACGAGCATAATTCCGTATGGTTTCGAAACAAATGAAATCTGCATATCAGCTTTGTCGTCGCTAAATACAATACTCTCTGATATACTGAGTAAAAAAAAAATAATACAGTATCAGCCGAGTTTATATGTCTTTGTTTCGCATTAGAGAAGGGTAATTGTTGAGCTCTTTTATTGCATAGTGTTTGAAGCTTATTTAATTTGTGGTAATATTTGAATGTTGCAATTTAATTTCCAGTAATTAGCTATAATTCCCCCGGGATAGCAAATGTATCATGTAATACCTATTTTAAGACATATAATAAATATAGGTACAATACAATTTTCCTACGACCGTAGGCAGGATTAAATAGCGGGTTGCATAATTACCATCTATAGGTTTAGCTGAATGTGCTTCATACTCACGGGATTTCAGACTCAACCTTGCTGCTCTGTACTCGACAGAAAATTGTATTTTGTTTTTATACCTTATTTATTTAACAGTCTTTCACAGCGAAGCCGGAGGTTTTTGTGTTTGGATACAATAACTGTGTTTGAGGCTTGTTTAGCATAACGCTTTCAATGGGGCTTTTGTAACTTTTTAACACTGTAACACGCTCAGATTAGCTCGCTGATTCATGCTTGCGCAAACTGAAAGCTTGAAAGCAACTTTACATTGGCATTTCCAACTTGTTTAATTTTAATTACTTGTTCCAAAATGAATAGTATCTAGAGTGTTCTTTTATAACTACATACCTTTTCATACTTTTGATTTAAATTTTTGGAATTATTATTATTACTATTATTATTATTACTGATAACTTTGTGTACCCTTTTCTTTTTATGTAAAATAATTCTACATATCAAAGAATTCAAACTGTAAGAATTATTTTATATAAAAAACTATTCTTACAAAAGAATATTCTTTTATAGATACTGTCTCATAAGTAATGTCATTTTTTAAGAAAAACAATTATTTGAAATGTGTTCTGACAAGCAATTAACTAATCTTCAAAGTACAGTCCATTACACTCTATGTTCTTGAACCATTTTTCAGCAAGGGTTATTATCCCACGATGGTACCAGTCTCTGGCTTTTGATGCGAAGAACACGGTGAGACCCACTTGTATTGCTTCAACGTTGTCAAAATTTCTTCCACGTAGAAAATGGGACATGGATCGAAAGAGATGATAATCTGATGGTGCAAGATCAGGGCTGTATGCTGGGTGTGGTGGCAGTTCGACTCTTCCCAATTGCTGAATCTTTTCCATGGTTGTTCGTGCAGTATGGGGTGTTGCATTGTCCTGTTGCAATAGCATTCCATTTCGGTTAACTAATGCTGGGTTGTTGAGAATAAAGATCCACATCAATCGCCCGCCCGTTTGGAACAAACTCCCAGTGAATCACGCCATCAAAATTCCACCAGACACACATTATTTTGGGACCGAACCGATTCCTTTTAGTGATGACTTTGGTAGGTTGGCGGGATAAATCCACTGTTTTAAGGCATCAGGGTTTCAGTATTATGCCCATTTTGACAATTCTCCTGACAAATCTATCATCCATGGGATTATGGATAGGCTGACGACAGATATCCACATTTCGTTGAACCTGTCGAGGTGTCAGTTCATGAGGTACTGATCTACAGCTTCTGTATGATTTTCCAAGTGTCTTAATGTGACAATGTATGGTATCTTTTGATGACCAAGTTCTTCTGAAAGCCTAAGGTACTTTTTTGCGGATTTTCTTGCAAAACTTGGCGTGTACCCTCAATTTTCCGCACTTTAGGTCTTCCAGAACGTGGTAAATCTTTAGTGTGTTCGTCTCCATTGTTGAAACGTTGGAACCATCGTTGTGCCACAAGCTCACTAACGACATCTTCTTCTTCCACTTCATATATTCTTCGAGCTGTAGCAGCGGCTTTATAATCTTTTCTCTAGTATTGTTGTAGACGAACTCTAAGTCCAAACTTTATTATCTCCATTTTGTGATTGTTTATTAACAACTGAAGACTGATACATGCTCGCAATGTACGCAACACTAGTAATAGTATCCTGTAAATAGCATTGGCAAACCAAAAAAATTAAAAAAAAATTTCAAAACACAAAAATCAAAAAACCGAAATTACTTATGAGACAACCTAATGAATGCATCATGTTAATTGAGCCAAAAAAGATGTTGATTAAAAATTTGTGTGTTAAAGATATTTACATTACAATAAAATGTATATCCAGATTTCTTGGAATTATCCTCTGAAGGCCTCTTAATTCTGAATGACTTCTGTAAAACACCGTGAGAGAGAGAGACAAATCTTGCTACACAAAAAAGTAGATCTGTTAAAATATACAATTTGTGTAATATACACTTTTTGGAGAGTTATCTGTTATTGGTTGCAGTTTAGAATACTTAACTTTACTCAATTGGGAGGTCCTCATCCGTTTCACATCTCTCTCTCTTTACTTCTGGCCGCGGGGAGAGAAGCGAATATCAATGGCAATCCCGTAGCGATAGCTTTTAAAACATTTGACTATAGCTTTACTAATAAGGAAGCAAGTAATGCTACTAATTTTCCAGTGAACCTAACAGGACTTGAAAGCCTCTCAAAAACACACTCCTTTTACCGCCACTATATAATGGGTATTACAAAAGTCTTGGAATCATTTTTATATTTGGACACGTAAACACGTGAAACCAAGTTCAAGTTCAATCACTCCGTGGGCCACCTTTGCAGTGGTTTCTGAACCAGGGTATTTCTAGTTCGGTGGTTAGCTACTATATGCTCATGGAGATATGAGGGAGCAACTCATCGTCCATCAATGGCACTAGAGGACGAAATCATGATTTACAGAAGTGAAAATTGGCGATTATAGCCCAGGGATCTTTTCTTTCAGGGCAAGAGGTTCTTACGTGCAAAAAAGCATTATACGGGACCAACGGCTTTACTCCTCCGAAGGATAGATTTATGAAGGATGATCTATGAGAAGGTTATATTACTCGTCCGTTCTACGCAGTTTTGTCAGTTTTTGTCAATTTAGTTTTTTAAGCGCACTACCCTTTTTATCTATAATTCATGACAAATTTTAAGGAAACGATTATGAAAATTAAAATCTTCACCCTTATAATGCGAACAAAGTTTTTTAAGTTTTCTTAGGAAATATACACCACAATACTCATTAAGTATCTTAAATATAAACTTTGGAACATCGGCATCTGTAATATGACCTAATATACAGGTTGTTTCGAAACGACACTTGAAGAATATCTCTACAGTTGATATTTGAATCAGTCCGATTTTAATACTGTAACCTCAAAACTCTTTTAGACGTGCTTTTATGTAGCATTGAAAATGACGTCATTTTGAGATTGAGAAGCGCACGAGGCATTTGTTTAGATGCCCACATACTCAACCTCAGAAGATGTTCTTGTAAAGTAATCGTCATGAAAACAAACAGGTTTCTCCTTGTGCTTTGTTAGCAAATCTTAAAAGATTCGTAAGATTATTATCCAAATCATTTTAATTATCCTTACAATTAACAAGAACTTGCTTTTCTTTGTAGAACTATATTTCAAGTTAAAGACAGCAAACTAAATTTCTTGTTTCACCGCAAAAGGAACTTAGTTTTGTTTTAAAATTTATTAGCAATTCTTATTTTCTTATTTTAATCTTGTCTCTATTATTGTAAGCTTTCCTTAACTTCATCCTCAAGATCACTAACAAGCTAAGGTACAGAATGAAGTCTTTTTTTATCACAAATGGTGAAAAAATCTAATTTTGTTAAGTAAATATATGTTAGGATATTTAGACATCTACACAGAGCCAACATTTACAAGTAGCTTGAGTTTTGCTCTACTGCCATTGAAAGATTGTAACTACTCTATTTCGCAGCATACTGTTTTATAAAACGTTTTTCTCAAAAGTATGTTTTGGCAATTTAAAAATGTTGCACGCGTCTCAATTTTTGTTTAGATTCCACTACTATTTCTCAGAAAGCACGAAGAGTACGAAGTATTCATAGTAAAATTTTGAAAGATAAAATATCCATATTAAAATTCCAATTTTTACTTGAATCTATTTAATTTAATAATTAAAACACAAAAATATTAATTTATTCCAATGAATAAAGAGTTCCTAAAGGAATAAAAATTTTGGGATAATTTTGCAGAATAAAACTTATTCTGATACGAATAATGTGGTTAATTTTAAGTACTGAATTTTCTTATAAGTCTATAAAAAATGCATAATTCCCTCCTTAAATATATTTACTATATCTTTTCATAGTATTATTATTGTGACTGAAAGCTTCAGTTGCGAAAATTGCAACAAATTTTCTCAAATAATAATAATTTATAAAATAAAGTTTATAAAATAATTTATAGTCCTAAGAATTTATCCAATATGAATGCAATTTGATAAGCACATTAACTAAGTAGCAATGCCGTCATAGTGACATTTTCAAAATAATCTATCCAAAAATGTGAAACTTCGAAGCGCCGTTCCCATTTATATCTGCCTTAAATTACTTGTAAACTATATTAGCTGTATATTTCCCAGGAATTTCCTTTCCTTCTTTAACTTCTATGATAAAATATGTTGGAAGAATAAACAAATAACTAAGGGAAGAGGCTCTTTAGCGGGGTTTTATAAGACGATAGCTTAATATGAGCTAAGTGCAGCCTGTCGGTATATTTACAAACTCACTTAGAAAACAAGAACTTCCCAAGCTAATTGTGTTACTTCCTGTAGCGGCGTCAGGCGGTGGCTTTCTTTCTGCATAACTGTCTTATCCTGCGGATTTTGAGTTTTTTTTTATGTACCTTCTTTAGGGGTTGAAAGCTTTATTTTCGTATCACATAGGATCTAAGCGACATTTACATCTTGGTTCGTGTCTTTTCGAAACATTCTGTATTTTGTTTCCGTAAGGTAGATAAAGTGGAATAAATACCCAAAAAATCTGATGGGTTCCTTTCACATGACTTTCTCTAGCTGCTCTACAAACTACTTACAAATTCTTCTAGCTAATGGAGATAAATATTAAGCAGAATGTTCTTATTACGTAGTTCCATATAAGTAGAAGGAAACTAAGGGAATGCACTAGGCTAAAGTGAAGTCAAATATTTTAAACTTTATCGTTATGCGACTGTCACTGCGAATCATTTCTTTGCTTGGCCAGGAGTAGAATAAAAGAAAAACGGACACTTCCTGTCTGACAAAAGTGTAAGTACTTCACAATTTAAACTAATAATAAGGAATATTTCGGAAACGTTACCTCCGCAACAAAAACGTAAAGTACATAAATTGTGTGTTTTGATGAGATCCACAATTTTTCGTAGTAAATATTTATCTATCTCTTACGCGTTAGTGGTTATACAAAAATTCGGCAAAATTTATCCAGAATAAAGAGGTATTCAGAGGCTATTCCCAGGATGCTAGAGGTGTACATTTTATTTGGGATGTAAATATCTTTAACATACGGGGATTTTAATAAAATCGTTAGCCATTTTTAAAAAAAATCAAAATGTTCGACATTTTTTCCATATAAAGTGTAGTTTGTGGCGGGCGGATTTTTTTGAAAATCTTCGTGTCGCATTCTTGGAAGACACTGAACCTAAATACTAAGTTTGGTATTTAAGGATCTTTTCGTTTTTGAGCTATGCGGTCTACAGACACACACGCGGACCTTTTTCGAAAAAGATTTGGACTCAGAGGACCCCAAAACATGTATTTTCGGTGAAATCTATGTACAACATTTTTGGGTGGAATACAATCCCTTCTCTAAACACTATGTACATGGTATGTGTAGAGAAAGTAAAAATATGATTATAGTGTTAGAGGTATTATAAGAGTAACAAAATCATAAAGAAGGGATGGCTTTTGTTCTTGTCCTAAACTGCGTCCATACCGATGTTTTGTGCCTTATGCAAAGTCATTGTATGCAGTTGTATATTCTGTTGACTGGATGTACACTTACTCAAATTTATGCTCTCGATGACAGCAGTTAATACTGCACCATACGTCAATTTGTGAAAATGAATTATTCAAACTGGGAAATAGTACATTCAAATTTGATCTATGACTTGCTGAGTATATTATAGTGGAAGCAACACTTTGTTCCCACAAGAAATACGTGAACCGAATACAGAGCTAGCTAGAGACAGAAAGTAGTGTAGTGAAGCAGGGAATCAAACAATAATCCCTTACTACCAGAACTTGAGCTGAGAAACACAAACATTCTGGATGAGAGCATGTGAATGGAACACACCAGATTTTACTTTCTCTATACGTACTATTTCGATACCGAGATTTCACCGGAAATATGTGAGTGCAAAAAAAGCATTTTTAGAAAAATGTCCGTGTGTGTGTGTGTCTGTCTGTCTGTCTGTGGGCAGTACAGCTCAAAAATGAAAAGACTGTTAAAAACCAAATTTGGTATTTAAGTTTGGTATCTTCCAAGGATGCGACACGAAGATTTTCAAGAAAATCCCCCACCCCCAACTACCCTTTACATGGAACTTTTTTCGAAAATTTTTATTTTCTTAAAAATGGCTCTAATGATTTTGTTTAAAATCTCATATTTAAGATATTTACTTGACAAATAAAATGTATATCTTGAATTTTCTGGGAATAGTCTCTGAAGACTACTTTATTCTGGATGAATTTTTACGGATTTTTGCGTAACTACTAAACCGTAAGAGTTGGACAAAAACGTACCACACAAAAAATGTAGAGTACAATAAAACACACAATTTTTGTCATATACATTTTTTCGTGGAATTGATCGTTTTTAAGATATTCCTTGTTTTTAGTTTCAGCTTTGAAAAACATACTTTTCTCATACACAGATTTGTCAGCTCCTGTCCATACAAACAAAGGAACTTCAGTCACATAGCAACCAGCTTTTGACTTTCACTTTAGCCTATGGTACTCCCTTATTTCGCTTCTACAACAATAAGAGTATTTGTCCTAATGTTTTCTCAATTAGCATGAAATAAATAGAAGCATAAGCTTTTTAACAATAATTTGTTGCAGAGATGTAGAGAAACTCATGTGAATGGAACACATCAGATTTTTTACTGTTAGTTCACCAAGTTCTCATCATCGCTACACTCTTTCAATGTAGCTCAACTTAGTAACTTTACTAATGTAAATTAGCCCAATTTTCCTTATCCCTTCCCTTTCTTATCGACATAGCGGCTTCTTTAGTATATTTCACTCTTGGGGAGTCGAACACAGAAGTCTCCAAACTCACTCTCTATCTCGCAGAAGAAATATATTTGTACGTCATAACTGGCGTCACGAACTCGATTGTGGTAATCCACTAGCCGCATCAGAAGCGCACTGATTGACTGGTTCACTCGCACTGTTTACTTGTATAGCAACTGGAAATTTCCACAGAACATTCTAGAATATAATGAAAGTGGGGAGAAATGGAAACTTCCAGAAAATTCTGGTTATCTATAGATAGCGCTTCTAGTGTTTACGCTGAGCGAAAGCGCTTGTACGTCTATTTATCTATGATTATCTCTCCAACTGCCCGGTCGTCGGGGCCAACGGCTGCGTAAGAATACGTTGAAGAAGCAGAAAACAGGATATAAAAACTGTTTCGAACTATACAGTGTGATTTGGATTTCATATGTATGTCTTAAGTTCGCAATTGTAAACAACATAACAAGTAGCAATCACCGCCTTTGTAGGTTGCGTAGTCATAAATGTTGGTATTTTAACCAAAAAAGCCAAAATTTTCTGATATATAAATATAAATTTATAAAATCATTTATATACAATAATAAAACTAAATAATTTAAATTATTATATAAATACATAATACTCATTAATAATGATAAGGAAGCAAATAAAGTATAAAACAATAAATAAGTTGACTAAGAAGCAAAAAATATAAACGAAAAATACTGTATTTCTAAACCTATGCAGTCTATATTACAATAAAGTGAACGGTCTCATTTTTCGTGATACAAAAAACTGTTGTTAACTGGAGAAATAGATACAACATTAAAAAGCGAATACGGACTAATATTTTAACCTACATTATAAAACATGCAAATCCCATTCTTTGAGAGGATTTATATGATATTTCAGGATCCTACACCAGTTATTATATATATCTGTGAAATAATTAAAATTCTAATCTTTTTGATTGCCAGGAGTAAACAAACAAGAAACGAGAAGAAAAATGTCTTTCCGTTTGAGAAAAGTGATTAAAATTGAAACCAATAATCCGGAATATCTCAAAAACAGTTAACTCTACAAAACAAGGTATCTATATAATATAGATTAGTTATGTAATTTTAACAGCCTACATTTTTGTGTAGTAAGTTATTGTATATCTCTTACGGTTTGTCAGCTATACGAAAGTCATCCAGAATGAAGAAGTCTTCAGAGGCTATTCCCAGAAAATCCAAGATATACATTTCGTTTGTCATAAAATACCTTAAACATAACGTATTTTAATAAAAATCCTTAGAACTATTTTTGAGAAAAACAACATTTTCGAAAAATGTTCCATGTAATGGGACTGGGGTGATTTTCTTGAAAATCGTCATGTCGCACCCTTGTATGATACCAAACTTAAATAACAAGTTTGGTATTTAAGGGTCTGTTCGTTTTTGAGCTATGCTACCCACAGACACACACACAGACATTTTTCTAATTTTCTTTTTATGCAGGGGCCTCAACACATGTATTTCCAGTTAAATATCAGTATTGAATATTTGATTTCAATACTGTACCTCCTCTATACACTATGTACATAGTACGTGTAAAGAACATAAAAAAAGAATTGCATTTACTATTTTTATGTGTTTATGAAAAAAAGCTTGGTTGTAATTTACCTTTTGGATGTTTCAGCTCTTGTAGCATTCGTGTTCACGAGTGTTGATGCTATAAAGAAGCGAGCATCTGTTGCTTTTAACCACTTCACCTTTCAATAAAATTTGCTCCCTCATAAAATTCGCGATTGCCTTCCTCTTTGACGTATGGGAAACACAAAACTGGAAAGTAAAGCGGAACTTGTGCCGGCCTTGATCCGCTCCTGTGCCGCTCTGACCACTTTTATCACGGTGCAGTTCAGCATCATTAGGAAGGATTATAAGGATCTAGGCTGACCACTGGTGCAGTTCGAACACACCAGAGATAACTCGCAGAAGAAGGCCAATTCGGGTCTACCATGCATTGCCCAGCTTACCAAGGTTCCCTGATCCATAGCCAATAAATTGAAATTGTAAATCCAGCAGATCGGGAATGGGAATTACTTATTGATAAGCACTCTTCTATAAAGACACAAACGAGAAGGTTCCATTTCACGATTGCTTCGCTTTCGTAGATAACATTTAGAGGTAGATTTAAAGCTATTTCACTCCAGATTCAAACACAAAAGTTGTTGCAAAAAGCATATAATTTTTACTTTCTCTACACGTACTATGTACATAGACCTTGATATTTAAATTAAAGATCTTCCTAGGATGCGACACGAGGATTTTCAAGAAAATGCCACA
The DNA here is from genome assembly GCA_030762935.1 of Hymenopus coronatus. Classification (NCBI taxonomy): domain Eukaryota; kingdom Metazoa; phylum Arthropoda; class Insecta; order Mantodea; family Hymenopodidae; genus Hymenopus; species Hymenopus coronatus. The sequence goes on from CM060886.1 coordinate 59,775,487, forward strand.
CTCCATTTACAAGGAATACATTTCGAAAATTTTGATTTCAAAAATGGCTCTGAGAAATGTACATCATGAATTTTCTGCCAATAGCCTCTCAGTGTATTTTCATTTTGGAGGAAGTTTGTATAACTGGTAAACCGTACTACACCAAAAATGTAGATCTGTTAAAACACACAATTTATATCCTATACATATTTTGTATAGTTGAGCATTTCGGAGATGCTCCTATTGTTGGTTTCATGATACTTATATTTTTATCACACAGGAAGTCATCATTGGTTTTATATGTCTCTTATTTTACTCCTGGCCATGCAAAGTGAATCAAATTACTAAAGTCAACCCATGGAAACTTTTTAAAAGACTTGATTATCGCTTTAGCATAGTAAATTACCCATTGGTTTCCCTCTACTTACATTGCAAGTAATAAAATCGGTTTCTGGTAATATTTATCTTGATTGGTATGAAGCGTATGTTGTTGAATGAGAATTTATAGTAGAATAAGTAGAGAAAGTCTGTGTGTTGGAACACATTAACTATTTTGCTATTACCTCCGTTTGTCAAGAACCGTTAAGCTTTGTAGATATTGTACATTTCGTTATAAGCACAAGTGGAATACAAGAGCATTTAAGCGACGATCAAATCTATAAAATGCGCATTGGTGTTCTGGTTTTGAAAATCTACTACTAATCCTTATTTTTAAGAATCGATGTCTTTCTCCATGCTGCGTACCTTACCCCGATTGGTAATGTACACCTGTAAATGGTGACAAAAGCGATGTGCCACGCGAGGTCAGGCAAATGTTAGCGATATAAAATGTCTCATGTTTAGGACATGACATTAGGTTAAGTTAACTTGAATACTGGTACGTTGTTTACAAGCGAGCGAAGAGGGAAGAGGTAGAAGCGAGTTTGTGATATAGGTACAGGTGGGCAGAAGTAAGAATTTGTTTGTGTTCTCGGGCTTCTAGCCAGGCAAGTTCAATCAGTTGACTCCAGCGTTTCCAAGATGTACGTCATCTTCGTCTTCAGGGTAAACGGGTAACTTGAATAGTTCAGATTCGCGTATTTATAGAGCGCGAATAAAGCTAGCATCTGATTGGTCCGCATTATATTTTTGGCCGTGAAGCAACTGATATTTAATATGAGGAATGGTCATGGACCTCCTAGACAATATCAAGATTTTCGAAACATATTTCATGTAAACAGCAGTTGGGATTGGGAAAATTTTCTTCAAAACCTTCGGGCAGCATCTTTAAAAGATGCAGACCTTAAAAGTTTGTTATTTATCGAAATTTTCATTTTAGAGGTATGCGTTAAGGTATACACACATACACACAAAGGCGCGCGTGCGTTGACGGGCGCACATACAGGACCTTTTTCTAATTTTTATTTAGGGAACCAAAACTGCCTTTTGTTAATCTGGGGAACCTCTAAGCATATTTCCTGTGAAATCTCGACAGTAAGCTTTTTTGGTGAATTACAATATTTTCCCTACTTACTTCACGTAGTAAAGAAAGCAATAACCAGGTGTTGGTTTTATATGATTCAAAATACCACACTTTTTTACTTTCTCTATACGTACTAGGTATATACATAGTGTATAGAGAAGGTATTGTATTGCACCCAAAAATTCGATACCGAGATTTCACCGGAAATATATGTTTTGAGACCACCTGAATAAAAAAAAGCATTTTTAGAAAAATGTCCGGGTGCCTGTCTGTGTGTATGTGTGTCTGTGGGCAACATAGCTCAGAAACGAAAAGACCGTTAAATACCAATATTCCTACCCCAAACTACTCTTTACATGGAAACAATTTCGAAAACTTTGAGTTTCTTAAAAATGACTAACGATTTTTATTAAAATATCGTATATTAAAGATATTTACGTGACAAACAAAATGTATATCTTGAATTTTCTGGGAATAACCTCTGAAGACTACTTTATTCTTGATGAATTTTACGAAATTTTGCATAACTGCTAAACCGTAAGAGATGGACGAAAACTTAAAACACCAAAATAAAAAACAAAACAGAGCACGTTAAAACACTCAATATATGTTATATAATTTTTTTCGTAGAGTTGATCGTTTTTTGAGATATTCTTTTTGGTTTCAGCTTTGAAAAACAAAGTTTTCTCATACAGGAATTTGTCAGCTAGTGTCCTTACAAACAAAGGAACTTCAGTCTCATAGCAACCAGCTTTTGACTATCACTTTAACCTATGGTACTCCCTTATTTCGGTTCTACTGTCAAGGAAGCAAGTAATAAGACTATTTCTGCTAATTTTTTCTCGATAACATGAAGTAAATAGAATAATTTGTTGTAGGACGATGAGAAAGTCATGTGAATGGAACACATCAGATTTGTTCTCTTTTACGTGTTATCTATCTTCGGATCAAATTGGTTAACTGCTTATGGTGATTTTCATCACCCATTGCTATTGTTTCACTGACATTTCAACCTAATCGCTTTATAACAAGTTCGCTAGCCTAGCACTTATCAGCAAATAACCTGTGAAAACCATTACGTGCAATATTCACACTATTATATGACCTTTTACATGCTGATTATTCAATTATTTTGCATGGAGAGTAATTATCTTGTCAGTTAGATTCACAAAGTTAATGCTGCAAATCTATGCAGTGCACTCTAAACAATCATAAGAGCTGCGATTGATAGTTAATTGCAATAGTACTGTCTTAATATACTTCTTATAATATCACACTAGAAGAATGTTATTGCCGAGTTTGATAAAAAATCAAGGATTGTAATAACATTCGCCGTGCGACATTTGTAGAATATAGAGACCCAAAAATTCGATACCGAGAATTCACCTAAATACATGTTTTCAGAGCTTTTGAATAATAATAAAAAAAAGCATTTTTAAAAAGATGCCCTTGTTTGTGTGTGTGTGTGTGTGCAGCATAGCTCAAAAACAAAAAAGTCTGTTAAATAGCAAACTTGAAATTTAAGTTCTGTATCTTTCAGGGATGCGACACGAAGATTTTCAAGAAAACCTCCCAGCCCCGAATTACCCTTTACATGGAACAATTTTCAAAAATTTTTGATTTTCTCAATTTATAGCTCTATTTTGATTGAAATTTCATATGTTAAAAATACATTCTGTCAAGAAAGTAACGGACATTGATCATTTAAAATTTCTGTTTAAAAGGGGATTCCAAATTATTGTTGTCGCTAAGTTGGTACAACTTTCCTCTATACCCACGCGGAGTTTGATCGTCATCTGTCATCTAGTTTGTTTACAGTACGCCATTCTGTTAGTTCATCTCAAAGGTGATTTGCGATTTTACGATGGATACAAATATTGAACAAAGAATCTGTCTCAAATTTTGCATTGCAAATGGTATTTCGTGTGCCGAATCGCTGAGAATGTTACAGAGGGCTTACGGTGAATCGACTTTATCAAAAACGCGTGCATATGAGTGGTACAATGCACTCAAAGGTGGACGAAATGTGGTGGAAGATTTGTCTCACTCTGGTCGGCCATCAACGTTTCAACTGAACTGAACATCTCTAAAGTGAAGAAAGTGGTGTCTAAAAATCGTCATTTAGGTTTGAGAGAGATTGCCGCTGAACTTTCTGTATCTCACAAATCGATTCGTACCATTTTAAACGATTGTTTGGGCATGACGCGTTGCAGCTAGGTTAGTTCCGAAAGACTTGAATTTTCTACAAAAACTCAATCGCGTAAGGATTGCTGACGACATGCTAGAACGAGCCAGTTCTGACCCCACACACATGAAACGCATTGTAACTGGTGATGAGACGTGGGTTTACGAGTTTGACACTCAAACCAGTCAACAAGCTTCCGAATGGGGCCTTTCAACTGAACCGAAACCTAAAAGGGCACGTCAAACTCGATCAAAACTGAAGGTCATGTTGACAGTTTTTTTCGATTATCGGGGTATCGTGCACTCAAGAGTTCTTGCCGGAAGGTCAGATGGTAAACAAAGGCTATTATGTGAGCGTTATGCGGCTTTTGAGAGAACAAATACGGCGAAAAAGGCCAGATTTGTGGAACGACAACTTATGGTTTCTGCACCAAGATAACGCATCAGCTCAGAAGGCTATTATTGTGAACGAATTTCTGGCCAAAAACTTATCAAATTTCATCGAGAAACCACCGTATTCACCTGATCTGATTACTGCTGATTTCTTTCTCTTTCCAAAACTCAAGTTACCACTTCGAGGCACCCGTTTTCAGTTGCTAGTAGACATAAAGGAAAATCCGCGGCGACAATTGACATCGATTTTCCTAAAAGTGCCTACAAAAAATGTTTTGATCATTGGATTATTCGTTGGGATAAATATATAATTTCAGAAGGGGCCTACTTTGAAAGCGATAAAATAAAATTGAATGAATAATTCATTTTTTGTGTTTTATTGGGATATTTCCTGGAACTTTCTTGACACAGTAGTATTTACAACAAATAAAATGTATATCTTGAATTTTCTGGGAATAGTCTCCGAAGACTTCTTTATTCTTGATGAGTTTTTTGGAATTTTTATATCTGGCAAACAGTAAGAGATAGACAAAAGCTTTCTTAACAAAAAATGTAGGCTTGTTAAAAAGACAATTTATATTATATACAGTTTTTTCGTGGAGTGGATCGTTTTTAATATATTCCTTGTTATTTGTTTCAACTATAAATACTTATACTTTTCTCACAAGGGAAATTGTCAACTCCTGACCATACAAAGAAAGGAACTTCAATCGCGTAGCAACCAGCTTTTGACTATCACTTTAACCTATGGTACTGCCTTATTTCGGTTCTGCTTACAAGGAAGCAAGTAATAAGACTATTTCTGATAATTTTGTCTCGATTAGCCTGAAGTAAATAAAAGCATAAGCTTTTTAACACTAATTTGTTGCAGAGATGTAGAGAAAGTCATTAGAATGTAGCACATCAGATTTTTTTTTTAATTTACCTGCGGTTATCTCTACAGTGTTTAATTTTGTTATGCCTTCGCAAGGAGGTCTGCAGGTTTAAGTATTGCCTCGGTATGTCTATGAATCCTTATGGATATTTATAGTTACCTCTTTCGGTTATAATATATAAATGTATATTCATTTATACATTCAAAAAGCCATAACCCTCGTTAAAGCTGCATCCTTAAAGTTGCAAAAGATGCTGTAATCCATCATTTTTTATATAAACCCTGAAAAGATTTTAATCCAATTATCTGAATACACAAAAGCAGTGTATGCATGTATTCAGTGTTCCTAATGCTTCTACACCGTTGCACGTATTTCGTCCAAATTTGGCACAAACAAATGCGAAAATGACTGTCCAGCTCAGAACTGGAAGTTCTGCTCTACTTATTATGTGAAACTATTCAATTTTATGTGAGGCCTACAATTTTCGGAAGGCATCTATAATTGTGTGTGTGTATGTGAACAGGATAACGAAGTTGGTTAAACACCAAACTTTATATTTGAGTTGAGCATCTTTCAAAGATGCGCACTCAAACTAACCTTTACATGGTGTAATTTTCGAAAGCTTTTATTTTCTCAAATATCCCTCTAGCGATTTTGATTAACTAACCTAATATTAAACATATTTACATGAAAATTAAGATGAATAAATTGAATTTTCTGGGAATAGCCTCTGAAGTCATCTTCATTCTGAAATACTTGTGCACAGCTGGAAATCCGTAAGAGATTAGCAAAACCTTACTACACAACAATTTAACAATGCCCGAGATATCCTTTGTTATTGGTTTCAATTTTAAACACTTAAGCGTTTCTTAAAGGGGAAGTTGTTATCCGTTTTTCTTTTATTTTATTCCTGGCCATGCAAATAGAATCGAATTTCAAAGATACCTGCAGAATGACAGATTTTAACAAACCTGACTTTCGCTTTAGCCTAGTTTATTCCCTTATTTCCCTTGTATTTATTACTAATTAAGTAATAGACTATTTATGCTATTGCTGATCTCGATTATTTTGAAGTAGATAGAAGAATAACCTTTTATAAGGATGCACAACAGATAGAGGTGAAGGAGTGTTATTTTTCGTTTCTCTATTTTATTAATGTATTGTTTTCGTCGCTACATACCCCGTATGGGAGATACTTTAAATTACACTTTGTGTACTTTCTGGTTTGACTCGCGTGTCGGTGACGCTTTTTTTTAGAGTTTCCACGGCCAAAACAATAGTATTTTAGGGTGAAAACTTGCCTTTGGCTACTCAGTGGTTTGCACTTTAAAACTCCTTTAGAATTCAAACGAATAAATTCGTTCTAAAGGTGATCTTCTGGTATCTCAAGTCGATTAGTCTCGGAACACGAGCTGAAATGAAAATAACTGTTCCTATTTAAATAACACTTCCAGCACCTCAGTAAGAATACTTCACTATTTTCTGAATATTGAAACACGGAAGGGCAAGATTACAAGCACTTTTACAATGAACTTTGATTTCTGGTCGCAGGACCAATTCTTGGTTGAGCGTGCGTACCGCACTCACCCATAGGAGCAACTCAAAGCGTTCTTACCTCCCAGCGTGCAACTCCCTACGAAAAACAAATGAACATTTGTTTTGCCTTTCAATTAATTATGAACATTACACTTTACATAATATTCTCAAAATTAGATAAAATATTAAACCATGCACTCTGCATCATTTTCATACACTCACGCTATTCGCATATCAGTATTTACTGTTACTTTGGAGAACATTTTTGGAAAAAAAGGTCTGTCTGTCTATGTGTCTGGACAATATAGCTCAAAAACGAAAAGTCCGTTAAATACCATAAATGCGACACGAAGATTTTCAAGAAAATTCCCCCATCACCAACTACCTTTTACAGGGAAAATTTTCGAAAATTTTGATTTTCTGAAAAATGGGTTCTAACAATTTTGATTAAAATAGTATATTAAAGATATTTACCTGAAAAATAAAATGTATATCTTGAATTTCCTGGGAATAGTCTATGAAGACTACTTTATTCTGGATGAATTTTGCGGAATTTTGTAATATGTGGCAAAACTAAGAGATAGACAAAAACGTACTGAATCAAAAATGCAGAGCTCGTGAAAACATACAATTATACTATATGCATTTTTTCGTGGAGTGGATCGTTTTTAAGATATTCCTTGTTATTGATTTAAGTTTTAAAATACTTATAATTTTCTTATTTGGGAATTTGTCAACTCCTGTCCATACAAAGGAATATCAGTCCCATAGCAACCAGCTTTTGGCTTTCACTTTAACCTATGGTACTCCCTTATTTCGCTTCTACTTACAAGGAAGCAAGTAATAAGATATTTCTGCTAATTTTTTCTTGATTAGCATGAAGTAAGTAGAAGCATAATTTGTTGCAGAGATGTAGATAAAGTCACGTAAATGGAACACATCCGAATTTTTAATATAATTTAGCCTGAACATGTGCATTGCTGGTGAAATGTTTGTGGGGATCCTATGTATCCTCTATTTTAAGTAAAACGGTAGAGAAAATAAAGTTTTTTTGTGTAGGGAAAGAATAAACATTGTGCTTGATGAGTTATAACGTTGGCTCTTCCTACACATTTGCGTGCAGACCCACAGAGGGAGGTTGCCAACACACTGGTTGTGTTTGGCTTGGATAAAACTGCAAGTGCGATCCTTGGCAATGAAAAGGTAGATGAGCTGGCAAAAGGAGTTGTTTACGAAACAGTCAAGTGCCACTACAGTTGTCCTCCAGACAGGATATTAAAACGAAATGAAACGTGAAATGGCTGCATTGCAAATAAAATGTCACTATGGACAGATAACGGTGCCCATTACAGAGGGGAGAGCTTGCGATTATTAGATAGCGGCTCAGGTCCGTTCATGTAGCTTTGAAATAATGCAATACCTACCCTCGTATTCCCAAAACTCTAACTGAAATATCGGTGGCTATGTGGGAATTTAACCATCACTGAACTCTCCAAAAGTTACGCTTATGTTAGTCCTAATTCCTTCAGAAAGAACCAGATAACCTTCAGTGAGGCCTGTATAGTAGACTATTCAACATAACAAAATCCTGATTTTTTAAATTCACATGACTCTTATACCTTTCTGTAACAAACTATTGTTGCAAAAGCGTGTTTTAATATCGCCAAAATGATAATTATTTTGACCAAATAAACCAGCAATTCAGTTTAACGGAAACAGGTTTCTTGACATTAAAATTAAAGCTGGTCTTTTCATATCAGGCATAATAAACAATTGAAAACAGTTTCCACTGCAACAAATAATAAAATATGAATTAAACATTAAATGAAACAGCCTTACAAAATGTATAGGGTCAATACTAATCTGAAACAAAAGCCACTGGCAAGAAGTTCACAAAATGTACCCTTTAAGATGTGTGTTTACGCATGTTTATAAAATTACGGAGATGTAAATAGATTTATGTAAAAATATGTAACTGTCAGTGAGTTATAACCAACATGACAAATTCAAAGAGCTCTCAATATATGGTGTCGTCTGTTAATGAAGAGTATAGTGTCCTAAAAAGGAATCAAATCTAAAAGTGATGCAATAATCTTTCTTAGGGTCCTATATACTACTACACCAAAAATCTGATGTGTTGCACTCACATGACTTTCTCTACACCTCTGTAACAAATTATTGTTAAAAAGCTTAATATTCTAACTACTTCATGTTAATCGAGATAAACATTTGCAGAAATTATCGTAATTACTTGATTCCTTGTAAGTAGATGGAAAATAAGGGAATAACTACGCTAAAACGACTGTCAAATCTTTCAAAAGCTGGATGCCATGTGGTTGAAATCCGTTTCCATGCAGGGCCAAGAGTTTAAAACTTTCCGTGTGAGAAAAATAAGTATTTTAAACCTGAAACAAAAAACAAGGGATATCTTCCTTGTAAGTAAAAGCGAAATAAGTACCATAGGTTAAAGTGATAGTCAAAAGCTGGTTGTTATGTGACTGAAGTTCCATTATTTGTATGGACAGGAGTTGACATATTCCTGTATTCCTGTATGAGAAAAGTATAAGTACATATTTTAAAGCCGAAACCAATAACAAGGAATATCTCAAAAACGATCAACTACACGAAAACATTTTGTGACATAAATTGTGTGTTTTATCGTGATCTACATTTCTTCTGTAGTAAGTTTTTGTCTAATTCTTACGGTTTACCAGTTATGCAAAATTCAGTAAAAATCACCAAGAATAAAGAGGTCTTTAGAGGCTATTCCTAGAAAATTCTTAATTTTATTTTTCACGTAAATATCTTTAAATTACGATATCTTAATCAAAATCATTAGAGCCATTTTTAGAAAATCAAAATTTTCGAAAATGCTTCCATGCAAAGGTTAGTTGGGGGTTTGGGAATTTTCTTGAAAATCTTCGTGTTACATCCTTGGAAGATGCTGAACTTAAATACCAAGTTTGGTACTTAACGGGCTTATAGTGTTTTAGCTATGCTGCCCAGACACACACACACACACACACGAACATTTTTCGAAAATGCTTTTTTTTTATTATTTTTTTTATTATTCAGGGGGTCTCGGTATCACATTTTTATGTGCAATACAATAGCTTCTCTATACAGTATGTACAGTCATGGAAAAAAATGAATGAGCGCACTCTCAAAGCAGAATATTTCAGTCCCACTTCGTGTCGCAGGGAAGTTTACACTGGTCACAATTTCCAGTATGCAGCTTGACTAACCTAACAAAGTCTGAGACATGCGTCATCGCCTGTCGAACACATTAACAGGCTGTGTCTTGCACCGAGTCTCACATTTGTGTTGGCTCCTGATGAAGAATTCGGCAACAAGCGCTGTGCTTCCCATTCTTCGTTAGCCAATTAGTAAAGAAACCCAAAAGTGTTTCTACCTGATGCTATGCTGAATACGATAAATGGAGCGCGTTATCATAAGAACCATGACTGGTATTACAGCGCATATATGAATGTGGCAGCCTTTTAGCCCAAACAAATATAGTTCAGAGGTAACGCAAGCACTTTGAATGTTACCGAACTTAAGTTCAAACCTCTACAACAGCATACAGTTTTTCTTCCCCATTTGTGTCGTTTCTTCTATCATATTTTCTATTTCACATACTTTATTTACACTAATACAGAGTTTCCGCTATACTAGCTATAATTTGAGCATTAGATAATATGCAGATATTTATTATGTGTAAAAGCCAAAGTTTACAGCTACTGGTGATAAGCTTGATCTCTTTATCGTTATTGTGCTTCTTTCTGTGTTGGTCAAATGTTTGTGCTTGGTTCCATTAGTCACCGAAAGAGTTCCTCAATTACTACTACAACGACGCACACATTCATACTTTAGCAATGGCAGAGGCCGTTGATAAATGTTCTGCTGCTCTCACCCTGGTTTCACAGGATTATACGGCCACCAGATCGGGTAGCATTTGTGATGTTCCACAGTCCACTGCGAGGAGGTGGGCATAGTTATATCATGAAGAGGGACAGGTTGCTGCAAGGAAGAGCACTGGTCGCTCGCGTGTATCTACCGAGAATGGAAACAGGTCTCTCATGGCAGAGGTCGAAAGAGATCCGTTTCTGACGGCCGCTGAATACAAGGTTTTATCTTTATTCCCGGGTAGTGAATGGACGGTTAGCAACCGCTGTAAAGATGCCGAAATTCGGCGTAAACGTGCGGCCGTTAAGGAGGTGCTACTGAAGCCCACAAAATTGACAGTTTGATATTTACTGCACAGTACGAGAACTTCCATTGGAGCAAAGTCGTTTCTCCGACGAAGCTACGTTCTGTACTGCAGATGCCAGTTCGACTGTTTGTTTACTGGTCTAGTGGTACTCGATATGGTATGCGCCATTTGGCCACTCTTTCAAAGACACCACTCTGGTGGGACTTGAATTTTCAGCCACTAAAACCCGTTCTATATAATTACGTCTATTGGAACTGCTGGAGGTATTACTTCAAGAGACGATGACACCGTGGTGTTCATGTATCCTGTTTAATTACTTCAGTTTTAGTTATATCTATTTTGATTTGACATCATTATGTTGGCATACTCGTGTATCTTTGCAGAATTTCCTTGATAAATGTTGCAATAGCTGCAAGGAGTGGTGGAACGAGCTTTACTGCTTGGGCATGGATATCTCAGGAAGGTGCAGGTATGCTGGAGCGTGTTCATTGAAAACTGAATGGGGAAACCTATTCTGAAATTCAGGAACATGTTCTGCTTCCATCTGCCTAAGACAGTTATCCTAAAGCTATTATTAAATTCCAACAGAATCATTCGATTCAGAAGTCGGCCAAAGTTCTAAAGTGGTTTTCGGAGCACACGGATATCTAAGAGATTTACCGTGGCCTCCAAAGTCAGCAGATCTCAACCCAATTGAACATGTTTGGACGAAAGTAAAGCAGAGGCTTCTTCGAGGTCCCACATTGAATAATGCTACTCAACTCTGGTGTGCCATGACATACACTTGGTATTCACTAGCAGAATACATCAATTATTTTCGAATGTTAGTGGATTTCATGCCCCGAAGATTGAGGGCAGTGATAGAAAATAATGGGGATCACACAAAGTATCAGAATTTATTTTTTCTTGCTTTATTAGCCTTCTGTTGCATTTAAAAGCAACCGGAGATCAGGTTGTAGTGTTTTTCTTTGTTTTCTAGTTTGCGAGAACTGCATATAAAATATTTCACATTTCACAGAGTGATTGATTTATATAACGTAATCTACATCGGTTATATGAACTAAAAAACAAAACAAAATCTATGCGGGTTACTGGGCTCCAACCTACGCTGGGTAGCACCTAGAGTTTCAAACAGAGGACGTTAGGACTGAGCCATTTCTACTCTGAGCACTGTTTTCCCTATTTCTAAAGAACTGCAGAGGACAGCTCAACTGTCAAGTCTTGGTTTATTTTTTAGTATTTCTGCACATGTTTGCGAAAAAAAATTATTTTGATCGTTCCCTGGTTGCTATAAAATGTTATAAAGCAATAAACTACGTCTTACCTAGCTGTATAAATGCATGCTTTGTAGCATAGTGCACGTGCACGTGTAAACCCAGCTCGTGTAACTTCGTATGCTTCCGTAAGGCCGAATCGTTACTTTGAAAGATACCAGCGCTCAATCATTTTTTCCCATGACTGTACATAGTACGTATAGAGAATATGAAAATGCAATAAGGCAATGTTTGCCAACGTTTGTCTTGAATGACATGAAGTAGAACAGTTTGTACAAGAGTGACTAGAGAATTCATGCGAGTGCAACACAGGCTTTTAGCACCTTTTCTATATATATATAAGTTGACCTTCACTCGTGAACCATGACAATTTTAAAGTTGTTAAATTCGAACATGTATTTAAAATGAAACACTTTAAGGAAGTAGTAGCACAGGAAAGCTAGGTTACACTAACCGCAGTAGAGGTAAATGGTTAGAATATCCGCTTTCCTGCTGCCCTGGAACTGTTCCACCAGGGAGAAGGTGGAATTTATTGCGGACAAAGCTGCCATCAGACAGTTCCCTCCTAACACTTCTAATTCCCTTTGGAATCCGTCCTGCTGCTGCAGACCCAGATGATCTAAGTAATCAACAAAGCTTGCTGATAAATGGCTGGCTGCAATGCAACCCAAAATTGTGCGAAAAAACAAACATTGTTACTCTAGTGTTGCCTCCCGAACTGTCATATCTGCGCTTTTACAATATATACATTACTTTCTCTATCTCTCTTGATTCAGCAGCAACAAATTCCAATGCTTGACATTATCCTGGTCCAACTTCAAAGAACTCATCTTCCCACCTTCTGTTTGTGTGCCCTCTTTGTTGTTTTCCCTTATGATTGCCTGTACATTGTTATATTTTCAGGTATCTTTTCCATTCTGCCTACATGTTACTTTCAGTCTGATTTATTGTAAGGCCATTTTAACCTAAAAATCCCAATTTTCGGGGCAAATTCAATGATAAAAATATATTAAGGGAGGTGATGAAAGGACCTGTGAAAACTACAACGGGATCAGCTTGAAGAAACTCAAATTTAAAAATCTCAAATTTTTACATAGGCTTATTCTTCTCCCTGCTTAATGCTAATTGAAATAAACATTAGTAGAAATTGAGATAATCTTGTGGTTTAACAGGAAACAATGGAGTCAGCTGATGAATTTAATACTGTGTCGGCATGTTGCATGGTAGCTCAGTGATTAGAGCAACCGTCTAGAGATCAGTGGTTCAAATCCCAAGTATGGCATTAATGTTTTCAGTCTAACTTTACCTATCCAGCCTACACGGTTTCTTTGGGGGAAAAATCTGATGGGTTCCATTCACATGACCTTCTCTACACCTCTACAGCAAATTATTATTAAAAAGCTAATGCTTCTATTTACTTCATGCTAATCGAGAAAAAAAAAAAAAAAATGAACAGAAATCGTCTTATTACTTGCTTCCATGTAAGTAGAAGGGAAATAAGGCTGTACCATAGGCTAAAGTGATAGTCATAAGCTGGTTGCTATGTGACTGAAGTTCCTTTGTTTGTATGGACAGAAGTTGACAAATTTCCGTATGAGAAAAGTATAAGTATTTTATACCTGAAACCAATTAAAAGGAATATCTTAAAAACGATCAACTCCACGAAAAACTTGCATATAACATGAATTGTGGGTTTTAACGAACTCTACATTTTCACACACACGCACGCAAAAACATGGACCTTTTTCCAAAAATGCTTTTTGGGGGGGATTAAGGGAGACCCAAAACATGTATTTCCGGTGAAATCTCGGTATCGAATTTTTGGGTGCATTACAATACCTTCTCTATACACTATGCACATAGTACGTGTAGAGAAAGTAAAAATCTCGCAAATTTTTTATCTTCTTAAACCTGGCTCTAACGATTTTGATTAACATACTGTATATTAAAGATATTTATATGGCAAATAAAATACACATATTGAACTTTCTGGTAATAGCCTCTAAAGATCTCTTTATTCTGAATGAATTTTGCTGAATTCTGTGTAATTGGTAAACCGTAAAAGATAGACAAAAATTTACTACACAAAAAATGTAGATCACGTTAAAACACACAATGTATATTATATACGTGTTTTCCGTTGAATCGTCCATTTCTGACATATTTCTTATTACTTGTTTCAGATTTAAAACTCTTTTCACACATAAAGATATAAACTTCTGGCCCTGCATAGAAACGGATTTCATTCACATGGCAACCGGTTTTTAAAATATTTGACTATCGCTTTAACCTATTCCGTTATTTTCCTTCTACTTACAGCTAAACAAGAAATTAATTTCGAGATACTGTGTTTCTCGATTTCATAAAGTAGAAAAATATGTTTTTTTAACAATTTGTTACAGCGATGTAGAGAAAGTCATGTGAATGGAACAATTAGATTTTTACTTTCTCTACACGATCTACGTAAAAAGTGTATAGAGAAAGTGTTGCATTCCACCCAAGTTTTAAAATCCGAGATTTTACGGGAAATGCACGTTTTAGGGTCCCTTGTATCCAAAAAAAGGCATATTTTGCAGAAAAAACTTTGTGTGTGTGTCCGCGAACACAATAATTCCAAACCGTAGTCATAAAATACCAAACTTGGTATTTAAGTTTAGTATCTCTCAGAGATGCGCTTCGAAAATTTTGAGAAAAGTCCCCCAACCCAAACTACCCTTTACATGGCAAAAGTTTCGAAAATTTTGCTTTTCTCAAACATTGATCTGAAGATTTTGATTGAAATGCCGTATATTAAACATATTTACATTAAAATCAAATTTATATTCTGAATTTTCCTCTAATAGCTTCTGAATAATTCTTTATTCTGGATGAATTTTGCATAACGGGTAAACCGTAAGAGATAGACAAAAACATACTACACAGAAAATCTAGATCTACGTAAATTTTTCATGTACATTTTTCTGTGGATTTTGCCACTTTTGAGATATTCCTTATTATTGGTTACTTAACTTTTCTCATGTGGGAATTAGTTAACTCGTGGCCATGCAAAGAAACGGACCTCAACTACATGGCAATCAGCTTTTGAAATATTTTCTATCGCTTTAGACTAGTGTATTTACGTGTTTCTCTTTCACGTACAAGAAAGCAAGTAATAAAACCATTTCTGCTGATGTTTATCTCGATTAGAGTGAAGTAAATAAAAGAATAAGATTTTTAACACTTATTTGTTACAGAGATGTTGAGAAAGTCATGTGAATGGACCACATAATTTTTTTTTCTATTTCTTCAATCCCTTATATTTCCACGGGAATAAAGAATACTTCCACTGGAATAGCGTTCTTTTTAAATTCACTAGGTCTTTATCAAACACTGCAGGAGTTATTCTGTTTCTCCAAAAAATCATCTGTAATGTAAGTTCAAAATGTGGCTGTTATAAAGCTACAAAGGGAGAACATAAAAAACCAATCTCCATAAAAAGGGCGTTACTGACTTACTGCTCTTCCGCGTCTCATTCATTACGTCATTAAGAAAACTACTTGAGGAAAATTGCTATACCACTGTCGTGCTATTTTATTCTTTTTCGTTTCCAGATTACCCTCTTCTTTGTAGGGATTACACCCCCAAGGACTTTTAATCCAATGCCTTGAGTCAGTAGCCTTTCGAGTATCAAGTAAAATCTGGATCATTGCAAATCCAGAATGGATGATCAAACTCTGGATCATTGCAAATCCAGAATGGATGATCAAACTCTGAATCATTGCAAATCCAGAATGGATGATCAAACTCTGAATCATTGCAAATCCAGAATGGATGATCAAACTCTGGATCATTGCAAATCCAGAATGGATGATCAAACTCTGGATCATTGCAAATCCAGAATGGATGATCAAACTCTGGATCATTGCAAATCCAGAATGGATGATCAAACTCTGGATCATTGCAAATCCAGAATGGATGATCAAACTCTGGATCATTGCAAATCCAGAATGGATGATCAAACTCTGAATCATTGCAAATCCAGAATGGATGATCAAACTCTGGATCATTGCAAATCCAGAATGGATGATCAAACTCTGGATCATTGCAAATCCAGAATGGATGATCAAACTCTGGATCATTGCAAATCCAGAATGGATGATCAAACTCTGAATCATTGCAAATCCAGAATGGATGATCAAACTCTGGATCATTGCAAATCCAGAATGGATGATCAAACTCTGGATCATTGCAAATCCAGAATGGATGATCAAACTCTTGATCATTGCAAATCCAGAATGGATGATTAAACTCTGGATCATTGCAAATCCAGAATGGATGATCAAACTCTGGATCATTGCAAATCCAGAATGGATGATCAACCCATTGCCTGATATGCCAGCGAAGAACGGTCTAAATTATCGAACCCAGTATTCGCCTAGCGACCAAGGAATTCCGCGAAATACCCTTCTTAAAATGGGTCGGCCCCAGAGTTTGAATGCAGACCAAAGCCACTACAGAGACATAGGAAAAACGGCACCAAATGATCACTACTCTGAAAGCTTTCCTTGCCTCACTCCTCCATCCCATTCCTTCACATTTTCCTTGATTCGAATCGCCCCATTCAGTAGCGGATATGTCTGGGAAATCGCGGCGCCAGCTTCATGAAAAATGGCAGAACGAATATTTTGTAATTTAGAAAGCCTGCTGTTTAATTTCGGTGTTCAAACTGTACATAATGATACCTTAATATTAAACTTACTATATCAGGAAATATAAAGCACACTTTGGTGATCATACAGATATTTGGTTACAATTTAAAAGACACGTTTTACTTTCTCTAGTATATATATACAATGTACATAGGGATAGAGAAGGTATTGTATTCCACCCAAAAATTCGATGTCGATATTTCATCGGAAATATATGTTCTGGGTTCCCTGAGTCCGAAATTTTTTTTAGAAAAAGGTCCGTGTGTCTGGACAGCATAGCTCAAAAACGAAAAGACCGTTAAAAACGAAACTTGATATTCAGGTTTGGTATATTTTCAAGAAAATTCTTCCACCAAAAACTACCCTTTACATGTAAAAATTTTGGACCATTTTTATTTTCTACATGTCTAACGATTTTAATTACTATCCCGTTTATTAAAGATATTTACATCCCAAATGTATATCTTGAATTTTCTGGGAATAGCCTTTGAAGACCCCTTTATTCTGGATAAATTTTGCCGAATTTTGCTTTACTGCTAAACCATAAGAGATAGACGAAAACGTACTACACAAAAAATGTAGATCTCGTTAAAACACACAATATATGTCATTCACATTTTTGTGGTGGGGTAACCGTTTCCGATATATTCCTTGTCATTGGTTTCAATTGTAAAGTGCTTATACTTTCTCAGACAGGAAGTGTCCATTTTCTTTTGTTCTACTCCTAGCAAAGCAAAGAAGTGATTTGGAATGACAATCGCATAACGATAGTTTTTAAAACATTTGACTATCACTTAAGCCTAGTACATTGCCTTCTACGTATAAGGAACTAAAGTAATAAGAACATTCTGCTAATGTTTATCTCAATTAGCATTGAGTGGAAAGAAGAATAGTATTTTGTAAGAAGTTGGCAGAGTAGCTTGAGAAAGTCATGTGAGTGAAACACATCAGATTTTTTTAATGATTTTAAAGAATAAAAGATAAGATATAATGCTGCTGTTTTATGATTTAGTTACTATTATTTTATTTAGTATCCAGAATTGAAATTTATCTGAAATTCGATGCGATTTAATGTTGTATATATTATATAATATTTATTTTTAAAACAATATAAATGATGTTCACCCAAGTATGAAACCTCCAGAGAGAAAATATTACGTTTATTGCAACAAGAAACCGCTGTTTTTCAAGGGTAAGAATTTACTGTAAGAATGTTACCTGAAGAAGATGTGGAAAAGTCATAAACTTAAGATTATACCTTCCTAACCACAGCAGCTGCCTGTGTTGATTCCTGTATGAAATATAGACTTAATATAAACAAAATACTTTAACTACTATCAAAGAAGTTGCCACTGACGCACAGAGTGAACAACAAACCCATCATCACTGTTCTTGACTTTAACAAAACAAACACTTTTTTTTTTTTTCTCGCTACTAGACGACAGAATGTGGAGTAACATTCCTTCCCTCCCAACTTGGCTAATCGTCACCTGCGCTAACTCTTGAGCCATCTCTTATTATAAATATCTGTATTATTTTTACACTGGTTAAGTTTGAATGTGGAAGGAACTGCCAGAAAGACGCAACAATGACGTTAACGAAGTTAACTTTCTGACAAGAATTTTCCGTCATTTAGAAGTGTAATCCTTTGATATATCTCAGAAGCAGAAAGAAGTCTAATCTGCTAACTCATTTACATGACAAAAGTTTTCTGAAAGCAGCTTCCGTTACATTATATTGTAACAATGTATTTTCAATTGTTTAGAACATGTTTTTATTTCTCGTCGCTACAATGTTTGTTCACTAAGCTGTCGACTGCCTCGATTTCTTATCAAACTGTCTTGGTCACGACTGACCTGCGGCCCTGCCTGCTCTCCTAATATGTCCCCTCACAGATGCAAAAGGAAATATCCACATCTGTGGCAAGTCACATATAAGGGCCCTTCCCCCTTTTCTTGGGTCATTAATCCACGTGTTAACTCTTATTTTCTCTAGCAAATATGTACATAAAATTTACATAATAGCTATAGAAAGTATTGTATTCCACCCAAAAATTCCATAGGATCCCCTGAATACAAAATAAAAAAACGAAAAAAATTAGCTAAAGGATCGTGTATTTATCCAAATTTTCAAAAGCGGAAAGTTGCATAAATACCAAACTTGTTGTTTAAGCACAAATTCGAAAATTTTATTTTCTCAAATGACTAGGGAGTTTTGTTTTTGTTTGAGTTTTGTTTAAGATATTTTCACCACAAACGAAATATATATTTTTGAATTTTGTGGGAATATCTCCTGAATACCTCTTCTGGATTTCTTTTGTCTAACTGGGTAACCGTAAGAGATAGATAACTTACTACACAAAATGTGTAGATCTCATTAAAACGCAAAATTTTGTCATATACGTTTTTCGTAGAATTAACCGTTTCCACATTATTGATTTCAATGTTTAACTACTTAAACCTTTCTCAAACGGGAAGTCATATTTCCTTTCGTACCTGTTTTGTTTAATGGCTGACCCTGTAAATAAAACCAAATTTCAATTGTTTCGCATAGCGACCAGCTTTTAAAAAAAAATTGACTATCGGTTTAGCCTAGCGTATTCCTTTATATAAGGCAGCAAGTAATAAGGCAAGTTCTGCTGATGTTTATTTGATTATTATGATGCACATAAAAGAAAATAATATTTTGTAAGAACAGTTGGTTTACACAACAGGTAAAAACAGTCATGTGAATGTAACCACACATTTTTGCTAAGAAATCTGATGTGTTTCATTCACTTGCCTTTCTCTACATCTCTACAATAAATTACTGTTAAAAGTCTTATTCTTCTATTTACTTAATGCTAATCGGGAAAAAATTAGCAGAAAGAGCATTATTACTTGTCTCCTTTTAAGTATAAGGTAAATAAGGGAGTACTCTAGGCTAAATTGATGGTTAAGTTTTTTAAATCTGGTTGCTATGTGATTGAAGTACCTTTGTTTGTATGGATAGGACTTGATAAATTCCCCTATGAGAAAAGCAGAAGTATTTTAAAACAAACTAATTACAAGGAATATCTCGGAAACGGTTAACTCCAAGAAAAAAGTGTATATAACATAAATTTTGACTTTTAACGAGTTCTACATTTTATCTCTAAGGTTTTGTCTATCTCTTGCGATTTACCAGTTATGCAAAATTCCGCAAAATTCATCCAGAATAAACATATCTTTAGAGGCTATTCCCAGTAAATTGAAGATATGCATTTTATTTCTCATTTAAATATCTTGAATATAAGAGATTTTAATCAAAACCGTTAGAACCATTTTTGAGAAAATCGAAATTTTCGTAACTTTTTTCCTTATGAAGGGTAGTTTAGGATGGTGTGATTTTCTTGAAAATCTTCCTGTCGCGTCTTTGTAAGATACCAAGTTATGTATTTAACGGTTTTTTCGTTTGAGCTATACTGCCCCCTCCCCCTCAAACACACATACACATGGGTATTTCCATAAAAAATATTTTTTGGATCCAGAGCGTCCCAAAATACACATTTACTGCGAAATCTCGGTATCGAATTTTTGGATGCAATACGCTATACTCTTGTGTACATAGTACGTGTAGAGAAAGTAAAAATAGGAAAGATTGTCTTTTAATGAATGTTAGCGGCAAAAATACAGTTTTGTGGTGCTTGAGGTTGAAGTAGTTTATTAGCTACTCTTGAACCCTCACAGCTGCATTTGAGTGTGCTCCATAATTACTAGCGACGTGGATTAACAGAGAGTATTTTTTACTCGAGTAAACACCGCAGACCCAAGTTTTTTTTTCTAACTCCCCGAGTTTGATTGGAGCGGATGTCAAACTTTTCTGTTTGATTAATGAGGTAGAGAGGGGAAACGGAGTGGAGCAACAAATTTCTCCTTGTGCTTTGCTTCCACAAGTCAAACTATTGGGATTATAAGCGGATAAGGACTCGAAATATTGTGGCGCATTGCTGTGAAAAAGGTACGCAAACAAGATTAACGGAAAACAAGATTAACGTCCTCAATTTTTACTTTCTCTACACGTACTACGAAGTATACGTTTTGGGTTCCCCTGAATAAAAAAAAAACATTTTTGAATAAAGATCCGTGTGTGTTTATGGACAAAATAGCTCAAAAACGAAAAGACCGTTAAATACCAAACTTCGTATTTAAGTTTGGTATCTTCCAAGGATGCGACATGAAGATTTTCAAGAAAATTCCCCCACCCCAAACTACCCTTTACATGGAAAAAATTTCGAAAATGTTGATTTTCTCAAAAATATCTTTAACGATTTTGATTAAAATCTTTTATATTTAAGATATTTACATGCCAAATAAAATTAATACCTTGAATTTTCGCTTCTATTTATAAGGAAGCAAGAAATAAGACCACTTCTGCTAGATTTTTCTCATGGACACAAAAAAAAAAAAAAAAAAAAAATAGAAACATAAGCTTGTTAACAATAATTGCTGCAGAGATACTGAGAAAGTCATATGAATGGATCATATCAGATTTTTTTTTAATTGTTTCATTTGTTTAGCCCCCTTTAAATTCATATCAATGGTCATATCAGGGACTTGGACTTGTGAAACAACTCGTATCACTCTGGGTTCAGAATCTTAGGTTAATCAATTTTATATTACTGAACACACGCACATTCATACTTCCAGACTCTGTGGTGGATAGGGAATAATTCTCGTTAAAGAAATATTCCCATCTCCAGCCGGGAATCGAACCCGGGACCTCTGGATAAGAAGTCAGCTCGCTGAACACTACCTCAGAGGCAGTCTCCTTAATCTTTGTTGATATGTGCCCGGGATGTCGCACATTATTGACAGCGATATTGTTGTGTTTCTTACCCAGAGAGATACGAGTAGCTATTTACTACCTGTAAAACATTTCCGGAGTTAAAATTTATTAAGTTATTTGTGTAACCTTATCTTCGTCCTGTTTTCAGTTGGTTGTTGGGATGCCGCTCCTGGCGGGGACGTTGGGCCGGGAGGTTCCGGTCTCCCTGTTCGACTGAAAAAGGAACTTGAACACTTTTAGCTAGTCCAGCCAAAACAACTAAAAAGAAAATATTTTATGTTCCATTTACATGACTTTCTCTACATTGCTATAACACATTATTGTTAAAAAGCTTATTATTCTATCTTCTTTATTATAATGGAAGTAAACATTAACAGATATTTTCTTAATTACTTGCTTCCTTGTAAGTAGAAGGAAAATAATGGAATACTCTAGATTAAAACGATAGTCAAATGTTTTAAAAGCTGGTTGCCATGTGGGAGCTTACAACTTTTAAATCAGAAAACAAAACAAGGAATATCTCAGAAATGGTAAATTTCACGATATAAACTCCATTCATGTGATATAAATTGTGTGTTTTAATGTGATCTACGATTTTTATGTAGTAAGTTTTTGTCTATCTCTTGCGGTTTACCAGTTAAGCAAAATTCAGAAAAAAATCATTCAGAATAAAGAGGCCTTTAGAGGCTATTCCCTGAAAATTCAAGATATACATTCTATTTGTCATATAAATATCTTTAATATACGGTATTTTAATTAAAATCGTTACAACCCTTTTTGAGAACATCGAAATTTTTGAAATTTTTCCCCTATGTTTTAGAGTAGGGGATGTTTCTCAAATCTTCACGTCACGTCTCTGGAAGGTACTAAACTTAAATACCAGGTTTAGTGTTTTACCGACTTTTCGTTTTTGAGTTAAGACACACGGATACACACACGGGCCTTTTTTCTAAATCAACTTTTTTTTTTTTTATACAGGGATCTGAAAGCGTATATTTCCGGTGAAATCTCGTTATCGAATTTTAGGGTGCAATACAATACCTTCTCTATACACTATGTACATAGTACGTGTAGTGAAATTATATAAAAGATCTATAACATCTAATTAAACAGGTATAAGACTGTCGGAGTGCTTCAGTCTAGACACTATAGTGACCCTGTCATTGCTATGGCGAGGCTCCTGGTTCTGGTCGCCTGGTGTATTCTCTCTCCATTCCTCCCTCCTAATGACGACTCCTCGTCGGGGGTGATAGGTACAATAAACTCAAGTTCATTTTCGGTTCTATTGCCCTGTGCAGAGTTATAAATTCAAATTTCCTCTTTAATTCAATTATATATAATCATTGCAGGTGTAAAACTCGATAACTAAATACATTTTACTTTCTTTCATACATAAAAAAGAAAGTATTACATTCTATTCAAAATTCGATACTTGAATTTTACAGTAAATACACCTTTTATGGTTTCCTGTATCTACAAAGAAGCAGTTTTATGATTTTTATGTGTGTACATTATATATATATATATATATATATATATATATATATATATATGTAAATCTGATGTTCCATTCACATGATTTTCTCTAATATTTTGTAACAATTTATTGTTAGAAAGCTTATTCTTCTTTCCATGTTCATGCTAATCGAAATAAAAATTAGCAGAAATGGCGATATTACTTGCTCCCTGGAAAGTAGGAGGGAAATAAGGGAAAACACTAGGCTAAAGTGATACTCAAACCTTTAAAAAGCCGGTTGCTATGTGATTGAAATTCGTTTCTTTCCATGAACAGCCGTTTACAAATTCCGGTATGAGAAAACTTTTAAGTGTTTAAAAGTAAAACCAGTAAAAGGGAATATTTCGGAAATGATCAACGAACGAAAAAGCGTGCATGTCATAAATTCTGTGTTTTAAGGAAATCTACATTTTTTGTGTATTAAATTCTTGTCTGCTCTTACGGTTATGCAAAATGAAGAGCTCATCAGAATTAATCTCATAAAATTCAAGATATACAATTTAGTTGTTGTGTAGTGCATTAATATACAGTATTTTAATCAAAAACGTTAGTCATTTGTGAGAAAATCAAAACTTTGGATTTTTTTTATATTAAGATTAGGGATGGGAGGACTTTCTTCAAAATCTTCGTGTCGCACCTTGAGGGTACTAAACTTAAATACCAAGTTTGGTATTATTTTACCGACTATTCGTTTTTGAGTTGTCATGTTCAAGAGAAAAACGCACATATACATTTCTAAAAATACTCTTTTTGATCCAAGGGACCCTAAAACTTGTATTTCTGGTGAAATATTGGTATAGAATTTTTGGTTGGAATGTAATATCTTCTATACCTATGTACTAAGTATAGAACATAAAAATATGTATTTGCAGTGCTTTTCTGTGCAACAATGTGTACTAACAAATGAATATTACAGCACTATTTCTTAAAAATCTGATGTGTTACATTCACAGGCCTTTTTTTAAAATTTTAACGTCCTTTAACCTGCTTGGTCATATCGAACGATGAATGAAATTGGTGAAATGATGCTCAAATGATTTCAGGGTCCAGGGAGCTTAAAGTTAATCGACATTCGTCTTCTCAGGATAAGGGAAAACCCCGAAAAAAACTTATCCGGGTAACTCACCATAAGCGAGATTCGAACTCACGACCTGTTGAATGTGAAGCAGACACGCCCACCACCACGCTACCCAGACGGGCTCACATAACTTTCTCTACATCTCTGCACCAATTTTTGTTAAATACGTAGCTTATGCTTCTATTTACTTCATGCTTATCGAGAAAAATGAACAGAAGTAGTCTTATTACTTGCTTCCTAGTAAGTAGAAGCGAAATATGGGAGTATCATAGGTTAAAGTGATAGTGAAAAGCTGGTTGCTATGTGACTGAAGTTCCTTTGTTTGTATAGACAGGAGTTGACACATTCTTGTATGAGAAAAGTATAAGTTTTTTAAAGCTGAAACCAAAAACAAGGAATATCTCAAAAATGATCAACTCCACGAAAAAAAAAAAAAAAGTATATGACATAAATGATGTTTTGTCGTGATCTACATTTTTTTGTGAAGCAAGTCTCTTACGGTTTACAGTTATGCAAAATTCAATGAAAACAATCCATAATAAAGAGGTCTTTATGGGCTATTCCCAAAAAATTTAAGATATAAATTGTATTTTGGATGTAAATATCTTTAATATGCGATATTTGAATCAAAATCGTTAGAACTATTTTTCAAAAAATCAAAATTTTCAGTGTGGCTTTAACAAATGAATATTGCGACACTATTTCTTAAAACTGAAAGCTTTCCCTCTGTCTGACAGCAGAAACAAGCATAATATGGGTGCCCCTCAAGGCATTATTCTGGTTAATGAAGGACAAACAGTGTTAATATAGTGAACGCGACAGGCAAGTATAATGCTTCAGGATATTATAAATCGCGATTTTGCTGTAACATCTAAAACATTTCAGAAGCAGCTGAATCTGGTTAAAGGAGCATCGAACGCAGCCTAAAAAAGAAGCTGATGCGTTCCATTCACATGACTTTCTCTACATCCCTGCAACAAATTATTGTTAAAAAGCTTATGCTTCTATTTACTTAATGCTAATCGAGAAAAAAATAGCAGAAATAGTCATATTACTTGCTTTCTTGTAAGCAGAAGTAAAATAAAGAGAAAGTAAAAAGATAGACTAAAACTTACCACACTAAAATGTAGATTACATTAAAACAGTGATACAGAATTTCGTAAAATTCATCCTGAATAAAGTAGTTTCAAAGGCTATTCCCACAAAATTCAAGATATACATATTATTTGTCAGGTTAAATATCTTTAACATAGATATTTTAATCAAAATCGTTATTTATTTTTTATAAAATCAAAATTTTCGAAAAAGGTTCCATATTAAGGGTAGTTGGGGGTGGGGGGATTTTCCTGGAAATCTTCCTGTTGCATCCTTGCAAGATACCAAACTTAAATACCAAGTTTTGTATTTAACGGTCTTTTCATTTTTGAACTATGCTGTCCACGCGCGCGCACGCACGCACACACACAGACATACCTTTTTCCAGAAATCCTTTTTTTGGATTCAGGGGTACCCAAAACATGTATTTCCGGTGAAATCTCGGTATCGAATTTTTAGGTGTATTACAATAGCTTCTCTATACACTATGTACATAATACGAGTAGAGAAAGTAAACATGAGCTTTCAGAATTTGCATTCACATTTGCTGTGGCTGAAAGGTTTATTTGATGTAGTCAAAATACATCAAATAGTAGTAGTTCTCAATTATGTCAAACAAATAGCTATTAAATACAATGAATGAATAATTATAAAGTAAACCTGATTTTTCTTTGAAGTTGCGCATGCTCATATTTATTTTGATATGAAGACAGAGATAACTTAGAGAAAAATAAAGGTTTATATCAAGAGCCAACTATGTTTTGAACCACAATGGCGGACTATTATTCCTGGTATTTAGAAGGCCCTACGTTCACTACAATCCAGCAATCAAAAACTTAAATGAATTAGCAATATTCCTACTTCTTTCGTTTCCTCCTTATTAGCATATTAATATACCTTACTTCGCCTATAAATGAGAAGATTTTGCAAAGCTTCTTCTTTTACGTTATACTGAAAAACCTTGATCTATTATTTTAACCATATCTCCACATGTCAACACCATACACAAGTGCTTGCGATTTTGCCAAATCTATTGAATTACATAAATCATTGTTGCTCAGTTCAGAAAATATTTTTGTGTGCAGTCTCCTTCAGAAAATAAATTTTAGACAGCTGGCACTAAAAGTCGAGTTTTTAAAACGAGACACTCATATTAGAAATTTATGATAATAAATCTCAAAGGAATAAAATGATTATAACACTCTATTGTTATCAGCTTTATTGCGATAAAAATTATAATGTAGATATATTAAGTGGAGATGTATTGGTTGATGTAATAGCGGATTAATTGAGAGGCTCGGAAAGGATTCTTCCAATTAACTGTTTCCAGTTGAAACAATGTAATTGTTTTTTCTGGATGGTGTTTACGCCCGCTTTTACTACCATGGTATCGCAGGCGACGACACTGATGATACATTGAATGATAATGGAGCACCACTGGAATGCGATGGCGGGGGAATCCGGAGAAAACCCGCCCCTGCGCAGCTTTGTCCACCACAAATCTCACGTGCGGCCCTTAGGATGGAACCCAGCTGTCTAGGTGAGAGGCGAGTGGTCTAACCACTTGGCGCGGACAACGTAATTGGTGTCCGCTTCGGAAGTGTGGTGGGTAGTGTGTCTGTCACACATTCAAGAAGTCGAGAGCTCTAATTTCGCTTAGTGATTTAACCCGATAAGATTTTTTTTTCAGCATTTTTCCTAACCTGGAGATGATGAATGTCTAGTAACTTTAAGCTCCATGGACCCCGAAATCATTTGAGCATCATTTCATTGACTTCATTGACATTAAAACTCACAATTTATGTCGTATATTTTTTTTTCGTAGAATTGATCATTTCTTACATATTCCTTGCTATTTGTTTCATATTTAAAATACTTAAAATTTTCTCACAGAAAAGGATGTAAACTTCTGGCCCTGCATAAACGAATTTCAACCACATGACAACCAGCTTTTAAAACATTGGACTATCGTGTATTTTCTTGTTTTCTTTCTACTTAGAAGGAAAATTTCTGCTAATATTTATCTCGATTATCGTAAAGTAGATAGAAGAATACGCTTTTTAAGAATAATTTGTTCTAGCGATGTAGACAGTCATGTGAATGGAACACATCAGATTTTTTGTAACCTTTAAATTAATAAACCGTTTATTTAATATTCAGGCAGTACAGCCCTTACGAGCCTGGGTATACTAATCTGACTGCCGACCTCACGCCCACTTACTCATGGCATAGGTGGGTGATTATCACCGTTATACTAGCTTAAATTTGTACTATTTACCAGGTGACTCAACTGCCTCGTATTTGACACGTGCGTTAAGAGTTGCAGAACTAAACGGGGCTATTTATTTCGCAACCAATCAGTGGAGAATTGACTTGAGCGTTCTTCGTTTACCTTTCTGCTTATCAGCGGAGAAGATGGGTGGGTCCAGCTCATATTGAGGGGCAAAGTGAGGGTCAATCACCCCAGTTCTCCACTGACTGGTTTTAACACAAGAAGGGATATCTGCACTTGTGAAAAACGGATCAGTTGGGCCAACTGGATTATTATGATGAAACGTTTTATTTAAGTAATTCACCAAATATTTTATTAATTTCGGTCTTTACTGCATTATCATGTCCCCACAAATTGTATTAAAAGTGGCGCTTATGGTGAGCGAAACACAGGTATACTCGTACGAGCGCAACAGATACCTACCCTCTTCGTTAAATTAAGTCTCGTATTTGTCGTTTAGCGCATCTTCGCGCCGTTTTGTCTTCTTTCGATATATCCTGTGTCGACGGTTCCCCGACAAAGCACAAGTTAAACAGAGTTGCTTTTCATGGCTTCCACGACGGCAGTAAATGAACTGTTTCCACAGCAATTACGCTGACTGTTAAGTAAGGGAAGCGAAACGAAATACACAAAGCAAATAAGACACACAACGCCTGGAGCTCCCACCACTGGGGCCTTATCGTGGTAGTTCTCTTCTGTTTCACCTGTAACTCAAATAATCATTTTGTAAGAGAAATGTAATAAGGCCTTCCTGGTGAATTTCACTTTCTGATAACACATCTTAATATAGGTGAAATTCATCTGTGAAATTTTACGAAAAATTGTGAAAAAATAAACTTATTCTTTTCATAATAAAATAACATAAATTCTGATGTTTAAGCAAATGTCGTTTTTTACTTTCTCTATACGCACTATGTGCATAGTGTATAGAGAAGGTATTGTACTCCACCCAAAAATTCGATACCGAGATTTCACCGGAAATACGTGTTTTAGGGTTCCTTAAATCCAAAAAAAAAAAAGCATTTTCACAAAAACGTCCGTGTGTCTTTGAACACGATAACTCAAAAACGAAAAGTCGGTAAAATACCAAACTTGGTATTTTAAGTTCTGTATCTTCCAGGGATGCGACACGAAGATTTTAAGTAAAGTCCCGTCACCCCAAACTACCCTTTATATGGAAAAAATTTCGAAAATGTTGATTTTCTTAAAAATGGCCCAAAAGATTTTGATTAAAATATCATATATTAAAGATATTTTCCTGACAAAATGTATATCTTGAATTTTCTGGAAATAGCCTCTGAAGACCACTTTATTCTGGATCAATTTTACGGAATTTTCATAAGTGCGAAACCGTAAGGGATGGACAAAAACTTACCCCACAAAAATGTAGAGTACATTAAAACACACCATACATTTTTTTTTCTGGAGTTGATCGTTTGCAAGATATTTCTTGTTTTTAGTTTTAGCTTTGAAAATCATACAGGAATTTGTCAACTCCTGTCCATACATATACACAAACAAACTTCAGTCACATAGCAACCAGCTTTTTCCTTCCACTTTAACTATGGTACTCCTTTATTTCGCTTCTACATATAAGGAAACAAGTAATAAGACTGTTTCGGCTAATGCTTTCTCGATTAGCATTAAGTAAATAGAGGCTCAAGTTTTTAACAATAATTCGTTGCAGAGATGTACAGAAAATCATGTGAATGGGACAAATCAGATTTTTCCACTTGAGGCACTTTTACTGAAAAATTAACTAAATATTTAAGTGAAAGAAAAAAATATAATCTGTATATTGTGTAATAATATTGAAAAACAAACAAATGTCTGTACACGCTTAAGAGGCCCGTCCAACTTTAAATCTTCTTTTCTCGTCTTTTTTCTTTCTTTCTTTCATTATTTTTATCCATACAATGCAATGTTTAATGACTCGTTTAAAACTTTTTTACTTTTCCTACACGTACTATGTACATAGTGTATAGAGAATGTATTGTATTGCACCAAAAATTCAATACGAGATTTCACCGGAAATGCATGTTTTGGGTCCCCCTGAATCCATGAAATCTTATGTGTTCCTCTTTACATCTCTGCAATAAGTCATTGTTAAAAAGCTTATGCTTCTATTTACTTCATGCTAATTGAGAAAAATTAGCAGAAATGGTCTTATTATTGCTTCCTTGCAAGTAGAAGCGAAATAAGGGAGTACCATAAGTTAAAGTGATTGACAAAAGCTGGTTGCTATGTGACTGAAGTTCCTTTGTTTGTATGGACAGGAGTTGAATATTTCCTGTATGAGAAAAGTATACATGATTTAAAGCTGAAACCAATAAAAAGGAGTATCTCAAAAACGATAAAGTCTACGAAAAAAAAACGTAGATGACATAAATTGTGCGTTTTATCGTGATCTATATTTTTTGTGTAGTAAGTTTTTGTGTATCTTTTACGGTTTACCAGTTATACAAAATTCAATAAAAATCTTCCAGAATAAAGAGGTCTTTAGATGCTATTCCCAGATAATTCAAGATATACATTGTAAATATCTTAAACATAGGAGATTTTAATCAAAATCGTTAGAACCATTTTTGAGAAAATCGAAATTTTCCAAAGTTTTTCTATGTTTGATGTTTTTGAAATATGCTGTCTATAGACACACACACAAAAACACGCACACACGGACTTTTTTCCAAAAATGCTTTTTTTGAATTCAGGAAGACCCAAAACATGTATTTCCAATGAAATCTCTATATCCAATTTTTGTGTGCAATACAATTACCTTCTCTATGCACTATGTATATAGTACGTGTAAGAAAAGTAAAAAAGTTTTAAACGAGTCATGCATATCATTTGTCATGGAAAAAACTCTTTAAATAGTATAATCAAAATCACTAAAGCAATTTTTGAGAATCAAAATTTCAAAAAATGTCCATGTAAAGGGTAGTTTGGGGTAGAGGGAATTTTCATGAAAATCTTCATATATTCTTAGAAGATGTAGAACTTAAATATAATTTTTTTTATTTTTCGGATTTTTCGTTTTTCGATTGTGTTATTCACACACACGCGCGCGCGCAGTTCTGTTTATAGAAATACCTTTTTTTTTATCAGAGGTGCTCATAACATGCATTATCAGTGAAATCTCGGCATTGAAAATTTTGGGTGGAATGCAATACCTCCCTACCTAATATATTCGTAGTAGAGAAAGTAATGAGTTTTATCAAGCTAAATTTATATAACTCCATGGCTCGACAGCTCACGGGGAACCTTGGCCTACCGCCCGGCCGCTGCGTCCCCCATCTCGGTCCACTACAGACGTCATGGATGGGGTGCAGTATTGGAGGGTGAAACGTAGTCAGCGCCTCGAGCCCCTCCCGGCCGGTTAATGCGGTCCTCACGACCTGTAGCCGCTACTTCTCCATCAAGTAACTCCTCAATTGGCCCCCCAGGGACCTCACGAGGCTGAGTGCACCCCGGTCCAGGTCTCCCAGCGGGGGAAAAATCCCCACGCCGGTACTGGGGATCGAACCCAGGTCTCCCGCTTGGTAGGCAGCTGCGCTACCACCGCGCTAAAGAGACGACCGCTAAATTCATATACTCATTAATAATTGATACAGAGTAGAGAAAGTAATGCGAGTGGAAGTATTTTATATCTCGCCAACAAACTATTCAGTAAAAGACTATTTCAGATTGAGATGAACGTTTGTATAAACGTATATTCCACATATCCTTATAAGTAAAAAGGGAATAGCGATAGACAAAAGTTTAAAAACTGTTCGTTATATGAAACTTTAAGGTCAAACTATGACTTTGTAAGAAACATGTGAATTGCGTCAGCACTTAAAAATGTAAACCAGTGAATATTTAAAACCTGCAATAACGTATATCTCGGTATCGTTGATGCTTCAAAAAAGTTATTTGAGTAAATTGAGCATTTCATAGAAATGTGCATTATTTTCGTAGTTGGTAAATGATCTCTGATTATTAACCAGTAATACAAAAGTATACAAATTTATTTCCGAATGAAGAGGGCTTCTTAGACTAGAGCCAAAAATTTAATATGAACTTTGTTCTTCATTGTAACATTGTTACTATAGTATTTTAATCAAATTAATTACAGATATTAATTAGAAAATAATAAATATAGAACATTTTTCAATGCAAAGGACAGTTTCTGGTGGGGATTTTATATAGTGCAACATTTTGTTTTTCAGTGAACCTGTTCTCAGACAGAGAGAGAGAGAGAGAGAGAGAGAGAGAGAGAGAGACGGGATAGTCAAGGATTTTTTTATAAAATAATTTTTTATTCAGGAACCCTCAAAACATGTATTTCCTGTGAAGTTTTAATAGCTGTTTTTATTTGGAATATAACATATAACACTTTGTCTACTTCGTACATTGTAAGGAAAGTAAAAATAATAACAGTTTAAGCAAACTATCCTTATAAATTAGTCTTAAATTTCTATATAAGTTTCTAACTTATTATATCCACGAATTTTCGCTTAGAATTGCCTAACATTTTATAACACCTTCATTTGTTCACTTTGCTATTAAATAATGCTAACATAACCGATGGATTAATTACAACAGTATGTAGTTTATATTTTACAAACCTACTTACAATACTTTACCTGCTTTACAGCCAATAGCTGTGTGTTGGGGTGTTTTGTTAAGGATTCCCCAAGGTGTTATTTTTACTTTCTATGCATAGTACATGCTCCACGCAAAAATTCGGTATCAAGATTTGACGGAAAAATACTTATAGAGTCCCCTGTATCCAACAAAAGAATTTTTAGAAAAAAGTTCATATATATGTCCCTGTGTCTGTGAACACGATAACACTAAAACGAAAAGCCAGTGAAATGCCAAACTTGGTATTTAAATTTAGTATCTTGCAAGGATACGACAACGACTACCGTTAGCATGAGGAATATTTCGAACATTTTGATTTCTCAAAAATGTCCCTAACGATTTTGATTAAAACACTATATATTAAAATATTTACATGATAACTAAATTTTATTTCTAAAATTTTCTAAAAATAGCCTCTAAAGACCTCTTTATTCTGGATGAATTTTGCTAAATTTTGCATAAGTGGTAACCCGCAAGAGAGAGACAAAAACTTAATACACAAAAAATTGACACTTCGTTAAAACATACAATTCATGTCAATACAGTTTTTTCCTGAAGTTGTCTATTTCCGAGATATTGCTTGTTATGGATTCGGTTTTAAAATACTTAAAACTTTTCTCATACGGGAAGTTTTAAACTCCTGGCAATACAAAGAAATGGATTTCGACCAAAACAACCAGCTTTTAAAAGATTAGACTATCGCTTTAGCCTAGTGTATTCCATTATTTGCTATCTACTTACAAGGAAGCAACTAATAAGACTATTTCTACTCATGTTTATCTCGATTAGCAGAAAGTATACAGCAAAATACGCTTTTTAACAATAATTTGCAAGAGAGATGTAAAAGTTTTGGGACATGAACACGTCAGATTTTTTATGATATTGTTCCGAGGGGTGCGCACACAAACCTGGCTGTACTTGGAGCATGGCGATGGACGAGATCATTTAAAAGTTTTAATTTCTTGGTAATTACTTTTAAAAAAAAAAGTGCTACAAGTCCTCCAGTCAAGTTGCAGATAATTAAAAATTAAACCATTTAAGTCTTAATAAGGTTTTTAATATCCTTCATAGAATGACTGATCTCTCCTGTGACAAACGAAAGTCATTACACAGGAAATGTCTGAAACAGGGGTCTATAGGGTCAATGCTTTGCTTTCAATTAAGGTTGTACTCCATATGTAACCAAAACAAAATTAAAAAATAAAAAACCGTATAATTACTCCAACCGACATCTTACCTATATATCTCGTTGCGGTATTCATTTAGTTAGAAAGGTTTCAAAATATTTATCTTCGGTTCAGAAATATTCAGTCTTTGGTTCAAAAGCTGTTTGTCTTGGCTGCCCTAATGCTGTATTGATTTTAATCAAATTTAAAATGAGTCTTCAAATTTCGTACATAATTTTAGACACTCCTTATTTTGTAATGATGTCAACAAACGTTTAAATGTATTGATACATTTTATTAAAAACCCTATGCATAACACTATCTTCCTACCTCAGTAGTTGGCAAGCTGTTTTAGTGCTATATAACTGAAGTTCCTTTGTTTGTATGGACAGGAGTTGTCAAATTCCTGTATGAGAAACTAAGATTTTTCAAAGCTGAAATAAAAAAGAAGGAATATCTCATAAACAAACAACTCTGTGAAAAATATATGTAAATATAAATATAAAATATAAATTGTCTGTTTTAACGTGCTCTACATTTTTATGTGGTAAGTTTTTATTCATCTTTTAGGTTTACCAGTTATGCAAAATTCCGTTAAATTCATCCGGAAGAATCTTCCCAGAAAATTCAAGACTTACATCTTATTTGTCAGGTAAATATATTTAATTTAATCAAAATCGTTTCAACCATTTTTGAGAAAATCAAAATTTTCGAAAAAAGTTCCTTATAAAGGATAGCTGTGGGTGAGGTGATTTTCTTGTAAATTTTTGTGTCGCACCCTTGGAAGATACAAACTAAAATACCAAGTTTGATATTTAACGGACTTTTGTTTTTGAGCTACGCTGTCCACAGACAGACACAGACACCCCCCCCACACACACACACGGATTTGTTTTCCAAAAATGTGTTGTTTTTTTTTTGTTTTTTTGTTTTTTTGGATTCTGGGGGACCCAAAGCATGTATTTCCGGTGAAATCTCAGTATCGAATTTATGGGTGCAACCTTCTCTATACACTATGTACATAGTACGTGTGGAGAAAAAATAAATATAATCCTAGCTAAATATTCAAATTTGAGTTTTAAGTCAGACACAATTTCAGAATGCTATTAAATATTACAGAAAATATCTAACTGAAACAACTCTTATGTGGAAAAGTGCTTATTATTTATTTATTAAATTTGTTCTGAATATTTTAATTGCATTATAAATTTCACTCCCGTTATGGCCAATAAGATAGACATATTGACTTTACTTCAGTACTGTGTGGAGTACTCTTTAATCCTAATACATTTTCTATAATTGGGGAACTATAAAAGATAAACAAAAATGACGCACATCTGTTTAAAACGTACAATTATCAATTTGAAGCTTTTTCCCAGTAAACTATTACAAATACGTTCCTCGTTTTTAGAATCTATCAACAGAAAATCGCATCGAGTTTCTGGAGATTTACAGAAAATAAATGTTATTCTTTGAAATATTAGGCTTTAATATTTAATGAAAAATCATCAAGGCATGTTCTTTAAATTTAAAATTACATTGTATAAGTGAGAAAACGTTTGTTACGATAAAGTCCACAGACGTTCAAAAATGTATAAATCTGTTATCTTAATTTTTAGGAGAACTTCGATAAACAGTTTAATAATGGATTTTAGAAATCTGTTTTTGCAGATCCTAAGAACAGATAATGTAAGAATGGAAAAGAAAAATATTATTTCAATAGGTAAAAGTATGAAGTAAGTGAAGCAGTTTAAAAAAGATTCTCCTTTCATTGCTAGTAGTACTTAAATATTATTGGGATTTGAATATCTCGTTAACTCAACCAATGTTAAATTTGGAAATTAATTATCCATTATCTTATAAACTGTCGCCATCTGTATCCTAAAATGAGATGTGTAAATGTAAATTAAAGTTTTTCTGGAGTAATAAGAAATGGGATAGCAAGCTTTTATAAAATAATCGTGAGCAGAGTGTTACGTGATACAAGAGAGCAGTACTCAAAAGCTTCTCTTTTTACTTTCTCTACACGTACTGTGTACGTAGTGTATAGAGAAGGTATTGCACTCCACCCAAAAATTCGACACCTAGATTTCACCAGAAATACATGTTTTGGGTCCCCCTGAATCCAAAAAAACAAAACATTTTTACAAAAAATCTGTGTGTGTCTGTGAACACGATAACTCAAAAACGAAAATTCAGTAAAATATCAAACTTGGTATTTAATTTTAGTATCTTCCAAGGATGTGACACGAAGATTTTCAGAAAAATCCCTTACCTCAAACTACCCTGTACATGGAACTTTTTTTCGAAAATTTTGATTTTCTTAAAAATGGACTCCAACGATTTTGATTAAAATATCATATGTTAAAGATATTTACCTGACAAATAAAATGTGTATCTTGAATTTTCTGGGACTAGCCTCTGAAGACTGCTTTATTCTGGACGAATATTACGGAATTTTGCATAAGTGCTAAATCGCAAGAGATATGTAAATTAAAGTTTATCTGGAGTAATAAGAAATGGGATAGCAAGCTTTTATAAGAATAATCGTGAGCAGAGTGTCACGTGATACAAAATATTAGCAGTACTCAAAAGCTTCTCGTTTTTACTTTCTCTACACACACTGTGTACGTAGTATATAGAGAAGGTCTTGCACTCCATCCAAACTTTCGATACCGAGATTTCACCGCAAGTATATGTTTTAGAGTCCCCTGTACCCAAGAAAAGCATCTTCACAAAAAGGTGTGTGTGTGTGTGTGTGTGTGTGTGTGTGTGTGTGTGTGAACACAGTAACTAAAAAGGAAAATTCGGTAAAATATCAAACTGGGTATTTAAGTTTAGTATCTTCCAAGGATGCGACACGAAGATTATGAGAAAAATCTCCCCACCCAAAACTACCCTTACGTGGAACTTTTTTCAAAAATTTTGATTTTGATTAAAATTTCATATGTTAAAGACATTTACCTGACAAATAAAATGTATATCTTGAATTTTCTGGGAATAGTCTGTGAAGACTACTTTATTCTGCACGAATTTTACGGAATTTTGCATAACTGCTAAACCGTAAGAGATGGACAAAAACTTACCACACAAAAAATGTAGAGCACTTTAAAACACAGAACTTATGATATATGCATTTTTTCATGGAGTAGATAGTTTTTTAGATATTCCTTATTTTTGGTTTCAGCTTTAAAAAATTAACTCCTGTCCATACAAACAAAGGAACTTCAGTCACACAGTAATCAGTTTTAGACTATCACTTTAACTTATGGTACTCCCTTACTTCGCTTCTACTTAAAAGGTAGCAAGGAATAAAACTATTTCTGCTAACTACTTCTCGATTAGCATGAAGTAAATAGAAGCATAAGTTTTTTAACACTAATTTGTGTCAGAGATGTAGAGAAAGTCATGTGAATGGAACACATCAAATAAGAGACTCAGAAGTTAGAGCGCTTGTGTATTTGAGCTCGGTTGCGGTAACAGAGCTGGTGCAGGTGCAATGATGGGAAAGCAACATATCAAGAGTGGCATAGCCGCGGGAAATCTACAGCTGTGGCAATCATATTCACCTCTAATTGATTTAACTGTTGGATTCTTGGCTGAAAATTGTTGTAACGTGTATGATGTCGGATGGTTTTGCAGAACAGAGCCATGCGTATGAGTGCGCCCTCAATATTGATCCAGGCGGTCGCATCCCAGGGTTTCCATAGGGCCACATGGGGCTGGCCCCGCCCATTTCTCCAAACTGTAAATACAACAACAAGATCTGGAGATCATTTTCAGCCTGCTTTCCTTTCAATACTAAACTCTCATACTATAATACCTTACATATGTAACTTCTATATAATTAATCTTAAACTTCACTCATTTTCAATTTTAATTATTAGATACGAGGACAGTTTTTTTTCAACCTCCGATAGGCTATAAATAACAAGTTCATAGAAAACAATTATTTTATTTTAATTGTTTTTCACACAAGCGTGTATAGAACAGAAGTTGGATAGGTAGAGTCAGACTGAAAAATTCAATGCCACAGCCGGGATATGAACAACGGATCTCCCGATCTCCAGTCGCCTGCTCTGTCACTGAGCTACCATGGCAACATGTCGGCATAGCATTGCATTTCTCAACTGACTCGCATGTTTCCCGGTAAACCACAAGGTGATCTGAAATTATTTTGAGATGAAAAACCCCAATGGCGACTTACAATGATGTAAGTACTAAGTCCCTGGATTCGTAATATAGCCTACTATTAAGATAATTTAATACTGTTTTTAATTGTTTTTCATACAAGCCGTGTGTAGGACAGGATTTTGATAGATAGTTGGACTATGCTACGCCGGGATGTTGCCATGGTAGCTCAATGGCAAAGCAGCTGGCTAGAGATCGGGAGATCCGTGATTCAAATCCCGGCTGTGGCACTGAGTATTTCAGTCGGACTCTACCTATCCAATTATTTTATTACTAAAAGTTTTATACACTTATGGTTACTTTTCAACATAATCACCGAAAAGATTAGCACATTTATCGTACCTGTGCACAAGCTTTGCAATACCCGCTTCAAAAAATGTCGTCAATGATGCAACCCCGAACCACTATCAATACAGCTATTTATGGTGAAACTTTACGACGTTTGCGGAGAGCCATTCTAAACAAACGAAGAGGAATGCTGACTTCAGGAATTCTGTTAGTCCATGACAACGCTCGTCTATACATTGCTGGCACAACCCTTCGGCTCCTTGAACAATTTCAATGGGACATTTTCGTTCAGCCGCCGTACAGTCCTGATCTGGCACCCAGTGACTTTCATCTTTTCCCTGAGCTGAAGAGTGGCTAGGAGGGCAGCACTTTCAAACCAACGAAGATCTTCAAAACAGCGTCAATGCTCATTTGAAATCATTGGCGGCAATATTTTTACAGCGGGTATTGCAAAGCTTGTGCACAGGTACGATAAATGTCTCAATCTTTTCGGTGATTATGTTGAAAATTAACCATAAGTGTACAAAACTTTTAATAATAAAATAATTGTATTCTTGTCTTGTATTATAGCCTATCGGATGTTGGGGAGAAAAAAAACGGCCCTCGTAGATAGAAGATAGATCTATTGTCTGTTGCCATACACTGTACAGATAGACTAGTCATAAATGTACATTAATTAAATAATTCACTTAAACTGAAAAAAAGTTTTGTAATGTAAAAATGAACGCAGTGATTTTTTAAATTTACATGTCATCTATTTTAATAATGTCATATGGGAGAGCATTGGCAATTTTACTTAAGGGGAACTTTGGTGATTTTGAGTATTTAGTTGTTTTATATTTTCCGATGTGGATGTCATTCATACTTCTAGTAAAATGATTATTAAGGTCACAGTTGAGAGTGAATAAGTATGAGTTGTTTTTATAAAATAGTGGAGCTTTATATATTAATAAATCTGTCAAAGTAAAAATATAAAATTGTGTAAAAACATGACTTAATGAGTCTCTTGGCTTCATATTAAAAATTATTCTAAGCACTCTCTCCTGAATTAAAAATACCCCATTTACTTCAGATACCCATATTAAAATATTGTATGATAAAATCGACTGTGTAGTGGCATATACAGTAAGCAACTGTGGAAGTAAAAGTTACAATGGAAATATGAATGAATTGGTTGGTTAATTAGTTGACAATAGGAACATGAAAAGGGTGATTATAAACATAAATTCGATTTTTAAACGAGCATTAAAATACTTTCTTTATTACAGTTCCTTTTGTAATTCATTAATCTAATTTTCGGATAATCATCAACTTTACAGAGATGTATACTTTTATGCATTATCAAAGATGAATATCAGGACAAACAATTAAGGGTGCAGGACAAACAATTAAGGGTGCAGGACACAGATTTTCCATACGGATAGCAAAATAAATAAGGCAATGTAATAAGTACTTTGGGCGACGCCGTAGCCGAATGGTTAGATCGCTCGCCTCTCACCTAGCCGTCCTGGGTTCCAATCTATAGAACCATATGCTCCCTAGATCCCCGCCATTCATTCCCACGATTACTCCATAATTATCCTTTCTGGTATCCATTTGATAACATCGATTTCCTCACTTTCATGCCAGGCATCGCGCTGATCATCCAAGCTGACTTTTCTCTGATCCAGAGCCCCTGTACCTCAGCAGACCTTGGACCCTAGGCGCTGTCTGTAAGTCCTGGAGGTTATGTGCTGTATATGAGAAGTGTAAACAGGGAGACAAAGAAAGTACATTACGCTTCATATAACAGTTAAGCAAATGTTGTTGTCCAATTTGTTAGAGTTAAATTCCTTTTAGAATTCAATAACAAGTAGAGGAAATACAAAGGTTGATTTTCAAATTTAAATACATCGTATTTATGTAATACAAGTAGCATTATAATAAATAGAATAAATCTAATATTATCATACACTTAAAAATAAATTTATTTATTTAAATAACATCTTTAAATTTACACGTATTATAATGGAATAACTTTTCTACAACACGTCTATCTATACACATTTCAGATGAACTTCAGTGAAGAAAATTATTGAAAACATTGAATAATTGAATAACAATTTTCTTTTAAAAATAAAAATAATAAATATAGCAGAAAATGCAGATGTTTATCAGACTTGCACTTCAAACTAGCTGCTACCAAGGAAACTGCGATTGAAGTTGAAAGCACAGGGGTAAGCAGAAATCAGTGGCACATTAAGTTTGATAGTTTAAAGTCTCAGTTAGTTCCTTTCTTACACTTTCTCTACTACTTATAGTAAGTAGGGAATGTATTGCATCTTACCCAAAAATTCAATGTATGGATATCACTGGAAATATATTTTGAGGCCCCTTGAATAAAAAAATTTAAAAAAATTTCTGTTTAATAACAAAAAAGATAAGTTGATATTTAAATTCAGCATCTTCTTCCATCCACTACTCTTTATATGGAATATTTTTCGAACATTTCGATTTTCTCAAAAAAGATCTAATGACTTTTTTCAACATACATAATGTTTAATATATTTACATTACAAGTTAAATGTGCATCTTGAATTTCCTGGGATTAGTCGGAATTCTTATTCGTTTCCAATTACTTTAGTAGACTGTAATCCATTAGGTATAGAGAAAAACTTAATAAAAATGTAGATCTCATTAAAACACACACGTTATTTTGATTACAGTTTTATGAGTTAAACGTTACGATTTCTGGTTGTATTGGTTTCAATTCTAAAATACTTATACAAAATACTTTTTCAAACCTAAGATCGTTATTCCTTTTTCTTTTTCATTGTCAGTCAAATATCAACGGAATGTCAATGAATCACAAGGCGACTAGCCCTTGAAATAAGAGTGATATCCAGAAACTAACAGAGATTTCGGCATAACAAAATAATAAAGAAAGTTATCAACTCAAAACTTTACTTACAAAGTTGCAGTACCTTACTCTATTTGTTAACGCACTCTCCATTATGTCAGACATTTATTGTCACGTGGTAACAGTGTTTCAATACCGCTGTTATACTTTTCTACCGCCAAAGAATTGTTTTTTTTTAACGCATGTATTCAGCTAATCGAATTTTAAGGGCAAATAGCCCAAGTGTATAGTGATAATGCAAGTCTTCACTGAAGAAATTGCGCATAATTTACAAGTAATTAAGGACAAACCGGAAGTTTATGAATCGTTATGAAAATGTTGACAGCAAATTTCGATAAAAGAATTCAGAAAAATCTGATGTGTTCCATTCACATGACTTTCTCTATAACCAATTATTGTTAAAATCTTGTGATTCTATTTACTTCATGCTAATCGAGAAAAGTTAGCAGAAACAGACAGGTTTATTACTTGCTTCCTTGTAAGTAGAAGCGAAATAAGGGAGTGACATAGGTTAAACTGATAGTCGAAAGCTGGTTGCTATGTGACTGAAGTTCATTTGTCCGTATGGACAGGAGTTGACAAATCCCGTATGAGAATAGTATAAGTTTTTCAAAGGTGAAACCAAAAACAAGGAATACCTCAAAAACAATCTGCTCAACGAAAAATCAGTATATATAACATAAATGGTGTGTTTTAACCTCCTCTACATTTTTTGTGTTGTAAGATTTTGTCCATCTCTTACGGTTTACCAGTTATGCAAAATTCCGTAAAAATCATCCAGAATAAAGTAGTCTTCAGAGGCTATTCCTAGAAAAGTCAAGATATACATTTTATTTGTCACTTAAATGTCTTTAATATAATCAAAATCGTTGGAAACTTTTTTGAGAAAATCAAAATTATCAAAATTTTCGAAAAACGTTCCATGTAAAGGGTAGTTTGGTGTGGGGGATTTTTCTACAAATCTTCGTTTCGCATCCCTGGAAGATTACTGAACTTAAATACTAAGTTTGGTATTTTACCGACTTTTCGTTTTTGAGTTATCGTGTTCAGGAACACACGGACACATACGGACCTTTTTCTGAAAATACTTTTTTTTTGGATACAGGGGACCCTAAAACATATATTTCCGGTGAAATCTTGGTATCGAATTTTTGGGTGGAGTGCAATACCTTCTCTATACACTATGTGCATAGTGCGTATAGAGAAAGTAAAGACCAGTGCTTCACGTTGAACACCGTACTACACTTTCTGGATAGTCCTCCTATATTTTGTTTCATTTATATAGCCCCCTTTAACTTTTATGGTCATATAGGCTTTGCTTTAGAAACAACTGCTGGCGCTTAATGTTAGTTATTTCAGTACTATACTGTTAGAAACACATAAACATTCATTCTCACATGCAACTTCCAGATAATGTGGGGGATTGAAAATAACTCTAGTTAAAGACAAATTTCCCGCTCCACCCGATATTCGAACCTAGGACCTAAAGTTGAGAAGTCACAACGCTGAGCACTCGACCACAGAGGCAGTCTTGAAATATCTAAGTACCACTTTAGTCTACTGTATTCCCTTATTCTCAGTAATCTACAAGGAAGTACGTAATGAAAGCATTTCTGCAAATGTCATGTCGATATAGGTGAAGTAAACAGAAAAAGAAGCTTTTGAAAGAATAGTTAGTTGCAGAATAGGTAGAGAAAGTCGTGTGAATTTAAAACATAAGATGTATTTTAGTTATACGAAACACAAATCTGGAAAATATATGAATATTGTATGCTTAACCTTTTAATTCTCAACTACACGATGCACCATTGTTTTGTAGACGAATTATAGTGTCAAAGCCAAAGCTGTATTGATTGTAAGAGAGTGATCCAAGCACATGGGTTGAACTTTAGCCAGCTGTGAATAACTCGTAACAAAGAGAAACTTCTGTGCCACTATCGAGATCGACTGACAGATATTCCGACTAGCAGGATTCTGCTAAAATGCGTTCTGTGGATACAATAGGAGAAATTATGCTCAGGATTTCTAATAAACGGTGTACCTTCACCTAGATTGAACCCCTTAATTACCTTACTTTCTTACGGTTACAAAGACCAGCATTATCGCGACTCAAAGATTCGGTTCCGGTGTAGCTCTTCGTTGGCTGTAGCTGGAAATTATTTTCCACCTTTAAATTATTTCCATAGTCAGTCGCTGCTTGCGTTTACTGCTGACAGGTTCATAAACTTTCACGTGAAGTAGCAGTTAAAATGATTTGTAATTGCACGTAGGTTCTTAGGGCGCTTGCGCAAACATGGTCCGAGGGAGGGAGGTTAGAGATGACAACTGTGTAAGCATGAACGGGGTTGGTAATGGTTACACATGGATTTTTGCGATATAGCCCGCATTCATGAACCCCGAGCCTCCGAGTGCCCCGAAGCGGTTCTCGATCGTGCGTTACCGTGCGCAAGCCACCACCCAGCCGCAGCGCGCGAACACCGTTGTCTAGTCTTTAAATCCTGAAATATAAGACAGGGAAATTATGGAAACAAGAAATTGTCAGCTAAATTCGTGTGCTGTAATAAAACTTACCTGCACTACCTTGAGGACTGCGGGAAACCAGGTCAGGAAGGCCGGCCGCGGAAACCGAACCCATGAACTACCTAATGCGAGTCGCACAGCCACCTCGCTCGGCTGAAGGAGGAGTTACAAATTGTAATATTTCGATTATTAGTTTTTACTTTTTCTAACGCGTATGTACAATGTGCATAGTAGGTAGAGAAAGTAGATACTGTATTCCACCCAAAAATTCGATACCAAATTTCACCAAGAATATTTTTTTGAGGACCCCTGAATTTAGAAAACAAGGTCTTCATGCCCACGCGCGGGCACGTGTGTGTGTGTGTGTGTGTGTGTGTGTGTGTGTGTGTGTGTGTGTGTGAGTGTCTAGACACAATAGCTCCAAAACAAAAATGGTATTTGCTATTCCAAGGATGCAATACAAAGATTCTCGGGAATATTCCCCGCCTCAGGCTTACGTTTCATTGAGCATTTTTTGAAGTTTTGAATTTTATAGAAAGTAGCTCTAATAGGTTGAAATACCATATATTAAAGAGGTTTACATAGAAAATAAAACCAATATCAGAATCTCTTGGCAATAGTCTCTTAAGACCTCTTCTCTCAGAATGATTCTTACATACCTAGTAAACCGTAATACATAAACAAAAGCGTACAACACAAAAAATTTAAATCTCGTTAAAACATGCAATTTATATCCTCCACTCTTGTTTTCCATAGCTAACCACTTCAAAGTTATTCCCTGTTGTTGGCTTCAATTTTAAAATACTTAACAATGTTTAATCGAGAAGCCATAATTCGTTTCATATCTCTCTTGTTTTACTCCTGTTCATGCAAATAGAACCTCATAGTGACAGCTTTTAAAAGATTGAACTATTGTTTTAGCTAGTGTACCCCTTATAAAACCATTCTGCTAATGTCGCTAACAAAATTGTACTTGTAATCAGCTACTCCACTGCCAGTTTAAGTCAATATGTTCGGATACAATTTCACTGCAAAAAAAAAAAAAAAAAAAAAAATTGAAATGTTTGGAGGAAAAGTTTATAATACTGAACTTAAACACCAAGTTCGGTATTTGACGGTCTTTTCATTTTAGAGCTATCTGTCCACACACACACACACATACACATATGGACCTTTTCCTAAAAATATTTTAATTTTTTTTTGCTCAAGAGATCTCAAAAAAAAAAAAAAAAAATATATATATATATATATATATATAAATGAAATTTCGACTACATAATTTTTTGTGGAATACAAAACCTTCTCTACCTCTGTGTGGTACGTGTGAAGAAAGTATAAACGCTATTTATAGCGTGAGTTATGTTTAGTAAGATTTTCTATGGTTATGAAATTATTATTATTATTATTATTATTATTATTTAGTAGTATGGTATAATTGTATAGCTATTATCGTTTTAAAAGGTAGACATCAGAACTCTTAGGATGATAATAGAAGAATAAAACGTACGAAACCATAGTATTTTATTCTCGTGCACGTGCGGGTAGGTGCAAATGTGACCCGAACGCGCCTTAGTCGGGCCCAAAAGGCTATGGATTCTGATGTCTTAAGTTGGCGGCGTTCACTTGCGCTACTGTGGAAAATTGCGAGCGAACATGCCGTCTGAAATGCTGCTCGGACCCGTAGAGCTGCAGTTAACTTTACTCCAATGGAATTATTTATATTTCCTCGCCGGTCATTGTTCTTGCTTGCACCAAACGCGGCCTGCTTACGATCAGATCTATCGGTACGACTCGAGGCTTACAACAAAACCAATATGGGTGATATTTCTGTTTCCACTCAAAATTAAAACTCTTTTAACTCGCAATTTTTTCTTTTTTTCTGG
The DNA here is from genome assembly GCA_030762935.1 of Hymenopus coronatus. Taxonomy (NCBI): domain Eukaryota; kingdom Metazoa; phylum Arthropoda; class Insecta; order Mantodea; family Hymenopodidae; genus Hymenopus; species Hymenopus coronatus. The sequence continues at coordinate 59,820,431 of CM060886.1, forward strand.
TCAAGTAAACGGTACTAATTTCAAATTCATCACATAGCGACCAGCTCTTGAAAGATTTCACTATTGCTTAAGCATATTATATTCTTATTCCTATCGACATTCACAAGAAGCGCATTTCTACAGTTTATGGTGAAAAAGTGAAGTAGATAAAATTATAAACTTTTTAAGAACACTTTGGTGAAGAATGGCTAGAGAAATTGATGTGAATGCAACAGTTTTTCTCTTGATTATGCAAAGAGAACGGAATTGCAAAGACATCTCATAGCTTTTTAACAGTTTTGACTATCTCTTAAGCCTACAATATTCCATTGTACTTACAAGGAAATGTGTAATAATTTCTACATGTGTACATCGATTAGCGTTGCGTAGGAGGAAAGGCAAGTTTTTATAAGAATATTTTTGAAGAATGATTAGATAAATTTATATGAATGTAACATGAAGCCATTTTTATCCCTTCTATTTTTACTTTCTCTACACGTTCTATGTACATAGTGTATAGAGAAGGTATTGTAATGTACCCAAAAATTCGATACGGAGATTTCACCGGAAATACATGTTTTGGGTCCCCCTAAATAAAAAAAGCATTTCTGGAAAAAACTCCGCGCGCGCGCGCGTGTGTGTGTGTGTGTGTGTGTGTGTGTGTGTGTGTGTGTGTGTGTGTGGACAGCATAACTCAAAAACGAAAAGACCGTTAAATACCGAACTTGGTATTTAAGTAAGCTATCTTCCAAGGAAGCGACACGCAAATTTACAAGAAAATCCCCCACCCCAAACTACATTTTACATGGACAAATTTAAAAAATATTGTTATTCTCAAAGCGTCTCTAATGTTTAAGATATTTACATACCAAATAAAATCTATATCTTGAATTTTCTGGGAATAGCTTCTAAAGACCTCTTTATTCTGGAAAGATTTTATTGAATTTTGCATAACTGGTAAACCGTAAGAGATAGACAAACACTTACTACAATAAATGTAGATCACAATAAAACAAATTTGTTACATACACCTTTTTCGTGGAGTTGATCGTTTTTGAGATATTCCTTGTTATTGGTTTCAGATTTAAAAAAAAAACTTTTCCCATACAGGAATTTGTCAACTTCTGTCACTTTTGACTATCACTTTAACCTATTTACTCCCTTATTTCGCTTCTACTTAGTAATAAAACTATTTCCATTAGCAGTAAATGGAAACATGAGCTTTTTAACAATAATTTTTTGCAGAAATGTAGAGAAAGTCATGTGAATGAAACACGTAAGATTATCCAAATTCTTGCATCTTGGTGTATTAAAATATTAGATATATTGTAACACAGGTATAAAATAGTACAGGTACGAGAACTGAAAGATACAATGTTACTTTCTTTAACACGACACTGTATGTCTCTGTAGCAAAAGGAAATGCTTTTGATGGTTGTGTAGTTTCAAATAGCATTTCCAATTGCGTCGCGTTTCCGTGCCAACCTTTGTTGCTCTTCTATTTGCACGAAGAGATTAGAACACGACGAACCAACTTTGATGAAATTGAGTTTTGAAATGAAGTCAATACAGCCATCTTCCTGTCGCTACGTCTCTTATCTATAGCTGATACGAAATTCGATTGTGCCGCAATTTACATAATAACCAAAATTGATAATGGAAAGAATTAGAACAGGCATGGGAACGTGGCTTACTCACATTCTGTAGCGAAGTGCAACTCACTTGTTTTGCTGCTAGTCAAATGTAGTGGAGGACTTCTTTCAGTCAGCGCGTCAGTAACTATATCTCTGTTGGTATTAAATGTATTTTATTTAAGTTAAGTTCATGTTGCATACAATATCCCTTACAGCCACCCACACTGAGCCAGGTGGTTGAAGGGTTTCCTCTGGGACTGGCATTCCGGAGGTCGTGGGTTCGACTCCCACGCCCTATCTCTCCGACCCATTGTTTTATTTTAGGGTGGTTTCCTGGGTCGCCAGGTGAATGCTGGAGAGGTTTCTTATATGGCTTACTACTCCCCAAATCAATTTGCATTTCATATCTACTAAATGACCATCACCTACTATATTAATTCACAACCATAAGACCAATTGTGATATCAACACTTCTCACAAGAATCTCACTTATACCATTTTTCTGAAGGAACCAACTGTGCTAACAGGCCTTAACACTCAAGCACATCTTCACAGAATGCCCAGTTTATGAGGAAATAATCTAATGTGATCCATTCACATGACTTTCTCTAAATCTATGTAACAGATTTTTCTTAAAAAGCCTATTCTTTTATTTACTTCATGCTTTTCAAGAAAAAATTAGCAGAAATACTCTTATTACTTGCTTCCACGTAAGTAGAAGGAAAGTAACTGAGTACCATAGGATAAAGTAATACTCAAAAACTGGTAGCTATGCGATTGAAGTTACTTTGTTTGTATGGAAAGGAGTTGACAAATTCCCGTATGAGAAAGGTACAAGTATTTTAAACCTAAAACCAATAACAAGGAATATCTCAAAAGCGATCAACGCCATGAAAAAATTTATATAACATAAATTGTGCATTTCAATGAGCTCTACATTTTCTGTTAGGTAAGTTTTTGTCTATCTCTTAGAGTTTACCAGTTAAGCAAAATTCCGCAGTATCCATCCACAATAAATATATATTCAGAGGCTATTTCCAGCAAATTCAAAATATAAATTTTGTTTGTCTTTAAATATCCCTAATATACGATATTTTAATCAAATCGTTAGAGCCATTTTTGAGAAAATCAAAGTTTTCGAAAATGTTTCCTTTAAAGTGTAGTTGCGGGTTGGGGCTTTTCTTGAAAAGCTACGTGTCGCATCCTTGGAAGATAAACATTAAATACCAAGTTTGGTATTTAACAGACTTTCTGTTTTTGAGCTATACTGCCCACAGACACAAACGCACACACAGACGTAAATACTTTTTTCGGGCCCAGGGTACCCCAAAACATATATTTCTGGGGAAATCTCGGTATCGAATTGTTCGGTGCATTACAATACCTTCTTTATACACTATGTACATAGTACGTGAAGAGAAAGTAAAAATATAAATAAAAGTAAAGTGAACAAATGCATGGCTTACTACTCCCCAAACCACGTTGCATCTCATATCTACTAAATTATCAAATTTAAAAGAAGACCAACTGGTGATATCAACACTTAACACAAAAAACTCACTCATACCATTTTTCTGGAGGAAGCACCTCCTGAATGCCAACACTGCTAACAGACCTTAACCATCCAGCACATCTTCACAGAATGCCTAGTTTATGGAGAAAAAAGGAGAGAGAAGAGTATAGTTACTCATCTTTCAACGGTATTCATAACCTAAAAATGATTCAAAGTGTCTAAAAATGTCTTCATTAATATACAACAAACTGCAACTGTTAACATCGATATAGAATCTTCTATTTTAACACTTTTACTATAGTTCATTGTAAGTATTTCCTTGCATTGTACTGCTTATTTAAATGCCATTGTGTTCTAATGGCTTGTATAATACATTATTGTAACCAACTGTTGTACAATTCTGTTGTGTTTCACACACAAAAAAAAAAAAAAAAAAAAAAAATCTAAGCGACAGTAAATAAGCAATTAAAACGATATAATTAAATATATAGAGCAATTAAAATAAAACTGTAATAGGTTATACTTTTATACGTCTATAGCGTTTTGTGCAGATATGTATAGAGTACACCGTTCAAGATAAGCTCCATTAGATGGCCTTTCTGTTGTACACCCTTGCAGAATTCAGCGCTCTCTTCCCTATGTGCATGATTTGATATGCAGGGGACCTCGATTTCCCCACGACTGCGACTTTTCTCGTTAAATTTGCTTCGGTTTTAAACCCTCCTGCCGTCTTATCCACGGCGTTTTCCTTTGAGCCTCTTCCCTCTGTATCGACTTTGGTCAGGAGCACGAAATCTAAGTGTATTTCATCTTGCAATACAAAAGCGGAGCAGCGACTATATAAGGAAGGTTGCCATTCAATCTCCATGGTCAATTTCATAATTTCTATTCTCTGGTAAATATACGTATTGCTCTTGTGAGTCGAATATTTCTTTTGATCTCTTCTACTCCCTTTTTATATTTGAGACAAACTATATTTTTACAGCAGCAGGGCCCTGAATCCTCCAGCTCCCTGAACCTAGCTTCCACATTCGGCTTGTTGTAAGAAAGCATATTATAGTGTGACAAAGCCATAACCAGAGAAAACCAAGTCCAATTATATAATTTACGGTTGGGTATTTCCATAAATAATAAACAGTGAAAAGCATGGAAAGTGCTGGTGTAACAAATGTCTTTCCATTTCTGCTTTCTCTACACGTACTATGTACAAAGTGTACAGAGAAGGTATGGCATTGCACTAAAAAAAATCGATACCGAGATTTCAACGGAAATAAATGAGTTGAGACCCTCCGAACCCAAAATAAGCATTTTTAGAAAAATGTTCATTTATCTGTGTGTGTGTCTGTGGGCAGCATAGCTCAACAACGAAAACGCCGTTAAATACCAAACTTTGTATTTAAGTTCGATATCTTCCAAGGATACGACATGAAGATTTTCTAGAAAATCTCTCCACCCCAACTACTCTTTACATGGAACATTTTTCGAAAATTTTGATTTTCTCAAAAATGGTTCTAACGATTTTTATCAAAATACCGTATGTTTTAGATATGTTTATGACAAACGAATGTATATCTTGGATATTCTAGGATTAGGCTTTGAAGACCTCTTCGTTCTGGATGACTTTTGTATAACTGGCAAACCGTAAGATATATTCAAAAACTTACTACTCAAAAATGTAGATCTCATTGAAATAGACAATTTATATCATTATCTTGGTCCAGTGTTTCCGGTCTGCTCAAGACACGGTCTACACCGGAAACGCTGGAGCAAGATAATTTTAATATTTGCCGTGGAAGCATACGAAAACAAATTTATATCACACTTTTCTTTCTTTTTTTGGAGTAGAGTTTAACCGTTTTCGAGATATTCCGGACTATTAGTTTCAATTTTAGCCACTTAAATTTTTCTCAAACGGGAAGATATCTTTCTTCTCGTTTCTCGTTTGTTTACTCCTGGAAAGCAAAGGGAGTGGAATTTCAATTGTTTCACATAGCGACCGACTTTTGCCTGTGCAATTTCTTATTTTCCTTCTACCTACAAAAAATGGAAATGGCGTGTTATTTATGGACGCTCTTTAACTGCTCTGGTTCTCAGCGTCCCATTCTATACTGGGCGTGAAAGACCGCTTAATTTTGCTCAGAGGCCTCTCTATCAGGCTTGAGGTTCTTTTACGTGCCGTAAATCTACGACACGGGACCAACGGCTTTACTTCCCTTCCGAAGGAAGCCATGCTAAGAATTTTTACACCCGAAAAAAATCCATCGTCCTCCGCCGGGCTTGAACCCGCGACCTTGGGTATATGAAGTCAGCATGGTAACCATTACACCACGGAGGGCGATCTTCTACCTACAAGGAGCTAGTAATAAGACTAATCAGATTTTTACTTTCTGTACTACTTACGTACACTAGAGTAGCACTACATTACCCCCAAAACACTGTCAAGATTTCAGCGGAAATACATGTTTTAGAACCCCTGAAACAAAAACAGAAGAATTTTTAAAACGTGTGCGTGTGTAAATATGTGAACAGAATAATTACCAAGTCCGATAAATATAGAAAGTGGTACATTAAATATATTTCAAGGATAAGACACGATGGTTGAAGAAGTCCCCCAACCACAACCCTCATGTACATTCAATATTTTCTTCAAAACGGCTCTAAGAATGTTTGTTAAATTACCATAGCTTTAATATACTTTCAATGTATATTTTTATTTTCTGGGAATAAATTCAGAAGTTCTCTTCATTCTGAATGACTTTTATCGTAAGAGATAGCTTAACTGTTACTAGGCCAAAACTTAGATAGCGCTAAAGTTAGTTATTAGATGTAATAAAACAATTGCAAATATATAATAACAATGATTGCAGTATTAACAATATATATTTTAATAACTAGAATGTTTTCTCTCTTTCTCTTTTCCCCTTATGTTCTTATGTTAGTTTTCCGTTTTACACGCATGCCCAGGTCGGGACCCGAACCCCGATCCCCTGCGCCACGAAGCACAAAGCTAGGCATTTTAGCGAGCACGGACATAAAAACCCGAATTTCTTGCTAACTATGGTAGTGAGTTGCGTGTCCGGTACAAAATTATACAAGCTTGAGACGCCTGGTCTACATTGACCAACATTGCGCTCCCTAGTCACCTGAGCTAGGCTGCTGCGAGCGAAGTCATTTAACCCGGTATGTGCCACAAGTCAGACTCTAAGGTGACTCAAGTTAAATGTGGTATGCTGCAAGTTTCTAAAATTTAATCTGCGTAATGCAACCAGTTCAATTGTGTGTGCGGATATAGAGAAAAGTCCGACTACCACGTACAAATTAACACCCCAGATAATACTCGGAAATTTTAAATTTAATAAGCAAAGATAATGGCTACTGGAAAGATACTTAATTCCCTTAGCTTAAGTCGTTCTTTCCCCTCTTCATTTCATTTCGTTTTAATTATGTTTGCTAATTTACTAAGGTTCATCTTTGCTAATTGGGTATTTCTCTCTCCCTCTCTGTCTCTTTCACACCCACACACAGACTGTATAACACTGCTCACATACCATGATTATCTTTCCATTGCGCGCCTGCTGTAATGCGCTTTTGCGAAATAATCCACCAACTTGAAGCTTTCCTCTGTGAATGTAATTGTACTGAAGGTATGTTGTATACGTGTTGGGGAAATGTAAACTTTGAGTTTACGAAGGGTATACGTGAACTACGACTGTTACTACAACGGTACCTATTTGTTCCTTACTCCGTCTCAGCTTGGATCACTACCATCGCTCACTCTGTGTTGTGTATTGAAGTAAGGGTAAAACAAAACTACTTGTCTAAGAGATTATATTACTAAGCTTATCATTGATGTTAGTACTGATTCTCTTACCTATAGAAACATTTCTATAATTCATATTTCCATGCAATTAAACTACATAACGTAAAATAATATAAATACAAAATTTAAATGATTACTAAAATTATAATTATTCTATAAATTCGGCTAATTTCTCTATTCAGTAAAACTATATGGACAGAAACATACACAAATGTAGATGAATTGCGTTAACAGAAATAAGTACAGTTTAAATTTAAAAAAAATAAAAAATAAAAATCTGATGTGTTACATTCACATGACTTTCTCTACGTCCCTGTAACAAATTATTGTTAAAAAGCTTATGCTTCTATTTACTTCATTCTAATCGAGAAAAAATTAACAGAAATAGTCTTATTACTTGCTTCCTTATAAGTAGGAGCAAAATAAGTGAGTGCCATAGGTTAAAGCGATAGTCAAAAGCTGGTTGCTATGTGACTGAAGTTCCTTTGTATGGGAGGAGTTGATAGATTCCCGTGTGAGAAGCTGAAACTAAAAACACGGAATATTTCAAATACGATTAACTCCACGAAAAAATGTATATAACATAAATTGTGTGTTTTATCGTGCTCTACATTTTGGGTGTGGTAAATTTTTGTCCATTTCTTACGGTTTGGTAGTTTTGAGTAATTACGTAAAATCCATTCTGAATAAAGTACTCTTCAGAAGCTATTTCCAGAAAATTCAAGATACATATTTCTATCGTCAGGTAAATATATGTAATATACAATATTTTTGTCAAATTCGTCAGAGCCATTTTCAGAAACTCAAAATTTTTTTAAAAAAGTTGCATGTAAAGTGCAATTGGGGTTGGGGAGACTTTCTTAAAAATCTTCGTGTCGCATTCAAATTTGATATTTAACGGTCTTTTCGTTTTTGAGCTATTCTGTCCACAGACACATACACACATACACGCACACGCAGACTTATTTCCAAAAATGCTTTTCCTGGATTCAGGGGGACCCAAAACATATATTTCCGATGAAATCTCTGTATCAAATTTTTGGGTGCATTACAATACCTTCTCTATTCACTATGTACATAGTACGTGTAGAAAAAGTAAAAAATTAAAAAACAAATCTGATGTGATCCATTCACATGACTTTCTCTACATCTCTATAACAAATTATTGTTAAAAAGCTAATGCTTCTATTTACTTCATGCCAATCGAGAAAAAAAATTGGTAGAAATGGTCTTATTATTTGCTTCCTTGTAAGTAGACGTGAAATAAGAGAGTATCATAGGTTAAAGTAATAATCAAAAGACGGTTGCTGTGTGACTGAAGTTCCTTTGTTTGTACAGACAGGAGTTGACAAATTCCTGTACGAGAAAAGTATAAATTTTTCAATGCAGAAACTAATAACAAGTAATATCTTAAAAACGATCAACTCCACGAACAAAATGTATATAAAGTATGTTGTGAGTTTTAATGTGCTCTACATTTCCTGTAGGGTAAGTTTTTGACCATCTCTTACGGTTTAGCAGTTATGCAAAATTCGGAAGATTCATCCAGAATAAAGAGGTCTTCAGAAGCTATTCCCAGAAAATCAAGATAAAAATTTTATTCGGGGCGCAAATAGCTTTAATATACGTGATTTTTAATCAAAATTGTTAGCCATTTTTAAGAAAATCAAAATTTTCGAAAATGTTTCCATGTAAAGGGTAGCTTATAGTGAGGGGATTTTCTTGATAATATCCGTGTCGCATCCTTGGCAGATAGTATACCTAAATACAAAATCTGGTGTTTAAAGGTCTTTTCGTTTTTGAGCTATGTTGTTCACAGACTCACACACACACACACACAGACAGACAAACAGACAGACACACACGTACCTTTCTCTAAAAATGCTTTTTTTTTTGGATTCAGGGGATCCTAAAACATGTATTTCCGGCGAAACTCGGTATCGAAATTTTTGGGTGGAATATAATACTTCCGCTATACACTATGTACATAAATGGTTTCTGCTCGAAGGTAGACATTATTATTACTTTTAAATATGACCAGTAAACAGTATTCAATAATGCGGAAAAAATCTATTCCAGATGGAAAAAATGTCATCCTTCAACTTAAAAATCTTGATGAATATATTGAAAACATGTTGAGACTTTATTTTATGTTCCATAGATTTATACAAAACTCACTATGAAATATGGACAAGTTGAAAACAGCGTGGTTTACTTACAGAGGTGCGGGAAATGACATTTCACGGATAATGTTCAGAAATGCGCGCTCTTTTTCCAAGTAGTGTGATAAGTTGTCGCCCTACGGGAGCGGTATTAGCTTTTCTAATAGTATACAATTCATTTCGTAATTATTAGTAAAATATTTAATAAAATAAAGCAACCGAAATATAAACTTGTTTTAGGTGATGTATCTGTGTAATTTGGAAAATTCACAATATACAACATATTTGTTGAAATTTATACCATTATCATACACGACTGTAGTGTTATTTTTGTCATGTATCAAATTTTAATATTGCATGGTTATTTAAATAAACCTGTTTGTCTAAATTTGTAGATCGAATAAAAATAAGCTACGTGATCTTTTTTTTTTTAAAGCTATTTAATAGTAAATTAAAGAAAATGAGTTTATAAATGCAGTAAATATACAGTAAATAGTTTATTTTAATATTAATCCTAATTATTGTAGAAAATGTTTACTTTCTGAACTCTCAAAACTCTTTCTTTTTGAACACTTTAATAACTTATTTCTCAAAATCGGAGCTTAATTTTTTAAAAAACTCTATGACCACTTTCTTTAATGTACATTTTAAAGTAAGTAAAGCATTAAACAAATTAGCAAAACATTGCTTCGTGTGGAGCATTTTGAGTATAAGAAGGTATTGGAAAATGTTGCGAGAAACAATGTTTAAAATTGGGGGTGTTTATAAATAAGCTTACGTCTGAGGAATTAAAGTGCCAATTCAAGTATAGTTAATGTCCACTAAGAAGAAAAACTAATTTATATGCTTAAAGTTAAGAATTCGTGTCACTTGATTCTAAAAAGTATTTAATTTTTCACACTATTTGGTCAAATTTCAGGTGCATCGCCTTGCTTTTGGATTTTACACTAAAAATTTGTAACTGAATTAAATTTGATGCTGCAAATGGCGAATAATCACTACAAACAAAAGAATCTGCTGTTTCATTCACATGACTTTCTCTACATCTCTGTAACGTTAATCTACTTCATGCTAATCAATATAAACATTTGCAGAAATGCTTTCTTATAAGTAGAAGAGAAATGAAGGAACACACTAGGCTAAAGCAATACTGAAATAGTTTAAAAGCTGGTTGGAAATACAATAAAATACAAGGTGTGTGTTAATGCCCGTGAATAACAAAATTGTATTTATATTATTTAAGCATTCAATAGAAGAAACGAAAAGGAAGTAAAATGTTGACAACTATACGTAAATAACCACTGGAATAGCAAGTACGATCAACTTTTTTTTTCTCTCTCTCTCTCTCTATCTTTCGTTAAACGTCCTTGAACCTGAAGGTTGTTTCCGACGAGTGAATTAAAACTTATAACGCTACGGAAATTCCTACGTTACTTTATGAATGTAAATACACACGAAGGACAATTTCATTACACAGTTTTTATACAACTTATTATCCTTTATAATTCGTTTATGCTGTTCACGGACAGACATACACACGCGTGAGCGCTATTTCTATTTTTATCAGAGGATTTCAAAACTTATATTTACGGTGAAATATCCACGGCAAGTTTTTGGGTGGAATACAATAGGTACTATTTAGGTAGTAGGTAATTGGCAGAGGAAGTAAAAGCAGTTAAAACTGTTAAATACTAGTATCGAAAATTTTGTCACTTACTATAGACGAGTAGTAAATTAAACATATCAAATGGCACAAAAGGGCACGAGAAACTCGTTTGCCCCTGAACACTAGTTGGGGTAAATACATATACTCCCAAAACCTTGCTAAAGACTGGATAAGAAAGCACCAAATCAGATGGCAAATCTATCCTGGACGAAGTAAATCCAGGAAACTGGTAGTAGGTCCAGACAACATTGTTTTTTCAGCTCTGCTGATATTGGATAGAACAGGAATAAGGAAAGTGGTTGCATTAATTTTTGAACATGTTCTCTTCAGGAAAACGTCTACGAAAAGGACTCTATAACAACAGTTTATGAACTCGTAAACTGCCTTGCATATCCTCTTTAATTGCCCAAAGAAAGACGAGAATTGACGAGAAAGATTTGCTCTTTCCATAACCAGAGATGACCTGGAGAAGGATACTGATATTGTAACCAATTTACTGAAACTTTTTCAAGGAACACATTTTGGGAATAAGTTACACGTTAAGCCTTTTAGGATAATGTGTGAAAGGTTGAAAATCTTAATGCTGCGTCTCCAGAAGATACCGGACTTAACTGCTCAACATAGTATTTATAGGATTTTCCGTTTTTGAGTTATGTTGTTCCAACGCAGTCGTCTCCTTTGTGTGGTCGCGGGTTCAAACCCGGCGGAGAACGATGGATTTTTTTCGGGTGTAAAAATCCTTTGCATGGCTTCCTTCGGAAGGGAAGTATAGCCGTTGGTCCGTGTCGTAGATTTACGGCACGTAAAAGAACCTCAAGCCTGATAGAGAGGCCTTTGAGCAAAATTAAACGGTCTTTCACACCCAATTTAGAATGGGACGATGAGAACCACAGTATTTAAAGAGCGTCCATTTCCATTTTCTCCTTTGTGAAGGGGAATCAAAAATTGACTTTCGTGTAAATAACTGGCTGCTCCTGCGAATTTCATACAGTACAGTGCGCGAAAAGCAAAAATGTACAATTCCTTCAATGCTGTTGTAGTATACAGCATTTTGCGTTATAAATAAGTAATCCACCATTCATAGTTTAATACACCTATTGAAGGTTCATGATTTGTAGAGTAATTGCTCTATTGCTCTATGCATTGGTATTTACATTTCGGACTTTCTCTCTCTCTCACACACACACACACACACACACATATATATATATATATATATAAATATAGGTCATCTCCTTAGCGCGGTGGTAGCGTTGCTACTTACCAAGCGGGAGACCTGGGTTCGATCCCCAGTACCAGCGTGGGGATTTTTCCTCCGCTGGGAGACCTGACCCGGGGTGCACTCAGCCTCGTAAGGTCCCTGGGGGGCCAATTGAGGAGCTACTTGATGGAGAAGTAGCGGCTCCAGGTCATGAGGACCGCATTAACCGGCCGGGAGGATATATAATATGTATATATGTTTGATAGTACCTGTAGTCATTACATAAATAATTGTAAAAAAATATGTCTCATAGCATTAACATAATAAAAGAAGTTCCTTGCCTTTGTGAATATCATTGTAATCACATTGTATCGCCTACAGAATGAGAATTAATTTGTAACAAAACATTTTACATTCGTAGCATTGAATATGTAAAGACATCTTGTTAACTAATTGGAATCGAATACAATTTGAAAGAAGCGTTCTTCTCCTTGGCAACTGACATGACGCTGAAAATGTAATTTTCTGAGTGCAGAACTTTGCCGAAAATAAATAAATATTCCGCCACTTTCTAAATATAAGAAAGATATAAATGTAGGAGTCAATGTTGCATTACTTTCCGTTCCCAATATTATAAACTTTCACATGACACGCTGTGCAATTCCTGCTTCCACACGTTTATCCAATGCATACACTGAGTAAGCTTTCTTGCTTCGGCACAAAATCAAGCAACTGGTGAAGCCTGATATAGTGGTTATTATGCTAGCTTCTATTTCCCCCAGGTTACTGGTGATGCATTTTTTTCCGACATAAAAACTCTTAGCATGGCTTCCTTTGGAAGGGAAGTGTAATGCTTATTTTCACGAGAAAAAAAAAAAAACCGTCATAACTTGAAATAAAAAGGTCCCTGTGCTATATTCTTAATTGTTCCCATCCACCAGTCATTTCTTCCTGTAGTGCCATCTATGAGCGATGAGTTTGCTAGTCGTCACCAAGTGGGCGAACTCGCCAACTAGAAATTCCCTGATCAAGAAACCACTGTTAAGGTATTTGAATTGAATTTTTCACACTCGCGTACAGACAGATGTTTTTCTAAAAATGATTTCCTTGACTCAGGCCTCAAAACATGTATTTATAGTAAAGATAGACATTACATTTTTGGGTAGAATTCAATTATTCTTCTATCATTAGAAAGTACAAATACGTAAATTAAACAGGAAAGAGAGAAAAGAAAAAATCGATTTTGCAGGGATATTTCTGGGTGTTGCACCAGAATCAAGAGATATAAAACCAATTGTAATATATAAGTCATTCATTCCTGTCCACAAGCAATCATAAAATGCTACAAAGTTAAAATGAACTCGGAACCAATATAACAAGACTCACTTAATATGGAAAACTCCCAAGCGTGTAAATCCTTGCCGTGCAGTCATTTCGAACCGAGTTCATGACGGAATCACCTGGAGAAACGTGACACGAATCTGAGCGTGAAATTACTTTTGAAAACCGAAATAAAAGCAGAAAGTAAAGTCCCAGGAGTCTCCCATTAATATTGTAAAGCACTTCATCCTTTGTTTTCTATCGGCATCTTTGTTAGTTCTTAAAGAAACACTAATTATATCCTCTGCAAAACGGGAACTGCACAAAGATGAGAATAAAAAGGGAGCGACAGTCTTCAATGTTTAACGTAGACTTCACAAAAAGGAACAGCGAGACAAAGAGACAAAGGTAAGTATCAGAGAGTAATTGCGTTGTTAGAGAAACCCTCCCTGACATACTTCTGACAAACGTTTATTTTACATTATTCTATGCACTAAAGACATCGTTTTATGATAAGTGAAAAGTAGTCTAAGAGTGCAAATAAAACTGTCCCGTGTTCGCCCGTTTTATCTGTCCTTGCTAATCTCCAAACCACTAATAGGTAAAACCTAGAGTGCAGGCTTGCGGATATAATAATCACTGCTGATAATAACTGGTTTAGGATACATGAATTTTGTTTGTACACCCATGTTTAACAAATATAAGTAGGTACATATCTATGTTTCAAAAGATATATGTGGAATAAAATCACTTAATTTTTATCTTACATATTCTGAAGCTTTGCAGGAAAACAAATCTTATGTGTTGCATTCAAAAGACATTCTGCATACTCTCTTCCATAAACTACAGTTCAAGAGAGAATATCTATTCTTAAAAACATATATTCTTTTATCTAATTCATGTTAATTGAATAAAGGTTTTCAGAAATTCTCTCATTTGCATATTTCCTTGTAAGTCAACCAGATTAGGGTAAAACAGTGACCTCTAAGCAAGGTGTCGCAAACTTGCTTGATTTTTGTACGAAGCAAATAGCCCGGCCATGTTGATTCCTTGTATACTGCATCGAGTGTCCGTTTTCAATGTCAGAAACAGAAAAAAAATATGCATATCTAAGAGGAATCATTATGTATAGAAAGTGGCGGAGTAAATGTTTAGTTTGTGGCAAAGTTTTCACATTATAAAATTCAATTTGCAGCGTCGTCACGTGACCCATGCAAGTGAATACGACAGTTACCAAGGAGAAGGTTTCTTTCAAATTGAGTTTGATCGCAATTAATTACCAAGATGACTGTTCATACTCACAGTTAAAAGGTAAAAGTTTTTCGTTATAAATTAATTTTCACATTGTTGGAGTTACAATGGGATTACAACGGCATTAATAAAGTTAAGCAACTTGCTTTTTTTAATTTAATCTATAATAATGTTCATTACTTTTTGGCTATTAATTGTTACGACTATTAGTTACCACGAAAGCTGTAAAAATGTGTATATGTTCATATCCGAAGTACAAATACTAATCAGTGGACATAATACAGCAATTGTACTACCAGTCATGAACCTAAAATATGAGCATTAACCGAGTAGGGCACAATAGGCGATTCGCAGGAGCATCGAGCAACTTTTCCCTCTTTACTTTATTCATAGGAAAATCAGTTGCTTTAAGAGATAGTAAAGTATTTTAACACAGGTCGCTTTGTGATTGATTTGGATTTCGGAAGAGATTATCAACTTTCCAATTCTTATCCTACACGCAGCTTGTATGTAGAAATACAATTGATTATTTACTGTCTTAATAATTGGTTAAACTACGAAACCCGATTGTCAGGTGTCTATAAGTCATATTGGGGTATGTCATGTAATAACAATGAAGCTGGTTTACTGGAAAAACTGCAACCCAATTGAGGAATTTCAATTCATGCTTACATGAGCCATATTAGCTCTGTTGATAAGAGGCACAGGGAATCAGGGTTCGGTGGTTCAAATTCCAGCTATTGCATTGTATTTTCATTATATTTTTCAATTTTCTTGATAATCTTATATCTACAGAATATATCTAAATAATAATTGATAACTTGACAGCTGCCCTTTTGATGTCACACTAAAGTCTTAGTAATGAAAAGTAAAGATTTATGTTATTGTGGGTAACACTCCGAGGAGGTAGGTATCAGGAACCACAGAAGGTCACAGGCCTCAAGCAGGGAGGTCACAGAGAGTGCGGAAGTCCCTATAGTTCCAGACTGGAAGACTCGTCCACTGTTGAAACCGCCTAGAGAGGGCATGAACGATCCCGATGGCCAAGTACCCCTCTGTTGTCCAGTGGTTGTTCAAAGAGTCCCCCTCTTTGAACAAGTATTTGCACCATCTGTTGGTCATCCCATACGCCACGAAACATTTATTAAGTGATGTATTTTAGAAATTTGTCAAAAACGTGTGAAAAATTAAAAAAAAATCATTTTTATTCCTAAAGCTAAAGAAAATAGTATATAATTTTTCTCACTTGGCGCACTTTAAGTACCAATTAACTGATAGAAGGGTAGGCGAATGCACTCCCAAGTTTAAACCTTAATTTCTCGCAAGTGTTTTTCCAACACTTTTTCATACTCAAAATACTTCACATGAAGCATTTTTTCACCAATTTGTTTAAAAACATGTATACCGCCTCTCAAAAGCACATTATAGAAAATGATCATATAACTTTTCAAAAATAGAGCTCCAATTTTGAAATTTTGAAAGTTCAACTGTTTTGGAGAGTACCAAAAGCAGTGATTTCTATACTTGGTTCTATGTTTGGTCTAGTATAAAAGTATAATATGATAGAGCTCTTTTTGAAAACTCATTTTACTATAAAACTGGAATATTTTATGTACATATTTTCAAAAATGCATTCATGGCTATAATGTTATTATTATGGTATAAATTTCAATACGATATTTTGCATATTCCAAATGTCATAGATACATTACATTTATAATTTTAATTACTGGAATTACGGTAACAAATCACATGATCCATCAAAACTATAAGATGAAGAAGGAAATGGATTCAAAGGTAAGTGATGGGGGAAAATGCTATAATATGGAGAAACTACCTCAGGATTTACTTACCGACCAGGGAAAACCTAAGGCTAGAGGTGTAATGAGAATGGAACTTAATGAGTTCCGAAATCCAAGCCTCACATGTTACCGGAGCCATATTGCCGGGTAATACCGTTTGGAAACTCCGCTAGCTAAGGAGAACAATAGATGTAATATAACCTGAAAAGCTAACTGCTAAATGATAAAAATCTTATGTGTTACATTCACATGATTTTCTCTGCATCTTGGCACCAAATTATTGTTAAAAAGCTTATGCTTCTATTAAGTTCATACTAACCGAGAAAAAAATAGCAGAAATATTCTTATTTCTTGTTTCCTTGAAAGTAGAAGCGAAATAAGGGAGTACCATAGATTAAAGTGATAGTGAAAAGCTGGTTGCTTTACTGAAGTTCCTTTGTTTGTATGGACAGGATTTGACCAATTCCTGTAAGAAAAATGTATAATTTTTAAAGCTGAAATCAATAACAAATACTCTCTAAAACGACCGACTCCACGAAAAAAATGTATATGACATAAATTGTGTGTTTTATCGTGATATACATTTTCTGTGTAATAAGTTTTTGTCTATCTCTTACGGTTTAGCAGTTATGCAAAATTTCGCAAAATTCACTCAGAATAAACATGTCTTTAGAAAATTTCCCCAGAAAATTCAAGATATACATTTTATTTTTCATGTAAACATCTTAAATATAAGAGATTTTAATCAAAATCGTTATAGCCATTTTTGAGAGAGTAACATTTTTCAAAATGTTTTCCATGTAAAGGGTAGTTGGGGGTACGGGGATTTTCTTGAAACTATTCGTGTTGCATCCCTGGAAATAACAAACTTAAATACCAAGTTTGGTGTTTAATGGTCTTTTGGTTTTTGAGCTATGCTGTCTATAGACACACACACACGGACCTTTTTCTAAAAATGCTATTTTTGGATTCATGGGAACCCAAAACATGTTCTCTCGGTGAAATCTTGGTATCGAATTTTGTGTGGAATACAATACCTTCTCTATACACTATATATAGTACGTGTAGAGAAAGTAAAAAAGTACATGTTTCTGTTGTGATTATTTGGAAAATATGAATATAGGTCACATGTTAAAATAAGCGCTTTTCTTTGTTTTTTAAACCCCTATCCATTGCTGAAATGTAGCATGCCTGTGTTCTCTCTTTGTGGCTCGCCTTTTCAGTGTTATATAAAACATTTAAAAACTGTATCACAATGTAAACGTTCTCTATATTATTTCCACCGAGAAAACAGTTTGCAGAGGTTTGCTAAAACAAACAGCAACAAAAATGTTGGAAGTTTATAAATATTATCTCTGATACCTTCACCAATTGCTAGAATTTTTAAATAAATATATTTTACCTTGTGATGTTCGACAAGAACTGCAGGCAAAATACTCAAAGAAATTTATTTTATTTTAGGTTGATGCTTTCTGTATTTACGCTGTATTTAGGGGACATTAAAATGAACCTGAGTGAGTGTATTTTCTACCGATATCTGTATTTTAACCACGTTTCTTTTACCCCTCTTAAGGTTTGCTCTATTTATTTAAAACTTCCTTTCCCTTCCCATTTAATATTTTAGTATGCTACACTATATGTCCTGGAATCTTTAAATACGATGACGTTCAATTCCATTTATGCTTCCAAGCTACTTATCTCTTTG
Source organism: Hymenopus coronatus (assembly GCA_030762935.1). Lineage (NCBI taxonomy): Eukaryota > Metazoa > Arthropoda > Insecta > Mantodea > Hymenopodidae > Hymenopus > Hymenopus coronatus. The sequence goes on from CM060886.1 coordinate 59,838,484, forward strand.
TATTCATTTAAATAGTGAACCTCATTGCCCTGCTCCCCAAACAAAATACAACTTTTTAATTTGTCACTCGCCCCTTTCAAAACGAATAGTCCTGGCCCAGCTACAGTAATCCTTACCTCTCTTTTTGTTAGGTACCTATACCTATATAGCACTCTTCAACATTCTGTATTTTTCGGTATAGTAAATATTTCCATTACATTTCTTTCTTGTGTATTACATACTATTTCTCTCTGCAAAATATTTTCTTAGTGGAAATAAAAATTAGACCACTGTAGCACCAAAGGGGTATTCAAATTTAAACTGTACATTAGGATAAGAAAAATGGTTTAAATAATGTTCATTACTTTAAATAATTGAACGTATACCCTAAGTAAAATAAATTCCTCTTTTTATTATTTTAGATAGTTTTAAAACCGAACGAAAGATAAATAACAAAATTGCTGGAAGTTAATGGGCGAATGTCAAATATGGTTAATTAAAATTGCATAAAGCCAGAATAAGTATTCTGAATTTGTGATGTAATTCGTGTATTATATGCATACCTTGTATTTTGATTTCCTTGCTCGTTTTCCATACATTTTTCTACTGCTTTGAAATGTATTATTTATATACTTTTTACTCTTCTCAAATCAGTGAGGTTAAGAAATAAAACAAATACATAGTTAAATAAACAAACAAGAGTAAGTTTTAATACATAGCTTAAGCAAAAATGTGACTTACAAATATGTTTTGACAGTGTGTAAACATAATTAAAACATAGACAAATCTGAAGAACTCATTAATGTAAAGATAGACAACCAAGTTGAGTAATTCCATAATGAAATGATGTTAAAATCCCTAAAATCTCAGAATAGAAGCTAAATAAATGAGCTTATCCTTGAAAAAAAACATCTATAGATAGCAAAGGGAAACGAATTGCATATTGTGTAATAAATGAAGAAACTATACAGCAAGTATACATATATCAAATGTTGAACATCCAATCCAAAATGTAATCCAGAGGTTGTGTAAGAAAAAGTAAGTATAGAAAAATGTATATAAGTATGTAAAAATACTTTACCAAATATGTTAAAGGAGTGTTAAAAGTATTCGATAATATACAAAAATCAGTATTAAATAACTCTTGCCAAATGGATTATGTACAGACGAAAGTAAAAGGGTCAACCGGAAATTTAAAACAAAAATAGTGTCATTATTATTACGAGAATTGAATAGGACAGTTATTATATTTCAATGTAATCCCACCCCCTCCCGTAACTTCTATGCACTTATGCGAGTGCTGATTAAACTTCTCAATTCCATTTTAAAAGAATTGTGGGTGGCGTGTGCGTAACCAGCTCTGCACTGTCGCGTATACTTTCTCATCTGCGAACCTACAGCCACTAAGAGCGGCCTTCAGTGAGTTAAAAATGTGTTAATCTGGAGGTGTCAGATCTGGAGAATACGGAGGGTTGGGCAAGTAGATGAACTGCCGATCTTTGACGGTATCTAATGTGACACTATCAGTGTATGGTCTCGCGCTATCATGCAGTAACAGTACGCCACTGGCCATCGCCGCTTCCTCAACAATTGTTGGTTTAAAATTTGACATTAAGATTTACATACATCTCACTGTTTATGTTTATGTTCAAAATTTAGGTACTCCCTAATGGTCCCAACATGGCGTTACTAGCTCTTATTTCAATTCGCACCAGCTTTGGTTTTGGAACTCCTCGTTGAATTTATACCATACTTCCGCCATATTGTACTGCCATCCGACGGTGAATTTTGATTGGTTTCAACCCTTCTGCTCACAAAAATCTGCTCCATGCTGGTGCAATCCTGTGACTTGTTTTTACTGAATACCAACATTCCGTTCGCGAGGCAGGGGTGCCAAACCATCTGCTAATAGCTGTAGGGCACCACCAAAACATAACAAAGAGGTGCACGCTTTGCCGGAGTTTTGTATTTTTTACAATTTTATCGGTTATTATTGAATTGACATTGTATGAGAGATTTTAAAGTTCACCTCTCAAAAATAGAATGAAATACATAAAATCCTATTTTATGCCATTCTCGTGACTATCTACCAATTATTTATTTCCGTAGTTATATTACAAATGTATACATTAAAATTACGTTTATATATTTTTAGTTGATAAAGATAAATGTTCGCCAATAGTTATGCAGGCATATATAGAAATCTAAATTAAAAGGAAATAAAATTTCGAGGAATGGCTTGCTACCGTCCTTTCGCAAAACATAACCGCAAAATGCCATTCATGTAGGTAAGCTTTAAAAATGCAAACGTCACACTAAATTTTATATAGTGGAGCACCAATTAGGAATTATTTAAATGTCAATAGCAGGAGTGAGAGGATTAAACAAAAATATTGACAAATATTGCACGATTGTTCATGGACGAAACTTGTTTTATGTTGAAAAATTCAGGAGAGGTTTACATGGAGATACAGCTAGAAGTGTACTGTCAGGTGGAAAAAAAACGTGCTGATACTTTTGGTTTCTTATAATGTTTTATTTTGTTTAACGTTTGCTGAAATTCCTTATGTGTTCCACATCCCCTCGGTTGTATTAATCTCTAATTGGTAAAACTAATTGAACGGCGAAAGCGGTGGGAATCGGCAGCATTTTATCTGGGTGACTGGAAGCCACCTCCACAGACTCGCCCTAAATGTGCCCGTCTCCTATTGGTTTATTGTCAAAAGTTTGGCACTCAAGTCGTAACTAATGAACCTAAGGAGCAAAGGAAAGAGAGCTGCGGAGTTACATAAAGTATATTATTCGATAATAGTGAGGAAAAGCATGGTAAGGAACTTAGTTAAAGAAATGAACTACTTAAAATTAATGATTATCAAAGTCGCAAAACAGCATTTTCCCATTGCTTGAAAACCGTTGTGAATGAGCTTTATATATCTACTCATTTTCTTGCAATTCTCTGACATTGAAATTTAAGATACTATTAATTTAGAATTATTACGGAAATAGAATCAGAATAAAACTTTAATGCTATAATAGGGATTCGAACCACCAATCTTCGGCATCCCACGACGTTACTTAACCATCTGAGCTACCATGTCGATGAAATTCCCCATGTTACTCGAATTTTCCGGTAACACTTAAGGTGGCATCAACTTGTCATACATACCCCAATGTTATCTTACATTATTACATTCTCTATACGTACTATGTACATAGTGTATAGAGAAGGTATTGCATTCCATTCAAAAACTCTATACCGAGATTTCGCCGGAAATGCATGTTTTGGGTCTCCCTGAATCCAAAACAATAGCATTTTCAGAAAAAGGAGTGTGTGAATGTGTTTGTTTGTCGAATTATTAAGTAAATGGTGAGGCGAGATCAATTAAGGCGGTGGATTTGTACCAAGAAACGTCGACAAACAAATAGACAGCTAGTTTAATGATAACCACAATTCGACGACATATTTAAATCACATTTCAAGGGAACGTATTTTAAAGGAAGCTGTATACAAGATGCGAGATAATATACGAAGTATGAAGTGCTTTACACCCACATACCCTTTCAACAAGCAGCCTACACACAGACATGCACCGCTCTCGAGCGAACGTCTATCTCACACTGCGTTTTGCCATGAAAACAGATTCACTAAAAGCGTTTCCTGTTGCTGAAACAGCATATATAATTCCCTGCCTCCAATGAAAAGAACTACAAACACAGAAGCCCTGTTTTTATGAAAAGTGATAATTCACGAAAGTGAATGCATTAAAAATGACTATGTTCCAATTTAGAACGTTATAAAGCTTTCAATGTTGATTTATATGACGAACTGAAAGGATTTAAACAATTCTGTTTGTAGCCTGCACAATGAATAACCACTAGAGTTAATAAAGTGACTACAATCAGCATTTGATGTGGCTTTAGCGTTTTCTGTTTTAAGCCAGTCGTGTTTATGGGAAATAAACCTCGCCTTTGAGCTCCGACGCAGATCATGACGTTAGAGTAAGCTATTTCCGCAGTCTATAACGTAACTCAATAAGAAGGTTATACTGTCCAAATATTTGCCTCAACATCAGCAAGTCTGTTTATGTTTCAGTATATCTGGCAGCACAGTCTGCCTTGGCTTTCCTTTCTCAGGTAAATATTCTCATCCCCGTATTTCCAGTGAGGGTTTTCAACTTGGATTTTTACTTTCCCTACGCCTAGTATGTACGTAGTGTATAGAGAAGGTATTGTAATATACCCAAAATTTCAATACCGAGATTTCACGGAAATACATTCTGTTAAAAAAAAAAAAGCATTTTTAGATAAAGGTCCATGTGTGTGTGTGTGTGTGTGTGTGTGTGTGTGTGTGTGTGTGTGTGTGTGTCTGGACAGCATAGCTCAAAAACGACAATACCGTTAAATACTAAACTTGATATTCAAGTTTGGTATCTTCCAAGGATGCGACACGAAGGTTTTTAAAAATCTCTCTACCCCCAACTACCCTTTACATGGAACTTTTTTCAAAAATTTTGATTTGAACAAAAATGGCTAACGATTTTGATTAAAATACGTATATTAAAGACATTAAATGGTTAAACTTTGTTCATATGGTAGGTTTAAACTGTTGGCCTTGCATAGAAACGGGTTTCAACCACATACAACCCGGTGGAATCTGTGGAACATACAGATTTTTTCAACATTTGCTAAAGAACATTTTATTATAATGTTTATTTTCCTTACCGCGTACAATTCTATACCGAGATTTTACTGAAAATATATGTTTTAAGGATTACCGAATAAAAGAAATCGTTTTTAGAAAAATGTGCGCGCACGAATGTGTGCGTGTGTGTCGGATAAATACACAATTTGTTATTTATGTTTAGTATCTTCTAAAGATCGTCAAGCTTTCCAGTAAAGCCCCAACCCTTTACATCAGGCTGTTCCAGCTTGAGTGCGCGCCAAAAGAGCTGCAAGTAACTCGTGAATCACAGGAATCTACCTGCAATACAGCACGGCATTGCGGGAAGCTATCATCACAGCATTATCAAGTGCTGGGATTTAAGTATTGTGATATGATCTTAGCCCAGTGACATTGTGCTTCCTCTCCAAATCTGCTCCGAGTTTTGTGGTTGAATACGTTGGTGCTCTCTTGATCAGACGAGTCGACTTGTAACATCCTGTTTTACGTACAACATTTTCTCAAAATGTGTAACTTTATAAAAAAAATAACCCAAACAATTTTCCATAAAATGTCATATTTTAAGATGTTTGCGTGATAATATATATATATATATATATATATATATATATATATATATATTGCATTTTTAGGATGTTTTTGAACTCCCTTCATTTGGAAGAAAATTTTATAATATTGTGTAACCGGAATAGATATGTACGTTAATTGAAATACTTATGCGTATTACACGAACAATGTAGAACATGAGTTATTAATGATTCGAATTAATCAATACTTTGAAGTCCTGTCGATTTTCAGATGTTTCTCATGTTTACAGGAAAAGAATATGGAATTTTAAGGCTAGCATGCGGTGTCCAAATTTTTGGATAGAATACAATACCTTCTCGACTATATGCGTACAGAACGTAAAAAGGCGAGCATAAGAACTTTTTTACCATTCTTTTACTATTAGAAATATAATGTACACAACATTTTGGTATCGATATTCCACCTTAAATAGTGCATTTTAAGCTCCCCGGACTACCAAAAAGCAATAAAACTATATGTTTGTGTGGTACGGGGAAGAGAGAAAATAGAATAACTAAATAAAAATCTGGATAACTATCTATCTAATCTTCATATTTTGGTTAAGCAGCACTCATGGGAGCCTTTCGGAGATTTTCATTAAATTCCATATATCTAACTACAGACATGGAAGAATGTTTTGTCAGTTTTAATATTCACCATACGCCTGTAACAATTTTCATTGAAATATCATATACTTGATATAGCGACATAATGAATGTGAATAGGCTGCGAATTCCTGTTTTTCTGACTGAACAGTTTTCCGATTCTGCATCGCTATGCAAACGTAAGACGTTTTGTATCATCAGACAGTTTTTTTAAAAGCATGCTTGAAATGCAAGAGGAGTAGAACTGAATAAATAAGTTGTATTTTTGATGTTTAAGTTACGTTAGGGGATTAATTACTTTAAAAGTGACACACTTAATAAATTAAACAAAACATGAATTTTCTAAAGCTGAAAGCTTAAATAGCTTTTCAGATAGTACAGTTTAATAGTTTTAACTAGCCGGTAAAAATGCCAATTTTCAAAAACTTCCTGATTCATTCACATTTACAGAGGAGTATTTTGGCGACATCTTCTGGTACCTTATCACGGTTAAAATAAATTCAAGGATTTTACTTAAGTTGTGAGAAATAAATTTATATTCTTATTAAGTTGTTGGTATTAAAATTTCTATTGTTTTATTAGAATAAAATAGTTGTTGAGCTAATCAATCATAACATCCATCTTTAGATAACTCACTTTGGGCTATGTATACAAATTTGCGTACAATTCAAAGAAAAACTATAACGCAAGGAATACATTTCATGGCCTAAAATGTAAAACAGAAAATGCCCCATACAGAGTGGGAAATTAGGGTAAAAATGTAGCGTGTAGGGGATTTAAATAAACTGCTGGGGAAAGTAAGAAAAACTAATCGTAAAAAATGATTGACCAAATGATTCAGATGTGTTTACAGAATATCTATAGAATTGAAAAACCAAAATGTTGTGATTATCACAAAAAAAAAAATCTGATGTGTTCCATTCTCTTGACTTTCTCTACATCTCTGCAACAAATTATTGTTAAAAATTTAGGTTTATATTTAATTCATGCTAATCGAGAAAAAATCAACAGAAATAGTCCTATTACTTGCTTCCTTGTAAGTAGAAGCAAAATAATGGAGTACCATAGGTTAAAGTGATAGTCAAAAGCCGGTTGCTATGTGACCCAAGTTCCTTTGTTTGTATGGACACGAGTTGACAAATTCCTGTATGAGAAACTTTATTTTTCAAAGCTGAAACCAAAAACAAAGAATA